>CM031604.1:57788991-57832653 GCA_018398815.1 Conus ventricosus | reverse complement strand
AAGAGGGGGTCACACACCATATTATGCAATAAAGAGAGCTGAATTGCAGTAAACGGACGGTGCCCGGTCGTCGTCGTCGCAGCTGTCACAGTATCATCGTTGTTATCGGCCGCGCGTGGGACGATAGGCCATGGGCGACAAGCGAGAGTCATCAATCGATAGGTATTGCTCTGAAATCCGGTCCATTAGCATTGCGGGGGGAAGGGAGGAATGGAGGACAGGGGTTGGAAGGTGGGGGCGGATGTGGGCGGGAGTTCTGCCTACAGTCTTTCTGGTTATTGTCATTATGCGAGTGGGTGGGAGTGTCTATTATTTTGTAATTGCAGTCGCGTGTAACAGACTGGTAAAAAAGGAAAGGGAAAAAAAACAGGATTGATATTTTCTCATTATTAATCATATATATAGAGGAGTATTATACTGCTGTTTACGTGGAGTGTAGCGCATTGAAAAGCAAGAGGTCGGTATCCGGGTCTCATGGCGAAACGGCTGATGTTGCGTGCTTTCTTTCCCTCGCGCGCTTTATTTCTCTTGTAGAGAACTGAGCCGTGCATTACGTTTACAGGATTTTCCCTTTCTTCCTACGGTTTCCTGTTAACGTTCTTTTCTTTCGTACTTTCATATTAATCTGGGTGCTGTGAACTCTGTCGCATACATTCAAACACACACGCACGCACAGACACATACACGCACACGTATGCATACACTGACATACCATCCATCTCTTCTGTGTCCATCGTTTATTACATACCCACACCCCTGGTGCTACCCCCTACCGTGCGCGCGCCAGGCGCGCGCGCACCACACACCACCACAACACACACACACAGGTACACAGACCGTTTAGCTGCTTAAACACCTACCTGCATAATAACCTGTGTCCTACCTGATCCCATACAGAGAGAGGTGGAGGGAGCATTTATTGAGACATGACATAACGAAGGCTAAGTTACCCCCATGAACAAATTCCAAACGACCTCTGTAAAACGTACCCCCGTCCCCACTCTTTATTTTTCCGTCCCATTCGAGACACTTAGTTAAAGGCCAAACAAACAAGGCTTACACATTTCTGATCGACTTTTTGTTGTTGTAGTCCAAGCAGAGGCATATATCAAACTTGTGTACTAGTTAAACTGGGGAAATTAAGTTCCCAGAAAGTGATGATGTCATTTTTGCACAATTGTTGTGTGTGTGTTTGTCATTGTTTGAATATCGCCTGACCACTTGTGTACAAGCTTTCATGCCGTATCCACATTATCTACAGGAACATTAAACGTAGTCGAGTTTTTGGTGTTAAAAGGGTTGTCAGGAATTTGCCTATTCAGTCATCTCAAAAGCACACGTATATTATTTTTCATGACAACTACTAATTATCAAACTAACAGCCCCACTGTAATGGCCGCTCAGCAATGCCGAACACATTGTTGCCAGACCGGCTTACACAGATGACATTCAGTTCGCCGAGTACAGCACGTTAGCTGCTGGTGGGGAGCAGCCTGCAGAAAACACCCCTTTCCCAGACCTGCATTCTTGGCTTGGCCTCTGCAGCTGTGGCGAGCTGTAAACTCCCTTTCCTCTCAAAACTAAGTGGCTTGCTCTGAAACAGCCCCTTCTTCACTCGTCCGCTCTTTTCCACTCCCCCACCCCCCTTATCCCGCCCTTTAACCACCACCTCTCTTCCTTCCGTACACACACACACACACACCCCGTACACCACGCCAGACAAGACAAACCCATATTCACTCGGAGACGTAACTCATCTGTTAGTGGTGAGACTAACCAGTAAGTCACTAGCCTACCCACTTACTGCATATCATCCCTCCCCCCCCCCCCCCTCCACACCTCTCCATTCCACACACCCATAACCCCCATCAACGTGTCTCAACCCTACACTTGCCCCTCTCTCCCACCCCTCTCCTCCCCCGTCTCAACCAATTTTGTCCGCCACTCCCTTCCCTTCCTCTCTCCCCACCTTTCCTCCGTACCTGCCCAGGTTGGTCAGATCATTAGCAGACTGCTCCTAATTACCTGGCTGGCGGTGTGTGTGTGTGGTGTGGAGAGAAGAAGAGAGAGAGAGAGAGAGACGATAGTACTGCTTATGGTATGGAATCGCTGGTTTTAAGAGTCTGTTCTTCCTAAACCAAATGAGCTGTGTTGTACAGGTGTACTACTCTGAAGGATCATACCTTTGCGTTGCCTGAACTACCTCTCCTGTCCCCCTCCCCCCTTTCTCTTTCTCCACCCCACCCCCACGCCATTCCGTCTTTCTCTAAATCCGATATTCCAAACCTAGCCCCAAACCATTTAAAGGAAAATGCCAACACATACGCACCTGTTAAGAGTGAATATAGCAAATTCCTTTAAAACAAAAACACCGAAGATCTGCAATTGATATAATTCCCGTGGTGTTGTGTGTGTGTGTGTGTGTGTGTGTGTGTGTGTGTGTGTGTGTGTTACAAAGGGGTGAGTTACCATTGGAGTGACAGACAGACACAAGAGAGAAAATGATATTGTCATACAAATTTAATTTCCCTAACTCCAACTTTAACTCGCAGTCTTACACAATCTCCCGCATTCAACCTTTCTTCTCATTAGGAGACAGTTTCCCTTTGGAGTTCTTATGTATCTTAACCCTTTTTGTAAAGGATATTACAACAATGTTTCAATTATTTCTCAGAAATTTCGTTCACCACTTTGTCTTTCTCTCACAACATTTCATAAAAAAATTAGCATACACTTCCAAAATCATCAGGAAACCTATGTGTTTTTTATGCTTACCATTTCGTTGTCACGTTTAGGCCTATACTGGCAATTCAATGCCTTATTTTACAATTAAACGTTTGACTACAGAGGTGAGGATGACTCCCGTATAGCACCTCTAAAACACAACCCAATAAAATATTAGCACAGTTGAGGCCAGTCTGTCTCTCTCTCTCGAACTCCTCTGCTGACACTGGACTGCTGTCTTAGTCAGCCTGTGAGCACTGTTATCCTATCTCGGGCGAAAATCACGCTTTTCTTGCAGTTAAGTCAAAATCACGCTTTAGTTGCACTGCACTCCCTAAATCACTGACCCTCTAAGGGAGTGTGAGTGGAACCATAAACTACCTTTGTCTACATTTTGACCTTCTAACACAAGGGACCATCGATTTAAGAGTCTAAAAGTAGCTTTTAATGATGAATGGAAAAAAAAAGGGAGGGGGGGAATTTTGTTTTTCAAACGTGCACTTAATATGGTGCACATGACAGTGTGTGTGTGTGCGCGCGTTCGTTTTTCTAATATACTGGATCCTGTGGCCTGTCGGAATCTGTCCACCGGACTGCGAGGGAGCTAGGGGGTTTAGACTGAAGTACACTGTGTGACACAGCACACTTCCCACCACCAACCCCTAACCTCGCTGCCCAATCTCTGTGACGGGGCGTTAGCAATTATCATTCTACACTACTTCGTTTGTCCACTAACTGCATGCACATCGTTATGCAGTAGCTCATATTCTTCGCTTTGGTAGTAGCGTGGAACTTGAGAGAGAGAGAGAGAATTTTTCCTTTTCTTTTACATATGCATAAAACGCCAAAGTGTATATGCTTTTTTTTTTCAATCCAGTTCTGGATGGTCTACATACACTTGTGCAGTAAAACGGCGATTTTATGAAAATGAAAATGAAAAAGAAAAAAAAAGTGACAACACGAGAGAAAATTTACCGACAGCATTGATCAGAAGCGGATGTATTTTTTTGTTTTGTTATTGTGTCGTTGTGAGAGGAGGGACAGAATTTCTTTCCCAGTATGTAATTATGCTGGTATTTTAACTGCGTGGCTTGCGCGAGTCATACAGGAAAGAAAGAAAGGGGGGTGTCGAATATCTTTCTGCGAACAGTGTGGAGGAAGACAGAAAACAAAAAACCACAGCAAAATCTTCACCACCAATGTACCAATGCATAACCTGTTGGTGTTTCAAGCTTCCTGCAAATATTCATTAATCGAATTAAACCCAGACAACAGCATACATTAGACAGGTTATGCACGTACAGTTCATGTATACAGTTTTTGTAGTCGAAGATTATTAGCGTGTCTTTTACGTGCTAATCAGTTCCCGTGTTGTCCTTACACCATTCGTTTTTAATCGTGTAAAAAAGGTATGAGGGGGAGGGCAGTAATGATTGTTTCATTGCTAACACGTTGAATTAAAAAGGTAATTGGAAATCATGCTTACAAGATTGACTGAACTGGCCTGAAGTAATTATCTGTAATCTTGTAATTATCTTGTCGTTTAAGTCACGCAGTTGATTGCATCTGCCTATTATTTGTTATGACTCGTTTTCTTTGCCGAAGAGGTAGTGTTGTATTTCCACCAAGACGACCCAAGGACGTTTGGTTCAGATCCCGATCAGAGACATAACTGTTCATATCTTTCGTCCGGTCAAAGGTGGATGTGGAAGCCTCTAGCAATGTCTCTTGAAGATTGTCGAATCGATGTTTTTTAAATTGGTGGAAAGATTGAACATGGCCCAGGGACGAAGCTATGGTGAGGATCCGGATCAGAACATCAGGATCAGGATCTGTACGACCTGGGTTGAGGCCTTCGTTTCTCCCTTATACCCTTCTCATGAGCGAGTAAATGCTTGTGTGTGTGTGTGTGCGCGCGCGCCATACTTGACTCTGTGCTGGGATATGTTGCGAAAGAATGACTATGGTGAAGTCTTGATGCGGTATCAATTCCATAAAGAGTAGTTAGAAATGGAATGTGAATGAGACTCTCTCTCTCAAACTTACCACTCCCTCTATGGTCCTCTCTCTACCTCCCCCCCCCCCCCCCTTCCATTTTTGTTACCGTCATTGGAAGTCGCACAGTGTGTTCAGCTTTCACAAATCAATTGAAGATCGAAGCCCCTCCTTCTACACACTATAGTGTGATACGAGTTGTGGCCAGTACCGAGGAGACACACGGGTGTGTGTGTGTGTGTGTGTGTGTGTGAGTGAGTGAGAGGGGGGAGGGAGAAGAGCATGAAACTCTCTGTGTGTTTTGTTTTGAGGGAGATAGAACTGTGTGTGTTGTGTGTATATTAATCTGTCCATTGAAGTAAATCGCACAGAGACTTGGAATTGGAGGAGAATAGCCTGTACTTGGCGCTAAGTAAATCACACAGAGACTCGGAAACAACTTACTTGCACCGTTGACGCGAGTATAGATATCGCACAGGGATGCAGATACTTGCTGACATACGCGCGCGCGCGCGCGCGTGCACCCCCCCCCCCCCCCCACACACACACACACACACACACGCACGCACGCACACGCGCCGCCGCCGCTCGCCCGCAACACACACCACACACAACACAACACACACACACACACACACACACATACATACGCGCGCACACACACACACACACACACACACACACACACACACACACACACGCACACCGCCCCTCACAGCTACAATCACTCACAGCCGGGTGGAGGATGGCAGGGGCCATGGGGGAGGGAGGAGGTGGAAGACGGCGGTAGGACGAAGAAGGGATGGGAGGGGATAGAAAAGTGATTGAGAGGAAGGAATGGGGGGGATGAGAGGACGGGAGAGGGGGCTATAGGGTGGGGGTTTAGGCGGGTAGCCAAGCTGACGCTAGGACTTGAAAACCTAGCCGGGGTGAGCCGAGCCTAATGACAGAGTACTCTGACACTCACCTCCCTGCTCCCACCCGGCCCCTGTCTGGCTTGGGGTAGGCCAGGTCCATGGGGGGGGGGGAGCCTTCTTTTTCTTTCCTCCTCTCTTTTAAACCGGGAGAGGGAGGGAGAATGTGAGAGTTCCGTCTTTCTCCCCCCCCCCCCCCCCCAACTTTTTTTCCCCTTTTCTTTTAACCTCAGTGAGGGGGTGAGAGATACATATAGCCTATCTACCCACCCAACCTCTCCCCTGTCTGTCTGCTCTCTGTCTGTCTCTCTGTCTGTCTCTTCTCTCTCTCTCTCTCTCTCTCTCTCTCTCTCTCTCTCTCTCTCTCTCTCTCCTCTTTTCAAGCCCAGAGAGAGAGAGGGTTCTTTCACCTCCACCTCTCATTTATACTTCTTTAAAAATCCAGAGATGCAAAGATAAGATAAGATGTTGCTTATAGCCCAGCCGACCGCAAAGGGCCACACCAGGGCTGTCACCACGTTAAAACCAGAGATGCAATGGGAACAGACGGGGAGGAAGGTGGAGAGACGCTCATTCTAGCCCACCTCTCATCTTGTGTTTGAACCAAGAGTTATTGCTCAGGGCCCACATGATGGGGCAGTTGCGAACGGGAGAGGAGACTGCGTTGCGCCCACGGCTCTTCTTTCGGATAGAATCGGGAGAGGCCTGGTCAGTACTCGCTCTGTCTTGCCCCCCCCCTCTCCCCCTTCCTATTTTAATCAGACCTTTCGTTCAGTCTACTTCATCTTTCATTCCATCCCCCCCTGCTCTCTCCTTCTGTTTCCTTCAAACTGTAACTTCAAACTTTATTGTCAGTCATGTACAGGCGTTCTGTATTTGTTTTTTCTTTTTGCTGTTCCTTATTTAAGGGAAGTCATCTTTTGTCTTAACTGTAGATGTTATTAAATTATAAAATGGTATATTTTTGAGGGTGTGTGCATGGTGTGGTGGTGTGTGGTGTGGGGAGGTGTGGGGGTAAAATCGCACGATTACGAGGCGTTGCCCCTCCAAATTCATTTCTGCCATGTTCTCAATGGAAGTTAGCGTCACACTACTCTCTCTCTAAGTCTCTACTCTTATCATATCTTCGGAGAGAAGTTATCTTGTCAGCTCGTCTCTCTGTAAATGAAGTTCTTGCGACTTCTTTCTCTCTCTTCATCCTCTCTCTTTTCTTCTCTCTCTCTGAAAAGCACACACAAGACGCAATAATCCTAACAACAATAATAACCAAACATAAGACATCATCCACAGACTGCCAAGAACGTCAGGTGCAATCTAGCTGATGATCTTGAATAGGTGCAGCGAAGAGCATCTTTCTACTGCCAATTACAGACTGAAAATGGCCCTCGGGAAATAGAAGCCTGGACAAACAAAGGCAGGTCAAGATCAATGAGCGAAGCAACCTACACCATCTCTCCCTATCAAGCCTGGAACAAAAGGCCACCTTAAGATCAACTCCCATGAACTCCAGCACGAAGACACCCCAACTTACCTGGAGTCACCCTGGACCGCCGCCAGACCTGGAAACACCAACTACCAGAAAAGTCAGGCCAGAGCAAAGGCGTCTTGCACTGATAAAAATCAGAGATGAAAAAGTAAGATAAGAAATTTTTCCTTATAGCCCAGCCGACCGCAAAGGGCCACACCAGGGTGTCACCCTTTTTAAAAACCAGAGTGCAAGGGAAGACAGGGGGAGGAAGGGGAGAAGGGGGGGGTGCGGGTGATGGGGGGAGGGATGCTTTTTTTCTCGCCCCCCTTCATTTGTCTTCTTCAAACCAAGAGAGGTAGGGGGAAACAGGGGAGACAGGGATGGGGGGGGGGGAGAAGTGGGGGACGGGGCGAGGGAGAACTGGTCTTGCTCCCCCCCGTCTCTCCTCTTTCCTGTTTTAAAATCAGAGAGAGAGAAGCCTCTTGCGTTCAGTCTTCTGCCTCATCTTCTTATTGCCCCCCCCCCCCCCCCCCTCCATGTTCTCCCCCTTCATTCTTGTCTTCAATAACTTTTACTTGTCCTTCCTATCCCGCCTCAGCTGCTGCATTCTCTTGAAATGATACACCTTCCTTATTTAGTATTGGGCTGGTCTATCATTTTATTTCTTACCTTTTGTCTGTTTATTTATTTTTGTTTTTGTTTATTTTTTAGGTCGGTGTGGGGTGGTGGTGGATGGTGGGGGGGGAGAGGACGATCGGGGGGGGAAGAAGGTGCGGCGGCGATTTTATTGAAAATGTGTTCCCTTATGCCCTTCTTGACTGATTGCGTTCATGGTGTGTGGTGTGTGTGTGTGTGTGCGTGTTTTAAAGTATATTAAGTGGTAATATATCACGGAGAGAAAATTAATTATTGTCAGCTGTGGTTGTGTGTTTTGTTGTTCTTGCTGTTGTTTAAAATCTGGAACGTTTCGAACCCATGCGAAGGTGCATGTACAGTGCGTTTTTTTTTTTTTTTTTTTTGTTTTTTTTTTTTTTTTTTTTTTTTTTTTTTTTTTTTTTTTGCTTTGTACTGTAAGAAGTCATTTCTTGCGTGTGAAACTGAAAGAAAGTAAAAGAAAGTAAATCAAAAGAGGGAACACGAGAGGGGTTATGGGGCACATGCAAGCTGTGTGTGTGTGTGTGTGTGTGTGTGTGTTTTTAATTTCACACGCGGGCGCTTACCCCTCGCCAAATTTAAATGTCTCGCCATGTCTCTCAATGAAGTTACCTTCCACTCTCTCTCTTCTCTCCTCTCTCTCTCTCAGATGCAGTTATCTTTTCAGACTCGCTCTCTCTCTCAAATGAAGTTACCTTTCCAGACTCTCTCTCTAAAATGAAATTACCTTTCAGACTTTCTCCCCCCCCTCTCTCTCTCTCCTCTCTCTCTCTCTGGAAAAGCACACACAGAGAGCGGTAATAATCCAAACAACAATAATAAGCCAAACAACAATTTTCGATTGAATCACACTAATAAAGCCGAGAAGAGGGATGAGGGAGGGAGGAGAGGCTGGAAAAGCAAGAGGACGCACGCGCTTATCCTGTTTTTGCGCTGCTGTTGTAATATGGGTGATAAAGTTTTGTTTGCACAATAAAGCTGTTCTTCCATTAAATTGCCTTCTGCAGTCGCTGGTCGTCATCCCTTTCACTCGGGGACGCCACAATATCATGCAAGCGGGAAAACCAAGGGGAGAAGGGAGAGAAGTACGCGTGGAGAGGAGTGTGTTGTGCGTGCGCGCGCGCGCAAAATATCCATTGAAATAATTCTATTAGCGACTCCAAATTTGGGTCGTGTAGATTTTAAAACCCCCCCCCCCCCCCCCCCCCCCCCCCGGTTTTGAATACAGTCCATGGTTCTAACGGTCATAGACACGCAACTTATTAGGACTCGTTTGGCTGGCTCCGGGTTGTGGGTTTTCACTGTTAATTCGCATATCATTGCCTTTTCCCTCGGAGCCCAAACAGGATTAGAGAGGAGACGATAACTATATAATAGTAGATTACTAGATAAATGGTAGACGACAGCTTTGTGCAGTTTCGTTCTTCTGTTTTGTTTGTTTGTTTGGTTTGTTTTAAATAAAAGACTGGCGTAAAAAATGGGATTTGCTACCGGTCAGTGTTCAAAGTCGGAGTTTAGGTGTAGGATGGGTGGGGAGCTGATGGTGTGCGGGAAAGGGGACGGGGTATGCCATTGGTAAACACTCGAGTGCGCATTTTAGAGAAGACGCTCACGTCTGTGTGAAGTTTATTTGGTCCAGGCAATTGGAATATCTCGGTTCGAACATACTGACGAACGGCGTAAAGCGCTAAGTTAATTAAGAAAAAAAAAGAAGAAATATTCAATTTGGCTGAAAACTTAAGAGGAGAATTCATATTGACCGTGGTTCTTAAATTCTTTCTCTCCGCCCTTTCTCTGTCGCGCGTGAGAGAGAGAGTGAGAGAGAGAGAGGAGAGAGAGAGAGTGGTGAGTGTGTGTGTGACAGACAGACAGAGAGGAATACGTTCATCATCCGCGCTCATGTTTTGTCTAGAGAGTCTAGACCTTTGTGGATTTTCGAGACAGTTAAAAGTCTGAAGTCTGTCCATCACTCCCTCCCCCATCCTGCCCTTTCCTCGTCTTCTTGTCGCATCTCACCTTCATCCCTATTCCCGACAGCTCCAGCTCTCGGTCGTTCCTCCACCCCCCAACCCTTCTCGCCCGCCATTGTATCCATTTATCACGGCCTTGAGGTATATGATCATTACGTCAAGGGAGAGTACTTAGTAGTAGTAGTCGTGGTGGTAGAAGAGAACACACGTCGGAGCGGGCTGGTGGGGTGGGGTGGGGGGGGGATAATTCATCTCTTTATGGCTCTTTGTGTCCGCCAGGCAGACACAGGACGCACGGGCGTGCGCGCGCGGGAGGTGGTGGGGGGGGGGGGGGGGGGGGGGGGGGGGTCTTGACCGCCATATTGTATATAGCTGATGCGCTCAGTCTCTCCAACATCCCCCCCCCCCATCCTCCACCCCCCCCCCTTTACCTTTTGTCTCGCCCAAAGCTCCGGCGCGTGACAAATGTGACGCAAAAAAAAAAAAATGAAACGTTGGTTCAAAAAGAAAAAAGTGAAATACAGGAAAAAAAAAGCACTTCTCCCGTCCCTCTCTCAACCTGGTAGTTTGACGGGGGGATTGTTGCCATTTTAAGGATTACAGTCGCCACGGCAACCAAGCCCTGTTTTACCTGGGGCAGACGAGATTCGAGCCGAGGGGGTGGGGTTGGGCTGGGATGGGGAGGAGGGTCGCCGGAAGCTCCGGCTTCTTGTGTCTTAGGTCTGGCTGCTTTCCATCCCTGCCCCGTTGCATTGTTCTGAGGTAACCGATTCCCTTTCCCCTGACTTCTGCAGACCCTTGCAAACCCCGACTCCAAATTTACAACCACTCCAAGCACAGAGACGACAGGCGGGAGTGGGTGGGGTGCGATACGCGCGGGAAAGGGAGGGAGGGGGGGGGATCGGGGGTCGCTTATGTGATAATATTACCTGCAACCTTGGGTCGCTTTTCTCAAACGCCGATGGAGTGGGGGGGGGGGGGGGGGGGGGGGGGGGGGGGGGGGAGGAAGGAAGGGGGATAGAGCGGGGGGGGGGGGGGGGGGGGGGGGGGGGCGCGAAGAGAGGTTGAAAAGGAGGGAAACATGTCACAGGGGAAAAAAACGAAAGCCCCAAAAACCGTTGGCAGGAGTGTTATTTTGTAAAATAGTCAAGGGTGGCTAGACTGTCAAGCACTATTTTGTCGAATATCTGCTCCGCTCGTGTCAATACTGAAGTGAGCCTGTAAGAATTACCAGCTGTATTGTGTCCCTTCTTGCGTTTAGATCTTTTGAGCACACACACACACACACACACACACACACAGAGAGAGAGAGAGAGAGAGGAGAGAGAGAGAGAGAGGAGAGAGATTATATACAAAGCGTGGAACTGACAAGGTTTGTTTCTCTCTATTCGCAGTCCGCCGCCAGAAGGGCCGGCACGAGCTGCGCTAACTGTAGCACCACCACCACCACCCTGTGGAGACGCAACCCCAACGGCGACCCCGTCTGCAACGCCTGTGGCCTGTACTACAAGCTGCACAACGTGAGTACATAGCTGTCGGCGTTGAAAAGCAGATATTGAAGTGAAAAGAATGGTAATCGAAGGCACACACACACACCCCACACTACACTTTCTTACGCTCGAATACGTATTTCTCCTGCATAAATCTATCCATAAATTCAAAGTTATATTTTTGTGACAGCTTAACCACACGTTCACGGCGGGCGGAATAACTCAAGTACAAGGAATACAATTTTGAGCTAAAAGAAACCCAGACAAATATATTTATATCCAAGCGCAATTACATTTGTAGTCAGTAGATCAGCCCCCCCCCCCTCCCCCCCAAAAAAAAATTAAATAAAATAAAAAAAATAAAAAGGACAAAAAACAAACAAAAAAACACGCAGACAAATTATGTTCTGTTATAACTAACATAACGTACTCGATCCAAAGACACAACAGCAAGCAGCAACAAGAAAAGAAAGAAAAAAAAAACTTGTGAAACTGTCAAGTATTGTATGTAAACATGTTTTGATGCATAACTGAACATTTAAGAAAATGTACATAAAGGGACCTACGGGCGCATGACCTTGGGGATCGCAAAACTGGACAAAGGGCGTGGTATTTCTGCCGTTTTGCGCATACAATGGGACTATGACATGAACTTGTCTGAGAGTTACGAGTCGGTGTACCGTGGAGCGAAGCATCCGCGCGCAAGAAGTCCACGCTGTAAATAAAGGTGCAGCATTCATTTGTTGCTAACACTACAAACGAAATTTAAGCACATGTTCACAGAACTTTTTAAAAAATTAGTATTAAACAAAGAACGAACAAACAAATGAACTCAGAAACAAACACGGTCACACAGTTTTGTCGGGCCTGCTTTTGTAGTTTTGTTTGAGAATGGCACAAGTCTTCGCCTGTGAGATTGCGCCCCATTGTCCAGGCTCTCCAAACAGAACGCGCCCGCACCACAATGACCAACACCAGGCATTGACGACAAAACAAAGGTGCGAACAACCAAAAACGCACGGGCAAGTTCTGAGCAGCAACAAGACATCGACCATAAAAACAGCATACTGGTAACGAAACAAACAGCCCCGCCACATTAACAGGATAACAATTTTATTTGTCCAAAAGATGGAAAATTCATTGGCTTGGCTGTAAATAACATGACGAATAAATGCCTCGATTGGGCAAAATCAAGCATGTGATGAGTTACGATCGGTTTGGACAAAATCAAGCACGCGACCTCCAGCAACAAAGCTATCAATATTCATATGAAGGGTAAAAAGAAAATCAGGTAGATCTCTTTGTCAATCATGAAAAGCAGAGAAAAATAAAGAGGTAATGCTTGGACATAACAAGATAAGATTTTTTAACCTCCCGCCATGAAAGACAGTTATTATCAGATTTATGTGAAGGATGAGGTGGATTTAGAATAAAGACAACAAAAAAAAAAAAAAAAAGAAAGGAAAAAGACAGAAAGAAGCCGAATAACATCTTATTTTAAACATTTTGATTTTTCATCTTTGTCTCTCTCATCTTTGAATGTCAACATATATGTTGGATGCCTACATTCGTCGAATTCAGTAAAGTTCTTGGCGACTGACGAAAAGAGGGGTCGAATTTCATCTTTACACACACACACACACAAAAAGAGAAGAAAAAAAAAAGAAAAAGGGGGGGGGGGGGGGGGTGTTTAGTTAGGCTCCTCTTCCCCAAAAGAAACAAATAGACAAAAGGATTCATTTTCAAAGATGGTTCACTTCATAAAACTTCCACATTCATTGTGCATCCTTTGAAACGCCCGTAGGCAAATCCATCAATAAACTGATTTTTCTTACGTTTTAATTCTGTTTCACAGAAATAATCCTATATCAAATCACAGAGAGAGAGAGAGAGAGAGAGAGAGAGAGAAGCACCTGCATATTGGATAGAGTTCACCGAGAGGAAAACCGGGTCGTATATTAACATATTGTTGTCGCACATAACGGGGTCTACAATGTCATAATATGCCATTACTACATTATTCTCTCTCTCTCTCTCTCTCTCTCTCTCTCACACACACACACACACACACACACACAGTAACAGCGAAAAACGGAAAGCAAATATATTCATATTGATATACTCGTTTATGGCTGTGTTGTAATGAAACCATAAACGGCGGGAACCACCTCTAGTTAGCGTTCTACACTCCCGGGCCGACACATACATTTATTGCGATATTAATACGGCGGACAAAAGAGGATGAATCGGATTTCATGGCGTACATTATTGAGAACGCAATGCGACACAAAACATGGCCGTTCCACCACGTTTATCAGGGTGTCGAGTGCTGCAACGTTTTAAGATTGGACGACGGTTTCGATGTTTGTTTTATGCGGTCATTGTGGATGTTTGTAGCGGATAACGTCCGTTTGTACACACTGTGGCAGAGACGCGTTGTCACGGATGTCGCAGGGAGCACTGGAAAAGGAGCAAGGCCAGGAAATGTGTACGGTCCCACCAGTTCGCGCCAATGCACAGAATTGAACTAATAGCGTAGCCAGACACAAACCGCACGCACACACATGAACACGGACGCGCGCGCGCGCACACACACACACCCACACACACACACACACACACACGATGGTTAATCCAGAGTCAGTTCAGCCCCTTTTATGATTAGCTTGTTTTTGATACAATTGTTGACATCATAAAGTGGTTAGAATTCAATAAGAAATCTTTCCCGGTTAAATGCCGCTCTTCTACCCTTCCCTCCTCCACCCCTCTTCTTACCATCCCAAGCTCATCCCGCTTTCCTCCCGTCCACCATAAATAGAAACATCCTCCGATTGGTCTACACTTTACGCGGTATTTTTTCAAACTCGGAGTAACTCGTCGACGACTTGCAATTGGAACGGCGGCGATATGGCGCGTTAAGAGACAGCCTGACGCTTGTAAGTTGGCGCCTCTGACGATTAGAACCAAACAAGGTGGGACACGTCTCTTCCGGTTTGTTTGTTTTCTCTCTTGGACCTCTTCTTTTGAAGGTCGAAAAGTGTCCCATCCCTCGCGACGTTGTCCACACAAACACGGGGCAGCATGAAAAACCCGACAAATCCCTCCCTCCTCCTCTCCCAGATTGGAGCTCGCGCTCGCCAAGAAGCAGGGGGAGTCGCGTGCTTGACGTGTCAGTGTGTCGTGACGAAGGCGCTGCAAGTGATGACGTAGAACACCTCGGACATTGTGAGGATAGATTGCTCCCTTCGGAGCCCTCAACGTCTCCATCGCCGTCCTTTTGCTCTCGTGCCGCCCTTCTCCGGCGCAAACCACAGAGAAGGCGGCGGGTGAACAGAAGAGGGTGGCAGAATGATGGAGGGCAGACTTGGCGAGACTCTTGACCGACACCCCTCTGCCCTTACCTGTCCACCCACGGGTGGATGTCTTTTGCGGCGCGGGGGGAGAAGATCCTACCCTGCAGTCAGATGTGTCCATCAAAAAGGTGTTTGCCTTCAACTTAAAGGGCCGCGGCGGTAGACCGAAGGGTACTTCGAGGTGGAGGAAAGCAGAGACGATCGCCACAAGGCGTTGTGGCCGTCATGTTGACTTTGGCGCTTTCAGCCGTCTGCTTGGTATTGTCTTCCTTTGATGTTGGCCCACGGTGGCTGGGTCCGGCCCGCCTCCAGGTTTCGGCGTGTGTTTGGAAGCCTGGCTCTTCATCTTTGGCGGGTGGATGCCGCGAAGGTTTCTCAGGAGCTGGAGAAGGACCTTGTTGAAGGGATTAGGACCGCAGGTCGGGAGACGCGTGGCTTACCAGTACAAATCCCGTTATCAGTGTGGTGCTGGGGAGGCGGGTAAACTCGGTAAGGGAGTTTTGTTGTTGGGGCTGGTTATTTCTTGTTGTCACTGCTGTTTGAGACTGCGGTCTGATAAGCGACGGAGAAGAATCAAATTGTTGTTGAGTTTGGTTGCCCTTTGCCTCTGACAAATGTTTTTTTTTTTTTTTGTTTTTACGGTGATTAAAAATTGACTGCAATAATGGAAATAGAAAGAACATTGGTTAGAAGTAAGCAATGTCAATACACCCAGCAAATAGGGGAGGGGGCGAGAGAGATAGGGGACACTTGAAAGACACGAGTAATTAAACCAGTAAGATAACAAAACCTACCCACAGTAAAATAACAAACGCACCACAACCGTTCATAAGAGAAACCAAAATCAAACTTTGGTCAACGATGAATACAGAAAATAGCATTTCTGTGTAATCGATAACATGACTATTATATTCATCGTCACACTCGGTACGGATCACTCTTCATTCATTGAGGTTAAGCGGTATCGTAGCGCTGTGCCAGCAATGGCTGCCCAGTAATACTGAAATGCATGGGTGTATGCGGCAGCAAGTGGTCTGTATACCATGAAATCGTATCTTCTCGATCCGGGAACTGGCAGCAGATTAATTGGCATTTAGTAGAATTACACTGAAAGACAATAAATAAAAACATGTCCACGCTGACAATAATAATTCGCAAATGACCGTTCACGAACTGTAGTAGAGAGACAGAATGGACCCTCGGAAGCAGTATGTCCAGTGGAAAACACGGATATTAAACCAATTCTGTTGAAAGCAGCAATCAAGAGAAAAGGAGATTAAAAGAAAAACTCGGACGAACCATCGTAGGTGCGCGGGCCCCCCACCCCCCCCCCCCCCCCCCCCCCCCCCCCCCCCCCCCCCCCCCCCCCCCCCCCCCCTCTATCGCCTTCCAAATGACGACTTCGCCACCCTCACGAGGTCTGAAGCACGCGTGGTTTACCGAGTCACTTCACGATTCCTTTAACAACACGGACGACTAAGCCGCTAAGTAGCCCTGAAGAAGCCCAGCAATGAGTTTATGGGCGGCGGTGTGGTCAGTCGGGCGATATGTCACCCGTAGGGCCGGGGAGACAGTGGTCAGAAGATGGAGTTTATGGGGTGGAGAGGCTTTGTGTTAGAGTTGTAAGATGTTAAGCCTTGGTATGTCCTGGTATGTCCGTCTGTTCAGTGCCGAATGCGGTAACGTGAACCACATGGGGGACGAGGGGAGGGTTAGAGATGGGGGGGGGAGGAGGGGGGGGATAGGTAATCGATTCGTCTCACACCATCCTCTCCACACCACTATTTCTTCCCTGATGCATTATTTGTTATCGTAACCTTCATTGTGTTTTACCCTTATTGTCTCGTTTCTGCCCCCCCCCCCTCCCACCCCCCCCCCCCCCTCCCCCCCACCCACATCCTACTTTCCATGCGCCCCACACTCCCACATTGTCTAGTGGTTGTCTGGTCTGTTCTGTCTCGCTCTCTTCTATCTCTCTCCTCGCTCTCTGGTTTGTTGTGGTTTATTTTTGTAAACTGAAGTATAGTTTTTTTCCGCCTAACTTTATATTTTGTGTAAGGATAGGATTGTATCATTATTTTGAGGATTTTCTTTTATGTTCACGTATACTGATTCAGCCCCGCATTTAGTGTAATGACCTAACGTGAACATAGTTTAATGACTGGTAACCCACACCACACTGACACACACACTCGTACACGTGCACGTGCGCATGCATGATGCACGCACGCACGCCCACGCCGCAGATGAGGAGGAAGTGTATGTGGGTGTGAGGGCGGAGAGATGTGGTTGCGGCAGGGGGGGGGGGGGGGGGGGGAGGCGACGTTTGACAGAGCAGAGGAAGAGACAAGACAGACTGCCCTGGGGAAGCAGCGATTTCAGAGGTTATGAAACGTGAGCTGGCTGAATCACTGTTCTCCAGCCACCCGCATGGAAGCAAGGAGTTTATGGCTTGTTTTGATCGCCGTTTCGGGGGAGAAGAAAAAAAAAATAAAACGGGCAGTCCAGGAATTAATTATAATTAAAAGCAGCTCACGGCCGTGAGTTGTGCGGGACTTGTATGTCGGAGGTTCGCGGCACTAGGCCTACATGCCGTCGTATAACGAATCTCCCAAAAAGGTGATATTGAAAATGGGTTCGAGTTTCGTCCCGTTTCTGCACCTCCACCCTATTCCGTTTCCGCCCTTTTGGACCCTCCTCACTCCCCCCCCCCCCCCCCCCCCCCCCCCCCCCTACCGTGAGAAAAGAAAGAAAAGGAACAAACAAAAAAAGAGGACTGGGACAATAAACAGCACAGCTAAAGGCAAATACAGGCCGGGCCACACCTTTCTCCAGAACCTTGCCCGGCGTTTTGGAGGTGTGAGTCCAATTTTCTGGGGAATTGGTATAGCCTAGGGGCTGGTTCACAATTCCAGGGGCAAGCGGCTTGGATCTTAACGGGGCTGTCAGTCTTCTTCCGCTTCTCTCTTCTTTCTCTCATTCTCTCTCTCTCTCTCTCTCTCTCTCGGGCTCTCTCTCTCTCTCTCTCTCTCTCTCTGAACATGTGTTCAGTGTTCTCTCTCTCTTCTCTCTTCTCTCTCTCTCTCTCTGGGCTCTCTCGCTTGGCTCTCTCGCTTTCTCTGGCTACTCTCTCTCTCTCTCTCTCTCTCTCCCGCCGGTTCCAGGGCGCGGGAGGTTGGAGAGTTAAGTCCGTAGGGGGAGTTTGCAGGCTTTGGCATAAAACAACCCCACTTCCCCCTTCCCAGCCGAACAGGATAAACCTTCGCGGCACCGTGGAACACGTTTTAGTCACATGAGGGTGCTGGCAGTTGCAGGGGTAGGGCCGAAGGGATTCGGGAGGAGAGAGGCATCACTGGGCTGCCGAGATCTTTCTAACACAGAGTCGGTTTCAAACACAGAGTTGCTACTGCCGACGTTTCGGTATCGCTTGAACCTCGGGGGCCCAGTGTCTTCTTCAGTTTAGCGGAAATTGTTTCTGCGGTGGTGGCGGCGGCGGCGGCGTGTGCCCGGGGGCACGCAAGATTATGGTTGGGCAATTACAGGGTCCCTGTGCCGGGGCCCACCAACACATGACGCGTGTTACAGGTAAATGTTTAGGCTCGCAAACCTGCCTCGACCCTGATTAAGTGCAGGCGAGGGACGCCCATCTTTCTTTATGCCGTACTGCTGGCCCTCGTCGGGACGTCCGACACTAAGATCGGGTATCTCGTCCATCTGATCGCCTGTCGCAAGACAGGGGCGGAGGTAAAAACGGAGGGGGGGGGGGGGGAGGGAGGGGCGGGTGGGTGGCGGAGGAGAGGGGCCAGCGAGACAATGGGAGCCCATTTTTTATTATTGTCCACAGACATCAGGTAGGGATCGGGGGGAGGCGAGGAGGGAAAAGTTGCACAGCTTTTTCTGCGAGAAGTCCTGTTCGAATCAATGGTCTTTGGAACCAGATAAACCTCACTGCAAAATAAGTAAGTTCGGATGCTTACAGGGAGGCAGACCCAACTTTTCCGTTTTCTGGTAGATCGTGCTAGACGTGTGGTCAGAACATGGCATGGCATTGTCCTTTCAGCAGGGTGGAAAAATGTTAGATATCACGGACTTTAAAGGGCGGTCCTGTTCTGTGTGTTCCTTTTTCCCACTCCGGGGGTACATAAGACAGCTGAAGAAAGAAGATGGGGATGAAATCAAACTTTAGAAATAATTAATGAGCACAAATGAATATGAGCATACAGAACAAGTGGGAAGCAGTAAGGCACTGAAGTCGTCTCGTACTTAATCCGCCATCTTAGGTTGGATGTGGAGAATAACCGCGTGTAGAAGTCGTGGGAGTGACGGGGAGCTGAAATGGGGATTGGTCTCTGAGGAAATAAGTGGGACAGTTGGGCAGGAAATGAAGAGTGGATACTAACAAAATGGGGAGTAACCCATGACCAATCGGTCCTTGTGTTTCAACCCCGCCTCCTCCCAGGTTAACCTGCACTGGGAAGGCTCAGCTCGCGGGCAAAACTGCCCTCTATAACTTGTTTACAGATTTTGTGGAGGGCACTCGGCAGAAACTTCACTTGATTGTGTGCTTATACTGTAAATGTGTGCCGTATTCTCGCCTCTTTTAATTTTTTTTTATAATTCATATCTTGTCAGTTCGAAAACAGCGCTTTGAAACTCAACAAGACATCCCACCACCGGTCTCTAACAAACCACCACCGGAGTTCATCCGTGTTGGAGAGGTGTCCCACCCCGTTTATTCTAACTCGAATTTGCTGTAAAGAACAACCATACCAGCATTGCCTTCGGTCATTTCGTGCCCCGCCTCGCTGGCCGCCAAACAGCCCCATGCCACGGTGCTTTCAGCTCGCATTGTGAGGATGGTGTACCTTTCTCTTTGTCACCCTGTTGTTTGTTTTCTCCCACTTCTCTACCGGTCGAAGTGGTTTTTTGTTTTGACAAGGGGCCCTGCAGCTGACTCCGTGCAGTGTGAGCGTGCGGCCTCGGGGTGTGTGTTGGGGGAGGGGGTCTGACCTGAAGGTCCCTGTCTGTCTTCACGCATGTCTGAATTGGGCTTTGGTGTCAGGGACGACGTCTTACAAGATGTGTGCAGTTTCGGTCACGCCTTGCTTGATTTGATTTAAAACCGATAAATTGTGATGGTGGTGGAAGGGAGGGGGGGAGGGAGTAGGTAGTAGGTTATCTCGTTGGCGGCTGTGGTATGACGGGTGGATAGGCGTTGCTGACGATTGTTTTACCATTTCTGATATTTTGTTTGTTTGGCGTTGTCAACAGTTTCGTTGCTGATAATTGCGTAGAATAAAACTTTGGTTTGTTTTCTTTGAAATCGCTTTATTGTTTGAGTGCGCTCGCGCGTGTGTTGTTGTGTGAGAGAGAGTGAGAGGTGAGAGTGTGAGAGAGAGAGAGAGGCGAAATTACGGTGTAAAGTGGTGCATGCATCCTTGTTTTTTTCCTGTAGGTCAAGCAGACCTTACGTATTGCCTTCCGCAATTCAACTCCTAATCCAATCACACTCTTGTGCACTCGGGGTCTGCTTCCCCTCCGGACGTACGCCAGCTCTTGACGGCCTCTTGTGGTCGAACCCTATCAGTGCTGCCTCGTTGCCGTGACACAATTCACTTGACGGCTCTGTTGTCTGTTTTTTTTTGTGTGTGTTTTTTTCGACGAATGCGTGAGCTACGTGCAATCGGCGGTAGCAGTAATACACTGGCAGTTGTCCCTGTTTACTCCCACCTGGTCTGGTTGTGTATGAGAGTATGGGGGGGGGGGGGAGAGAAAGGATCCCCCCACCCTAATGTTTTTGGTTCCATTCATCACCAGCGCGGAGTCTGGAAGGACCTCCGCAGTCGGAATGGGCGATAAACAAGGGCCTTTACTCGGGCAAGGGCGGAAAGATCTCGGATGTCAGAAGGAAACACACGTAAATAACGCGAAAAACTCGACCCGGCTTTGTCTCTGTGACCGATGTTCGTTCAGCGGCGCAACCGCCAACACGAGGACGTCCTTCTGGGCGTGCTGGTGTTTAGTGCGCGGGCGACGCCAGAACGGCACCAAGTGAGAGAATGAGACTGGGCGGAGAGCCGTCGCCGCACGGCCGACGCCACTATGCGGTCGGAAAATATACAAGTCGGTAGAGCGTACGACTGTAGAGAGGGAGGGGGGCTTCCACCGGCGGGGCGATGTGATCGGTCTGGGCGGAAACGGGATCCATCGGTCTCTCATCTTCTTTCCCTCCGCCCGCCGATTCTGTTTATAGGTGTATCAAAGTTGAAAGCGGGAGTCGAACTCGGGCCCTGCGACGGAGTCGGTCAAGGAACAGGGGTTGTCTGGTAAACTGCCGCAGGGTAAGCCGCCACAGAGATGCTAACTGTTCGTAGGGTGAACTCGGAATATATAACATTGAAATCAAAATGACAACGTGTCTCTTGATGACTGTGGTCTGGTTGATCAGATGTTCAAATCGTTGTTAAGAGGGGGTGGGGGGAGGGGCGGGGGGGGGGGGAGTATTGGCCGAGTGATTTACTTTTGGGTCAAAGTTAGCAAACAATGCAAGTGTAGTTGGCAGGTCTGAACTGTTTGTTCAGTCATGGACAAGATCACCTAACGGGAGGAAAGTCGCTCATGAAGGATGAGAGTATCGGTTTTAGGGAATGGACAAACTTCAACACTGGCTGCTCGCTCTCGCTCTTCCTCTCTCTCTCTCTCTCTCTCCTTTACTGTTATACTGTCTCTTAGTCATTACCAAGGGGGAGGGGAGGTTGCTACTTAGTGGAGAGGGGAGGTTAGAAATGAGTTGGTTGGATTTGAAGACACAGTGCCAATCACACAGGATCGTATCACTAAGTAACGGCTTGTGTCAAGGATTAATGTCAGGACTTTTCAAGAGTGAAAAAAAAGAAAAAAACCTAGTTTGTGATAGATGAGAATTCAGTCTTGGGACCCATTCGCTTCATTTGGAACCACGTCACCCTCAGGTACATGATGCTTATTATGTTTTTTTTGTGTGTGTGTTTTTTAGCAAAAAAAAAAAAAAAAAAGTTTGCATCATTACAACCGGTGTGAACTCGGAGTCACTGATCTGCGTTTTTACAGGACGGTGTCCAGTTCAAGCGCGAGGATATTACTCTTAAAATTTCATTTCATTTTTTGTACGGCTTGTATTTTTCTTATTCTTCTCACAACCCCCCCCCCCCCCCCCCCCCCCCCCCCCCCCCCTCCCCCCACCCCCCCCCCCCCCTCCCCCCCCCCCCCCCCCCCCCCCCCCCCTGCTCTTGTTGTCCCTCGTTATATTTTCTTTTTCCAAGTTCTCTGGACGCGTGCAAAGCGGCAGTTGTCTGCAGTCGCCGTGGTTAGTCGCAGTTGTAGATTAGTGGCCATCCTGCTGTGAAAGGTAGGCAGGCGTCACATGGCCTGTCGGCGCTCAAGGTGGAAGGGGCACGCGAGTCTCGGATTCGCAGCCCATAAGGAAGAAATGGCACCATCAAAGACTTCAGCCCCCCCCGAACAGTGCCTTCGCAGACAACCTGGAGACTAGAAGGGGGCCCCCTCCCAAATCGTTCTCCCTCCCCTCCTCTTTGTCCGTCTCCTCCATCTCTTGTCCTCGCTACCACACACTCCCTGCCCACCCCCAAAAAAATGTTTCGGTCATCACGGTCTGATAGCCTTTCAATATGGCGGGCTTTGTACATCTGCTCCTGTTTGCGCGCGCAATGTGGAGAGTTACTCTGTGCTCCGGAGGTAGTCGGCACTCTTGTTTTCCATTCGTGTGTAACTGACGTCAAGAATGGGTTGTCTTATGCATGGGCTTGCGAAATGCGTTCAAGTTCATTATTTTTGTTTCTTCCTTTGCCTGGGGTTGGATCGTAGCGTAATGCTTCGTTCCTCCCAATAACTTTTGGCTTATGGCTTCCAGTGGAATGCGCATACGCCTACGCTGTTGCCTACACGTGCGCGCGCGCGCGTATGAGTTGCTTATTCTGGACGAAATCGGCTGTACGAAAAGCTTGGGAAACGAGCGTGGAGGCTGGAGTGTATAAAAATGGCGTTATTGGGTTAGACGGAGGCAGGGGTGTATTAAACATATTTCGTTTTCCTGTCATCGTTTTTGACGACCTCAGACAGCTGGCGCAGAATGTGTTCTGTTTGTTGTTGTTTTTGTTGTTGTTTTTTGTTTTTCATTGGGAGTGGGGGGGGGGGGGGGGTCCTGTTCACACGCACGTGTGTGTTTCAGAGAGAGAGAGAGAGAGACAAGACAAAAAA
This sequence comes from Conus ventricosus, assembly GCA_018398815.1. NCBI lineage: Eukaryota > Metazoa > Mollusca > Gastropoda > Neogastropoda > Conidae > Conus > Conus ventricosus. The sequence continues at coordinate 57,809,829 of CM031604.1, read as the reverse complement.
TCTGTGTGTATGTGCTTCACACACACACACACACACAGAGAGAGAGAGAGAGAGAGAGAGAGATTTTGCGGTCTGAGGAATGAATAGAATGGCAAGAAAAACGGCAACGCCGCCGCACACATCGCTCCGTCAGTTACTGCAGTCTCGGAGACTGCCTCGGTTTCTGTTTGTTTACGGACCGCCAACTCCCCAGCCTCTCGGCGTTTCACTGAAACCCTCAACACCTTTTTTCTTTTATTCCATTTTATCATTTATTGATTTATTTTTGTGTGAAGGTACCGTATATGTTTCTGTAGAGGGGAGGAGACGGGCGGGGAACACACACACATGAACGGATGGAAGGAGGGAAAAACATTGAATTAAGATGCATTCAAGCCGCACCACGGAAGATGAATTATGGCCGTGGACGAGCACTTGTTTTAGAGGGAGAGGAGGGGCGAGTGGTGGATGGGGGCCATCGACTTGTGTGTATGTCTGTGATGGGTGTGTTTGTGTGTGTGCGTGTGAGAAGGGGGTGAAGGGGTATAGGTAGGCCAGAGGAGGGGGTGGGTAATGATAGAACAGCTTTGCATGACGTTAATTTGTTCGCCATCGACTGTTTTCACTGACCATGTCCCACACACAAGTAGGTGCAGCCCATAGCCCTTGCCAGTTTCTACTACCTTCTCTCCCTCCTGCTCACCTCGCAATGGTGTCCCAGCCTTCAACGTCCTCTGCATCGTCCCAACAGCTCTGCTGGGTCAAGTGATCCCTGATCTCTGACCTGGCAAGTTTTCAATCACCGGGCTGGGAATGACAGGAAGCCGATCTCTGGGTACTCTCCAGAGGCGCACCTCCCCGAGAAATGAAAGATGGAGAAGGCGGCGGCTTAGGGACCCCCCCCCCCCCCCCCTTCACACACATACTGACCCCCCTCCCCCCCAACCCATCCCCTGCACGACGATTCCAAAGATGCCGAGTCCTGAGGAAAAGGTGCCCTTCCCCTCGGGGTGGACTCTGACGGGGTAGGAAGAAAATGGGCGCCCTGTGGGGGTGGGCTTGACAAGAGGGTACTTACAGCTGCCCTCCATGGCTCTCTGGGGACCTCCTGAATGACCCCTCCCCCCCCCCCCCCCCCCCCCCCCGTACCTTTCAAAGCAGTGAAAGGAACAGTCTTTGCTCAGCTCGCCGGCTAATGGCGTGATAGCCTCCACAACAAGGTGTATGGATGAAACTAGGGGGAGAGAACTCTCTCTCTCTCTCTCTCTCTCTCTCTCTCTCTCTCCTCCCCACCCCAGCCCCCACCAATCGATGAGAACTGCCGTGCATGGTTTGTGTTTAAAGTTTTCCTAGGAAGCGTGACGGTTGTAATTACGACGGCGGCGGCGGCGGTGGGACGGGGGCGTTCTGGACCCAGGATGTGTAGTAGCCTAACTTCTGGTCACGGAAGCTTGTCCCCAAAGCCTTGGCTGGTCCTGTCTCTGCTTTGGTGCAGTGGGCAGCCGCCACCACCACCACCCAGCCCACACACACACACACACACACACACCTTCCCCCTTGCCCTGACCTTGCTGCTCTCGGGCGTCACACCCCGAGATCTCCAAGTTCGTGTCACGGTCCTCCCAGCGCCCTAGGGTGGCGGCCTAGGTGAGCAGGGGTCTAGGCAAAGCGGGACGGGAGTGGAAGGGGTTCGGGGGACGGGGGGGGGGGGGGGGGGGGCGAGCAGGACAAGGTGGGAGCCTGAGACTTCTATGTGGTCAGCGGGAGATAACGATCTAGACCATCAAGGGGGGCCGGAGAGTGGTCAGCCTTTTGTGCCTTTGTTCCAGCTCTCGTCTCCCATGCCTCCCCTGTCCTGGATGACAATGGCCTCTGCACCGCTCCCCCGCTGTCCCGACGGCCATTTTGAGTCATCACGTGCTCGTTTCGTGCCTTCTCATTGGACCACGCTCGTCCCTTTCATCAAGGGGCGGGCAGAGCATGAGTTGGGGGTGGGGGTGGCGGTGGCGGAAATTGGCCTGCTGGGTTAAGCATCCCTCCCCTGCCCTTCCCCTACCGTTCCCTTTTTGTTGGGAACATCACACCTTGCTGTGGAACGACATGGGCTGGCGATCCGTTTGAAGGTTAGGGACCGCGAAGGGGCGGAAGAGAGCTGGGACATCGGCGGAGTTGACGACTGGATTCTGTTTTTACGATTTGCTTGATAACGTTCAACATGCGAAGATTTGGTGGGTATGAATCACGAGCTTGGGAATTTGGTACGTTGAGTATTACGAACAAAAAACACCTCTACCCCAGAAATACATTTCATGGCGTTAGCCGTTTTCCTTGCAAGGTTGTTTTCCTCTTCTTCTTCTTCTTCTCTGTATCTTAAAGACCAGGAACCACATGTCAGTTTGAATCTGGACACTTCCGGTGTATTTATTATTTTTCATTTTATTTACGATCCTCCACACGAGTGAATCACTGCGGATTAGGGCATCGTTTTGACCCGGCTTTAATCTGGTTTGCAGGAGTGTAGGTCAGCCGACAACTACATCTGCAGGAACAAAACATTTTTTCCTTTAACATTGTTTTCAGTACACCCAGACCTATCACTCAGGTCTTTTCAGGGCTGTCATACGGGTTGGGCGGAGGAGGGGGGTGGGGATGGGGCGTACTCACCGGAAAAACAACTACAACAGTAATAGTGAAGACATAACTGTACTATCAACATCATCAAGGCGATCAAGTCTTAGACATGCAGGGGTTGCCGGACACTCCGTTTAAATTTTTTTCATTGCCACTTAAAAAGAAAAATTTTAGAAAATGATTGAAACGTTTAAAATTTAAATGGGGCCAAATAGACAGACACTGCAGGTTGAACGGCTATGTCCACTGTGGATGACCGAGTCGTCTGTGTACAAAGAAAAAAGAAAGCTGGCACGTTATACACTGTAACACAATAAAAAAAAAAAACAGTCCAAAATTTTAGAACAAAGGTTGACAGGCCACATATGCCTTAAAGAAGTCACCGACAGCGCGCTCACACACACATGCAGAGGAGGGAGGCAGAGAGAGGACAGAAGAAGGAGGAAAGAAAATACGCAGTCAGAGCGACAGGAAAGAATAATTAACACAGAATTTGTCCGAAGTGGAGGACACGGTTTATGCCGAAGGAGTCCCCCAACACGCAATAGAAAATAAGTCAAAACGGTAGAAGAATAAAAAGGAACAATAGGAAAGTAAGAAAAAGGTAGTGGTGAGTGCACACAACATTTCAGGAGTTTGAAATGGTATGGAAAAGTACAAAAGGGTAGGAGACAAAATACGAAATTGGGGCTCACCATGTGTTGATAGACAGGTGGATAGATCGACAAAGATATAGATACATCGACTCCTGTATGTACACTTTTTTTTTTTATTTAAACTATCACCGTCCTGCGGCTACAAAACCGCTCAGTCGAGTTTAAAAAAAGAAATGTCACAGATCGTGGCATGCGCGACTTTCTCGCGGCTTCCGCCGAAGGGCTTGCCAAAACAAACCTCAGCCATTGGGTCTGACAGGAGGGCGGGGTTGGGCTGTCTGGCACAGGTCCACAGTACCAACTAGCTTCCCTGGCAAATTACCGCCCTGCTCTTGACTGCAGTGAACGAACGATGTGGGGGAGTGACAGGCCGTAGCCTAATGAAGCGAGACCATTAAGCTGGAATTCTTTGTGATGCCGAGTCGAAGCCTGTCTCCTCCTCCTCCTCCTCCTCTTCCTCCCCCCCCCCCCCCCCCCCCCCCCCCCTCTTTCTCTGGCACGTGAAAAGCGTTTTGTTTGCTCACAGAAAAGATGATTGACAGCGACATAGGAACGATTTTCGGCACGAGCGCGATGTAGCTGTAGCAATATGTGCGTATGTGTTTGTGTCGAGGATGATGTTGAGAGGAAAATTGGAAGGGAGGAGGAGGGGCGGACGGAGACAGAGAGAGAGACAGAGCAGGGGGAGGACGGGAGAGGGAAGGGGTAGGGAGGACATGGGTAAGAAGAGAGAGAGAGAGAGTGGGGGTAGCCGCACGAGCCCAAATCACAACCCAGGCGAGACTGGCCGAATGCACGGTGACTGCTCACTCTTTCCGTTCCTCTTTTCTTGTTGCATTGAGGATGTGGTGAAAGGCCAAGGAGGGGAAATACCCCGTTACTTAATGACGTGCCCGGGGCCAGCTTGATGACGACACAAGAGCGCGCCAAACACACGGTGACGTCCCCTGCCATTATCGCCCCATGGGGTGGCGCGCGCGCCGCTCGCACAGGCAGCAAGATGGCGGCAGAGCTGACAGGCTAGGGGAGCCACAGGGGAAGAGTGAAGACGAGTTACCTAACTTGGCAAGGCAACTTTTCTTTGCAGGCCAGTTCCCCTGCTTTTAGGGCTGTCGTCCCCAAATCCTCTCGACCTCTGAAAATTTTGATTAGTGTCATTATTGGTGTTATTATTCTTTGTCGTGTTTGGCTTAAAATTGCAAGCGTTTTTCCTCTGCAGTCATGAAGCGTTTGCCAGTTTCGCGGAAAGGATTGTGGAAGCTAGTTCGGTACATTACCGAATAAGCTTCATGCCGTGCGATTTCTTTTTCATTTAGAGTGATAAAACCGGGGTGATCAGAAGTTGATGTGAAGAATGCCTTAACGAAACTGGGGGGTGAGAGTAAAGGATCCTGTCCGTGCAGTTAGGTGACAACTGAAAGCTGGAATAGCACAGACCAGGGGCATCAAAGAAGAGTTAAGCTCGAATTGTCTGTTGTGTCATCTGGCAAGAAGGGTGGTCGGATTCTCCCAGCTTCTTCAACGATGATTTTTTTCCCCCCCAACACACTTCACTTTAGATCGATCTGCGCTCGTGGCAAGGAGGACGTATGGAAGATCCCACTTACAGATAACGTCATGTGAAACACGACCAGCTTCGTCTGCTGCTGGAGGTGCCCAGTATAAGTCCTTTGTATTGAAACAAGGGGATGCAAAAAGGTTCCCGACTGTGACTTCCAAGCACTGAAGAAATCATAGCTTCACCCCATCTCTGAAGGTACCTGTCACTCAAGATTGTTAAGCCGATTAGTATACTTTCAACCCAGTTGCGAAGACAACCGATAAAATCACTAACATGCAGCAAGAACATGTGCACGTTCCGCGGATCACGTAACAAAGGATCAGAGCCGACGATCTGCCGATAACCCACTGGGGGAAGTCCATAAAGGAGCTTTTAGAAGGGAGGAGAAAGGGTCAAAGGTAATGACAGTATCAGCGCCATGTTGTTTTTTGTCACGACTTTGTCGCCAGACAGGAAGTCAGAATTGGAAGTGATAGCATACATCACTGGCTGGAGATTAAGGATCTGGTATCCAGTCTTCTGCTAACAATACCGGCGCTTTGCGACTCTACACTCCAGTACCCACTGACAACTTACGACTCTACACTCCGTACCCGACTGACAACTTACGGGCACGGGAGCTGATCGGAAATCGGTCTTCAAGACGCGAAGAGGTCAGAAGCTTAAAGAAAGCACAGACGTGCCCCCGAACAGGGGAGGAGGAGGGGGTGGGTAGGTCAGCATGTGTACGGCAGAGAGAACACGAGGGGGAGGTAGTAAGAGGTGGGATGGGGAGTGTCTCCTCGGAAGGACGAGTGGAGGGTTGGGGGGGGGGCGGGGGGGGGGGGCCAGACGTTGAAGCAACAAACAGGCGGACCAGCAGCACACGCCCGTGTGGGGCACCGTCACCCGACACGCCTCGCCGCTCGCCCACAATGGCCGCCGCCGACCTGCCACCCTCACTTTGCTGCTCTCAAAGCTCGACACGGGGCCGGGCCGGGAAGGCAGCAGCCAGCCTTTTCTCCCTCTGCCGCCAGCCCCGAGACAGTCGACTGGGCCAGGGGTGCCAGCCCCGGCCTTTCCTGGCTCTTTTAGCGCGCCTTGTCCTCCCTGGCGTCCCGGGCCCAGCTGAGGCCACAAACAATGAAGGCAATTAGGCCTGAACTCTTAAATGGGATAATCACACGCCAATGACGGGGGCCGGTTTCGACAGGCTGCCCACGTATAGCTGTGGCGTAAATACGTCTGAAAATACGTCTGTGCCGTACTGGTAAGCGTGTCGCCTGTCTGTGGCCTTCCGCTTCTGTGAGTCCGCCGTCACAACTCCTTTCTTCCGACGTTTCTCGCTCCGGCTTTCATTTTGCCACGGGTGTGGGGGGAGATTGAGTTGTTGCTGTAAAGCACCCGAAGTCTGCCCTGCCCAAGAGGTCGCCCGTCCGGTAAGGTTTTAACGAGGCGCCGGTGGAGGGAGACCTGGTGAAGTTTATGAACGGGTGGCAGCAATACGGAGCTACAATTCTGGTCGGTAGGTAGTCATGAGGAAGTAAGAGTTCATTTGGGGGGTACGTAACAGTGTGGAGGTCAAAGTTATCAGCGTGTTTCTGAACAAGTCCTGGCAGTTTTGGAGATCTCAGTGGCTGTTTTTAAGTCGGTTAACTCGCCCACTACCGTCGGAAATATTTAGAAACTTCCTATTATTTATTTACATTTCACCGGCTAGTTCCATTTTGCGCCCTTTTATTTTATATACGCCAAAAAATAACAATAATAGATAAAAGGAAACGAAACGAGAAGACCCTCCACTTCAGCGTCAGCTTCATTCATTACTTAAACACAGAATGTCCCAGGACCTTCCTCTCCCACCATGACTCGGCTTAAAAAGTCCCGGTTAATTCCACCCAGTTCGGGTTCAGGTCGACCTGACCGCCAGAATCCGAGCATGGGCGACCTTGACTTGAACGTCATGTCGGTGTCCTGTTAAACCGTTGACCGGAATTGAAGGGGGGGGGGGGGGGGGGGGGGCACCAGTTCAACGCATCAAAACAGCTTAAAAACGTCAGAGCAAGGAAACCCCTGTCTTATTCCTCCCTTTCTTTCTTTTCAACCGTTTCTCCCACGCCAATCACCTGAAGCAGCGCAGCATCTACCCCCGATTTGTTCAATGCCAGTACCCAGAAACAGCTCAGGTTCCACCCCGTTTTGCCAAGGCGATCGGATTAGGCGCTTGACTCGAGCTGAGGGCCGGGATTTGCAGCCCCCTCCGGTGCCCGGTGCCTAGTCCCTGTGTTGATTCTGGAATCGGTTTAACGCTCGGCTGGCCGGATACTTGGTCCCTGTGGCTTCAGCCGGTTGTCTCGGGTTGGTTGTGGATAGGCGTTGGGGCAGGGGGTGGTATCTTGCGGGGAGTTGGGGAGGATGTACTTTTGGAATGCAATGCAAGTGGCGCATGACTTTGCAGTGTCAACAGCTAATCGTGTGCAGGAAAGTCGTTGGTTAATAGCACTTGGTTAATCCACGTTTTTTTTTTTTAACACTGCGCGAGATCAGAAGTTTCGGGGGGGGGGGGGCGGGGGGGGGGGGGGGGGGGGGGGTAGCGGTGAAAAAAAAGGAGGGGGATGCATATTATATCGAGCCGAGAAGAAATATATTACATATATATATGCGAGCCGTAAATAATAACGAACTTTTTTTTTTCTTCTTAAAACTGCCGGTTTTATTTCTATTTATTTCACATACACAACACACACAACACAAACATAAATACAGCCGTTTTAAAGATGTCAGTGGCTGCTTTATTCTAATTCAGAATCTCGCCACGGTGGCTTGTTCAGAGTTCAGCTCTGGAATATTATAGACCTCTCTCTCTCTCTCTCTCTCTCCCTCCCCCCCCCCCCCCCCCCCCCCCGTGAGTGTGTGTGTGAGAGAGAGAGAGAGAGAGAGAGAGAGAGAGAGAAGACGTACATACAAACACGCGCGCGCGCGCGCACACACACACACACACACACGGACACACCACAAAAAACGGACTGTGTCGCGAGTACATTCGGAAAGCCGATCGAGGACAAGCGACTGTCCCATGTCACGGAGTAATTCCCCCGTCTTGTCTTCCGCCCTAAAACCGTTATGCGTGGGAAGAAAAGTGAGTGTATGAATTTTACCAACCACAGAATGTCTTGCGGTAAGGTTCTGGGAGGGATGGGTGTGTGTCCCTGACTTTCTCGTAATCGTCGTAACACAAGTTGAGAGTAGTTGGACGAAACGAAAGGGGAGGTGGAAGAGGTGGAGGTATGTGTCGGGGGGGGGGGGGGGGGGGGGGGGGGGGGGGGGGGGAGGGGATAGGTTGGGAAGGCGGATTGGGTTTCCAGGTTAAATGGATGTTGGCTGATTCTGTTCAGCAGAGGAAAGTTTGGTGGTGTTGTTTGTATTATCATAGTCTTATTTTTGACGTTTCGTCAGTCTGCTGACTGTTTTGACGGAATTAATTACAGTTTGCTTTTTCTTGCCCTTTCTCTCGTCTCTCTCTCCTTCTAGTCTTATTAACACGAAGTATCCCCCACCCCCCAAAAAAAAAAAAAAAAAAAAGGAAAAAAAGAATCCAGCTGACGAGAGAATTACCTTATCCATAGCCCCGAGAATCGCGGGAACTTGCGTGGCAGAGAACCTGACATCTACGTAATCCGCTCATGATGTCATTTTCTCCCTCAGCTGTGTGAGCAAGGATGACACAACTTGCTTCGTCGGGATGAGCCCCCTCCCCCCTTGCTCTTCCGATAAGGGCAGCGACTGAGAAGGAAGTGCGCGCGTATGCAAATGTGGCACGAGAAGCATGCACGTGCGTCGCGGAACAAGGAACGCCGGAGGAAATGGCGACTGACGTCAACTTAACCCGCATAATTGGGCCGCGTTTGGGTGGATGGGGGTGAGGGTGTGCTGTTCAAAGCAGAGGAGAGGGGTGTACGCAGAAGGGGAGAGAATAAAAAAAAGTGTGGGTAAAAGAGCTGTTTAGTGAGGGTAGAGGGGTACCTGCGGGCACACACACACACGCGCACGTATTACGTAACGGCACAAGGAAAACAAGACGGGGGTAGGGAGAGACGAACGTGCTGCGGGCAATGCACTGCAGAAAAGACCCCATTTCATTTGGAACACACACACACACACACACAAGAGTAGAGGTTGGAAAAAAGTGAACAAATCGTGTGTGTTGTGTTTGTTTAATTTATTACTATCTTCCATAGCTGTGTCTAAGTTTCCAAACACCTCCGATGTACCAAACGAGGGAGCACACCCCAACCCACTAACGACAATCGGAGCATTCTTACTTTAGCTTTCTAGGGCTGCACGCACTAGTTTTGAGATGATTTGAGTGACACGAGTGTGTTCCATATGTGTGACATGTGACATGTTGAAATGAGAAAGAGAGAGAGAGAGACGGAAAGAAAGAGAGGGGGGGGGGGGGGGGGGTGGGAGGGTGCGCACGCACACACGGAGCTGATCGCTTCCACTTGTTTCAGTGTGAGCATCTGTCGTCAATTTTCACTCTTTAGAACTACACGTGTCCCCTCACCTCCATTCCACCCTCTTCTTCCCCTCTTCCTCTGCTTTTCCGCCGTCTCTGCTTACCCTCCATTATCTCCTTGCCTTGCTGACATCGTGTATGCAAGCCACTTGGGCCATCTTTCTCAGGCTGGGAGGAAGTCGTAATTAGTCCGACTACCCTCTTCAACTCTCCCATGTCGCCCTGCTCTGCTCTGGCACTCAGGCCGTCGACGATCACGTTGCGGGCTCGTGTCGCCCTTCACCTGATTTGGGGGGGGGGGGGGGAGAACCTCACGATGACGTCACGTGATGACGTCTCGGCCGTGGACGACAACATCCGGAAGTGTGTGCGCGCGCGCGCGCGGCGTGTCTCTGGAGTGACACTTGTTTGACTAGAGGTTTCGGCGAAGAGTTGAAGGGGGCTAATAATTGGGTTGTTGTCGCGATGTGCTTCGGCCCGAATTTTTTCGCTGTTTGATTTGGCGGTACCGGTTCCGCTTCTTGTCCGTGTCATGTGTTCGCCACATGTGACATGCATGGGTAGGAAGTTCGGGGTATAGATGCTGAGTTGAAAATGGCATCAAAGACAATCAGTAGAACTTGTGAGGTTTATTCACCAGGTTTGTCGACGTTTAGGCACAACGCTTGCTATTCTTGTATCAGTCTTCAAAAGTGGTGCATTATGGATTAACAGATTAAAAAGTGCCAGTTTTCTCAGAGATGGAGAGGGGTTATAGATTCTGGTATAGTCTGCAAAGGGTCGTATGCTGTTAAGTTTAATTTTCAGTATAAGCTAAGCGCGTGTCCTCTTATCATTGTACACAATCAGGTACAATTAGTCTCCGTTTCGTGGTTAATTCTCTTGGATTATTTCGTTTTTCATTACTCTCTTTGGGCTTGCTGTCTATAGTTCAGTCGTTCCCTAAGGCCGTGTTGGGAATTAAGGCATGCATATCTTAACGTCGGTAGGTTACCCCCCCCCCCCCCCCACACACACACACACACACACAGAGCTGCGTTTTAGAGGTGAGAGACATGTTACATCTTACGGATTTCCCCTTTCCTTGAAAATGTCATAGTAATCTTTTTCCACCCATGTTAAGGTTGATTATTTAAAATCAAAACAAGCAAAACCAGAACCCCATTCCACACATAAATTTATCCCAAAATAATACGTATTAATTTCATGCAGGCATGCAGAAACTATGTTTTTACGTACGAAGTAGGAAGAAACTTGAGGCACAGACAGCAGAAGGCCTTAACAGAAGGCATCCCCTCTTCCTTAACTCGTGTGTCTGTATTGAATACCTTTCACTCTTAAGTGAACCATGTATATGGAGAAAAATTTTTTTTTTATGTATTGATCAAGGGCGATTTAAAAAAAAAAAACACAGGAAATACTCTTCGGTTACACATGAAAAAAATCGGCAACTTATATCTTGGTGGATATATTGTGTAACCAACATCATAATCATTGTGTTATGTGCTAGTAACTTGTCTGGTGTTTTTCCCCTGCAAATACGTGCACGACTCTTTTCCCGTGTGTGGGTGTGTGTGTGTGGGTGTGGGTGTGGTGGGTGGTGGAGGGGGGGGGGGGGGACACAGCAGGAAAAGATAACCACACACGCATACATTTTAACTCTAATGCGGTGTCCCACATTTCTCAAATCCTGTTTTTCTTTCTCCCCCCAACTGAAACAGGTGCCACGCCCCTTGACGATGAAGAAGGACGGGATCCAGACCCGCAACCGCAAGATGTCCACCAAGTCCAAGAAGAAGGGCAAAGGGGGCATGGGCGCCATGGACCTCCTGCGCGACAAGCCCTTCTCTAACTTCGCCTCGCCCAACTTCAACCCGGCCATGCACCACTCCATGTCCCCCTCATGACCTCGCAAGGGTTCGGGTCCATGGGAGGGGGCTACCTCACCCACGCGGGGTCGCACCCGCACCACCACCACAGCGCCGCCGCGCACCACCACGCCGCCGCGCAGATGGGGTCGCTGGGAGGCGGGCTGGGCATGGGCGGCGGCTTCAACAACTTCCAGTCGTCCTTGCAGAGCTCGTTCCCGGGCTCCTTCAGCGGCATCCCCAACATCTCCACGTCGGGTTGAACCTGTCCACCAGCAACAACTTCCAGTCGCCGCTGCAGCCCTCCTTCCCACCTCCTCCGGCCTCAACCTCTCCACCACCAACATGGTGGGCGCCATGGCGTGAAAGTGACGGGAGTCGAGATGGCGTCATCACGAAGGACTGGGTTCATAGCGTTTATGTGACGTCATTTTGAAGGGGGGGGGGGGGGGGAACTGTCGGCGTGAATGGGTCTGCCCGAGGTGTCCTGCCGTTGATGACGTTATGGTGGGTAGGGGTGGTAGGAAGGCGGGCGTGGAAAAGGTGGATGATTGGGAATGGGCCGGGGACAGTTCGTCAGTTTGTTTTGATTGTACTGAGGCATCTGTGAACATTCTACTCGGGTCCCCCCTCCCCCCACCCCACCCTAAATGTTGCCATTTAATTTTTTTTTTCCTTTTTTTTTTTTAAACGCGGGTATATGACGACCGATTAATTGTTGACAATACCACTGACAGAGCAGCACGTCTTCGAGCGGGAGTGTCTCGTTCTGACGCAGGAAAAACGTTACCAAACCAAACAACGTGTGGGTAGTATATTCAAAAAGCTGTGAGAAGCAAAGGACATTCAACGATGAAGCCCCAAACACTGCTGCGGCCAGATCACTGTGAAACGAGGCGAGCTGTTGCTGCACTCGTCATCGTTCGGTGTGACTCTCGAATCAAGGCGATTCGATTTTTCTCTGGTTCTTCGTCTCCAGAGCATAACCTCGCTTGGAAATTCAAGCAATCGCCCCCCCCCCCCCCCCCCCCCCCCCCCCCCCCTCCCCTCAAGTTGCGCACTGGAAAATCATGATACCAAAGCACAAAGACTCCCAGTGTTTCGAGACACAAAAGCGAACCTGAACCTCCTTCGCTTCTGGACAGTGCGGCTTGTCCATTGGACCGGCTGGGAGGGGAGACGCTTCCACGCGGTCTGCTTCCAGTTTTCAGCGTGTGGGTTTCCCGTTTGTCGCCGATACTGCCATTATGAACGCTGCTTGGTGACAAGGACACCGTGACTGGCGTGTAATGATGAATAGGGCCGAGTGAACCTTTAAAACATAACCCTAAAAGAAAAACAAAAACAAAAACACAAAAAAAGCGCATTGAACTGAGAGAAGACATATTTATAACGTCATTAGAAGTGACATTGTGGTGGTCGTTCGGGCTTGGTGTGACGTCAGAAAGCGGATTAGGCAAAGGAGGACGTCACTGACCAAGAAGTACGTCAGTGAAATCTGCTCTGGACAGAAAATGGGGTTGACCCCACCCCACAAGCGTTTGTTTGTGATCGGCAGCGACATCCGCTTTGTTCTGTTGTTTCATTTAACGTCTGTTCTGTCAGTGGCGGCCAGGTATGGTTTATCGCTCATGCATTTAGATCAATCGCTGTCCATGTCTGCGTAGACGAATCGTGCGTTTCATGGTTTGTATATAGGCCTACTAATTCACATTAAGTGATTGGAACCGGACTTCATTTTTATTTGTGTGTGTGCAATGTACGTGTAATCAATCCGCCAGTGGATGCATGCTTTGTTCACATAGTGTATGGGAATGATTCGGTGGCATTCTGACTAGACACACAGCAACAAGCGGTGTGAATTTGTAATAGTTGAAATGATATTATTCTCGTGTTTTCATTCCTACCAGGGTTTTACTTTGTTGTTGTTGTTTTTTTAAATGAATATTAGTTTTCGTACAACAACAGAACTAAAAACCAACCTTGGAAATGAAAGGTCTGAACTAACAGTGCTACAAAACACAAGGCAATATAGCCAATTTTTTTTCTATTATTATATTATTATCATTTTTTTTTTTATTAGGTAGTCCAAGAGAATCAACACGGTGAATATTGGAGAAAAACGTATCCAAATAGATTTTGTAATCCAATTCAAGTCGAATGAAATGAAATGGCAAAAGAAATTATACCATGTGCTGTGTGTGTCAGAGTTTTCTATCAAGGGGGGAGAGGGGGGGGGGGGGGGGGGGGGCTAACCCCTACTCCACAGAAAGATATCCGAGACTTGCCGGGCGACACAAAATGGGCAAGAAAGACACGATGCTGCAGAATGACTGTTGAGATTGTAACTGCGCAACAAAAACCTCGGACGTTAAACTGCGAGAACAAAAAATTCTGAAGAATGTTTTCAAAAATTGTTTATTGGCCGTTTGTTATACAGTTTTACTTTGTGAACGATTTTCATTAACAGAATCAAATTAGTTATAAACTGTTTATTGCTGCCGTTTCTGAAACGTTTCCTTTAGAAAACGCAACAGCTGATGAGGTACATTTCATCCTCCCCAGTCCTGCCCGTTTTTTCTTAAATGTGTGTGTTTATGTTTCAAGGGTGGTGGTGTTGTGCCTTTACATTGTCCTATTTTGAAACGGATTGTTTTTTTTAATCGCAACTACGATAAATGCAGAGAATTTTTTTTTAATCGTTTAATCGATGTCCTTTTCTTGGTTTCAGTCATGGCGCTAAAATTAGCATACAAGACTTTTCATATTCTCCGTTGCCCAAACATTGCCAAGAATGAGCATATTACTAGTCGCTTGCCTTTATTTTGAAGCTTTTTTTGTTTTATGTTTTGCGACCATTGCGTGTCGGATTCCGGTCTCTGTCTTAAACGTAACGGCGCCGATAGAAAAGATAAGGCATAAATTATTGATATCGCGGGGTTACAGCGGTGTCGTCATTTCTCTCGAGTCCAAAGGAGAATTGCATTCAGGTCGATGTTTCGCGCCCTTTCCGCGAAATTGGCTTAGTACCCCCGCCCTCCGTTTGTTTGCTTAATGCGGTCAATCTGTGTTCAAGTTGCGTGTTTGTTCATTTTTTTGTTTGTTTGTTTTTTCTCTTCTTTTTTTTTCATGTATCTCATTTTTGGGTTTCCGCCATTTTGTTGACTCGTTTAGACTACCATTGTTAACATAAGAAGCGAGTTTTATCAAGCATGTATTTTTAAAATGAGAGAAGAGAAAGAGGGGGAGAGAGGAGAGAAAGGTGGGGGTGAAGAGGGTGGTGGTTCGGGATGGTCGCGCGCTCGCTCTTCCCGTCTTGCTGGTCCCCATTCCACCCCTTGGCGGGGGTACCCGCAGTACACACCAGGCAAAGAGGGAGACAAAATCTTGAAGTAATAGGAGAGGGGACAGACCTCCACCACCACCACCTTGACTCCCCACCCACCAAAAAAAATGGGGGAGGTGGGGGAAAGGGGGGTTGCCGAGACTTGTTGTTCTTCGGGATTTGTGGAAGACACTTCATGAGTGTGGAGCGTGAAGCCAGGAGGGGAGGAGACTGGGGTGTACAGTTTCCCTAGTGTGGGTCACCTCGCTTGTTTTAGTCGCACTTGCCTTAGATGGAATGCAAAGGCTTTAACATTTTGTTACACCCACTGCCCTCCAACTTCGCCATTTCCATGCCCGCGCCCTCTACACACAAAAAAGCAACGGTGCTTGGACTGGGGAGGGGAGGAGCGTTATACTTTGCTGAATTGTAACTGATCTCTGATTATGCGCAACATTTTCTTTGTCTTTAGGTACTTGGTTTATTAGTAGGAATTATTATCAACCAGTATTTTGTCTCGCAGACAGGAGCCCAAGGTGGTATAGTGTTTTGGTCGTGGATTACATTGGAAGATAAGGTAACTGTGGGGAAATTATTCGAAAGTTGTGAAAACAAGTAGTGGGCAACCGAGTATCGTAAAAGCAGCTTCAGTTTATAATTACGGGCATGTCCATGTAACGATTTCACCACTGGGATAAGAATTACCTTCTTTATTTGTTATTACCTGGTTCATCAGAATGCCGACAGCTCTTCCCACCAATCACAAGGACGATTATAGAAATCGGCGAATCACGTGGCCGGTCATAATGTTCCTGTTTGTGTAAATCAAAGTCACAGAGAGCGAAAAAGGACGGCACAGAAACAGCGTTCTAATTCAGCCTCTTTCCGTTCAACATCCACCACATCTTCAGAACAAAAAAAAAAAAACCAAAAAACGAATGTAATCGTTAACCACCAGAAGTCAAAGAGAATACTATTTTCCCCATTATATTCGACCGTTGTTCTCACCGCTTCTCCCCCACCCCCCTTGCACTCCAAAATAATAGTATATTCTGATTGGAAGAAAGAACTTTTTTACTCTCTGGTTGACATCACCACCACCTCTCCTCTCTCTCTCTCTCTCTCTCTCTCTCATAGATTTTAGTTAAAACAAGAGCAGCGCACGGCATTGGGAGCGTTTTCCTTTGAGAACAGTGGCACACGAAGAATCCACCAGCCATTTATCAGAACAGAGGTCGAGTCCCTTGGCAGATGCATGGACAGATCGCCCGCAGGTATACTCCTAGAGACTCGTTTACTTCTTGCCAGTCTTTCCCCTTGCCGCGGAGTTGGAATGACACTGGATCGTTCTAAACATGGTCCCCCAACTGATGAAGGAGGCACAGATTGGATCCCTCTGGGGTGTCAAGCCTGTATTTACACTTGTCCCGGGTTATCCAAGAGTTACAGACCTTCCCTCGTCGGCACAATCCGAAGGTGGGGGGAGGGGTGGAGGGGGGGGGGCGGGGAGACGGGGCTCTTTTCTTCAAGACCGTCCGTACATTTGACCTCTCTCTCTCTCTCTCTCTCTCTCTTCAGACCGTTTCACCTGAAGATGAGCCCCCCATTTTCAAGTTGAATTACTCTCCGCCGGAGATAGCATCGGCAGACGGACACCGATTTTCCCCCACCCCATCCCCCCACCCCTTCTGTCCCACATCCCTCACACCATTCGTTTCCCTCCTTTCCTCCTTTGCCACTACGTAACCGGCCAATCACGGCCACCCTTACAAAACTTTCTCACGGCCCAGACTGACCACAATGCTTTTCCTCTTCAAGTGACAGCTACAGCATATGTCAAAGAGCACAAAACTCTGTCCCCCCCCCCCCCCCCCTCGAGGAGAGGTGTGTGCGACTTTCACGTGCAAGTAAGTCGGTCACATCGTCGAAGTGACCACAGAGGACTCGCAAAACGGATAGGAAGATTAGGCTCGCGCGCCGCATGGGACAGCTCGCTCCTCGACAGACTCAGGTTCTGACACGTGGCCTTGTGCAAAAGGCTAAGACGGTACGGTCCACATCTACACCACCGGCTCGGCCACGTGACGACGCCTGCTCCGACCCGCAGCAACCTCCAGGCCACCGACGCCCCCCCCCCCCCCCTCCCCGCCCCCCCCCCCCCCCCCCCCCCTCTGACAGAATTGAATTTGGAAAAAAGCAGCGATACCTTTCCCCACCTTCTCTTTCCTTCTTCGACCTCATTCCTCTCCTCCACCTTTCTTCCTCTTTTCCTCCACCCTTTACCTCCTCTTCCCCACCCTTCCCTTTCCTCTCCT
Source organism: Conus ventricosus (assembly GCA_018398815.1). Lineage (NCBI taxonomy): Eukaryota > Metazoa > Mollusca > Gastropoda > Neogastropoda > Conidae > Conus > Conus ventricosus. Next base: position 57,792,996 of record CM031604.1, on the reverse strand, counting down.
CCCTCTTTCCTCCCACCTTCTCTCTCCTCTCATTCGCCTAACCTTTCCTCTCTTCCTCCTCTTCCCTCCCACCTTCCTCTCTTCCCTCCTTTCCTCCCAGGCCCTCTTTCCATTCTCTTTCCCCCACCCTTCCTTCTACTCTCCTCTCCCCCTGCCGCACTTTCCTCTCTCCTCTCCTCTTTCCCCTCCCACTTTCCTCTCTTATACTCCCTTCCCCTCCACCCTTTCCTCTCTTACTCTCCTCTTCCCTCCCCCTTTCCTCTCTACTCTCCTCTTTCCCCTCCCACCTCCTCTCTTCCTCTCCCTTTCCCCCCCAGCCTTCCTCTCTCCCTCCTCTTCCCCTCCAGACTTTCCTTCTTCCTCTCTTTCCCCTCCAGCCTTTCTCCTTCCTCTCTCTTTCCCTCCCCCTTTCCTCTCTCTCTCCCTCCCTCCCAGCCTTCCTTCTTCCTCTCCTCTTTCCCCTCCCACCTTTCCTCTCTTACTCTCCTCCGACTCCCTGAAAACTTGGCTAATTGTTTCAAGCACGCGAGCGTCGTCAGTCGGTTCGGTTCGTACGTACGGAGCGAAGCGTATATAGTGGCTACTCCGTACAAGATCTCTCTCTCTCTCTCTTCTCTCTCTCTCTGTTGAACGAATGTTAATTTTCATTCCCTCCTTCAAGGAGAGAATGTTTTCTCCCACGTCTGTTTGTGTGTCTTTGAGAAAAAGAAGAAAAGAGTACGGATCCTTTTTTTGTGTGCTTGATTTGTACATGTAGAAACCAAACGAATCGACTCATTACAATTTTTTGTTTGCTTTGTTACCGTTCCCTCCACCCCCCCCCCCCCCCTCCCCAAACATACTGCCTTATAATAAGCAGAACAATAGTGCGTGCACTTGCTTTAGAAACGCTATCGCTGCCCAAGAAGGGTGAAGGTGTCGCGCTACCGTGAAGTCTTGAGATCACCGTGAGCACTGCCAAAAACCAAAATACACTTTGCGAAACGTTCGTTATTGGGATCCCTCCCCTCTCCCCTTCTTCAGTGTATACCTTTAACACTGCCGATTGCTGAAGCATACAATATGCAGGTAGAATTTTGCTGTTCCAGTTACATTGGTGAACAGTTGTACATTACAAAGTGACCGGAAACTTGCATACTGCTGCACTGCCAACATTCAAGGCTGCAACGCGGAGTCCCCCCTTTCTCCTCCCGTCTCTTCTCCTCCCTCCACCCGCCCTGTCTTTCGCCGCATGAGAGGGACATTTCAAAATGATGGCTATTTTTTTTTTTTTTTGATTTTACCCGTACATATGGCAAATACCAAAAGGTACATCGTTGCCCTCGTACGGTAGGAATGAAAAATAAAATACGTCTCAGTTGGTTTTTTTTTCGACTTACTTTATTGGATCACATGATAACATACGAAAAATAAAATACGTCTCAGTTGGGTGTTTTTTTTTCGACTTACTTTATTGGATCACATAAACATGCGAAAAATAAAATACGCCTCAGTTGGGTTTTTTTTTCGACTTACTTTATTGGATCACATGATAACAGATGTTTATTATCAATGTTATTATTATAATAATTGTTATTATTTGTTAGCACGCCGAAAAGGAATGTTCGCCTCAGTCGTAGAGTGAATGGCTAAGATACTATTTTGGGGGCGCCATACACTGACAGGTTCAGACCGAGATGTCTGGAAACAGCTCGCCTTAGACTGTAAAGACACAACACCACCAATCGCCAAAAGTTAAACAGATGCTGGCGTCATTTATGTTCGTTCATTCTCCCACCCCCAACCCCTCCCCAAATTAGACTGCTTACTGGGCGACAGTATTCCATGACAAACCATGGAATACTTTGAAACTTCTTGAGGAAAAAAAAAAAAGCCGTCACGTGACTGCCGAACATATTGGAACTCTGCCGTGACAGTTACGTCAGAACAGGTTCCGATCATGTGACGAACAGTGTCATGTCGCTTGGCAGTTGATAATGATAATGATGTGTGCGAGACGACTGGGTTTGAAAGTTGATTATTTATGCATCATCGATGTTGATTCAATAACGGTTTTTTGTTGTTGTTTTTGTTGTGGTGGTTTTTACCAGTGCGTCGTTTTTTGTTTTTTTTTGTTTCATTTAAGTATAAATAAAATTGATCATTCTTGCTGTATTCTTGTGGGGGGTTGAATTGAATGATAATGAAGCTGAAAACAGTTCAGTGTACACCATTTCTGATTGTATGCAAGTAATGGTGACGTGTACAGCCTTGTTTACTGGCTCTGCGGGTTGTATATTCTGTGAATGAAGTGGACGGGATTATTGTAGAATTATGACATCGATGGCGCGACTGATGGACATATTACTAGTATGCTCGGGCCGGGGCGTGTGTGTGTGTGTGTGTGTGTGTGTGTGTGTGTACTGGATGGTACTGTAAGGCGTGATTCTTTTTGATTCGTCGTTTGGTTTAAATGGCTTTCTCCTCTTCGTGGATTGGACAATGGCCGTTTGTTTCTAAATTGGTTTTGTTTTTTCCTTAACCATAAAGTCATGTTTTCACTAAGTATTCTAGTCCTGCTATGCTACCAGTATGCATTAATTACAGAATTACATTGTGTGTGTGTGTGGGGTGTGTGTGTGTGTGTGTGTTACTGCGACTGTCTGTAGTAAGTGTGTGTGTGTGTGTGTGTGTGGTGTGCGTGTGCGTGTCCAAACAGTGTTGAAAAATTACAAAGAACAAAATATTGAAAGAATACCATATTTCTGTTACAATCAAGGAAAGAAGCCAGAAAGTCCAGCATAGTTTGGAAATCTTGATAAGTAAATATGCAAGATGCGAGAAAACAAGCCAAAATAAAAGAGAAAAAAAAAAAGGGGGGGGGGGGGGGGAGGTGATGGTGGAGAGAAAAGGAAGAGAACTGTGTTCTGAGTGAAAAGAGGTTTGAAATTATGTTAGTCCTACAGTTCATTTTTGAACCAGTGTTTCGTTTTGTGTGTTTCTTGCTTGTTTGTTACTGTTTATTCCCCCCAATGAAAACGGAATTATTGTCTAAGGAATAAATATATTTCTGAGAGGTACACAATACTGTTAAACAATTGGTTGCAATATAGATGCTATTTCTTATTGTTATGGAGAGAGAGAGAGAGAGAGAGAGATGGAAATGTATGTTGAATGTCTAATGTCACTAATCTCCCTCCTCTCTCTCTCTCTCTCTCTCTTCTCTCTCTCTCTCTCTCTCTCTTTCTCACACATATATGATTGTATGTTCTTGAGTGTACTTTTTAACGCATTTTACTGATTTACAGCTTCGCATTTTTGTACGTCATTGTATCTGGTGGATTTTTCTTTTCCATTCTTTTTAAGATTCTTAAATTCTTCCCCTACGCCCTCCTCCCTCATCCTTCTTCTCCTTCCTCATCTTGGTTCTCCCCGCCCCCCCTTCCACCACTTTATTGTATTTTGCATCTCATTCTTCCTTCCTTCTCCCCTCTTAAAGCAATTCTTTCGCAGTTCTTGACAGTGGCATCATTTTCAAATGATGGCATGCTAAAGATTGTTTCACTTTTTTTCTTTATTTTCATGTAACTGATCCGGGCTCTTTCTTTATTAAAGTTACGGGGCTTTTTTTTATATGTTACTTAATTTTAGTTAGTGTATTTTTCTTTGTTTTTTTTTTTTTTACATAATGGTCAGCAGTCATGTTCCTGTTTTCAACATGAAAAGAAAATCAGATGGTGTTGGTATTTGTCATGTGTGTTAGGATTCACGATCCCATTTTAAAACACGTCTGTTGTCCTGTTTAAAAAAAAAAAAACTGGAATGAAGTGGACAGGCGAGAGAGTGAGAAAGTTCGATGAACGAAAGAGTGATAAAGAGGGATAAGTAATAAGAAAGGAAAACCGTAAAGAAAAGAGAATGAATGAATGAGCGAGTGACAGAGTAGAAACTGCTTTTAGTAGTGCAATTATTTGTCAGTGGGTATGTGCGTTATTGCGATCGCGTATGTTCTTGGTGTTCGTCTTC
>CM031604.1:57771491-57778991 GCA_018398815.1 Conus ventricosus | reverse complement strand
CCACAAAATGAACAAGCTGACAGAGAGATAGCGTACAGACATAAAATAGACGGACCAGGGGAGGTAGGTGGCCAACAGTTACCAACTGCCATAAAGAAAAAAAAAAAAAAAAAAAGAACCTCTAAACGGGAGGGCAAAGAGGATGCTGACAACGTCAGTTCTTATCTAGGGCGTTTTATACAGGCGAAACACTAAAAAACGTATCACGATTGTTGGAATAAACATAATGAGCAGATCACTTTGCACTAGTTTTGGAGGCTAAACTGAACTGAGGTATGACTGGAATTTTTTAAACAAAGTTGCAAAGCAGGGTAGGCGGGTGCCTAAAGCGAGGAAGAAAAAAAAAAAACAGAAAAAAAAGAAAAAAAACCAGCCAAAATTATTGGGACCGCGAAGTGAACAGAAAAAGATTTTTTGAAAAGTCACCAATTAGACATATTGGGTTTTCCCTTTGCAGGGACAAACACCATGAACACAAACGAATAAGTTGCGTCTGGTCATCAGGTTTTAGTAATGAAAAACACACACACACACACACACCACTCACACACACACACACACACACCCCACACACCGCGCGCGCGCGCGCGCGCGCGGCGCTGAAGTGAGTTCATGACAGCAGATAAAAGACTGTGTAGCATATGAAACTATGGCATGCATACGAGTTTACACACACACACACAACACAACACACACACACACACCAACACCACACATTATAGATAAACAGATAGATATACGGTTTTTAATGTTTACATTGAGGTTTAAGATTTTTTTTCCAAAACAGGAAAACGGAAATTGGACGATTACACTTAGACTGATATATTGTACTCAACACGACAATTCACACCTCAACAGAAGAAAAGGGCAGGTCAGTCATTTTCACAGGTTCTCCGTAAACCCATCACTTTGTCCCCGCAATTTCTACTCTTCTACTTCCAATCTTCTCCAGCCCCCCACCCCACCCCTCTCCCTCTTCTTCTATTCCGTCCTCCTTTCCATCGCGTCCCAAACACAACACACACACACCACACACTACACACACACACACAACACACCCCACCCCACCACCACCAAACCCCCCCCCACACACAAAACACCCCACCACCACCACCCCCTCCCCTCTATCTACACACACACCACACACACACACACACACAACACACCTCTCTGTCTTGCATTTTGCTTTTCTCTCTCTCTCTCTCTCTCTCTCTCTCTCTCTCTCTCTCTCCCCTCTCTCTCTCCCCTCTCTCTCACTTTGTTCATAAAATTTCCGACGTTACCGTTTGTGAACACCATTTTCCCGCGAACGAATAGGTCAACAGAATGGCGAGAATAGGTCAACAGAATGGCGAGAATGTTGCGCAAGGAACGCCAAGGGCTGCGCAAATGTGCATCAGGGCACAAAAGTCAAAAGATCGTAAAAGAGAGACAACAGACTCTTTTGGACGAAAGGTTGGACAAAAAACAAACAAACAAAAAAATCATTAACAATCAAAGCTTTACCCTGTCGTAATATTTACTGTTAATGAAGCCCATGATTCAGGTGAACATTAATACCACTTCATGCAACAGACTGATTTAAATTCAATGCTTTCAAACGTAAGCATTTTAATATTTGTTCAGGTGTCTGTGCGGAAAATGCTTCTTAGCACGGGGGGTTTGTTTGTTCCCATGTCCCCTTCACGAAAAACTTGTTACCAGATTCGCTGCCAATCAACAGTTGTTCTGAAAACGATGTTAAAAGTGATCGTTGCTCACCCCTCGCTTTCTTTTCACTGAAGCTCAGTTTATCCTTTCGAAGTTTCAAGACTTAGTATAGTCATTGTTTGTGATAGTTCGTTTGTGGCATTTTTCAGAAATAGAAATTGTGGAGATGTTAAGAATGGTTTGCTTGACTCCGAGAGTGTGAGATGGGCAAGGGAGGAGTGTGGTGTGTGTGTGTGTGTTGTGTGTGGGGGGGGGGGGGGGTTAACACCCTATGTATTATTTTTTTCATAACCAATGACAATGTCAGTTAATTGTAAGATCAGTCTAAAACCTCTCTCTCTCTCTCTCGCGAGAGAGAGAGAGAGAGAGAGAGAGAGAGTGTGTGTGTGTGTGTGTGTGTGCGAGTGTGAGTGAGTGAGTACAACCCGGGTTAATCTGACAATAATTTGGTTTCAGTCAATGTGTGAATGAAAAGGTTTAGGGAATAAAAGGATGAACACACACCACACACGTACCAAACTCGCTCTCACTCTCTCACTTTCTCTGTCTCACCCTCTCCACACACACACACACACCACACTACACACACACACACACACACACACACACACCACACACCACAACCCCTCTCTCTCTCTCCCTCCCTCTCTCCCCACCCCCCCCCCCCCCCAAAAAAAAAAAAAAAAATAAAAAAATAAAAAAAATCACGGTATTCTGGCCTTAGTGCAAAATGTAGATCCACCAAAAAGAGAGCTTAACTTTGCGGCGGGACGCGTGGGGAATCTTTTCATTGGCTCACGCACCATTTGCAGTCCCTCACTGGGTGGCTCTCTGGCAAACACGACAACCGCAAAGCATGTGTGTTAGTCATCCTGCCGCTGGGCTGGGAATTCTGCCGTCCGCCTGCCTAGTCCTCACTCCTGATGGTGAAAGGACAGTTTGTGTGCTCAGGGTTGATGGAATTTGCTTTCCCTCTCTCTCTCTCTCTCCCCCCCCCCCCTCCCCTCTCTCTCTCCTCTCTCTCTCTCTCTCTCCCTCCCTCTTCTCCCCCCTCTCTCTCTCTCTCTCTCTCTCTTCTCTCTCTCTCTCTCTCTCTCTCTCTACTCCGTCCCCCATATTCGCACTCCAGCATCGCCACACCACCTGCTTTTTCCTTTTTCCCCACAATTCCGCCCCCCCCCCCCCCCTCCCCAACCCACCCACTCTCTCTCTCTCTCTCTCTCTCTTCTCTCTCTCTCTCTCTCTCTCTCTCTCTCTCTAACAATTCCCTCGGTTTTTGTTTTAGAAATCAATATCAAGCAGCATTTGTTGGGTCCAGGATTACACACTTGAGTTTTACCTCCGAAATAGTACCAATGCAGAGAAAGCACCTGGATACGGTTTCTTGGAGTCTGCTTAAAAAATTAAAAAAAAGAAAGAAAAAAAAAAAAAAACCCAATGTGATGGGACATTTGTGCATTGCTGACCTTGAGGAGCAGCTACGGGGCATGGCATCTACTCTGATTGTAGCAATTCAAATCTCTGAAATCAAAGCGTTCGTTTCTGGACTTTGGAAGTATCAACCTATGGTTGCCCCACATACATGAAAAGGAAGAAAAACAAACAATTCAAGCATTATGGAGTGGGTTGGCGGGCGATAGGGGATGAGGATAAAAAAAAAAAAGGGGTGGGGGTGTGTAGGTGAGAGGGGGGGGGGGAGCAAAAATAGAGAAGAGGCAGTGGGAAGCCATTTTGACATAAGTTATCAAAGATTTGCAAATTAACCACACACAAAAAAAAATTAAAATTGATAACGAAAAATACACCACCAGTGCGAAGCGGACTGGGAAGAAGTGGGGTGTGGTGGTGGAAGTGGGCTATGAGTGAACAATAAACCGACACGCGACTACTGAAGAGAATTCCTTGATGTCCTGTCTTGTGGACAGAAATCAATTCTGGCAGCGTCTGTCTGGTGCCCGCTTTCATGCTGTGGATTGCAAGCGTCCATTGACTTGCGGCGCCTGGTGGTGTCATCCCCCCCCCCTCCCTCTCCCCCCTCCCCCCTCCCCATTTTGGATATCTAACAAGGCCATACCACCTTTGGATATGTGAGTTTCTCCCCCCCTTCCCCCACAATACTGAGAGGAAATCATAATCCAAACGGCCTTTCCGAGAACCCGATCGAAACGCAGGAGGTCGGATGGTGTGATGGAAAGACCACATAAATAATGATAGAGAAAGTAGATGATTGATGGATAGAGAGATTAGATATGATAAGAAAGAATAGACAACGAGAGTGAGAGAGATTAGTTAGATATGATAGGTATAGTGAAATAGAATGAAATAGATGGATGGATGAATGAAGAGAGAGAGGGAAAGAGGGAAAGAGAGAGAGAGACAGAGAGAGGGAAGGAGAAGAGAGAAGAAGAGAGAGAAGAGAGAGAGAGAGAGAGGACAGAGAGAGAGAGAAAAACAGACAGACAACAGACAGACAGACAGACGAGACAGACAACAATTTGATAAATAACAGGGAGGACAGAAAGATACAGCCAAATGACGTATGTTGTTCTTCCAGTACTCCGTGACGACATGAACGTTGAAACGCTTTCAACCCCTTCGGAGCATGGGCATAAACAATGGTACAACAGAACATATAAACAATGGTACAGACAGACCATAAACAATGACAGACAGGACAACAACATGTACAGATAGGACATAAACAAGGAACGACAAGACATAAACTATGGTACAGACAGGGTCATCAACAATGGTACAGATAGGACATCACAATGGTACATGACAGGACATCCAACAATTGTACAATAGTACATCAACAATGGTAACTGACAGGACATCAACAATGGTACATGATAGGACATAAATAAATGTACAGACAGGATATCAACAATGGTACAGACAGCTTCAACAATGTACAGATAGGACATCAACAATTGGACAGACAGGACAATCAACAATGGTACAGACAGGAATTCAACATGTTACAGACAACATCAACAATGGTACAGATAGGACAATCAACAATGGTACAGACAGGAATCAACAATGGTACAGACCGACATGCACAATGGACAGATAGACCATCAACAATGGTAACAGCAGACATCAACATTGTACAGACAGGACATCAAACACTGTACAGATAGGACATAAACAAAGGTACAGACAGGACATCAACAATGGTACTGACAGGAACATCAACAATGGTAATACAGACAGGAATCAACAATGGTACGACAAACGAGTTGCAAAGTTAAAACCTGTCTCAGAACACCCCTTCATAAAACTTCGAATCATTTATGCTAGTCCTTTAATGCATAGATGATTGACCCTTGACGTTCGTATCGGTGATTCAAGTACTGTGCAGATTTTCAAGAGCCACGTCTGACACGGTTCAGTCGTGCATTCCAAGACCACCAACATTTATCTTGAAGGTCATCAAGACAAAGATCCAGTCCATCACACAAAGACCGCGTACACAACGAGCCAATGGTTTTGTCAATCGTGGAATAGATGTCACCCATCTAGCAGCCTTCTTCAGTATTTACGGCCTCCTAACTTACACCTGATGAACATATGTGACAGGCGACTGTACGGATGTGATTTATCTTTTGTTTTAAACACAGGACAAACTCTTATTCCAAGGGAATTAATGCAGACTTTGGCATATATAAAGCATCTCTCTCTCTCTCCTCTTCCTCTCTCTTCTCTCTCTCTCTCACTCTCTCTCTCCTCTCTCATCTCCTCTGGCTTTCCAAATGAGTCTGAGTCTTTGACCTCTTCTCTCTCTTCTCACCAACCCAACCACCCCATCTTTACACACACACACTACAACACACAACACCACACCACACACACACACACACACACACACACACACACACACACACACCACACACACACACACACAACACGAGACACACACACACACACACACAACACCACAAACTACTCACTCAACTCAACTTGACAATACGAACACTGTGATGTGACCATCCTTTTGCTCAGCAATCAACGTGCTCTAATCATACTCCACTTCACCTGGTAGTACCAAAGGCTAAGGCCTTGATGTCGTAACAAATGATTTTTTGCTTGTATCTTTAAACGTGTAGATATATGCCGTGTGTTGCTCAAATTACAGAGCGCTATTGAATGTAAGTAGTCCTCGGATTGCAATATATTTATCAAATTCATCCAGCCTCCCCCCCCCCCCCCCCCCCCCACGTATTCCACCATCCCTTTCTAACCCATCTCACTCCAAACATGGGAAAAGAGAGCGAGAGAGATGTGGGGGGTGGGGGAAGAGAGAGAGAGAGAGAGAGAGAGAGAGAGAGAGAAGAGAGAGAGAGAGAGAGAGAGAGAAGAGAGAGAGGAAGAGAGAGATGAGGGGTCAGATTACCAACACAAGGATCATCAATTAACACGGACATATCATACGGATCTGCCAGCCTGTGTCCTGCGGAGTCTTTCCCTCAGATCTGCTGACATGGTTCCCCCCATTCCCACTGAATGCTGCCCACGTTTCTCACGTTTAAACCCGAGTCATTATTCCGCTAAGATAGCCGCAGCGACAGTTTGTATACATGAAACGTGATATCATTGCCTCTAAAGGATTCATATAGCTAGGGTTTCAGTGGTCCTTCCTCTCTCTCGGTTGAACCTCAGTCTGTCCGTCTGCCTGTCGGCACCTCCTCCCCCTCACCTTTGTATGTCCTCCAAATGGTTAACTGATACCCCCATTTCTTTCTTTCTCCCTCCCTCTCTCTCTCTCTCTCAAAATTGTTAATGATGGCCCCGTCTCTCTGCTTCCTGTCTCTCCCCTCCTGTCCTTAATCTCCCACACTCCCGCCTCAGTCTTCTCTTCTCTCTCCTCTCTGTCCTCTTCTCATCTGAGTCAGTGTCCGTTCCCCCTCCTACCCTCTCTCTCTCTCTCTCTCCTCTCTTCTCTCTCCGCCTCTCTCTCTCTCTCTCTTCCCTCCCTCCTTCTCTCTGTCCTCTCACTCTTTCCGTCAAATCCTTCTCTCTGTCTCTTCCCTTCTTTCTCCTCCTCTCATACTAACCCCCCCCCTCTCTCTCTCTATCTCTCGCTCTCTCAACGCCTCTCTCCTCACTCTCTCTCTCCGATCGTTCTATATCTCTCGCGTCCTCCTCCTCTCTCTTTCATTCGTTCCTCCCCTCTCTCGCAGTCTCTCCCACTCTCTCTCTCTCTCTCCTCTTCCCCTCTCTCTCTCTCTCTCTCTCCTCTCTATCCTTCTATTCTCCCCCCCCCCCCTCTCTCTCATGAAAAACAATGCCGGATCGAAAACGGCAGACGGAAGCTTCTCAAACTCGGGCGACGGGGCGTGGCCGGGCATACTAAATTTGGTCGTTGTGTGGAGCAGACCACCTGTAATATTATTTCTCCGTATCCTCCTTTCCCCACAACCTTTCCAGTTATTTTCCGTGACCACTTTCCGTCCAGCCTTTTCACTTTTTTGTCCTACCAATCACTCCCCACCCCCCCCCCCCCCAAGAGCTTTCTTTCGTCGTGCCCCCCTCCCCTCCCCCCCCCATTGCTTTCCCCACCCTTCCCCCTCCCTTCTCCCCACCCCGCTCATCTTCTACTCACTCATCTTTGTTCAAACGTGAAAGAGATAGTGTACACAACCGTCACTACTTCATTCTTTGAGTCTGAGAATGGTGATGGGGGCAAACGATTCCCGTTCATACTAGGTGTTCGAGGGTTGTGTGTGTGTGTTGTGTGTGCGTGTGCGTGTGCGGTGTGGGTGTGTGTGCTGTGTGTGTTGACAA
>CM031604.1:57746491-57766491 GCA_018398815.1 Conus ventricosus | reverse complement strand
AATAATTAGAACGCACGCTGAGCTTGCAATCATTCTGGCTGGTAATATGTGTGATTTACTAGCCAGCGTGGTGTAGTTGTTATCGTCGCAGACTTGCGGGCTGGGAGATCTTCGGTTCGATTCCCCGTCGGAAACATTTATTTATTAAGCAGGTGTTTGTTGTTGTTGTTGTTGTTGCTGTTGTTGTTGTTTTAAAGCCATCGGCCGGCTCCTAGCCAGAGTGACTGTGCGGTGAGCTCAAATGATAAAACTGGGACCCCACAGACGAGTTTCATCTAGTTAATGAATAGCTGCGTCTCCTGATCAAATTTCCCGACCAACACTGCAGGTGTCTGTATCTCTCGGGGCCGGTTGACGGCAGGCTAGCAGAGAGTAGATAGAGTAGGGCCCTGTCATATACCAGACCTGAAACTTTAAAGCGTTATCATCTTCATCATCCCTAGTTCTCACTGACCATAAAACAAAAAGTTTCAAATTCTGTGCCCCTTCATGCCCTGCTCTCGTGGTGACGCGTGTTTCGATTTTCTCTTCAGCTGCACTTTTCGTAATGAGTTCGTGTTGAAATCCTCGTTTACCGGCAAGTTCAGGAGGACTGGGCGCTGGATGCACGTGCTGTCACTCTCCGGACGGGGGCGACGCTCACTCAAGTTAAGCTGCCTCCGTGACAAAGCAACAGTTGTCGTCAGTGAAGGGGTTAACAGCTGGTGTCCTGCTATGAATCATTAGAACAGGTACCACTGAACACAGGAATGATTCGACAGGAGCGCAATATCTGTTTTTTTTTTCTAAAGTATTATTATTTACCTGGGGAAAAAATCCAGTGATCAACATCAATATTGTACATAAACGTCATACAAGGTTGTAAAATGACGTTACACACCTTGTCTCAAGTCTATCAAGTCATGATGTGTGGCAAAACGCAAATTACACTGACTCATTTCAGCATCACATTGTTCTAATCAGGCTCCAAGGTCGTGGATAACATGCGAACGTTGAGGGGGAAAATATACCTTATGTTATAGTAAGCATTAGCCCTCTAATAACTATGGGGCCCATTTTGTTTGGTGGTTTGTGTAATTCATCATGTTTCTCCATTCTAATTACACAGTCCAGCTCCTTTAAAAAAATAAAAATAAAATAAAAAAACCCACATGTTTAGGTTAGGTTGTGTTATGTTAGTTCTACATTTAGGTATGAAATATTTTCCCAACAGAATTATCAGATCTAGCATATCATCGGTTTTTGTTTTTTTCCGTCAATGCCAGGGAGCGCGGCATCTTCCCTGGTGGGGTGTCTCACGGCAGCTTGAAACTGAATGCTCCCTAAGGGCTGCCGTGTGGCGGCTGAGACTGAGCATATCTGAGTTGTGGTTGTGTAAGGGGGAGTTGAGGGGTGGGGGAGGGGGGGGGGGGGGGGGGGGGGCGAAGAAGCGGCGTGGGAGATATACCAGTGGAGGGGAGGGGAGGGGGAGGGGAAGAATATGGATGCTGAGAGAGGAAAACAGATTTGATTCATACATATCAAACAAATGATTGATATTAGGTGAATGAATGAATGAAAGATTAAATGAATGAATAAATAAAAACAAATGAATAAATAAATCAACAGATAGACAGACAGATAGATAGATAGACAGACAAATAGACAGATAGACAGACAGATAGATACTTGCCTGATTTTATGCGACCGAAGAGACCAATCAGTTTGGTTTAAACAAGTTTTATTTGTTCGAGAACAATTTTTGCAGCAATGTTCATCAAATCATGGAGTACAACAAGCATAGGCTTATAAACCGTACTCTTACAAAGAAAATGTACATTGGAGTGGCTGCGTCAAAAAGTTATCAAAATGGAATTGGAAAGGAGGAAAATCAACAAACACAAACAAAAACAAAACTTCTTCTTCGTTCGCTCAGACAGGAACCCCAGATGCACTGATGAAGGCTGCCGTCCGGCGGAGGTCCTCCAGGATCCGTAGAGTTTCTCCCTCATCGGTTGGTCAGCAGGCCAGGTCTCTGCTCTCAGGTCATGGTGAGTTGGACAGTCTTGTAGGAAGTGTTCCACTGTCATTGGGGCTGTACCGCAGGGGCACACTGCAGATTCGCCAATGCGGAACCTTGTGAACATGTGATGGTGTAGCCTGGAGTGGCCCGTCCTCAGCCTCACAATGTTCACTTGGTCTGGTCTGGGTAGGAGGTGGTAGGGATCTGTCTGGTTATATTCTGGATGGAGCTGAAGCCATCTTTTCCTCTGCTTCTCCTTGATGATCGTCTTGGCCTCTTCATAGGAGATTTCCTGTTCCTCTTGTGGCTGCTGTCCTCCTTCCTTCGCCAGTCGGTCTGCTTCCTCATTGCCTGCTATGTTGCAGTGTGAGGGTATCCACTGGATGACAGTTAGTTCAGTGGCCTGTTGCAGTCTAGCAAGGGCAGAGACAAAGGGGTTGAGGTCCTTGTTCTTTGGGTTCTGTACAGCCTGAAGTACTGACAGTGCATCAGAGAAGATGACGATTTTGGGATGTATGGCCTCTCTATTTGCGCACAGTGTCTCCGCTGCTGTCTGCAATGCGTCTGCCTCAGCTTTGTAGTTCGTGGAGAATTTGCCAGTGGGGATGGCTTGTCGGACACAAAAACAAAACAACAACAAAGACAAGCGAACAAACGAAAAATCGTTTAACACACAAGAGTACACTCAAACTACAGCACAATAATAAAATAACCCACACCACGCCCGAAACCACGCCATGCCATTTCAATCAATAGTATTCCATGCCAGGCAGAAGACCGGGAAGGTAACTGTGGTAAGCCGAGTAAGTTTAGTTAAGTGCAAACCTATTAGTAAGTTTAATAAAATTTCCAACCATAGCAAGTATCTTTGTATTTGCGTCCACATCCAGGTCAAGGTTACCAGTCAATAATGTTGAGATATTGCGTTTAGCTGTGTCGTGAAGCGTTTCTATTGTCGAAGCACGGGCCTGTTGATGGAGTGGACAATTAATCAAAAAGTGGGCTGCATCTTCAACTGCCGTGCCACAGTCACATGAAGGGTTGTTTCTAAGATGTCGTTTGAAAAGATCGTGGTTTAAGTCACTCATTTCCAATCTCAACTTACACAAAATTATTTCTGACGTCCTATCAGATAAGTAGTAACACCTAGGCACGATACTATCGGTACTGCTGAGGAAACGCTTGAGGAAACTAAGAGAATTAGATACTTTAATATTGTCAGGGAGGTCATTCCAAAGAGCAGTAGATGAAGGAAAGAAGGAAGATTTGTACATATCTAATCTACACTTTGGCATCTGCCTCTCCAGGGGGCGCCTGAGGTGATAAGGGTTTACAGAGGATATAAGATGGGGAAGTCGATTAGACAGATAAATCGGAACAATACCGTTGACAATTTTGTAGTACAGAATGATTTTATGACGTCGTCGTCTCTCTTTTAATGATGTAAAACCGGATTCCTTATATAATTTTTGGTGGCTAGTCCCTCGGACTGAGCCAACTATAGTTCTAATCGCATCCAGGTGCACATTTTCTAAATCTTCAGCTTGTTTATTTGTACAGTTATCCCACACGACATCCGAAAAATCGAAATGGGGCAAAATAAATGACTTATACATTATTTCGAGTGATTTCCGACAAAGACGGTATTTAAATGAGCGGAGGCAGGCAACAATAACACGACATTTTGACAACATGGATTTGATTGGCGATCCCATTTACAATTATTTTGAATGATAACTCCTAGGTGTTTGTGGAATTCTGTATCATGTAATGTCACGTTATTAAATCTCAGAGGTTCCATTTGTGGCACCGCATGGTTAGAAAATGTCAATAATTTAGTTTTAGACTGGTTAAATGTTATTTTCCATTTGAGAGCCCAAGTATTGATTTTTTCGAGATCTGAGTTTAATATTTCTGTTCTAAGATGAGTATTTTCAAGACCTAAATACATACTGGTATCATCAGCAAATAACTTTACCACAGATTCAATATCATGAACAATCAGTTTGCGTGGAAATGGTCTATTTGTTTAGGATGGAAATGGTTGGAGTGTTTTCACACGTTGATCACTGTATTACGTTCTGACCCTAACCAGTGTTTTGGACTCAAAATACTTCACCCCCACTTTCTACCATTCCTATTCGGATCGGATTAACAATTAAAAAAACAACAACTGTTTTACTGACGACCATCTATTATCACTTGGTTGTATACTGACACTGAAATATAGAACCTGTCTTGCCATACATCTGAAGTTACAAATGCTACATATCTAAAGAAGATGAATTATGTGACATTTCCAAATCACTAAAACTTAAACTTATACACCTAAATTTGTGCGGGGAAAAAAAGGTCAAAATAAAGTATTTTCAGTGAATCAAATTGAACACAGAGAAATATTTCCCATCTTCTTTTCCAATGAAGAATGGTCAGACAGACAAATAGAGAAGCAGATATCTATCTATCTATCTATCTATCTATTTTAGAGTACTGATATAAGCGTTCAGCTTGTTGCTGCTCACTTTGTATTGCGTAAACATTGTACGTACCTGTGATTAAAGATTTGTTTAAACCAGAGTACTGATGATATGCCCAATAGCAAACAACATATTGTTCGAAGCGCGCACGTTTGCACGTGTGTGTGTGTGTGTGTGTGTGTGTGTGTGTGTGTGTGTGTGTGTGTGTGTGTGTGCATGTGCGTGTGTGCAAGAGAGAGAGAGAGAGAGAGAGAGAGAGAGAGATTTTGCCGCCCCCCCCCCCCCCCTACACGCACCCACGTCCGCCCACCCCCTTTCCATCTCCCTTTCCTCCTTCGCCCTCCCTCCCATACCTCCAATTCCAATCAATCACGCAGCTTTCACTCATCAGCTCGTCAACAAACAAGACCACCTTCACTCTCCCTCCCCCCACCCCACCCCAACCCCCATCGCATTCCCTACCCACCCCACCCACCTCCCCCCCTCCTGGTCGACGGACCCACAGCACGCAGAACAAGCTTGGTGAAACAAAACACGCCTCACAACACATGAAACGGAAGCGTGGGCTTCTAGAAAAGGGGAGAGAGAGAGAGAGAGAGAGAGAGAGAGAAGACGGGAGCGAGAAGGAAAAGGTAAGAAAGAGAGGGAAGGAGACGCGGAGAGAAGGGTGGGTGGGGGAGGCGGTGGGAGGTATTTGGGGGTGTGTGTGTGTGTGTGGGGGGGGGGGGGGGGGGGGGGGGGTCGGGCAGGCGACACACGGTCTGTAACCCCGAGGGGCGGCGAGTCTACGCACGCCGACCAGTCCAAATGTTTTCGCTGCTTCTCTCCTTTCTCTTCCTGCGGGACCCTTCCCCTCCCGGCTGCATGCAGCCCCTCCTCCCCCCAACTCGCTGCGATCCCTCCTCAGCCTCTGGAACTTTCACCGACAAACCCTTGGGTGGTTCTGAACTCCAGGGGCCCTTGGAGACCGCCCTCCTTGCTTTCAACTTCTCCCTTCCCTCCCCTCCCCGTCCTCCTGCCTTGTTTGTGAAACTGTCAATTGGGGGGGGGGGGGGGGGGGGGAGAACAGCAATTAGACTTTCTTCCCCTTTTTGTCATCGAAAGGACTTTCTGTGGTAGATTCGGCGGTGGGGAGTTTTGGGAAGCTTTTGAAGCTGCAGAGTGTACTGATGGGGGTGGGGGTGGGGGTGGGGGGTACAAAACGTGTTTCCCCCGTTCCGGGCGTCTGAGTTACGGGCCTTATTTTCTTGACGAATTGGCGGTTTCGTCAGAATGAACGATCGTCGACTTTTCAGGAGGATTTGTTGAATGACGATCTCGAAGGAGTGTGCGGCTCCCCCCCCCCTCCCCCCCCCCCCCCCCCCACACCACACCCATTGTGTTCTTCCAGGGTTCAATCTGGGATTTATCTCCAAAGAGAGAATGGCCCACAACAAAAGGCAGGGGGGCAAGAGGCAAAATCAGTTAACTCCATCAACAAACCGTTGCAACCTGTGTGTGTGTGTGTGTGTGTGTGTGTGTGACTCATGCCTTCCCCACCGAGTGGTGCGGGAGCCAAAGAATGGAGGTATTTTAAGCTGAAACTGACCTGACCGTCACGAAGGTATTTCACTCAACGCATGAATATTTTTCCTCTCTCTCCTCTCTCTCTCTCTCTGTGGCCCACGCTCCAGCGATTGTGATAACAATCGGAAACTGCTGCAGAGACAGAAGTGACATGGGTGCTGCAGGCGATAAATGGGGAGCGGCCACGGTTGGCCAGCCATCGGGTATTTTCAGTTTAGGCAGCAGAGAAACGCCAGCTTTGTTGTTGCTATCGCTTTCGATATTGTACAGAACCTCGCAAGGAATGGAAAACAAATAATGATGATGATGTAAATGAAAAATATTGGGGAGAAAAATATGTCTGTAGGAAACTCAACAGACGAGAGTTGGTTTTATTTTTCGCGCTATGCTTTGTGCGCGCGCGCGCGTGCGTGCGGCGTGCGTGGTGTTGTGTGTTGTGTGTGTGTGTGTGTGTGTGTTGTGTGTGTGTGTGTGTGTGTGTGTGTGTGTGTGAAGCTTGCAATACTGATTTTCCCCCACTTTTACCTTTTTCTTCATTCTTCTCTTGCAGCTAGGCCTCTGTTCTTCTGTTTTTGTATTGTTTCTCTCTCTCTCTCTCCTCTCTTCTCTCTCTCTCTCTCTCTCTCTCTCTCTCTCTGTGTGTGGTGTGTGTTGTTGTGTGTGTGTGTGGTGTGTGTGTGTGTATTTCAAGTAAATGATTCCCACTCGCTACACAACATCTGTTGTTCTTTTACAGAAGGACATTCGCATGTATGAATAACCAGCTTTCGGCGTTTACGAATAATGTAACGTTTTGCAGCTTATTATGATCACTATGATTATTATCATCATAATTCTGTTATTTTTCACTGTAATACTACTATTCTTATTATTACTACTTGTCACGGACAGAAAAAGAAAAACCGAAGTCGTGGTCAGCCGCCAGCCAGTTTGTTTGGACATAAGCTCCAACTCAAATATCCTGGTGTCCAGGCAGACGACTTAAGGTGTCGCGTCAGCCAATTAGGCACAGCGGAGAGGCTCACGGAGACAGCACGGTCCGGCAGACGGACTAAGTAGCCTGGCCGACGTCTCGATAGGTCTGGCCAGAGGGTCTCGGCGCCTGGGTCAGACTGATCCGGTTAATTTGCAGGACCAGCGCCCACAAGTTAAGCCAGACGTCGCTGGTTGAAGTAGGAGGGGGGAAGGTATTGTGTGGTGGGGGGAAAATCAAGCTAATTAATTAAATGACCCATTGACCACCACAGAGAGCAAGGCTAGTAGATGTGACTTGACGATTTGAATGTCCAATGGAATTAGAGGGAGGTAACCTCAGTAGAAGGCGGGAAAATACTGACCAATGGTACTCACCTTTGACACATGGGATGATAATAAGAAAGCGATGCGTGAGTGAAGGGGGAGGAAAGAAGACAGAGAGAAGAGAGGAAGAGGTTCTGGGTGTAGGCTCTGCACGAGAGAAAGGCAGGGAGATGAGAGGGGGAGTGAAGAGAACCGCGTTGAAGCATTAGCACCAGATAGAGTCTGCAGAGGAAGGACTAAGGAGAGATGTGGAGAGAGAGAGTTGCTAACTGATGAAGAGAAAAAAAAAAGAAAAGAAAAAAAGAAAAGAAAAGCAACCATGTCCATTTGATAGAGCAGACTAGAAGAGAGAGAGAGAGAGAGAGAGAGAGAGAGAGAGAGAGAGAGAGAGAGAGGAGAGAGAGAGAGAGAGAGAGAGAGAGAGAGAGAGAGAGAGAGTGCAATGCATTAATGCAGGAAGAAAGAAAGGAGAACAGATCGATGTCTGATAGTCACTGTTCAATCTGAACCGGGGTTCGACCTCATACTTGGCCGCGCCACTTTCATCAGCAGTCCAACCTGACCAACGCCAGCGGTCTAACCTGACCAGTGCCAGCAGCCCAACCTGACCAGTGCCAGCAGTCTAACCTGACCAGTGCCAGCAGTTGTGTTGTGCTTGTGAAAGTGACAGTGAAAAGAAACAAAGAAAAAAAAAGGAAAAGAAAAGACAGTGATTCGTGAATAGTTTAAGATCACCTGGCCAGGTAAAGTAGAAATCTATTTATACCCGGGTTAGTTAATGATGATTTAGACAAATGGTTTTGTGAAGTTCAAGGAAAGAGAGAATGTTTTATTTTGTTTGACTCCATATGCATTGATGTTTGGTTCTATGATCATGTGTAGTAAAGTTATAGACTTTACTAGTGGTTTGATGTGACGAATGCATGATATATGAATGAGATTGTAAGCAAGCTGTGAGTGTGTTTGGGCTGTGCGCTAGTCCTTCCTCCATGACATACCCCGAGGCTGACACTACTACTACTACTATTATTATTATCATTATTGTCATTATGATTATTGGTATTGTTATTATTATGATGTTTATTATAATTATTATTATTATTATTTCATTCATTCATTTCATTCGTTTATCTGTTCATTTTATCGTCATTCGTATTCGTTTAACCTGTATGCTCTCACTCCAAAGTCAGTTCCGTTCCGTGGCCGAGTTGTTCCACCCATGGCCAGACTGTGCACCCAAACCGAACAAATCACTGACGTCCTTTGTGTCCATTATTTTGAACATCATCTGTCCTGCCTGAAGACGAAGACCCAATGGATCGACACGCAGTCTGTGTTTCTAATCTGTCTGTTCCTTTCTTTAGCGTCTTGGTCATTCAGGTTTTTGCTCTTGTGTTACTTTTTCGCCCGCGGTCAGTCCACACTGAACCCGTGTTGACGTTTGACGCAAAGCGTCTGGGTTTATTCATGAGCTAATAATGTATGTATGTATGTATGGCGTGCTGACAAAGCCATTCCTTTCTATTCACTACATGTATATACTTCTGATCAAACGAACTGCTCCGCCTCCCACCTCCTGCCCCCTCCCCCGTCCCCCCCCCCCCCCCAACACATACACACACACACGTAAACGCACACACTCACACACGCACGCACGCACACACGCACAGAGGCACGCATGCACACACTCAAACAGACACGCCCCCGTCATTTTTTGAAACATAGGTGCTCAAACGAATGAATTACTCCGCGATTTATATTAACCTGGAATTTACTCAGTTGATGCGTTAAAAAAAAACTCCTGTGATTTATGATAAACTGGAATTTACTCAATGATGCGTTAAATAAAAGTCCTGTGATTTATGATAAACTGGAATTTACTCAATTGATGCATTAAGGAAAACTAGAGTTATCCGTCTAGTACAGAAAACAAAACAAAACAAAACAATATTCATTAAATAATGGACCCATGTCTTTTCTAACAGATTTATATATGTGAATTTTTTTTCCATTCATTTTGTTAAACAGCAAATAACTGATAACGACTTGTGTATAGGATTTTCAGTCGTTTACAAAGATAGATAAGAAAAGTAAAAAGAACAGAAAGCGACTAATAGGTTTTAGCTGATAGTTTCCAGATATTTTCTGACAAACAAAATGTGAAGGAATGGTACGAGCAAATCCAACAGAGCAAGAAAGAAAACGAAAAACCCTTCAAAGCATTCTTCAGACACACGTGCTGTTATCATCATTATTTTTCTTCTTTTTTTTTTAATCACATGCTTTAATCGCATACTCTGTACTGAGCGTGAAAGACGTTAAACACTGGCGCATCGACATGTGAATTACGTATTTGTAAATATGCTACACAACGGTAATCGGGGGTGATGTTTATTTCACACTGCACAGCAACGATTTTGAGAGAGAGAGAGAGAGAGAGAGAGAGAGAGAGAGAGAGAGAGAGAGAGAGAGAGAAATAAATGCATCCTCTTCAGACATAAGAATGACACCCACCCTTCCTTTCCCCCATCACCCTTTCTCTTTCCCATTTTTTACACCCATAATAATAATAATAATAATTATTATTATTATTATTATTTATGGCGCTCAATCTGACATCATAAGCCCTAAGCACTTACAAGTACATAAAAGGTTAAAGAAAACATGAATGAAACCAATAAGAAGATGACTATTGCAATAAGTATCATGCATCTACAAACAAGGGTGCATGTTGACACCCACCCATGCACGCACGCGCGCGCACCACACACACACACACACCACACACACACACACACACACACACACACACACACTGTGCCACACCAACAGACACAACAACACAAGCCTACCCCCTCTCTCTCTCTTCTCCTCTCTTCTCCTCTCTCTCTCTCTCTCCTCTCTCTCTCTCTCTCTCTCTCTTTCTTCACTATACGCATCGCACTACTGGATTCAGGATGTTGGGAGATGTGGCTTTGGCGGTGGGCCACTGTTGTTTGGCTAAACAAGTCAGGGAGCCAGGAGAGCTGGCCGCTCTCTACCCGCTTGCTGCCGATGGCAACGCCGGGGATTTAAAGACTAAGCCCAGGCGGGAATCTGATCTGTTTGGGAACGAGCAGGTCCGGCAGGGGAAACAAACTGAGCGGAACTTGGTGGAAACAGAGGACTGTCTCTCTCTTAGACACAGAGAGAGAGAGAGAGAGAGAGAGAGAGAGAGAGAGAGAGAGAGAGAGAGAGAGAGAGAGCGGTGTGTGTGTGTGTGTGTGTGTGTATGCGTGCACGCGCGCGCGCGCGTGTGTATGTGCACGTGCATATGTATGCGCGTGTTTGCGTGCGTGCGCGCGTGCGCCTGTGTGTGGCGTGTGCGCGATCGCGCTAGCGCTTGCAGTGTAGGAGTGTGTGTTTGTACGTGCGTGTTTGCAGAAAAGTGCAATATTGTAAATAGCATTTTAAAAAAAACAACCCGAAGATACAGTAACATGCAATTCAGCACAGTCAAGCGTATTTAAAAAAGAAAATGCAAGAAGTACAACGCAGTAGAATAGAGTACTGCACTGCAATAAAGTACAGCATTAAAAAAAAAAAATGCAACACAGTACAGCGGGTTACAAAACGGCGCTACATAGACGTCTAGTAAACTACAGCAAAAAAAAATTTTTTTTTTTAAATACAGTAAAGTAAAGCATAGTAAAAACAAAGCAAGATACAGTAAAACAAAAAAAAACAAACAAAAAAACAATTACGTACAGTACGGCACAGTATAACCGCATGTGTGGTACAATAAGTACAATAAACACACACACACACACACACACACACACCACACAGCCCAGTATACCGAGCACAGACAAGCATAAGGACAGGATGGCAAAGTAGTACAACGCTAAAACAGTACAAGACATTTTGACACTTTGATATTTTACTGTCATTACCAAAGAGGTCTTTTGACAAGGGGGTGTGGGGGGGACAGGGTCACAGAACAATAACATTTCCCTCTTCCTTTCCTTGCAAGCAAACAGTACACATTCGTTCCCAGTGTGTATCAAACCAAAAACCACAAAACAAAACAAACAAAAAAAAAACGTAACATTTCCGTTTGTCCTTACACACATGAGTAATGCAGTAAGTTTTTTTTGTTTGTTTTTTTTTTAATCGTAAGACTGACTCGACCCATCCACTCAAACAAAGTGCTGACATTGTATCTTACTGATCTCTTCCACATGCGATGAATGACATCATTCATTCATCTATCAGTACAAGACAGTAAGACAGAGTGTGGGAGAGGATAGCCCAGTGAAACACTTGCAAGACAAGAGTCGAGTTTTAAAAAACATACAGTACAGTGAAGTACAATTCAACACGACGCAATGCGGTCCACCACAGCAACGTAAGGTGTGGAGAACCCAGATATGACAGGGTGGGAACCAAATGACTGGTGTGGAGAACCCAGATATGACATGGGTGTGGAGAACCCAGATATGACATGGGTGTGGAGAACCCAGATATGACATGGGTGTGGAGAACCCAGATATGACCTGGAGCAATACATTACAGTGCAGCAGAACAATCAAGCAGAGAACAGTAAAGTACAGTTTAAAAAAACAACAACACAAAAACAGTTACGTACGGTGCGCGCAGTAAGACCACTATGAAGTACAACAAAGAAATAATATGTATCCTTCTCTGTGCGTGTAGAATCAGCAAACTCAGTCAGTCAGTCAGTCAGTCTGTCTCTCTGTCTCTCTCTCTCTCCGTGCGCTCGCGACGTACTTGAGCAGGGGGTGGGGGTGCGGGGTGCAGGTGGGGTGCAGGGTGGTGGTGGTGGTGGTGTGTGTGTGTGTGCGTGCGTGCGTGCGCGCAAGCGCACGTGAGTGGGTGTGCCTGTGTGTGTCTGTACGCGCGCGCGCGGGCGTGGTGTGTGTGTGTGTGTGCGCGCGCGCGAGCGCTCCCACGCACGCGCACGTGCTACGGACACCACCCGCGCAACGTGGTCCCACCGCCCACATCACCCATCTATCTATCTCTCGCACACATGAGCTAATTTCCCGCTCCCCACACCTCACCTGCACCATAACCCATCACCAACAGCTTCCTCCTCCTCTCTCCCCTTCTTTCCTCCGTCAACCACTCTCCCCTACCCCCATTCTGCCTCTCCCTTCCCCACACACTTCCCCACCCGACCCCGGTATCCCTACCCCCCCCCCCCCCCCACCTCCCCATCATTAACAACCACTATCGCCGCTATTGTCAGCTCGTTTTGCCTCTTTTGCAAATGTACTCTCGCAGAGAGAGAGAGAGAGAGAGAGAGAGAGAGAGAGAGAGAGAGAGAGAGAGAGAGAGAGAGAGAGAGAGAACGAGGAAAAATCGAAGCTTCACCCTCAGTATAGATACCCCTGGGGGGGTAGTCTATAGTTGTAACGTTGGTCACAGATGTGTCGGCGAAGGATTTTCTTTTTTTCTTTTAAAGTTGGGATGGAAGAGGTACATGAGCGTGTGCGCGCGCTCGTGCGTGCGTGCGTGCGTGTGTGTGTGTGCGCGCGCGCGCACGAGCGCGTGAGTGCATGTGTGCGTGCGTGCTTATGTGTACGTGTGCGTGTGTGCGTGGTGTGTGGAGAGAGATAGAGAGAGGGGGAGTGTGAGTGAGTGTGTGTGTGCGTGCGTGCGTGCGTGCGTGCGTGCGCGTGCGTGCGTGCGTGCGCGCGCGTGTGTGTCGGACACCATCTGCGTACGTTGTTAACTTTTACCTTACCCATCTAACTGTAGCACACATGACCTAACACCTCACCTGCCTCATCACCAAAAATTGTTTGCCCCCCCCCCCCCCCTTTTTTTTTTTTGGTCTTTACTCTGCGGATGTGATGTCCACCACCACCATTTATCCATGGTTAGTTCAATACCAAGACACGTATTAATAACAGCAAATGAATGCCACTCTTTCAAGCTGAAAGCTTTAAAGAAAATAATCTCTCTCTCTCTGTCTGTCTCTCTCTTTCTGTCTTTCTCACTTATTGTTTGTCTCACTCACTCACACTCTCATTCCCCTCTATCTCTCTCTTTCTCTCCAAACACGAGCAAGCGAGCGCACACACACGCACGCACGCACGCACGCACGCACGCACGCACGCACGCACGCACGCACCACACACACACACACACACACACACACACACACACACACACACACAAGCGCAACCACACACAACCATCTCTTCCCTTTTTTTGTATGTAAACAAAACAAGCACATGCACATATTCCATGCGTGGTTATGTAAAATATAAACCAGTGGGACAAAGCACAACAATGCGTATGCTAACCAAGTGGCAGAAATGGACACCGTAACCTCAACATCGAGCGTTTCATTCTAGTTAAATGCCTTTTTTTTCTTTCTTTCTGCGTACGCAGGCTGATACTCCTGCGGAAACTGCCTGTATAGACAAGCAGTGGAGTTTTGTGTGTTTGACCGTTTTTTTGTCCCGCCATTAAAGCAGCCATACTCCATCTTCGGGGAAGGTGCATGCTATGTGTAACGTGTCATCCATACCAACGGCCAAACTGGCCTTCTCTTCCGAAAGTTGGTGATGGGATTTGACGTGGGTGCAAGATGTTGTGCGTGCTTCACACACGGAACCTCGGTTTATGGTCTCATTCGAAGGACTGTATGGGGAATGGAGTCGGAACCAATGTTAACTCCGAGGGAAAAATCTCCCCTGTACCGAAATTCGAACCCGCAACCCAAGGATCACGAGTCCGGCGCTCTACCAACTGATCTATTCCGGTGTCGTATATAATACTGTCGCTCATAAAATCGTGTCGCAGCGACAGTATTTCCCGGGAAATACTGCATTTTATGGACAGCTACAATATTCTATAGGACATTATACTGATTTATGGACGCTACATTTATAGGACATTCGTGTCGCGCGACAATTTTTTCCAGCAAATATTGTCGCTGCAACAGTATTTCACGTGAAATGCTGTCGCTGCGATACAATTCCACGGCGACAGTATTATATACGACACCCGGCCCCCGTTAAATGCCTGTGACTGAAAACGCAAACAAACAGGCACGCAATGCAAGCGATTAAAAGAAAGCCAATCGAAGTCTTGGCTTAAAACTCCGTAACTTCGATATCAACCGCGAGGGAGCCTTCGACGTCATCTGGACCAGAAACAATATGACTGAACTAGAAATCACCCCGTCCTGACGCAGTGGATAATGTCATAAGAGTCGCGACTGAGAGGTCGTCGGTTCGAACCTCCTCCGAGGCATATCATGACGGGGTGTTTGGCTCCCGACAGACTTCTCCTCGATGTGGGATCAGACTGGAAGACTGGGGACCACACAATCGATCGACAGTGGAAGACTGGGAAGACTGGGACCACACAATCGATCGACAGTGGAAGACTGGGGACCACACAATCGATCGACAGTGGAAGACTGGGGAAGACTGGGGACCACACAATCGATCGACAGTGGAAGA
This sequence comes from Conus ventricosus, assembly GCA_018398815.1. Lineage (NCBI taxonomy): Eukaryota > Metazoa > Mollusca > Gastropoda > Neogastropoda > Conidae > Conus > Conus ventricosus. The sequence goes on along the minus strand of CM031604.1, from coordinate 57,751,666 downwards.
TGGGAACTGGGGACCACACAATCGATCGACAGTGGAAGACTGGGGACCACACAATCGATCGACAGTGGAAGACAGGGGACCACACAATCGATCGACAGTGGAAGACTGGGAACCACACAATCGATCGACAGTCATCCATGCGGATGCAGCTTCCTTCTTGTCATTGTTATTTTCTTTTGACCAACACGGCAGGTGTATGCATCTCCCGAGCCTGGCTGACAACGCCGAGATACGTGATGGACAGAAGTGCAGAGTACGTTTACCGTCACAAAGGCCTCAGTTTCGAACCTTCCTCCACATCATGTTTACAGGCTATTCACCTCAAGTCTTTGCTGTAGGGCACATTCACGTGGGCTGTCTCAGGCCGGGGACAGCTCGTTTGGCCCCGTGAGCTGGCCAATGTCGTAACCAGCAGGTGTTTCCGGAGAGTGCGGAATCAGAACAAGCTACTACCGAAAACGAACCGGGTCGGGCGTTCTCTTGTGGGTGGCCTCGCGCCGATCTGACAGTGAGCGAGTTCCTTTACGACAGATCGTCGGAGAATGCGACTGGACTGTTTGAGGAGTTATGAAGAAACTTATTTGTTGCAGGTCTTATTATTAAACACATACACAACACACACAGACACGCGCGCGCGCACGCACGCACGCACGCACGCACGCACACACACACACACACACACACACACACACACACACACAACACACACACACAGCACAGAGAAGAGAGAGAGAGAGAGAGAGAGAGAGAGAGAGAGAGAGAGAGAGAAGAGAGAGAGAGAGAGAGAGAGAGAGAGAGAGAGAGAGAGAGAGAGAAATCAGCGTCACTCAGTCGTCTCTCTTTCACCCAAACAGCAAACCAACCAGTAAAACAAACAGTTGTGAATGAATATCGAGATAAATATTAAGAATAACCAAATGCAACAATGAATGACAAAAAACCCCACAAAGACTCAGACCCAGTACCGCTATGAGCCACCCAGCCTCACTTGCGCACGTCAACGATTCCGAAAGCAGTGGTAGGTTATGCCCCCACCCCTACCCGCCACCCACCCAGAAGATGAAGCCAACAAAGAAAAGGAGTTCATGATGAAGTGTCTTCCTAATCATGTTTTCATGTCCTACCCCCTGTTGCCCTCTCCCCCTCCAGGACTGGACAACAACACAAAGCACGCGATGTTTTAAGCTCTCATTTGCTGCTCCCAGATGGCGCCACGAACCGGATGTCCTCTAGGGGAGGGGGGGGGGGGGGGGAAAGAGAAGGGAAATAACGCTCACCTCAATGGTCGCACAGTTCGCTCCCTGGACCGGCCCACTCTAACCCCCCCCCCCCCCGAAAAAAACAACCGTATGTCGATGAAGCGCATGTTAAAAAAAAACCGCACGCGCTTTCTTCTTTTTCTTTTCCGTTCGCCCCCCCCCCCCCCCCCCCCCCTTTTTTTTTCTGTCTTTCTTTTTCTTCCTTTTTTTTGTCGCCCTGCCACGGTCGGAGGACACAGCTGGAGGGCTGTCGGCCGGTGATGAATGATGTAACAGCGGGAATAAACTGTCACCTGTGAACAACGGAATAACGGAATAGGACCAGACCACCTAGCGTTCAAGATATTGCCACTGGAGACTAAAAGTAGGGGGGATGTTGGGAAAAGGGAGTGGGGGTGGGGTGGGTGGGTGAAGAGATTGCCCCGCGTGCACGCTGTGCCGAGTTTGTTGTTAACCTGTTTGCAGAAAGGCGACTCGTTGTTTTTTTTTGATTGATTTGTTAGCTTCTGTTCTTGTTGCTGTTGTTGTTCATGCTGCTGTTGCTGCTGCTGCTTTTTTTTTAAAACTTTCTGCGCCGCTTGCTATCGTATTAAGGGATATTGATTGTCGGATGTTTTTGTAACGTGATATTTCAGCTTTTGATATTGTTGCTGTTGTTGTCGATGGTGGTGGTGGTGGTGGTGATGGTGGTGCCGTTGTTATTATTATTATTATTATGTCAACGACAACTACGAAGATGACAACGAGCCTCGCTGCTGCTGCTGCTGTTGCTGCTGTGACTACTACAACAGCTGCTGCTTCTTCCACTATTTCTGCTGCTTCGTCTGCAGTTGCTTAGCTAAATTAGCCTACCACTATCACTACCGTTACTACTACTACTTCGACTACTACAACTACTACAACTTCTAGTACTACCACTACTTCTACTAGGATTACTACTACTACTATTACTTCTAGTACTACTACTATTTTACCACCACTACCACCATACTACCACTACTACTACTGTTATCACTGCTACCACTTCTACTACTTTACTACTTCGACAACTTGACCACTATTACCACCAACACCACCACCACTACCACCACCACTACCACTGCCACTACCACTGACTTGGTTCTGCTTGCCCGTGGTCATCCACACTATCTCTTCCTCCTCCTCAAACTATTCTGTCTCCCAGATCTTCTGTCTCTCCATGTCGCTCCGATCATACGCAGACGCCCGCATATCCCTCGCATTGAAATTAACCCTTCGGCTCCCGTTCCTTTTCCCCATACGTACCGTCTCTCTGGAATCAACTGCTCTTTATTCTACGTCGCACAGAAAACGCCGTATCTTCAAATTCACAAGCCGTTTTGACCAGTAATTTCGCCTTTTCTGCCATGCGGCGATTTTTGGTCGATTGCAGTCGTCCGGTACCTGTGAGTTCAAAGTGCACGTTTGTCTGCCTGCGTGTGAGACAGTTTGTCAGCTGAAATTAACACGGCGTTTTGCTTACCATCGACACCTGCATGTATGCGTGTTAATGTCATTTGCTTTTATATTTGGTGCACGGTCGTTTTAAATCGTGTTTATGTGTGTGTACGTACTTTGAAGGTCTTTTTTTTTCACTTTTGTTATTGTCTCCGATTGTTAAACGACTCGATCATTTAAAATTGTGTTCATTTATGTCTGTACGTACTTTGAAATTATTTGTTTTGTTACCGTCTGTGATTGTTAACCGCCTTGCGTCTTCAGTAAGGAAATATGCTATTTATAAACTACTATTACGCACTGATCGTCTTTATCGCGAACTGCGACATTCCAATATTTATCAAGCGCCGCATTTACATCCTTCTTTCAATTAAAGACAAAACTGTATTGGAATGGTTATGTTCACGGTGGTTTATGATAATCCTATTGAAATGTACCTTGTTTTTAAATTTGTCTTTTGTTATCCTCTAGTATCGCGGTGGGGAGGGTGGGGAGGAAAGGAGGTGAGCGCTGAAGGGGGGGGGGGGGGGTACACTATGGTTTATTCTCCAAATTTGTGTCTGTGTGTGCATGCATGTATCCATGCCAGCGGATAGTATATGATTTCAGTAAAACAAAGAACACAAACATAGTTACACTAAATAAAATTTTCGTCTTGAAAGCTTCCTTCGAATAAGGGTACAAGTAATATTCAAACGCACACACTTTTTATTGTGAGAGATTTTAACACTAGGTCACAAGATTTCCTTTGTAGGCAAACCGTAACGAGCTCTTCCGTGTCTTTTATTTCACGTGCCCAACTTAAGAGAGAGAGAGAGAGAGAGAGAGAGAGAGAGAGAGAGAGAGAGAGAGACAGACAGACAGACAGAAGACACGAGACAGAGAGACAAAGAAAGACAGAGAGATGGGAGTAAGTCCAAGAGTAAATCTGAGGTATAAAAAAAATATAATAAAACACAAAAATACAACATCATTCAAACAATACTGTACAGCAGAGGGCATGTAGTCAAACTGATCGTTTGCCTACGGATATGACAGCGGTTCGAGTTCAAACCACTAAAAAAAAAAAAACCCTCTCTGTCCGCCCAGAAAGGAAAAAAAAACACCCTCTCTGTCCGCCCAGAAAAAAAAAACCCTCTGTCCGCCCAAAAAAAACCCTATCTGTCCGCCCAGGGGGGGGGGACCCTCTCTGTCCGCCCAGACAAAACCCCTCTCTGTCCGCCCAGAAAAAACCCTCTCTGTCCGCCCAGAAAATACCCCTCTCTGTCCGCCCAGGAAAAAAAACCCTCTCTGTCCGCCAGGAAAAAACCCCTCTGTCCGCCCAGGGGAAAACCCTCTCTGTCCGCCCAGGGGGGAAAACCCCTCTCTGTCCGCCCAGGAAAAAACCCTCTCTGTCCGCCCAGGAAAAAACCCTCTGTGTCCGCCCAGGAAAAAACCCTCTGTGTCCGCCAGGAAAAAACCCTCTGTGTCCGCCCAGGGGGGAACCCTCTCTGTCCGCCCAGGGGAGAAAACCCTCTCTGTCCCCACAGGGAAAAACCCTCTCTGTCCCCACAGGGAAAAACCCTCTCTGTCCGCCCAGGGGAAAACCCCTCTCTGTCCGCCCAGGGGAAAACCCTCTGTGTCCGCCCAGGGGGGGAAACCCTCTGTGTCCGCCCAGGGGGAAACCCTCTCTGTCCGCCCAGGGAAAAAACCCTCTCTGTCCCCACAGGGAAAAACCCTCTCTGTCCGCCCAGGGGGGAAACCCTCTGTGTCCGCCCAGGGGGGAAACCCTCTCTGTCCGCCCAGGGGAAAAAACCCTCTCTGTCCCCACAGGGGAAAACCCTCTCTGTCCGCCCAGGGGGAAAACCCTCTGTCCGCCCAGGGGGGAACCCTCTCTGTCCGCCCAGGGGAAAAAACCCTCTCTGTCCCCACAGGGAAAAACCCTCTCTGTCCGCCCAGGAAAATAAAACCCTCTCTGTCCACCCAGAAAAAAACTCTCTGTCCGCCCAGAAAAAACCTCTGTCCGCCCAGAAAAACCCTCTCTGTCCGCCCAGAAAAAAAAACCCTCTCTGTCCGCCCAGCAGTGAATTGGTACCTGGCTCAGTACAGGGAAAGTTAAAGGTGGCCGAACGAGAGTGATGGGCACGCCTTTCACAATGACGTGCCGTTCACCGCCCCAGCAACACCCACGAAGCTACGGGGGACTCAAAGCAACTGAAACCTTTAATAAACGATCCTGAACAGTAAAGAACAACAATGCAATAGAACACAAATAAAAACAAGACAAAACAAACAACGGCACGACAGCTGAACGAGAAACAGCTCACAACAAAGCCAGACAATAGAGACACCACCATTGCTACCACTACTACCACTAACAGTACCAGTACGCCTACCACAAAACGTCAGAAGCAGTAATTTGATCTGACGAACCCGGTACATTTTATTGCATTGTCGTTTG
>CM031604.1:57708991-57743991 GCA_018398815.1 Conus ventricosus | reverse complement strand
GAAGATGTGATTTCATCGATACGCTATCATATCATGTGGCGGTCTGCTCGGCTATACTGACCAATAATAAAGGGAAGATGTGATTTCATCCAGTCACCCTCTTAGGGTCACGTAATGGTCAGAATGGCTGTGCTGGACAACAAAGACGAAGATATTCTTTCCTCAGTTTATTTCTATTCTGTTCTTCTCTCGCCTCACACTTTGCTCCTTTGTTCTCTCGCCTCACAGTTTGCTCCTTTGTTTGTTTGTTTTCTTTCTGCTCTCATTTGGTCCATAAATGAACAACAGCCCCCTCCCCCCCCCCCCTTCGCTCTCTCTCTCTCTTCTCTCTCTCCTCTCTTTCTCTCTCTCTCTCTCTCGTGACTACTGCTTGCCGTTTTTCTTTCGAGCAGAGCTCAACATGCTTTGTTGTGTATTATGCAAAGATTACCTAGGTTTGGAAATAAATCTTTTCATGCGTTCATCAAACTGTTTGATTCTCAAATCCAACCTATTGCACAGCATGGTGCTGAAATATGGGGCTCAGGCAATGCTGCGCTGCACTGTGAAAAGTCCATTTATTTGCTCTGAAAACATTTCGAGGTGTGTCTGCGTAGACACCAAACGATTTGATTTATGGCGCGAAACAAGTAGATATCCGATTTATTTAAATTCTGTTATAAGATGTATATGTTATTGGTTTACTTTACTTGAAATGGAAGATGCAAGATTACCCAAGAAAGCCTATAAGATGTTATTTGAATTAGATATGAGGGGCAAGGTGAACTGGGTGACAAAAGTCAAAATGAGATTATATGAATTAGGGCTGGGGTATGCGTGGGCTAACCGGTGTTTTTGAAACAAGACTGTATTTTAAAAAATGCTCCGTACCAGACTTATCGATTAACGATTGCAGATGGCAAGACTGGAATGCTCACATTCAAGACAGTAGTAGATTTGATTTATACAGACACTTCAATCCACTGCATCGTATCCCAACCTACTTATCTACACAAATGGACTGCCATTTAAAGAACATAATGACTAGATTTAGATTTGGATTGTCTGATATTAACGTTCATCGATATCGTTATCGTAAAGGGTGTACAGAGACTGAACTTGTTTGTCCTTTGTGTAAAGAGGCTCGTGAGAACGGGGTTCATTTTGTGTTTTGCTGTCCTGCCTTGGAAACACTTAGAAACCAGTTTATCCCATCATAAATATCATAGACACCCTTCTGCATTTAGGCTTATCTTACTAGTCACTTCTGCTCGCAATTTGCCATCTATTTATATAAGGCGTTCAAAATCCGCTCCATTTGCTATGCGTGATTGATATCTTTCTCCTTTCCTTTGCGTTGAATGTTCGATTACCTGTATTCATATGATTTTGTTCTCCTTTTAGTTGCTTTACGTGTATGATTCTTCTATTCATGCATTGCATGTATATACCACCCCCTTCAAGAGGGGCTATGGCCTTTTGAATAAATTATCCGTATCCGTATCTCTCTCTGACTGCCTGCCTGACTGCCTTTCTGTCTCTCCCCTAAATAACCATCTCCCATCCCTCCCACAAATAAAGACTCACAGACAGATATCCGTTGCAGTACAAAACCTCATTCGCTCACCCGCTCACCTCATCAGCCAACCTCCTCTCTTCTTATCTCCTCCTCCGCCCCCCCGCCCCCCACCTCCCTCCCCACACTTCCACCCCCCTCCTCTCCCCAACTGTGTCCATATTAATGAGACAGCAGCGAGAAGCTGAGGGGCCACCTGTCGTTTGAGTGGCCGCCCAAAGTCAGCGGGACCAGATACCCCCCAACTACCGCCGCCACTACCACGCACTGCTCGTCCATCCGTCCACCCACCCAGACATGAATAGATCATGAAACCATGATTAACGGAACCTCTCCTGCCCCCATCATATCACCCTCCTTCCCAACCCCTGCCCTTCCTCCTCCTCCTCCCCCTCCCCCCCCTCTTTCTTCCCTACTCTCTCAAAACTACAAACGAAGAACCAGGCGGCTCTGACAATGATGCTATCAAAAAAAGCTCCTCTCCCTGAAATCTCGCCTCCGTCTGTCCCTCCCTCCCTCCCTCCCTGCCTCTCGGCTGCAACAAGGCTGGCACCTCGCAGAGCTGGTCATCCCGTATGCATGTCTTTTTGTTTGGGGGGGGGGACAGCGGGTTCCGTCTCTGGCCAGCCGTGTGTATGTGTGTGTCTCTCTCTCTCTCTCTCTGAGGCTCATCATCATCGGAAGCTCATCAATGCGTTGTCAGCCATCAGCAGCAGATATCTCGGCAGGCGGCACCTCACAGTCTCATCCCAGTATCTTGTCTTCTATCAGGCCACCCGGATCTGTTCCAGAGTCGGAAATCGATGAGGTATGTGGCAACCAACAACCCACCCTTAGTCCTCTAACACCCCCCCCCCCCACCCATCTCAACCCCTGCAGGGAGGGAAGTCGGGGTGGTAGGTGGCGGAGCGATACGGAGTGGAGAGCGGGTGGTGATCGGGGAGGGAAGATTTAAAGGGCTGTGTTTGCTTCTTGGAAATGAGACGTTGATTGTGCAAATCGCTGAAATTTTCAGGATCTCCGCCCCCCCCCCCCCCCCCCCCCCCACCCCCCCCCTCTTTTTCAAAACGCTGATTTTCTGTTTACCCTGGTGGTGGAATGCTTCGTAGTTCATTTTTTTTTTTTACTTCCTGGTTGTGTAGTCCATCTCTGGTGCGGCTTTTCGTGGTCGGCTTAGGTTTTAAACCACGTCGGGCCGCCGCGATACATCATGCCGTAGCCTCTCCCCACCCCCATACAACACAAAGCCATGCTATGCTATGCTATGCTATGCTATGCTATGCTATACTTCCAAACGGACATCATCCCCTTAAAGTGTATGACAATGTCCCTTGTCAGACTCTCTTCAAGTGAGGATTCCTCCCTCCCCTCCTCTCTCCGGGACCCTCTCCCTCTCCACCTCATCTCCTTCGTCAACAAACCTCCGTCCCTATCCCTTCTGTCACCCCCCCCTCCCTGTCCTTCATCCCTCCACTCCTACCACCCGTGGAGCATCACCCCTACAGATTTACAGACCATCTTCATCAATATCTGATGACCAGTTGTACCAGCTCTCTCGTCTCTCTCTCTCTCTCTCTCTCTCTCTGTTTGTGGCACCGAATTTCTTTTAATCATCACATCATCATCATCATCATCATGTTCATCTTCATTACCCTACGCTCATCTCCCGGAGTCCTGATGCTAGATAACATGTACCCAGGAGAGAAGAGGGTGTGTGTGGGGGTGGTTGGGGGTGGGGGGGGGGGGGGGGGGTGGGGGGGGGGGGTGGGGGGGGGACGCGGAGACGTTCCTCGGGGCGGGGGTGGTCGTGAGGACAGACGTTAGTTCTAGCAGGGGGGTTACACAGCTAGGTTTGGTGTTTGTGGCCGTTTCAGTCATGGGTCGGTGTAATCGCGAGGGGAATTTTTCCGTGGTCTTTGTTATCTTTTTTTTTTTTTGGGATGCGGGTGTGCCGGGGCTTGTTATTATCTTCGTCATAAACTTTTGGGGTTTTGTAATGGTCTTTTGTCTTCTTGTTAGTTTTTTATCGTTATCGGTTTTAAAATTCATAAATTTTTTGGGGGTGGTTCTCGACAGAGGCATGCGCGCCCCCACGGTGGCATACGTTTTGGGGTTTTTAAAAATGTGAAAGACAAAGAGAGTCCCGTGTTTGTGTTTTAAAATTTCCCTTAAACACACACACATTAAATATATTTTTTTTAATTTTTCAACCTCGGTGTAATGTCGTGGGGAAAGGACTAGCGCCCACCCCAAAACCCACACTCACAGCTTGTTACGACTCTTCATATATCATGCATTGTCACATCAAACCATTTGTAAAGTCTATAACTTTTTACAATTTTCTTTAAAATCGAACCATCAATGCAAAAGGGAAAATCAATGAAATAAAACTTTCTCTCTTTCCTGAATTTCAAAAAAATTAAATTTGTCTAAAACTTCATTAACAAAACCCGGGTTAAAAAATTTTCTACTTTACCTGGCCAGGTGTTTTTAAACTTTCACAAAACACTGTCTTTTTTTTTCCCTTTTCTTTTTCTTTCCCACTGCCCACTTTCCCCAAACGACACAACTGCGGGCACGGGTTTTTTGGTTTTGAGGGGCCCCGGGTCAGGTGAACTTTTGGGCGTTGGTCTGTGGTTGCTTGGCGAAGTGCGCTCCCGTATGGGGGTCAAACCCCCGGTTTAGGTTAAAACAGTGACTTTTAAAAATTCGATCTGTTCTCCTTTTTTTTCCCTCATTAGCGCTTTGCACTTTCTCTCTCTCTCTTCTAGTCTGCTCTTATAAAATGGACATGGTTTTTTTTCTTTTTTTTTTTTTTTTTCTTTTTTTTTTCTTCTTTAATTAGCAACTCTTTTCTCTCTCCACATCTCTCCTAAAGTCCCCCCCCTCTGCAGACTATCTCATGCTTTCTCCCCAATTTGGGTTTTTCTCTTCTCTCCTCCCCTCATTTCTTCTTTTTTTCCCTCAAGATTCCTCAACCTCCCCCCTCTGTCCTTCTGTTCGTTTTTTCCCCTGTTCTCCCTTCCTCTCTCTCTCACATCTTTCTTTTTTTTTCCGATCTGCCCAAAAAGGGGGGGAGTCCTTGGGTTTCATTTTTTTAAAACCCCCCTAAACCCCCAAAGTTACCCCCCCTTTTAATTCCTTTGGGTTTTTTCAAATCAGGGACAGTCTCGCCGACACCCCTTACTCTCTGTTGGGTAAAACGGCTTTTTAATTTGGTTTAGCTAGTTTTCCCACCCCCACCACACACAAACCTTTCCCCCCCCTTTCCTACTTAAATTGGCGCCGTGTGGTTTTAAGTCGGGACACTGGTCAGTGAAAATTTGGCCACGGGTTGGGGGGGGGCCCCAAACAAAGTTTTAAAAAAAACAATGACGCTGGCGAAAATTTTGGGCCGATAAAGCCTGACCCCGGGCGCTACGACTCGTCCGCTGGGCCCGGGCGCCCGGTAAAAAAGGGCCTTTAGTCATTTCCTGGGTGGATCGGACCGTCTTTTTTTTTTGAAGCCTCTCCACTAACCCTTAATTTTGGCCGGATCCAACCAGGGGCCCGGTTTTTCGTGGCGCCAAGATGCCCTCCCTTTTGGGGCTTTTTGGTCCTGCCCGAAGGGGGGCCGGCGACCCCCCCAATTTGGGGGGTTTTTTTTTTTTGTCCGGGAAAATTTTCCCCCCTTGCAAAAGACCATGCTCGCTTGTCTCAAAAAAACGGTAAAAAAAAAAACCAACCAAATTTTGGGCTGAACCAGCTACACTGCAAATTTTTTTAAAATATTTACAACCAAGGGTTTTATAATTAAATAAAATACACCCAATAGGGGAACCCCCAACCCCCCTTTGATTATCTTTGAGTGCGCTTTGCTTTAAATTAAACTCTTTTTTTAACGCCCTCTTGGGCGCATTTAGGGCAAATTCCCCCCTCCCTGCGGTTTTTGCCAAATCTTCTCTTCACAATTCTTATGAAAAGAAACTTTATTTAGGATCACAAAACCCCCTTGACATTCATGAGGAATTCCCCCCTCACTTATTGCAACAATGCATTCTAACAAAGCGACTGTACCCCAAAACCCAATTTTCATTCACATGAACAATTTCTCAAAGAAAAATAAACAATCTCCCAAAAAAAAATTAAAACCCATAGCCAACGGGGAATAAACCCCATATCCAATAAACAAAAACCTGCATAAAAAACTATTATCAACAAAGCACCCCGGATTTTGACTGACTTCCTGAGTTGCAGTTTTGTTTATTTTTCCCCGGTTTAAAAATATTTCAGCTCCGACTTTTTCCTTTAACAATGGGAATTATGCACTCGGTACCTTTGGGGGCTGCAATGCCATTCCCCAAACCCCAAAACTCGCTTTTTTTTCCTGCTCCCGCCTCCTGCGGGAAATTTTAAAGGGGTTTTGGTGATCTTTTCCTTACCCCCAAAACTTTTTTCCCAAAACAAGTATTTGGGGAACTTCTGCACGGCCCACCGCAGCTAAACACTCCTTCCAAACCTTTGCTTTCCCTTCTTACACTTTGTCAACTTCCTGCTATTTTTATCTCACGGGAAAAACTCGACCCCAATTTATGCTCCTGCAACAATACTGCACCTTTACCCCAACCCCTGATGCATCGTCCCCCAACAAAAAGGGTTTTGGGACAAAAATCTGGTAGCTTCGGAGGGGGAGGGGGAACCAAAGTTTTTCCAGCACCGTCTGCATGCTTGTCTGCGCGTCTGACCACTAAACCCTCCCGGGTTTCCCCTTCCTTTGCCCAAAAATCACTGGAGGTCGTGTTTGCTGCAAAATTTGGAAAAACTCCCTATAGAACCCAATAAAAACCTACAACCCCTTGACTTCTTTTTTGGTTTTTGGGCCCCTCTCTAAATTTCTTCATTTTTCCCCCAAACCCTTTCCTCTTTCCGGTGTTTTTGTGTCCCCTCCGACAACAAAACCTGGAACTCCAAATGTCTACCCCTTCTTACAGTGACACATCCCTGTAGGACTCTTCGGGAACCCTTGGGCCAAAAAAACCCCCTTCTTCGGGCGGGGGCTCTTTCACCTCATCAATGTTTGCTGCTGCCCCCTATGTGGGATTTCTCACGTGAAAAATTTTGCGGAGGGAAATTTTGAAGGGGAAAATTTTTGGGGGTTTCCCATTCACATAATTTCGGTAACCCCGCCCGACCCTTTCAGTTTGGTGAATGGCCTTTCCAAGGGCTTCGGGCAGCTTTTTTTGTGACCGGGGAAAAGGGGACCAAAGATTGATCTCCCGCCTTGGGGGATTGCCCCTCACCTTCCTTATTTGTTCTTCTAAACCGACCCAGCCTCCTGAAAACCCTTCCCTTGCTACCTTAAAAATGTCTATACCTGGCCCACCTTTGGAACAGGGGAGTTTGGGGCCAATCAAATCAACAGCCACTTTACAAAAATGGTGTTAAATTTAAAAGGAGGTTTTTTTTTAAAGAGGCCCCTTCCCTCTTCCCCCCTTTGGGTGCCCCTTTGACACACGTCAATGACTGCAAAAAACGCTTTATGTTGCCTTTCCCCCGGGCCCATAAAAAATCATCAAAGTTTCGGTCAGTTTGTTTTCGGGGCCGGGGATGACCCCCCTGAGCGCCCTCGTGCCCCACTGCCCATGACAGTGTCACGAAAACCCTTGGGGTTTCCTCTAATTTAGTGGTCCCTTCCCCTGCCCCCCCCCTTGGGTAAAACACTCGGTACAACCCCCCGGGCCTTTCACAAAAAAATTCGGGCCCAAACCCCCCTCAAAACCTCCTGTTTCTCTCCCCTCTTGCCCAACTAAGATTCACGACGAAGGGTCTTGTTCCTGGTGCCCAAAACTCATCAGGCGCACATCTATCCCCGACTTCCTTCCTGGAAACCTAAGGGTTTTTAACAACCTTTTCCTCCTTTTTTGCTCCGTGTTGAACGTTTGCCCCTTTTGCAGCCCAAAAAACTCGGAATCCCCTGGCCCCCTTGCCCCGGGAATATTTCCGATGATCAAATCATAAAGGGGTTTCTCCACCCCCAACGCAGCCCAACTCCCCTTAGAAGTAAGGGGTAGGGTTTTCTTCTTAGAAAGGGAAAAACTCCCCTCCCGGGTTGGCCATCGAAAAAGGGGTTTTTCAGGCCCTGGGTTTTCCCCTGCCCAAAACCCCCTTTATCGACCAGCGTTGTTCGTTCCTAAAACCCCCCATAAACCCAACCATTTGCCCCGTAACATTTCCCCCTGTGGCCAATCCCCCCTTCTTAAACTGGAAACAAAACCACTCAACCTAGTCCCCCTCCTTTCCCGGAAAAGACTGCTGCCAGTTAGCCTTTGGCGGCCTCCCCCCCTCTTCAGACGGGAACCCCCCTTTTTGGTTCCCTGCAGGCCCTTTTTTCCCTTGACAAACCCTTATAAAATCTTGCAAGGGCGGGCCTTCGGGAAACCTCATGCGAAAATTTCCCTTCGCCACATGCCCCTTCTTGTGAAAATAAAAAACCCCTTTAATCCCCCTTTTTCCCCTTCCTTCTGCCCCACCACGGGGTTTGCAGATTTTTCAGAAAACCCCCCTAGTCCCCTTGAAACTCTTTCACCTGTCCCAAAAAACCTTTTTTCCCTTGCACCTTTTCGTCCCCCCAAACGTCCCTCTCTATACACCTTGCGAACTTCAACAATTCCGGCTTAAATTCTTTCTGCCCCTCCTGCGCTTCCCTTAGCCCTTTCTTTTTCCCTCCCTTTTCCCTAGCCTTTTTACATTAGCCTGAACCCTTAATTTTTCTTTTTCCCCGCTCTGCTTTTTCTCCCGCGACACGTCGTCTTTTCCGCGGTTCATCCCTTTCCCTCTTTTTCTGGTTTTTTAACCCAATTTCTCGCAAAATCCCTCTCCTGAGTAACCTAGATCACGAGCGGGCGCTCACGAGTTGGTTTAATTGGGGTGTTTTTTTCCCTTCCCCCCCTTTTTAAACTTTTTTTTTTTTTTTTTTTAACAAGAAATTTAAATACTTTCGACAGCAAAAGGGGGTTTCCGACACGAGTGAAAGTAATTGCACCCAAACCCAAAAAAATGATTTATTTTGTTGGGGCAATTTAATTTGTTTTTTAAGGGCGCCCCCGCCCCCTGACCCCCCTAAGAGGGAATTATAGGCTTTTTGTGCGAAATTTAGTACTCGGGGTGAAATGCCAAACATTATTAACTATCTTTGGGGCTTGGCCCGCCTTGTATTTAAAATATCTTTGGGGAAAATTTTTGTAAGCAACCCCCTTTTCCTTTGGATTTCAATACTTTTAAAACCCCCCCACTTCCCCTTGGAAGGTTTAACAATTTTTTAAAAAGGGCCCGAATTCCCCGGCAGGCTCGCCAATTTAAAAAGTCAACATCGGTGTAATGTCGTGGGGAAGGACTAGCGCAAACCCCAAAAACACTCAACTTGTTTCGATTCCCTTTATAAATCATGCATTCGTCAATCAAACACTAGTAAAGTCCCTTTAAATTTACTACACCTGTTCATTGAACGAACCATCAATTTCCCTATGGAATCAAATAAATAAAACATTTTCCCCTTTTTTTAAACTTCACAAAACATTTTTCTAAAAAAATTTATTAACTAAACCCCGGGGATAAAAAGTTTTCTACTTTACCCCGGCCCGGTGATCTTTAAATATTCACGAATTTTTGTCTTTTCTTTTCTTTTCTTTTTCTTTTTTAAATGTCCCCTTTCACAAAAGGGCACAAACCCGCTGGGAATGGTTTTTTTTTGGGCTGGGCGCCTGGTAAGGGGGAGGGCTGTTGGGCGTTGGTTTTGTGGTTCTGCTTGGCGAAGTTTACGCTGCCAGGTATGAGGGGCGAACCCCCCCCTTTGGGTAAAAACATGACTATCAACACATCTGTTTCCTTTCTTTCCCTTTCCTCTTTAGCGCATTGACTCTCTCTCTCTTCTCTTTTAGTTGGGTCTTATCAAAAAGGGGCATTGGGTTTCTTTTTCTTTTTTTTTTTTTTTTCTTCTTTCTTTTTCTCTTAAATTTAAATTTGCAACTCTCTCTTCTCCCCATTTCTCCTCAGTCCTTTCCCCTGCAGACTATTCCTCAAAAAGAAATCCTCACTTTTGGTTTTCCCTTTTCTCCTCCCCCCCCTCTCTCTTCTTTTTTTCTCCCCGGAAATTAAAACCCCAGAACCCCCCTTCCCCGTCCCCTTTTTGTTCTTTTTTCCCTCGTTCTGCCGTTTTTCTCTCTCTCCCAAACTTTCTTATTCGTTTTCCCATTGTTTGAAAAGGGGGGTACCATTGGTCAGTATTTTTAAAACCCCCCCAACCCAAGGGTTTTCCCCTCTAATTCCATTGGATATTCAAATCAGGGCAGTCAGGCCCCCACCACCCCTTACCTCGGGGGGGTCAAGGGTTCATTTTTAAATTTTTTGCTAGTTTTCACCCCCCCCACACACTACCTTCCCCCCCCTTCCCCACTTAATTTGGGGCCCTTTTTGGCTTTTAAATCGGGGCACGGTCAGTGTAAAAATTTTGGGAAACTGAGTCTGGGTGGGCGCCCCGACGTTAACTAAAATTTTCGTCTGAACCCAAAAAGGCCAGTTTTGGGCCCGAGCCCCCCCCTTTGACCGTTTTCCCCTAGACATTTGGGGTCGGTCAAAAAAGGCCCCTTTGGGCAGTCTGGGTGGTTTGGCCGTCTCTGTGAAGCCTCTCCCCTAAGCTTAATGGCCCGGGTCCGAACCCTGGGGCCCCGGGCTAGTGGCGCCAAAATGTCTGGGGTTTGGGGGTTTTGTCAGTCAAATGGGCCCGGCCGGGCTCCCCCCAAATGGGGGTTTTTTATTTTTTTTGTCCGGGGGACAATATTAAAATGCCCAAAAAAAATTTTTTTAAATGCCAAACCCCCGGGGGGCAAATTAGTTTTAAAACAAGTTAAAAGAGGAACTTAAAAAAATAAACTACAAATTTGTTTCGAGCGTTTGCGCTTTTTCACATATATATATAATTAGTGTGTGTGGTTTTGGGTGTGTGTGGTTTGTGTGTGTTGTGGGTGTGGTTTTTGGTGTGTAAGGTTTTGGGGGTGGTTTCAGCTAGTGGGGCCACAGAATGTAAAAAAAATCAAAACCCTTCTATTCGGGTTTTTAACATTTTTTCCCCCCTTTTTTCTCAAAAAAGGCACCAAATGGGGAAAACCCCGCTTCTTTTGGGAAATAACTGACCCGGGCCCTTCGTGTAAGCACAAAATATCATCAATGGCGAAAATGGCTCGAAAATAAATTTCAAAGTTTTTTGGCACCTGATTTTTGGGTGTATGTAATTTTTTCTGAATGAAAAGAAGCCAACGGCGCTTTCTTTTTTTTTTTTCTTTTTAAAAATAAAAAACCCCCGTCCAGCGTACGCTTTTAAAAAACGACGGTTTCCCTCATCTTTTTTCCTGCTTGTTGTCAATTTTTTTCCTTTTGTGGCACGCGAATGATGGCCCAAAACTTTTTAATTTGCATCGTGGGTTTCCCGAGCAAAATTTAGCGCCCTTTTACGGAGGGAAATTTACCAAACCCCTTGAAAAAAGATTCGATCTGGGCCTTCGGGGAAAGACTTTTACTTTGATTTCTTCTTATCCAGGCGCCCGCTCGGACCCCACATGAAGCCACAGCGGTTGTCTGAATGTCCGCTGTTTGAATCCTCCGTCTCCTGTTCACCTTCGCTCCCTGGCCGAGGATGCATCAGAGGCATCCAGCTGGATGGGCTGGTCCTCTCACAGGATAAACCGGAGCTATGCCATCAATCGGTCTGTGGAATTCTCGCCATCAAGGGCACAAAAATAAAATCCAACGGCCTCCCAAAGCAGTAAGCAAAGGGTTAAAAAAAAAAAAAGCAAAACGAGTCGAAAGGAACGTAAGGGGCTAGCTAAATGAAAAGAAAGTTCTGTGCGGAGATAGCGAAATGAGAAGAAAGTACTGTGCGGAAATAGCTAAATGAGAAGGAAGTAATGTGCGGAGATAGCTAAATGAGAAGAAAGTACTGTGCGGAAATAGCTAAATGAGAAGGAAGTAATGTGCGGAGATAGCTAAATGAGAAGAACGTAATGTGCGGAGATAGCTAAATGAGAAGAACGTAATCTGCGGAGATAGCTAAATGAGAAGAACGTAATGTGCGGAGATAGCTAAATGAGAAGAAAGTACTGTGCGGAGATAGCTAAATGAGAAGGAAGTACTGTGCGGAGATAGCTAAATGAGAAGAATGTATTGTGCGGAGATAGCTAAATGAGAAGAAAGTATTGTGCGGAGATAGCTAAATGAGAAGGAAGTGCTGTGCGGAGATAGCTAAATGAGAAGGAAGTAATGTGCGGAGATAGCTAAATGAGAAGGAAGCACTGTGCGGAGATAGCTAAATGAGAAGAAAGTACTGTAAGGAGCTAGCCAAACGAGAATAGAGTTACTGTAAGGAGCTCGCTAAATGAGAAGTACTGCAAGGGGCAACTAAACGAGAAGATACTGTAAATAGGCAACTAAATAAAAAGAAGGTACAGTAAGGAGCTAGCTAAATGAGAAGAAACTAGTGTAAGGAGCTAGCTGAATGAGAAGAAAGTACTGTAAGGTGCTAGCTTAATTAAAAGAAAGCACTGTAAGGAGCTAGCTGTATGAGAGGAAAGCAATGTAAAGAGCTAGCTCAAAGAGAAGCACTGTAAGGAGCTAGCTGTATGAGAGGAAAGCAATGTAAAGAGCTAGCTCAAAGAGAAGAAAGCACTGTAAGGAGCTAGCTGTATGAGAGGAAAGCAATGTAAAGAGCTAGCTCAAAGAGAAGAAAGCACTGTAAGGAGCTAGCTGTACGAGAGGAAAGCAATGTAAAGAGCTAGCTCAAAGAGAAGAAAGCACTGTAAGGAGCTAGCTGTATGAGAGGAAAGCAATGTAAAGAGCTAGCTCAAAGAGAAGAAAGCACTGTAAGGAGCTAGCTGTACGAGAGGAAAGCAATGTAAAGAGCTAGCTCAAAGAGAAGAAAGCACTGCAAGGAGCTAGCTGTATGAGAGGAAAGCAATGTAAAGAGCTAGCTCAAAGAGAAGAAAGCACTGCAAGGAGCTAGCTGTACGAGAGGAAAGCAATGTAAAGAGCTAGCTCAAAGAGAAGAAAGCCCGGTAAGGAGCTAGCTGATGAGAGGAAAGCAATGTAAAGAGCTAGCTCAAAGAGAAGAAAGCACTGAAGAGCTAGCTTAGAGAGGAAAGCAATGTAAAGAGCTAGCTCAAAGAGAAGAAAGCACTGTAAGGAGCTAGCTGTATGAGAGGAAAGCAATGTAAAGAGCTAGCTCAAAGAGAAGAAAGCACTGTAAGGAGCTAGCTGTATGAGAGGAAAGCAATGTAAAGAGCTAGCTCAAAGAGAAGAAAGCACTGTAAGGAGCTAGCTGTATGAGAGGAAAGCAATGTAAAGAGCTAGCTCAAAGAGAAGAAAGCACTGCAAGGAGCTAGCTGTATGAGAGGAAAGCAATGTAAAGAGCTAGCTCAAAGAGAAGAAAGCACTGCAAGGAGCTAGCTGTATGAGAGGAAAGCAATGTAAACAGCTAGCTCAAAGAGAAGAAAGCACTGCAAGGCTAGCGTAGAGTGAAGCAATGTAAGCTAGCTCAAGAGAGAAAGCGCAAGAGCTACGTAGAGAGGAAGCATGTAAAGCTACCAAAGAGAAGAAAGCCCGGTAAGGAGCTAGCTGTATGAGAGGAAAGCAATGTAAAGAGCTAGCTCAAAGAGAAGAAAGCACTGTAAGGAGCTAGCTGTATGAGAGGAAAGCAATGTAAAGAGCTAGCTCAAAGAGAAGAAAGCACTGTAAGGAGCTAGCTGTATGAGAGGAAAGCAATGTAAAGAGCTAGCTCAAAGAGAAGAAAGCTCGGTAAGGAGCTAGCTGTACGAGAGGAAAGCAATGTAAAGAGCTAGCTCAAAGAGAAGAAAGCCCTGTAAGGAGCTAGCTGTATGAGAGGAAAGCAATGTAAAGAGCTAGCTCAAAGAGAAGAAAGCACTGTAAGGAGCTAGCTGTATGAGAGGAAAGCAATGTAAAGAGCTAGCTCAAAGAGAAGAAAGCACTGTAAGGAGCTAGCTGTATGAGAGGAAAGCAATGTAAAGAGCTAGCTCAAAGAGAAGAAAGCACTGTAAGGAGCCAGCTGTACGAGAGGAAAGCAATGTAAAGAGCTAGCTCAAAGAGAAGATAGCACTGTAAGGAGCTAGCTGTATGAGAGGAAAGCAATGTAAAGAGCTAGCTCAAAGAGAGGATAGCACTGTAAGGAGCTAGCTGTATGAGAGGAAAGCAATGTAAACAGCTAGCTCAAAGAGAAGAAAGCACTGTAAGGAGCTAGCTGTACGAGAGGAAAGCAATGTAAAGAGCTAGCTCAAAGAGAAGAAAGTACTGTAAGGAGCTAGCTGTATGAGAGGAAAGCAATGTAAAGAGCTAGCTCAAAGAGAAGATAGCACTGTAAGGAGCTAGCTGTATGAGAGGAAAGCAATGTAAAGAGCTAGCTCAAAGAGAAGAAAGCACTGTAAGGAGCTAGCTGTACGAGAGGAAAGCAATGTAAAGAGCTAGCTCAAAGAGAAGAAAGCCCTGTAAGGAGCTAGCTGTACGAGAGGAAAGCAATGTAAAGAGTTAGCTCAAAGAGAAGATAGCACTGTAAGGAGCTAGCTGTATGAGAGGAAAGCAATGTAAAGAGCTAGCTCAAAGAGAAGATAGCACTGTAAGGAGCTAGCTAAATGAGAAGAAAGTACTGCAAGAGTTAGCTAAATGAGTAGGAAGTACTGGAAGGAGTTAGCTAAATGAGAAGAAAGCACGGCAAGGAGTTAGCTAAATTAGAAGAAAGTACTGCAAGGAGTTAGCTAAATGAGAAGTACTGGAAGGAGCTAGCTAAATGAGGCAAATGTACTCCAACCTATGAGCCTTGTTGGAAGAAGAGCTAGCAAAATGAGAAGAAAGTACTGTAAGGAGCTAGCTGTATAAAGAGAAAGTACTGTAAGGAGCTAGCTGTATAAGGAGAAAGTACTGTAAGGAGCTAGCTGTATAAGGAGAAAGTACTTGTAAGGAGCTAGGTGTATAAGGAGAAAGTACTGTAAGGAGCTAGCTGTATAAGGAGAAAGTACTGTAAGGAGCTAGCTGTATAAAGAGAAAGTACTGTAAGGAGCTAGCTGTATAAGGAGAAAGTACTGTAAGGAGCTAGCTGTATAAGGAGAAAGTACTGTAAGGAGCTAGCTGTATAAGGAGAAAGTACTGTAAAGAGCTAGCTGTATAAGGAGAAAGTACTGTAAGGAGCTAGCTGTATAAGGAGAAAGTACTGTAAGGAGCTAGCTGTATAAAGAGAAAGTACTGTAAGAGCTAGCTGTATAAGGAGAAAGTACTGTAAGGAGCTAGCTGTATAAGGAGAAAGTACTGTAAGGAGCTAGGCTGAATAAGAATAAAGTACTGTAAGGAGCTAGCTGTATAAGGAGAAAGTTCTGTAAGGAGCTAGCTGTATAAAGAGAAAGTACTGTAAGTAGCTAGCTGTATAAGGAGAAAGTACTGTAAGGAGCTAGCTGTATAAGGAGAAAGTTCTGTAAGGAGCTAGCTGTATCAGGAGAAAGTACTGTAAGGAGCTAGCTGTATAAGAAGAAAGTACTGTAAGGAGCTAGCTGTATAAAGAGAAAGTACTGTAAGGAGCTAGCTGTATAAGGAGAAAGTACTGTAAGGAGCTAGCTGTATAAGGAGAAAGTACTGTAAGGAGCTAGCTGTATACGGAGAAAGTTCTGTAAGGAGCTAGCTGTATATAGAGAAAGTACTGTAAGGAGCTAGCTGTATGAGGAGAAAGTACTGTAAGAAGCCAGCTGTATAAGGAGAAAGTTCTGTAAGGAGCTAGCTGTATAAAGAGAAAGTACTGTAAGGAGCTAGCTGTATAAGGAGAAAGTACTGTAAGGAGCTAGCTGTATAAGGAGAAAGTACTGTAAGGAGCTAGCTGTATAAGGAGAAAGTACTGTAAGGAGCTAGCTGTATAAGGAGAAAGTACTGTAAGGAGCTACCTGTATAAGGAGAAAGTACTGTAAAGAGCTATATAAGGAGAAAGTACTGTAACGAGCTAGCTGTATAAGGAGAAAGTACTGTAAGGAGCTAGCTGTATAAGGAGAAAGTACTGTAAGGAGCTAGCTGTATAAAGAGAAAGTACTGTAAGAGCTAGCTGTATAAGGAGAAAGTACTGTAAGGAGCTAGCTGTATAAGGAGAAAGTACTGTAAGGAGCTAGCTGTATAAGGAGAAAATACTGTAAGCAGCTAACTGTATAAGGAGAAAGTTCTGTAAGGAGCTAGCTGTATAAGGAGAAAGTACTGTAAGGAGCTAGCTGTGTAATGAGTCGGCCGAATGTTCTCGAGCATTAGGCAAATTAAGGGTAGTTTGCTGTTGTTGAGAGCACGTTCCTTGGGTCTTCAAGTGTGCGAATTCAGGCATCACCAGGGGGGATACCCCGAGTCGTATACTGAAGGAGGGAGAGTGCTGGGAAGTGTTTCGCATGTCCGAGGGATAGTAACAAGAACATGCTGACCTGCCGGTCCTGGGTAGAGAAGAGTGTCCACTTTGAGCACTGGCTATTCACTGGGCTCTCCCGTGGGCCTGAAGGGAAGGCGATCGTGTCAGGTGACCGTCACGGGTAGGTGACCGTCAGCCTGCCGGCAGAGTACAGCGACCATTCAGTCGTCCCTGTTCTGAGGAATGAATGGAAGGCTGCGGCCTATCGAGTGGTTTGCGCCTTGTTGTCTATAGAGGTAGTAAATACTTGAAGCATCAGTCATGGCTGGAAGAGAGGTCCAGGCTGTAGTTCAATGGTAGCTTGGGGGAATCGAACATGAGTTTGAATAGGAGGTTATGCATTAACCACTGGGTGCCCAAGTCTTTGTTGGCGCTAGCAGCTGTGGTGTGTGTGTATGTGTAGGTGACTAGTGATTCCATTGGTGGAATAAAAATAACTTGGGGATTTATTGGTACAAATCGTGTGATGTGTGTGTGCCAGTGATTCCATTGGTTGAGCCAGTTAAACTCGGGTTCTCTCTTTCTTTGAGAACGAATATAAGGTGCTTGGAAAACCAGGAAGGGTGGGACTCACTTATGGGAAAGTGAACTCGCCCGTCTTGCTGAGGGCTCAAGAAAATACAGCGTGAAGCAGAGGTTAGCTGTCGCCTCGTTGTCTCCTGGGTGGGACGTAAGACAGTGGAGGTTGCTGTAGCCTCGGAGCCGACGACGAGAAGAATTGTCTCCCGTGTGGGGACGGTCGACAGCAAGACGTGTAGCCTGTTGGAGCCTAGACAGGGAGCTGCCAGACAACGGTGGGGTGTTTGCAGCCAGAGAAGACCTGTTGGAGAGGCCGACAGGAGCCCTTTCCGTGGAGAGGGCGAAGTGTGGTGGAGTCCGGGAGACTCAGTGCGAGGTTTCGACTCAAGCTACGTTGCCAGTGTCCCCCAACTGGGATTTGGCCAATCGGGAGGACACAACGGTGTGGCAGCTTCAGCTCGTGGTCGTACAGTGGGATGAGAGAAACTGACGGTCAACCAAGGAATGCTGGCAAGTTATGGACGCTTTATTGCTCTTAAGTTTATAAGTGTGCAAACGGAATAGTGGAATATTGTCTTTCCTGGCTAAGTAAGAATCACTGAAGAACAGGGGATGCGATTTATGAAATTGTCTGTATGCTGTTTACATTGTTGTATGATACAGATAGTTGTATTGTGTAGTGACGGGTGGGGGCTCGGAGTCAAGTTGAATAAAAGTTGATTATTTTCTATGAAATGTTATTGGTTTCCCGTCACCTTTGTGCGGGCCCGATGTGAGTGACAGAGTGCGTGTGCCTATGCGAGAGCGCATTTTGGTTGTGAAAGCGTAAATTCTTCTGTCTATAACCCCCTGCATCCCTGAATATGAAAATCATATTTTAATAACGAGGGGGAGCGTCGGAGACCCGTCACAAGCTGTATAAAGAGAAAGTACTGTAAGGAGCTAGCTGTATAAGGAGAAAGTACTGTAAGGAGCTAACTGTATAAAGGAGAAAGTTCTGTAAGGAGCTATCTGTATAAGGAGAAAGTACTTTAAGAGCCAGCTGTATAAGGAGAAAGTACTGTAAGGAGCTAGCTGTATAAAGAGAAAGTACTGTAAGGAGCTAGCTGTATAAAGAGAAAGTACTGTAAGGAGCTAGCTGTATAAGGAGAAAGTACTGTAAGGTGCTAGCTGTATAAGAAGAAAGTACTGTAAGGTGCTAGCTGTATAAGGAGAAAGTAGTGTAAGGAGCTAGCTAAATGAGAAGAAAGTACTGTAAGGAGCTAGCTAAATGAGAAGAAAATACTGTAAGAAGCTAGCTGTATGAGACGATAGTACTGTTTGGAACAAAGTTCACACACACACACACACACACACACACACACACACACGGAGTGAAGGGTAATGAATATAATATCAGAAAACCTAGCAACCTAAGAATCCAATAGGGAAACAGCGAGAAAGGTAGGGCAGAGAGGGAGGCCCGGGGTGAGGGGGGCAAAACATGCTGCGCCAACAGTCAGTCCCACTGTTGAATAATCCAGACACTCTCCGATTAAATCATCATTTTCGACAGAGGCTGTCTGTCCCGGACTCTCGTAGTACCATCTCGCACACCGCACACCTCCCTCTCCTCTTGTCCCACCCCCATTCCCTCTCACCCCCCCCCCCTCCCCGCCACTCACCCCCCTCCTCTTCCTTCTGTGAACCACCCCCATGTTTTCACCTTTTCCCTGTCCAGAGATATCGGGGTGGAAGATGGTGCGCGACAACTTTCTTTGAAGTGTCGTGACGTGGCGCTAATTAGACCAGGATCGTATGAATCTTGTACTCTGCACGCCTGTCTTACAGAGAGAGAGAGAGAGAGAGAGAGAGAGAGAGAGAGAGAGAGAGAGAGAGAAAGAAGAAGAAGAAGAAGAGAGGAGGAGGAGGAGGAGGCGAGTTCTGATTGGGATTGAAAGATTACTTTTGGCTTCTAAGTCCTTTTTTTCAGTATTTGATTATTATTATTATTGGGGTTTCCCAACATTAGCGGAAGTAATTGCTGCAAACGTCGTAGAGACCTGTGGATAAAAAAAACAAAACCAACCAACCAACCAAAAGACTGACCAAGTCCTTTCACACTTTTTATGCAGCCCACCTCAGGTCTTAGGTTCCGTAAATATTCCTCTGTATACAAATGCACAACCATGCATACATGTACAAGATCATGAAGGTGTACACATAAAAAACATGTAGGTACAAAACCTCTTAAGCACTGGCTCCTTTTTGTGACGTGTGCATCGCCGGATGCTGCGATGCTCAATGGAAACCCGTTAAGTGATCGCAGACTGCCGATTCGTGCTCTCCAGTGGCTGAATTAAAACAGGCACGACATGAAAATTTGGGGATCGTATGCGGAATATGACAGGCGTTTTGTGTTGGGGTGGGGGGTTGGGGGGGGGGGGGGGGGCAGTTTATACAATCCCACAACCTTCGTGGCCGTAGGGGCAGTGAATTGCGTCTGAGGTTCACCGTGTCTATGGTATGGTAGAACAGAAGCCTGAGGGGAACCGCAATAAAGATAGCGTATCACATACACACACACAAACGCGCGCGCGCGCACGCCCGCCCGCACGCACACATACACATACACGCACGCGCACGCACGCACGCACACGCACGCACACACACACACACACACACACACACAAAAGAGTCCCTGTGGCTTATGACGTTTCCTGCACAATGCGCTCTCTCTCAGACACTTGTGTTTTTATTACTCGTTGCCAACGGTTTTAGATTCACTAATGCGTCGGCCAGCCTTTTTGTCATCACTGTCTCAGTCACCTTTGAACCCACAAGACCTGAGACATCGTGTCACATGAGGAGCCAAACTTCACAACAGATATTCTGAGATTTAGAGGTGAATCCGTCCAACTGCTTTGGAGTTGCCTGGCACGCACGCACGCACGCACCTACCCACGCGCACGAACAAACACTCACACGCGCGCGCGCGCGCAACACACACACATACACACGCGCGCGCGCGCGCGCGCGCGCGCGCGCGCGCGCGCGCGTAAAATGTAAGAACGACTATCACTACTACTACCACCACTACTACTACTACTACCACCACTACTACCACCATCACCACCACCACCACTACTACTACTACTACTACTGCTACACACACACACACACACACACACACACACACACGCGCGCGCGCGCGCGCGCACGCACGCACTTTGCCTTACACATCCAAAGTCTTCCACAGTTTGCCTTTGGCCTTCTGTAAAAAAAAAAAAAAAAGTTGTGTGGGCTTTCACACCAGCGCTGTACTAAAGTAAAAACCAGGAACAGGCCAAAGCCGTAGTGGATATACCCTTGCTCTGCACACTCTGCGGTAGCAAACGCGCTGCGCGCAAGGTAACTAAAGCGGCTGACCACACGAGCCTCCCCGCCCGTACGCTTCGGACGTACCGGTCGAACCCGATCCCAAACGGAGCGTCTGTCATAGTAAACGTACGTCTCAAACGGACTTCGGCATCCAGTTCGACCCGACCGTTCGAGATACACCGTGATCTATTCGAAACGGACAGCTAGTATCCTCCAACCAATCAACGCTCAGCATTGAGCCAACACCCATGGCACAAGAAAAAATGGCGTCGTCCGGCAAGGCGATCAGACTGTCCGATTCGGAGACCAAACATTTGATTGAATCGTACCAAGGCCATGATGTGCTTTGGAATGTCAACTCAAAAAATTATAAGAATCTAAATATTCGAGAAAAAGCTTCGTATTCAATTGTACAGTCCTTTGAAGCGGCATGTGGGATCAAACTCGAAGGGTAAATAAAACTCGCATAGGTCGGACCGCACAGGTTCAAACGTTTCGTGAAGCACTCCGTCCGTTCGACACTGACTGGTCGGACCGCACAGGTTCAAACGTTTCGTTTCAACCGTACGGGCGGGGAGGCTCGTGTGTCAGCCGCTTCACATCAAAAAGGCAGCGGAGAAGAAGAAGAAGAAAAAAAGATGACAGCACCGACTGAACGCTGCCCCATGCTTCAGCATAGTACAGTGGAGTTAAGTCCCTTGGGCAGTGAGTGAGTGAGGGACTGAGTGAGAGACGGAGGGAGGGAGGAAAAGAGGCAGACATACAGAGCAGCAGTGTGTGTTTATTGTGAGGGAAGGAAGGGAGCGGGAAGGCGGAAGGCGGAGGAGGAGGAGGGGAGAGGGGCGGGAGGGAGCCGCGGGTGCTGCATTGCACGTGAAATACGGCCTTTTGCTGGCAGACAGCGCGCAGGCGCCACCAACAAATTGCATGTAAATTACGAGGTAGGGGGTAGCTTAGGGGATGCAACAATTTGTCAGTTTTGGGGGCCGCCGGTCTTTTTCCCTTTTCCCTCTCTCTCTCTCTCTCTCTCTCTCTCTCTCTCTCCAATCCCCCTCGCTTTCCCATCCCCCCTTCCCCCACGGTCCTCCCTCCTCACTCCCATTCCCACCGTCGCTCGTTCCCGCTACCTCTGTCCGTCTGTCTCACAACTCTCTCTCTGTCCCTGTGTATCCGTCTGTCTTATCTCTTTTACTCTATTCCTCCCCCCCCCCCCCTCCGCTCTCGCTCTCTCTCCGTCTGTGTGTGTGTGTGGTGTGTGTGTGTGTGTGTTAAAAGTTTTGTAAATCTTAGTCGCTAATCATATTTAGTTAGTCCTGTAGCGGGACAAGGGCCCGGTGAAGAAAAAGCATGTGTTGCTTATCTGTTACCCTTGGAAATAAAGATCATCATCATCATCATCATCATTATCATCTCTCTCTCTCTGACTCTCTCCCATTAGGTGTGTGTGGTGTGTGTGTGTGTGTGTCTGTGTGTCTGTGTCTGTCTGTGTGTCTGTCTGTCTGTCTGTCTGTGCACTCGCCGAGTACGGGGTGAATTTGGGTGTCTTTTGCGCAGTCTGTTTCAAACCCAAATGTCTTGTCTTCCGCTCGTGTTACGTGTTTCCATCTCGCTTCTGCCGTGCCATTTCGGTGTGTGTCAGGTTCATCTCCAAGGCTCGGAACGCTCTCTCACCCCTGTCCAATCTAAGGGTCTTACGGTGCTTTTTCTTTTTAACGCTGATTCTACTTGGGGGTTGCAGAACTGTGTAGGAAGGAAAAGACGAGAGAGGCAACAAGTGCGGTGATGTAGCATGAGCAGTATACTAGTTGGCAGACATGACACCGACAAAACTTTCGATTTTGTTACTCCTCATTCTCATTCATCAGATGCTACATTACCAAAAAAAAAACCCCAAAAATTGTCTCGGATAATGATGGCATTTGGTAATATATTTCTCCCCTCTCTTCCTAACAAAAGTCTTTCCAAGAAAAATTAGCTAACCATCTTTTTAGCCGGACAGAAGTTTTCAAATAGACCGAAAGTTTGCCTTACCCGAACAAACAACATTCTGCCTTAATCAACTTCTTAAGAGTCTTCTGGTCACGATAGGTTCATGCCATGTATGACTAATATTCAAATCTACATCAGTTACATGTACTGGTCATGTCTTAACGAAGTTTTATTTTCAGTTACCTTGAATGTTTACTACGTGTTCTGTTTTATTTTAATGTTGTGTGGCAAGAAATGATAGCTGCATAGTACCTTGTGCTCATAGAATTACACAGTGGACATCATTACATTTTTCAGTTTGTCCGAGTCATTGTCATTTCTCATGTTGTTTTATCGCCCAGCTGACCACGAGGCCCGGATCAGGAAGAAGCGAATGAAGTGAAAGCCATAACTGTGGGCATAAAGATGAATGAAAATTGAGATTTAAAGTCAAAAGAGACTATTTCCAAATGTAAAAGGCCAGTCGTAGGAAGCTGATAGTAATGATGAATACAACAAACAAAACAACAGCAACAACAACTACTGCTTCCACCACTACTACCGCCACTAGACTAGTACCATCACGCTACTACAACAATCACCAAAGAGGTTGGGAAAAAAGATTTTCCCCTGTCTCTTTGCTACTGCTGCTGCTACGGCTGCTGCTGCTGCTGCTGCTACCACTTACACTACCACCACCAGCATCACCCTGATTCTGCTTCTATAACAACTACTACTGCTATTATTACCACTACTACCACGTTTACATCTTCTACTAGCACTTCCTCTGTTACTACTCCTATTACTACTCCTACTACCACTACTACTACCACCACCACCACCACCACTGCTCACAGTTCACAACATTCGACAAGACTGGCGATTTTTCAGCTGTAAATAGCACAATGATGATTCTGATCGGGTTGCTTACCGTACCCCCATTTTGCCTAAAACCTCCACACAGCATTCATCTCCCCCCAAAAGCACTGAAGCAGGAACGAGTCAACGGCGAGGTGGCCGAGTGGATGTCACCCTCGCCATGGAACGAACGAGAACTCGGGTCACCTGCTTCACGGATCTACGCGAACTAGGAGTTTGGCATCCCCCTCCCCATCGGCTCTCAGGCAGCGGTATGGATGCTAGCCTTTCAGGATTTTTTCTGTTTGTTTTCATTATTTATTTATTTATCTATTTTTGTTGTTGTTGTTGTTGTTGTTTGTTAACGGGGCATATCTCTTGTTCAAATGCACGACCAGTGTTTTGGTCTTGCGAGCTCTCTTTCGCTCCGCGTGATCCCCATTCACCTATTCCCGGTTTGCCGAATTCCTGGTGCGCATATACCCCACACCCGTGATCCCGATTCTCCTCTTCACAGTTCGCCTATGGTGCTCTTTGATACAACTGTTACTTTTTCATGAGAGAGAGAGAGAGAGAGGAGAGAGAGAGAGAGGAGAGAGAGAGAGAGAGTTCACTACGATGATTGTGTTGCAGCCTGCATTTAGCTGAATAAAAATGGTACTCGTTGCAATCTATTCTGTCGTTTCATTCATTTTCTTTATCTGAAGTTATGTTCGTCTTTAGTAGTTTATCTTCAACGAGACAAATGTCACGACAACCCGGCTTGTTTCGGTCCGTCAGCGCAAAACAACGTCAGGATTTTTCTTGTGAGTTGATAAAGGCAGCCAGCATCCCAAAACACCACACACACACACGCGCGCGCGCGCGCATGCACACGTACACACACACACACACACACACACACACACACACACACACACACACACACACACACACACACAACCTTCAACCCAACTTCGCACATATCCCCCGCCAGCGAGCACAAACGTGGCGGACACCGAAATGCGAACCATGCAATCGTGGCAGGTCACTTTCCTCTCAATAACTGTGGGGTCTAGCAGACAATTGGCCAGAGAGGGGGTGTGGGAAAAAGGCTAAACGGTCCTGCAGGCTTGACCAGTGCACCTGCTCGTGTCAGAAGAGATCGCTTGCTCTGGCAACGATGCCAGACCTGGGTTACGGGGAATAACGTTTCAAAACACGGTAACTGTGTGCAGCAGGATGCATGCAATCAATTTCGCATTCCTTGTAAAGGGCGACTACGAGCGTTCCTTTTCTTTTTGATTCAGTAACGCAACAGCAACATCATCAACAATAATAATAGTAATGATAATGAGAAGAAGTATGATGATGATAAGAATAAGTATCATCATCATCATTATGATTTTTATTCATTATGATGATTATCATCATTATCACCGTTATTATTATTATTTGTTTCAAATGAGTGACATCTGTTTTTTTCTGTCACTGAGTTATTGATTGAATCGTTATTCAGTCTGTTTTTATTTGGCGGAAGACATTTTCTGAAGTTGAAGATATTGGAAACTTCTTTTGTTTGTTGGTGGTCCAAGATGGCGAAAACGAACTTGTTGTCTGACCCTGACGCAATTTGCAGCGTGAAATGACTGTAGAAATCACAATGGGAAATGAAATGAGGCAGGGAACAGTAAACAGTAAACAAGTGGGGTAACGTTTGCTCCCATAAGAAAACCTAACACAGAGTAACTTTTATTCAAGACTGGCACAGCCTTTTAAACTTGAATAAAGTCAGACAAATACATAGACGAACAATCTAATAGTGGGGGAAAAAACAAGCGCAGGCCAACAACTGAACTGTCTTCATAGTAATGACTTGGCAAAGATTTGGACTTAATGAGGAGGGGGGTGGGGGGGGGGGAGTTTGAAGATGGAGAAACTGGGAACATGAAATTAAGAAAATATATTACAGATATGAAAACTCTTCACTAGCTGCATAAAGCTGCATAAGGGAACCATCGCAATCCCTTTTGAAGGCAGATTCCCCCACTATTAGACTGTTCGTCTATGTATTTGTCTCACTTTATTCAAGTTTAAAAGGCTGTGCCAGTCTTGAATAAAAGTTACTCTGTGTTAGGTTTCCTTATGGGAGCAAACGTTACCCCCACTTGTTTACTGTAGAAATCACGTCAACAGCCAGCCAGTTTTTTTTCTTTCTGTTTTTCACTTCATTCAAGCAAGACGATTCACACAATAGTACGTAATGAAACAACAAATGGAAAAGAAACAACAACGACGACAACAAATGGAACCAAATGATAAAATTGTCACAAGTATAACAGCATTCTGAATTTCGAAGACAATAGGTAAAGAAGTATCTGACTAAAAACCAGCCAGTTTTGCTGGAATATTCAACGGGACTGGACGAATCCCCCCCCCCCCCGCCTTCCCACCCCCCCGCACTTCCCATCCACACACTCACATTACACACTTCAGTTCTTTTTCGTTTATTCTCCCGTTGGCTTTCTTCTTTCTTCCTTTTCCACTTTTTTTCTGCTTGAAAAAAAAACAACTGAAAATGATATCCATTCAGTTATCATACTCTCTTTAAGACTCTTCGTAAGTAATTTCCATTCTTGAAAACAGAAAAATCATTCCACAGAGTCATAATTTTCATGGTAAATTAATGACTGTTTTGTGAGCCCCCCCCCCCCCCCCCCCCCCCAAAAAAAAAAAAAAAAAAAAATTTTGGAGCTTAGCAGCCCCCAATGGTTATTTCAAGTCATGTTATCTTTTATGACGTCACATCAGTGTAAAAAGCAAAAACAGTCACAACTATCTCATATTTTCGTGGCAAATATTTTTTTTTTTCCTTTTCAAAAGTTAATGCTTACATCTCTCTCTCTCTCTCTCTCTCTCTCTCTCTCTCTCTCTCTCTCTCTCTATCTGTATGTGTGTGTATGTGTGAGCGCGCGCGTGTGTGCATGTGTGTGTGGATACGTGCGTGCGTGTGTGCATGCGTGCGTATTCACGAGTGCGTATGTTGCACACGTACGCACATGTGTGTGTGTGTGTGTGTGTGTGTGTGTGTGTGTGTGTGTGTGTGTGTGTGTGCGCGCTTGCGCGCGCGCGCACGTGTGTATGTTGTTATGTGTAGGCCAAGGAGGAGGGGGAGGAGGAATGTTGCATATCCACCGCTGCGCTACTCACGGGCCAAGCCACCGGTGAAAACCTCTCTCTCTCTCTCTCTCTCTCTCCACTCCACAAACGCGTATTTGTACGGACGGGGAGGTGAGAGGAACAGAAAGGGGGGGGGGGGGGGGGGGGGTGAGGGAGGCGGGAGGTGTCTGCCCGCCCCGGCGGCGATAACTCATTCGTCCTGCATTCCCTCTGTCCAGTCCGTCATAAATCACCCCAGCAGGCCAACACTTCCAGCACTGACCGCTGCTGTGGTCACAGTGACAAGAGACTGTACACTAATAACATACACCCGCTGGCTGCTGCCCGGCTGACCCCACTTCAGCGTTCTATTAGTGGGGACGTGAGGAGGAGGAGGATCGCCACCACCACCAGGCCCACTACAGTATCAAAGCGCTCTGCCTGCTCGCCGGCTTCAAATCAGTCAACCATACCGCGGTAATGGCTGTTTTCCACACACACACACAAGAAAAATAGCTTATGATCATCCAGGGAAAATAGCGGAAAGAGGAGAAAACAGTAATCATCCGGGAACCACCCCTCCACTTTTTTTCTTTTAAACTACAGATCACTAGTGTTTTCCCCTTGTTTTCCGAACGAAGACTGCTTTCCCTCTGTTCCCCCGAAGATCAGGATCGTGTTCCCTTGTTTTCGTTTTAGGATGATATACGTTTCTTCTTCTTCTTCTTCTTTTTCTTTTTTCTTTTTGATGACAATATTTTCTTGAGGAAAATCAGAATCATCGCGAGAAAAAAAAAAAGAAGGAAAAAAAAAAAGGGGGGGGGGGGGGGAGGGAAATGTTTGTTTCTAGGGGTCACAAGTGTTTTTTCCCCGTTTACCGAAGGAGAATGGTTTTCTCAGTGTTCCCCGTGGATCACAAACTGTTTTCCTCCGTTTCCATTGGGATGACAACTGTCATCCTTGTCTTCTTCAAAGAAAATGCATTTTCGTGAGGGAAAATAGAAATTATCGCGAGCCAAAAAAAAAAAAAAAGAAATCGTTTTGACGGGCCACAAGTGTTTCCCCTCTTTTTCCGAAGGACAACCGTTTTCCCTGTGTTCCCCGTGTATCACAATCTGTTTTATCTATTTTCCTTGGGAGTGATAACCGTTATCCTTGCTATTTTGAGGACAACAGGGATTGTCGCGAGAAAAAAAAAGTTCCTTTCTAAGGGTCACGAGTGTTTTCCCTGTTTTCCGAAGAATAACTGATTTTCCTGTTGTTTTTTTCCCTGAGGATCACAAACTGTTTTCCCTATGTTCCTTGGAATGATCACTGTCATCCTTGTTTTCTTGAGGAATGTATGAATCATCGCGAGAAGAACGATCGCTGGTTTCTACGGAACACAAACCCTGCTTTCCGAACGGTAATTGTTTTCCCTCTGTTCCTCGAGGATCAGAATCGTGTTCCCTATTTTCCCCGGGATGATAACCGTTATCCTTGTTTTCTCGAGGGAAATGTTTTCTTGAGAGGGAAAATAGGAATCATCGCGAGAAAAAACAAAGTCGCTCGTATCTACGGGTCACAAGTGCTTTCCCTGTTTTCCAAATGATAATTGATTTCCCCTGTGTTCCCAGTGAATCCCAAACTGTTTTCGCTATTTTCCTTGGGATGATAACTATCATCATTGTTTTCTGGAATGAAATGGGAATTATGGCGACGAAATGGCCGCTGGTTAACAGGGTACACAGCTATGATGGATGTTTGCCATGAGCAGCGCGAATGGAGACAGCAAAACAGGGAAAACAATGTGTGATCCGGAGGATCCCGAGTTTTTTCCTACTCTCTCTCTCTCTCTCTCTCTCTCTCTCTCTCTCTCTCTCTCTCTCTCTCTCTCTCTCTCCTCTCAGGATAATGACAGTTTCCCAGAGGAAACGGGGAAAAACAGTGGTGATCCTCAGGGTTACACCGATAACTTGTTTCCCTCGCGAAGACAGGGGAGATTACTCGTCATCTTTTGGGTAAACAGGGAAAACATCTATTATCCCAAGGAAAACAGTTGTGGTCCTGAGGAATTTTAAAGCTTAACTCCGTTTTCTTGAAGGATAATAGCCACTTTTCCTGGGAAAACAGCTTCACGGCTTATGAAGCTCATGTATAATTATACTCCCATGGATACCAGCGCTAAGCGCTGGCTCTTTCCTAAGAAAACTCTTGCTTTTATCCTGTTCGGAGGCTAAACACGGCCA
The DNA here is from genome assembly GCA_018398815.1 of Conus ventricosus. Lineage (NCBI taxonomy): Eukaryota > Metazoa > Mollusca > Gastropoda > Neogastropoda > Conidae > Conus > Conus ventricosus. Next base: position 57,715,904 of record CM031604.1, on the reverse strand, counting down.
CGGAGCAAGGTATCGGTACTGCTCATATCTTTCAGTGTTTCTAGTCAATTATTTGTCTGTCTGTGCCTGTCTTTGTCCGCCAGATAACTCAGAAGCGACTTGCTGGATCAGCATCCTTTCTTTCTTTCTCGCGCGTTCCAGGCCATGCTAGATCCTCAGTCTGGTTCAGTAAGGCGAAGTCCACAGTCCGCCACCGAGACTCCACCTCGTCCCCACAGCTTCTCCTGGGCCTCAACCGGACTGGGCCACGTCTGGCGTCCCAAGGCTTCCAGAGAGGGGCAGGGCTGTAAGTTATGGGTGGGTAGTGTATCTGTATCCAATTTGGACAGGGTGGTTTGAAGGGTCAGTGTCTACCCTCGATTGAATTTTGAAGATCTTCACGTGCAAATTGACCTAAAAGAACGAAAACGTTTTGCAAGCGAGGTAAAAAAGAAAGAAAAAAGAAAAAAGAAAAAAAAGAAAGAAAGAAACGACAATCTTCAAGATAGGGGACGCAGTTTCCGTTTACCTGCAGAGTTGTGTTTAAGCGCGCAGCAATTTGTGTCGTTTCCATGGAACCGGTATTCATTGGAGTCTGTCTGTACACATGGACGTGTAGTTGTTCAGTCTGGACTTTCTTTTTTTTAGTCTTTCTGTCCGTCTCCCTGTCCGTCCGTTTATCAGTTTCCTTTAATACGTTTGTTTTTCTGTCCCTTTGGCCGTCGATCTAGAGCCTCGCGTTCGTCTGTCTATTTTCTGTGTATCTGCCTGTGTTGTGTGATCCCCCCCCCCCCCCCCCCCCCCCCATTCCACTCTCCAGACACGCACATCTCCTTCCCTCCTATCCACCCCGCCCCCTCCCCCTCTCCGTTTTCCTCTCAGGTCTGTTGAAACCCGTTTCAGGGCCGATCACTCTTCCGCCCTTTCATCATCTCGAGTCACGTTACTTATAGCCCAGCCGAGCGTGGAGGCCATATCACGACTGCAAGCAAATTAAAACTGGGACTTTGATCACGGGATTTTGATCAAATTAAAAAGTTAAGGCTATATTACTGGTGTTGTGTGTGTGTGTGTGTGTGTGTGTGTGTGTGTGGTGTGTGCGCGCGCGCGCACGGCATATATATATATATATATATATATATATATATATATATATTATATTATTATATATAATATATATATTATATAATATATGTTTATGTGTGTGTGTGTGTGTTGTGTGTGTGTGTGATTTCCTTTTCTTTTCTTTCTTTTTTAGGGGAGGGGGAGGCAGGTGGAGGAGGGGGGGGGTTAAACATTTCCTGTTTTCTTTCTCTTGTTCCTCCGCCCCCCCCCCCCCCTTCCTTTTTCTCCCTCCCTCTGTCTCTCTCAGTGTGTGCGTGAGAACATCAAATAAAAAGATAATACTTTCGTCTTCTTCACCTACAGTCGCATCGTTCACGAGCACAAAGTGTTATTGTTAACACTTTTTTCTTTAACCCAGTGTGATAATAAACGATCTTTATTTCTGGTAAGGGAAACGAAGAACATTTAACAGTCTACTGCACAGTTTCTTTCGTACGACGTATCTGTCCCGTTGACGATAAGATTTCCAAGAAAGAACCACAGGCAGTGAATGCGCTCTGTGACTTCATGTTTGCACGTGCAACATTGTTTACGGTGAGAAAAGAAAAACAAACTGTATGCCAAAATAAGTGCAGAAATAGAAGAAGAGGAGAAGTGGGTGGGATGAAAAATGTACATGGTTTCAGTATGGAAAGGGGGTGTGTTGTGAAAGGGGGTGGGGTGGGGTGGGGGTGGTGTGGGTGGGAGAGAGCACTCAACATGCGAGTTTGTTTCCGTGTGAGCGTAAGTTCGTCTACGCCCCTCTCCACGCCCCTCCCTCCCTTGTGGAACTGATAGGGGATGGAGGGGGGGGGGGGGGGGGAAGGGGGGCTAGCAAGGAGATCGTTTCAAAGCTGAGCCTTCTTTTGGATGTATTTTCATCAATCTCTAACGGAAAGGGAGGAGGGAGGGGAGGGAGGGGGGAGGGGGGGGGGGGGGGGGGGGGGGGGGACGTCTGGAAGTGAGAAAGGGAGCAGGCTGTCAACCTCGGGTATGTCAGTGGAGGAAGGACTAGCGCACAGCCCAAACACACTCACAGCTTGCTTACGATCTCATTCATATATCATGCATTCGTCACATCAAACCACTAGTAAAGTCTATAACTTTACTACACATGATCATAGAACGAAACATCAATGCATATGGAATCAAACAAAATAAAACATTCTCTCTTTCCTGAACTTCACAAAATCATTTATCTAAAACATCATTAACTAACCCGGGTATAAATAGATTTCTACTTTACCTGGCCAGGTGATCTTAACTATTCACGAATCACTGTCTTTTTCTTTCCCTTTTTTTTCTTTTCACTGTCACTTTCACAAGCACGACACAACTGCTGGCACTGGTGTTGGTCTGCTGGCACCGGTCAGGTTAGACTGCTGGCACTGGCGTTGGTCTGTGGTTCTGCTTGACGAAGTGACGCTGCCAGGTATGAGGTCGAACCCCCGGTTCAGATGGAACAGTGACTATCAACATCGATCTGTTCTCCTTTCTTTCTTCCTGCATTAACGCATTGCACTCTCTCTCTCTCTCTCTCTAGTCTGCTCTATCAAATGGACATGGTTGCTTTTCTTTTCCTTTTCTTTTCTTTCTTTTTCTCTTCATTAGTTAGCAACTCTCTCTCTCCACATCTCTCTTTAGTCCTTCCTCTGCAGACTATCCATGGTGCTAAATGCTACAACTTGGTTCTCTCCTCTCTCCTCATCTCTCTCTCTGCCCTTCTCTCCTGCAGAGCTTACACCCAGAACCTCTCCTCTCTCTCTTCTCTCTCTGCGTTCCTCCTCCTCTCTTCATCTCTCTGCCTTTTCTCTCGTGCAGAGACTACACCCAGAACCTCCTCATCTCTCTCTCCCTGTTCGTTCTTCCTCTCGTTTCACTCACGCATTACTTTATCCCCCACCTACGTGTCCAACGGTGAGTACCATTGGTCAGTATTTTTACCGCCTCGTACCCGAAGTTATCTCCCTCTAATTCCATTGGATATTCAAATCATGACAGTCACGCCTACACGCCTTACTCTCTGTGGTGGTCAATTGGTCATTTAATTGATTAGCTTGATTTCACCCCCACCACACACTACCTTCTCCCTCTCCCTTTCCGGGACGTCGACCTAATTGTGGGCACTGGTCGTAAATTGGCTAGATCAGTCTGGCCCAGACCTGTTGAGACGTTGGTCAGCCACTCCGACTGTCTACGGGGCCGATGCTGTCTCCGTGAAAGATTAGGATTAGCCTCTCGCTGTGCTCAAATTGGCCGGATGAGTCTGATCCGGGCGTCGAGACTCGTTTGACCAGACATCGAGGCGTCGGTCAGCTACTTAGTCCGTCTGGCTGGACAGACCGTCTCCGTGGAGCCTCTCCGCTATGCTTAATTGGCTGGACCCGACACATGAGGCCGTCTGCCTGGCGCCCAGAATATTTCAGTTAGAGCTTATGTCCAAACAACCTGGCTGGCGACGGACCACGACTATGGTTGTTTTATTTTTGTCCGTGACAATAGGGTTGGTAAGTGTGTGGGTGGGGTGGGAGGGAAGAGAAGGGCGTGGAGTGGCGGCAAGGGGGCGTTTTAAAGGAGGAGAGAGGTGAAGGACTAATTGAATGAGTAATAGGGCGTTTTGATCTTTTCTCGCTGTAGTGTATGCCTAGTGTGTCATTTATATCTGGTTTGTGCCTGGAGTTTTTGCCTAGTTTGTTGTGTGTGTGTGTGTGTGTGTGTGTGTGTGTGTGTGTGTGTGTGTTTTGGTTACTCTGTGGTTTATGTTTACTTTGTCCATGAAGTATATGTCTGGTTTGTCTTTGTAGTATACATCTGATTCGTCCCGGTGGGTTTTGTCACCGATTTATCTATTTTGTCCCTGCATTTTATTTATTTATTTATTTATTTTGGTGGTCTAGTTCTTGTAGCATTCAGTTAGTGTGTCCTTGTATTTTTGTCTAGTTTCTTCCTCTTTTGTATTTCTAGTAATTTGCCCCGATTGCATACGGTTAGTTTGTATCGGTACAATACCTCTAGTTTGTCGCCGTCTTCTCGTTCCTCCCTGTAAACGTAAGTCTGATTTGTCTGTATACCGTATGTCCAATTTGTCCCTGTAGTATATACCTCGTTTCCCCTCATTCATGTCAATCATGTTTACTTTGTCCATGAAAGTTTTGTCTGGTTTCTACCTCGGGTTTTCGTATAGCATCTCTATGAAGTCTTCCCTCCACCCCCACCCCCCCTTTCTGATTTATACATGTGTATCTACCAGGTTTGCCTCTCTCATATAATCATCTTTACTTTGCCCTTGAAACTTTTGTCTGGTTTCTACCTCGGGTTTTTTTGGTATAACGTATCTCTGAAGGTTTTTTCTCTCCTGATTTATCTCTATGGTGTATATCTCGTTTGCCTTTTTCAAATATTCATACTTACTTTTGTCCCTGAAAGTTTTGTCTGGTTTGTACTTCCGAGTTTTCGTGTAGCGTATCTCTGAAAGTTGTTTTTCTTCCTAATTTGTCCCTGTAGTGGGTTTTTTTGTTTTGTTTTTTGTTTTTTTGTTTTTTGAGGCATCAGTTGTCGGATCAATGGCGCACCTAAGGCGGCGACTTTTTTTTTCTATTTCTTTTTCTTCTTCCTCCTAAGGCCGAAATCCACCTCTTCATTTTTTGGTGCTTCACACTGTCCTCTTCATCTGAAAAAAAAAAAAAAAAGCCGAAAAAAACAAAAACAATTTCCACGACTAGCTCCCCCCCCCCCCCCCCCCTTTTTTTTTTCTCTTTTTTTCAAACCAGTCTCTTACACACCATGCATAGTCTGTATGTTCTCTCTCAAAATGGACACACTTTTGCTGATTTTAGAGTTCTGGCGTTTGATACAATATGTCTGGGTTTGTTAATGTTCTAATGTGTGGTGTACTGGCACACTCACTCTGATAATGTCTGCTTGTACAAAGAAAAAAAACAACCAGACAGACAGAGAAAAAGAAGCAAAGAAAGGAAGGGAGGAAGGAAGAAAGAAGAGGAAGAAGGAAAGAAGACAAAAACGAAAAAGAATTCGTTGCTGTGTAAAAAACAAACGAAATATCACAATAAATATACAGTTGTAAACTAGTGTGAAACACGGTCATCTTCAGGCCTGTCCCTGTCGTGTTGTTTGTCCTTGCAGCGTGCGTCTTCTTTTGTCCTTGTTGTACAGGTCTCGTTTGTCCCTGAAGTAAGAAGTCTATCCTATCCCTTAAATATACGATCTTTGGCGCATGTCTTATTTATCCATGTAGTGTCTGTCCGGCTTGGTCTGACTCGTTTGTCTTTATAATAATGAATATTTATATAGCGCCTATTCTCGGCTAGAGGCCAAGCTCTAAGCGCTTTACAATCCACACTCGTTTACACAACGGGCTGCTACCTGGGTAGTGCCGACTGAAGAGCTGCCAGCTGGCGCTTGATTCAGTCGTTTCCCGTGTCATCCAGTCAGTATCGTTCAATATCGAACACTCATTTTCCTTACTTCCTTCATTCTTTCCATTTCTCACGCAGGGTGCATGCTATGTGTAACGTGTCATCCATACCAACGGCCAAACTGGCCTACTCTTCCGAAAGTTGGTGATGGGATTTTACGTGTGTGCAAGATGTTATGCGTCCGTTCACACACGGAACCTCGGTTTATAGTCTCATTCGAAGGACTGTATGGGAAATGGAGTCAGAGCCAATGTTAACTCCGAGGGAAAAATCCCTCTGTACCGAAACGCCCCGGAGGTTCGAACCCGCAACCCCAGGATCACCAAGATTACGAGTCCGGCGCTCTACCAACTGAGCTATTCCGGCTCCTGTTTAAAAGAAAAAAAGGCTCGCTGGTCTCTGGAGAGAGAGTTTTGCGGATTCCTGTAGTAGTACATGGCGATAGGTGAAGTGAATGCGTGTAAAATAATCATATGAAGAGAGAGAGAGAGAGAAGAGAGAGTGAAGAGGAGGAGAGGAAGATGGATGTGTAAACATATATGAAAAGAGAGAGAGAGAGCGGGGAAGATGATGTAAACGTATATGAAGAGAAAGAGAGAGAGAGAGGAAGATGGTGTAAAATATATGAAGAGAGAGAGAGGAAGATGGTGTAAACATATATGAAAGAGAGAGAGGCGATGAGAAGATGGTGTAAAATATATGAAGAGAGAGAGAGGATGATGATGTAAACATATATGAAGAAAGAAAGAGAGAGAGAGAGAGAGAGAGAGAGAGAGAGAGAGAGAGAGAGAGAGAGAGAGAGAAGATGAAGATGGTGTAAACATACATGAAGAGAGAGAAGAGGGCGAGAGAGGAAGATGGTGTAAACATATATGAAGAGAGAGAGGAACATGGTGTAAACATGTATGAAGAGAGAGAGAAGAAAGAACAGACAGAGAGAGAGAGAGAGAGAGAGAGAGAGAGAGAGAGGAGAGAGAGAGAGAGACAGACAGACAGACAGAGACAGACAAATGGAAGAGAGAGAGACACTGAGACAGAGAGACAGACAGACAGACAGAGAGACTGAGACAGAGAGAGAGACAGACAGAGACAGAGACATGGAGAGCGAGGAGGGGGGGGGGAGACTAAGACAGAGAGACAGACAAACAGACAGAGATGGAGACAGAGAGAGAGAGAGACAGAAGAGAGAGACAGAGAAGGAGGAAGAAACAGGCGAAGAAGTAGAAAGAGAGACAGAGAGAGAGAGAGAGGAGGGAGAGAGAGAGAGGGGGGAGGGAGAGAGACACACACACAGAGAAAGAGAGACAGACAGAGAGAGAGAGAGGAGAGAGAAGAGGAGAGAGAGAGAGAGAGAGAGGAGAGAGAGAGAGAGAGAGAGGAGAAGAGACAGACAG
>CM031604.1:57699595-57708891 GCA_018398815.1 Conus ventricosus | reverse complement strand
GGCCCAATCTCGCCCTGTTCCAAAGTGGGCACAGGTATGAGACACGTAAGGTTGCAAGGGAAGGTTTGCAGGAGGCTAGGGTCGTTCAGAAGAAGCAATATGACAGGAAGGTGAGGAAGCAATCCCTCAAGGCGGGAGATCAAGTCCTGTTATTGCTTCCCACGGATCACAACAAGCTGCTGATGCATTGGAAGGGACCATTCACCATCATTGAAAAGGTAGATCAGGACTACCGAATCGATGTGAATGGGAAATCAAAACTTTTCCATGCAAATTTCCTCCGCAAATATATTCACGTGAGACTCAGCACATAGGCGCAGCAGCAATCATTGATGAGGTGAAAGAGACCAGCAGAAGAAGGGGGGATTTTGTTGCCTAAGTTTCCAGAAGAGTCATACAGGGATGTGTCACTGTATGAAGGGCTAGACAGTAGGAGTTCCTAGGTTTTGTTGTCGGAGGCGACACAAAGCAGCCGGAAAGAGGAAAGGTGGAGAAGATGATGAATTTCAGAGAGACCAAAGACCAAAACAGAAGTCAGGAGTCTGCTAGGTTTTATTGGGTTCTATAGGGAGTTTGTCCCAAATTTTGCTGCAATCACGAGTCCTCTCAGTGATTTGGTCAAGGCAGGGAAACCAGCAGTGGTCGAGTGGTCAGACGCTGCAGAGCAAGCACTGCAGACGGTGTTGGAAAGACTAGGTTCCCGTCCCATCTTGAAGCTACCAGATATGTCCAAACCATTTTTGTTGCGGACAGATGCATCAGGCGGTGGGATAGGTGCAGTATTGTTGTAGGAGCATGAAGGAGTCGAGTTCCCTGTGAGGTATGCTAGCAGAAAGCTGACGAAGTGTGAAGAAGGATACGCAACTGTAGAGAAGGAGTGTTTAGCTGTCGTGTGGGCCGTGCAGAAGTTCCACAAATACTTGTATGGGAAAGAGTTCGTGATAGAGACAGATCACCAACCACTCAATTCCTGCAGGAGGCGCAGCTGAAAAACAGCAGAGTTCTGCGTTGGGCAATGGCACTGCAGCCCTACAGGTACCGAGTGCAGTACATTCCCGGTCGACAGAATGTCGGAGCTGACTATTTAAGCCGTGTAGTCTAGCAAGCTGCAACTCAGAGGAAGTCAGTCATATCCGGGGTGCATTGTGATAATATGTGTTGATTCCAGTTATGTTGATTGGATATGGGTTCATTCCCAGTTGGCTATGTTCATAATTTTTGTGTGTGAGACTTGTTCATATTTTCTTTGTGAGACTTGTTCATGTGAATGTAGTTATGCTTGGAGCATACAGTCGCTTGTGTAGTGATGCATTATTTGCAATAAGTGAGGATGGAGATTCCTCAGTGAAGTGTCATGGATCGTGATCATATTATATTGTGCTTTTCATAAGAATTGTGAAAAGAAGATATGGCAAATCCGCAGGTAGGGGAATGGCATAAGTGCGCACAGAGGTCGTTATAAAATGAGTTGAAATAACGCAAGAGCGCACGTCAATGATAACTCATTGGAGTGGTATTCACTAATGGTATATTTTATAATTTATAAACCGTTGGTTGTAAAGTATTTTCCAAACTTTGCGCGTGTAGCTGTGTGTCAGCAAATTCGGTTGTTGTCTTTTTTGTACCGTTGTTTTGAGACAATGCGGTGCATAGTCTTTTGCAAGGGGGAAATTGTCACGGTCCAAAATTCAACACAACCAAAGTGTGGTCCGTCGCCGGCCACTTCGACTGGACATAAGTCCAAACGCAGACATCTTGGCGCCACGTAGACGGGCCCATGGTTCGGATCCGGCCAATTAAGCTTAGTGGAGAGGCTTCACAGAGACGGTGCGATCCACCCAGACTGACTAAGCCGTTTTGACCGACGCCTCGATGTCTAGCGAGACGAGTCGTAGCGCCTGGCTCAGCCTCATCTGGCCAATTTGTGGAACCAGCGTCATTGTTACTCAGACGTCGTGGCGCCTACCCAGACTCAGCTAGCCACTTTAGAGGGACCAGTGTCCACGACTTAAGTCACACGGCGCCAGTTAAGTAGGAAAGGGGGGAAGGTATGTGTGGTGGGGTGAAATCTAGCTAATCAATTAAATGACCAATTGACCACCACAGAGAGTAAGGTGTGTAGGCGTGACTGTCATGATTTGAATATCCAATGGAATTAGAGGGAGATAACTTCGGGTGTCAGGGCGGTAAAAATACTGACCAATGGTACTCGCCCTTTTTGGACAGATCGGAACGAATAAAGAGGATGTGAGAGTGAGAGAACGGGAGAACGGGGGGGAGAACGAACAGAGAAACAGAGAGAGGGAGAGGTTCTAGTCTGCTTGAGAGAAAAGCAGAGAGATGAGGGGAGGAGAGAAGAGAACCAAGTTGAGAGATTAGCATGAGATAGTCTGCAGAGGAAGGACTGAGGAGAGATGTGGAGAGAGAGAGAGTTGCTAATTAATGAAGAAGAAAAGAAAGAAAAGAAAAAAAGAAAAGAAAAGCAACCATGTCCATTTGATAAGAGCAGACTAGAAGAGAGAGAGAGAGAGTGCAATGCGTTAATGCAGGAAGAAAGAAAGGAGAACAGATCGATGTTGATAGTCACTGTTCTATCCTAACCGGGGGTTCGACCTCATACCTGGCAGCGTCACTTCGCCAAGCAGAACCACAGACCAACGCCAACAGTCTCACCTGACCAGGCGCCATCAGACCAACACCAGTGCCAGCAGCTGTGTCGTGTTGTGAAAGTGACAGTGAAAAGAAAAAGAAAAGAAAAGAAAAGACAGTGATTCGTGAATAGTTAAGATCACCTGGCCAGGTAAAGTAGAAATCTATTTATACCCGGGTAGTTAATGATGTTTTAGATAAATGATTTTGTGAAGTTCAGGAAAGAGAGAATGTTTTATTTTATTTGATCCATATGCATTGATGTTTCTTTCTATGAGCATGTGTAGTAAAGTTATAGACTTTACTAGTGGTTTGATGTGACGAATGCATGATATATGAATGAGATCGTAAGCAAGCTGTGAGTGTGTTTGGGCTGTGCGCTAGTCCTTCCTCCACTGACATCACCCGAGGTTGACAATGCTATTGGATGAGGATAATGAAAATGATGCTGTAGAGTTTAATTCTGGTCAGAGACTAGTTGAGAGGACTGCACTCTCTGCCTTTTTCCGCCATAACATATCCTGGAGTTAACCAGGCCCGAGAGATGCAGACACCTGCGGTGTTCGTCAGGAAATTTGTGCCACGCTGTCAGAGACGCGTCCATGAAGTACATAACACTCAGCTGTGTGGTTTTCCGTTTCAGCCCATAGCAAACTGGGGTCTGGGTAGGAGCGGGGCTGGACTGAAGAATCCTATAAATAATTGGCTCAGACGGGAATTGAACCACGCCCTGCCAGTATGCAGAGACGATAACCACTAAGCCACTGCAGCTGCATTATTTTCTTTTCTCTCCCCCCCCCCCCCCCCCACACACACACACACTCCCTGTTTCTCATTCCCTTAATCTTCAACTATGAACTTCTTTAGGGCCCAAGAACAAAAAGGAAAATACTTCTAATTCTTCATTACCAGTTGTTGTTGTTTTTTTAAACCTCCACCACGATAAATAGACACGGTCTGTGACTGGAATGTATTCTGTGCGCTATTCATAGTCTCCACCGGTAGAAAACAAAACGTAAATTAAGGGCACAGCCGAAGGAGAATTTCCGCCAATCAGAGTCAAATTACCGCCGTCAGTGCGGAGCAGCTTCACTGCGGAGACGAAGTGGCAGGGCTGCGTTATCCCTCGCCTGGTTTATGAGCCGTGTCATTTGATTGGTCAGGGGAGGGGAGGGTCCGTCCAGTCAGCTGCACCTGTACTGACGGCTTGTTTAGTGCTTGGCGGTGATAGGCTGAGCGGTTACATCATAAGGGAGCGGATGGAAAAGGAAGTAAAAAGGGAGGGACGGTGGTGGTGGTGGTGTGTGTGTGTGTGTGTGTGTGTGTGTGTGTTTTCTTCTAAAATTACGATGTGTGTGTGTGTGTGTGTGTGTGTGTGTGTGTGTTTTGTGTTCTTCTAAAATAACGGTGTGTGTGTGTGTGTGTGTGTGTGTGTGTGTGTGTGTGTGTGTGTGTGTGTTCTAAAATAACAATGAAAAGCATTCGCCATCTTGTCCTGTATAAAAGTTTTTTGATTTGTTGTTGTTGTTGTTCATGTTTCTCCGCTATACATGTCTTACTGAGGCGTCCTAATCCGCAGACGAAAGGCCTCTGAGCAGGTGATATAAACTGTGTTGTTTTTAAGATGGACAACGATGGTCCCCATATGCTGCTAGTGAAAGATTTCATCTTTATGATCTATCGCCCTATGTCCCCCACCCCCTCCCCCTCCCCCCCCTCCACCGTTTTCTTTCTCCCACAAACCCTCCTTTTTATATACATACGTACATACATACATACACACACAGATACATATGCATATAGATAGATAGATAGATAGATAGATAGATAGATAGATAGATATAATATTTTAAGTCATTTTTGTAATTTATGATATATATGAAGGAAATGTCAGCCTGCACACGGTTTTCTTTCACAACCAGTTTTTTTATAGTTAGGTATAGATAGATAAATATAGAAAGAATGATAGATAAATAGATAGAAAGAAAGAAAGATAAATAGATAGATAACAAATAGGGATTAAGGAATAGTTTGATAGTGATCCCCTTCCCTCCGCTCCTCCCCTCCCCCCTCATAAAACAAACAAACAAGAAACAAACAAACAAAGAAACAAAGAAACGAAAAAAACCTATAAATTCACCTTAGAAGTATTTAAAGTGAAATCTATCAGTCCATCATAATCTTCTGATATCTTTTTTTTTTTTTTTTTTTGAGGGGTGGGGGAGGAGCATTTCTAGTTATTCTGATACCATGTGTCGTATCATCTTTTAGATGATACATAATTGATAGCAGTACGTTTAGACATTTCAAAGTTACAGCTGTGGAAATCTACTTCTCTGCAATAGATGAGTTGAAAACTGAGTGTCAAGAAGGAAAGGGAAGGGGGGGGGGGGGGGGGAGGGAGCATTTCCAGTTATTCTGATACCATGTGTCGTGTTTTCTTTCAGGTGATGCATAATTGATAGCAATACGTTTAGACATTTCAAAGTTACAGCTGTGGAAATCTACTTCTCCCGCAGTAGCTGAACTGAAAACTGAGTGCCAAGCTTCCAGGGGCCTTCAGAAAGGAGAGTTTTCATAGAAGTGTCAAACACAGTTTGTCAACCACGATCTTGATGTAGAATTTGTTACTGTCTTTGCACCAAAGTCCACCACAAAGAAGAGTGCCCCATGGGATCCAGATCTACCTAAATGGTATTTTTGATCATTTTCGTCATCTGTTCAGATGGGTAGGAGGGGATGGGGAAAAAGGTAGGGGAAAGAGGGATAAGGGGAGTGCCATTGTTGGGTATTTTCAGTCAAAGTGGTTTGTGATCACCGAGTCATTCATTTCGTGATGGGATGGTCGGTAGAAATTGAATCGAAGAAAGAAAAAAAGAAAACAAAAACAAACAAAACAAAAGAAAAGAATGAAAGAAAGAAGGAAAGCAAGAAAGAAAGCAAGAAAGAAAGAAAGAAAGAAAGAAAGAAAACTACACGCAGAAGTTGCATCAGCAGGTAAAGTGAGATGTTGGTAAGTACCAATCATGTGGAAAGTTACAGACTTCGACGAATCGGGTGACCCAACACAAACATTAACATATACAAACCAGATAGGCACCCAGGAAAGTGAAGACCTCCACCAAGGTCGAACAAACAATAGTTTTTTTTTTCCTCGTTATGGGAAAGAATAATAAGTGCACACTGAAAGAGTTACTTCCCATTTAGTTGTACTCATTTTTAAGCCGGAATTTTGTTTTCTTTCTCCCTTCACACACACACACACACACACACACACACACACAGTTCTTTTAAAAATCGAACAAGATATTGAAAAAAATGTAAACGTCAACGGTTTAATATTCGATGAAAACAGATTATTTCATAGATAGTTGTTAATTCTTAAAAATAATATTACAGTGTTTCTGTTCAGTGGAAAATTCGTAAATAACCTTGCTGGACGGATCTTGGATCCGTTGTCTGATACGAATCTGCTCTTAAGTTTTGTGATGTCATCCTTGGGACACAGTCCATCTCTCCATCATGTTGGATTCAAATCGGTTGGCCAGTGTTTAGCCTAGTCTCGCTGACAGTCAGACAAACAAACAAACAAGACGAGGTTGAAAACAAAACTCTTTGGCGGAGGTACTAAAAGAGACAGAAAGAGGAATCGGTGGCTGAGTTTAAAAATCCTATTTCTGATATGCCTTCTCGCCGTTTGAAATGCACCGAATCTTTACAGAGAGAGAGAGAGAGAGAGAGAGAGAGAGAACACACACACACACACACACACACACACACACACACACACGCGCGCGCGCGCGCGCGCGCGCGCGCGCGCTAAAGATACCCTACTTTTTGTCTTAGAACAGTGCGAGAGGTAATGAAGAACACTTTTGATTTTGTACCGCGCGTTATTCGTTTTTTTTTTTTTTTTCATGCTTCTTGATCAGCAAAATGTCTTCTGATTGGTCCACATTTGTATGTTTTGTTGTTGTTGTCGTGTTTTATCTGTCACACAGAAACAGGAGAAACTAGCCGGTGGTTGGCCACAAACAAGCCTTGTTTTGCCTCGCCCGCCCTTCCCACCCTATCACTCTCTCCCCCCCCTCTCTCTCTCTCTCTCTCTCTCTCTTTTCCTCCTTTGCACCTGAGCGCTGTATGTATCTGCCACCGTCTTCCAGTGACACCTGGAATTCTCTCCCCTTTTCCGCGTCACTGGGCGGCGGCGGTGGTGTCGATTAGCCCAGAATTGTCTCCCTTCGTCCCTGCTCACCGAAGCCATTAGTCTATTTTGTGAGATGGGGGTTTTCTTTAGTTGATTATTTATTTGATTATGGCTTTGGTTTTGCCGTTTTTTTTTATTTTGAGTGCGAAAATTTCCGCTTGAAGTGTATGTTAATCACAGAATGTTTTTATCTGCGGTGTATTGTGGGAAAATAAGAACGGCGCATAAATGGGAAAGAATTCCTTTCCGAACTCTAGGCCTTAAAGACAACAACAAATATCTTGTTGGAATCGAAAACAAATTGGGTTTTAAACGGAATGAAGTTGGATCGGAGGTTGGGCTGTTTCTTCTCTCTCTCTCTCTCTCTCTGCGTTTGAGAGAGAGAGAGAGAGAGAGAGAGAGAGAGAGAGAGGAGAGAGAGAGAGAGAGAGAGAGATTTGTGTGGGATCTCTCTCTGGGCTGTTTTATTCTCTCTCTCTCTCTCTCTCTCTCTCTCTCTCTCTCTCTCTCTCTCTCTCTCTCTCTCTTCTTCCACCCCCCCTCTCTCTCTCTCTTCGACTCTGTCTCAGTTTGTCTGTGTCTGTCTGTCTCTCTGTGTGTCTATGTCTGTCTGTCTGTCTCTCTCTCTCTCTTTGTCCATCCTTCCCCTCTCCCTCCCTCTCATATCAAGGAGTATTCTAGCTCAGTTGATCGGGCTGCCTGATTCATCGTGCACTGTCAGCTCTCTGGCGATTGGTGCCGATTTGAGGCGGTATTTTTGTCTCGTCTTTGAAGTGTCATCCACTGGCCGGCTGATCACGAAGGAACTGTTGCAACGCTGTAACAAATCAAAACAACAACGACAACAACAGCAGCAACAGCAGCAACAACAACAACAGTAACAACAAGCACAAAAATCAACACAGCAAGAATCCTCATCTGCTTTGATTTACTTTCTGTTGCGACAACATCCGTCCGCTTAAGTAAGTACGCACCACCTGATAAAAACTTGCTATGTACTGCCGTTCATTCGCTGGTACCGTTAAGAGGTTTTCTACAAGTGTAATGATCAAAGAATGTTCAAGGTTGTTCCATTAATGCTCAGTGTAATTCAACCGTTTGATGAGCGTCTTGTGGACACTTTTCAAATTGTATTGATGAGCAGCACCGATTCTTGTCGACGTTAGTTAAATATATATTTTGATTTGATGGCCCTTATGTACAGAGAAAACACCTTCTTGTTTATTAATACTGCAACACACAAACGTAGCTTCCTCCATTCAAACTTAAATATTGTTCGATCACAAAGTTAGCGAGGAAAGAGAAAGAAAGAAAAAGGAAAAAAAAGGAAAGAGAAGAAAACAGCGTGCGTAATGAGATGATACTAATCAAAATGAAAATGAAACATCCCGCGTAATGACATGACACCCATCAAAAATAAAACAAAACATCCTAGGTAATGGCATAATACAATAAAAATGAAAACAATGTTTTGCAAAAACCTCTGAATCAATTCGGGTTTCACTTCAATAGTCAAGTTACAGCGAGTAAGGACAATTCCGCATCACACCCAAAACGATGAAGTCATGCCGTTTGTAGCCCAGCCAACACTGGAGACCACATCAAGACTGGCTTACATATTTGAAAGGAAGTCACGCACAAAGTGAAATGCCAAGGCCTGCAACGAAAAGATTTATTGACGACCAGGCAATGTAAGGTGTTTGGGTAAAAAGGAAACATTATATGAGAGCGTACCATCTTTATCTAAGCCTGTAATAGTTATTTTCCCTGTTTGCTTAAAGGTAATGCGTATTAAACTTCAGGAATATTATGTAACGCTGTTATCCCTGGAGGTCACAACGATTTCCATGAGATAGTGTCTGGTTTGCCAAGGTTCACAACTATGTGCCCTGTTTTTTTCCAAGGGATAAGGGTTACCGATGAAAACAGTAATCATCCTTTCTTTCTTTCGCCTTCCCGGCCATGCTATATCCTCAGTCTGGTTAGGAAGGCGAAGTGCACAGTCCATCGCAGAGACCCCACCGGTCCCCACAGCTTCTCCTGGACTCCAACTAGACTGGGCCATGTCTGGCGCCTCAAGGCTTGAAAGGAGGGCAGGACTGTCAGATGTGGATGGGAGTTTGGGAGCCTGTGCCACAAGGCACTGGTCAGTATGAGAGAGTTTAGACGTGAGAGATGGGAGAGGAGCTGGCAGTGTCCTGTTCGCAGCCTGAAGATGGTGAACTTGAGCTGCTCTGTCGAGTTGGTGGATGCCGTCCTCTTCAGTCCCAATGTCCGGGCGATGGCGCCACGCTCTTCTGAAGTTGTTCCTGAGAATGGTTTTAGCTTCATTGTTCGACATTGGATGCCCTGACTGTTCCTGCCTGCTGCCGATCTTGGACAGACGGTCTGCCTCCTTGTTCCCTCCAATGCCACAGTGAGAAGGGATACACTGCCGGAC
>CM031604.1:57682095-57694595 GCA_018398815.1 Conus ventricosus | reverse complement strand
TAGACCACAATTTAGGAGGCAGTCTGACAAAAATGAAAGCAATTTTAGATAAATACGTAGACGGTGTGTCTCAGAACCTGAATTGTATTTCAATGGCCAGAAGGCCTTTAAAAGAAAATGACGCATGCTTTGTAAGCTATTACGACATCGTAACAGAAATCAAACTCAAATGCCTGGCGGAAGAAACTGACACATTTCTGAAACTACTTTCGTTTTGAGAAGCGAGAAACAGATCACAATGGAAACTGACTATGAGTGAAAACGTGACTTTGGTTTTTGTGTGAGTGTGTATGTGTGTATAGGTGGAAGGGGGGAGAGAGAGAGAGAGAGAGAGAGAGAGAGAGAGAGGGGGGAGCTTATGCATCTACGCTTGGCAATTTTGGAACAGGCATAAAACAATCTAAAGGAGTCCACTTAATTCCCTTTCTGCTTTGTCCCAACTCAAACAATCATCCCATGTAAACACACACGCGCATTCACAAAGACACACGCTCTCTCTCTCTCTCTCTCTCTCTCTCTCTCTCTCTCTCTCTGGCTAAAAACAAACTTGCAAACAAACAACAATGACACAGAAATGAGATTTGAAAAAGATCATCTTTCACTTCTTTTTCTTTTTTCTTTTTTTTTCTTTCTTGTTCTTTTCTTTTTTTTCTTTTTCTAACCATCCTAGACCTACCCCTTCGTTGACAGCTCTGGGCAACCCGTGGTGCACGGCCGACGTTTCTCCCCAGCCGGAGCTTAGCACACACACGCCATTTATAACATAAGGGTGCTTCCGTCACATATCGCATCCCCATCTCATCAGCAAAGCAACCTCGGCTCTGGCGAGCCTTTTGAACTGGGAATTTACTATAGTTACCCTCCTCCGCCACCCCCCCCCCCTCCCCACCCCCCTTCCCGTGGAGCCACTGGGACACCACCGTGCAAAGCGTGGCGCATTGTGTTCACCGTTAGGATCATCCTTGCTACGGTCAGAACACCTGAAGAGACTCATCCCTGGAGTCAGAAATTCGAGTACCCCCCATTGGTTCTGTGTCTGTCTGTCTGTCTGTCTGTCTATGAGAAGGGAATGGATGGATGGGTGAATGGATGGTTTTTCCAGTTTGCTGGTCCTTGAATGGGGGATGAGTAAATGTTTTATGATGCTCTAGGTCAGTTTTTATTATTGTTGATTGTTGATTGTATGAAAGTGTAATGACAGAGGGTTGGTTTACCCGACTCACTAAAATTGAAAAGAAAAAAAAAAACGGGGGGGGGGGGGGGGAGGGGGGGGAGGGGGGGGGGAGGACAAAAACCCAACGGGAACGTTCGTGCCAACGTGTGTGTGTGTGTGTGTGTGTGTGTGGTGTGTGGTGTGTGTGTGTGTGATGAGAGAGAGAAGAGAGAGAGAGAGAGAGACAGAGACAGAGACAGAGACAGAGAGAGATGTGTGTATGTTTGTCTAGTGTGTGTGTGTGTGTGTGTGTGGGGGGGGGGGGGGTATGCATGTATGTTGTGTGTGTGTGTGTGTGTGTGTGTGTGTGTGTGTGTGTGTGTGTGTGTGCGTGCGTGCGTGCGTGCGGCGCGCGCGCGCGCGCACATACCATGTTTGTGGTGTGTTGTGCCAGAGAGAGAAAGAGAGAGAGAAAGACGGAGAGAGACAGAGACAGAGAAAAAGAGTGTGTGCGGTGTGTGTTACTGCTATCAATGTTCTCCTATATCCTCTGTTTTCTTTGTTCTTTTTGCACCGTTCTGATCACGAATGTACTCGAGTTAAGACAACTTCGTTTGCAAGACATACGATTACACATACCCCCCCCCCCCCTCCCCTCCTCCCTAATGGATGGCACTGGCTATTCAAACAGAATGCACTACATAGGAAACAAACGTATAAATGTAGTAATCGGCCTCTACTCCCCCCATTCGCCTCGAATGGTTTTTTCTCGGCTTCAGTGGTTTGGTATTTGACAAGAAACGAAGACTAGATAGTGAGGAGGGGCAGGGAGAGGAAAGAGAATACGGAACAAGAAAGAAAGGGGGAAAAAAGAAAAGAAAAAAGAAGAAAAAAGTGAAAAAGAAGAAAAAAAGGAAAAGAAAAAACGGTGGTAGCGGTGTCCTTTGACAGTCAGTACCAGGAAGGAAAAACTGCACTTTGAAGGGAGAGGAGACAAAAAAAAAAAAACAAACCCATCTTACTCTGCCGACTTTAGTGGTGCCAACCGTAGTATCCCATCCGTCGCATCAGTCCGTCACGAGAAAGACTCCGGAAGGTGGCAGCGAGTTGTATGTAAATCACAACAACTAGACCCCTTTGAGTCCTATTCATAGTCTATTTCATAGACATACGATTCACATACATGCCCCCCCCCCCCCCCCCCCTTAAAAAAAAAAGATGGCACTTATTATTGAATAGATTACATTACCCAGTATACAAGTATATAAACGCATAGTGTTTAATTGGCTCCTTCCTACTCCCACATTGACCTGGAATGGTTGGTTCTAGCCAGCTTCAGTGGTGTAGATTTCACATGATACGAAGACAAGAGATGAGCAGGAACAGGATGAGGAAAGAGAATACACAACAACAACAACAACAACAAAGAAAAAGAAACAAAAAAGAGAAAAAGAAAAAAAAAAAAGGGGGAAAAAGAAAAAAGAAAAAAACGGTGGTAGCGGTTGTCCTTTGACAGTCGGTACCAGGAAGGAAAAACTGCACTTTGAAGGGAGAGGAGATAAAAAAAAAAAAAAAACCCATTCTAACTCTGCCGACTAAAAGTGGAGCCAACCATAGAATCCCATCCGCCACATCAGTCCGTCACGAGAAAGACTCCGAAAGGTGGCAGCGAGTTGTATGTAAATCACAACAACTAGAGTCCTATTTATATTTCATAGACATACGATTACATACATTTCCTCCCCCCCCCCCCCCACCCCCCCCCCGCCAAAAAAAAAAAAATGGATGGCACTGATTGTTGAATAGATTGCCTTACCCCGTATACAAGTATATAAACGTAGTGTTTAATTGGCTCCTACTCCACAGCATCAGTGGGTATGGATTTTACAAGATACGAAGACAAGATATGAAGAGGAGCAGGAAGAGGAAAGAGAGAGAGAAAAAAAAACGATAAAGAAGAAAAAAAAAAGACAAAGAAAAAAACCGGTGGTAGCGGTGTTCTTTGAAAACTGGGCAGGAAAAAACACTGCGCTTTGGAAGGGTTAGAAACAAACCCACCCAAACCCCACCCTCTCACTCTGCCGAGTTAAGTGAAGCCAACAGTAGTAAGTATCACATCCGCCACACATCAGTCCGTCACGAGAACGACTCGTCCAGAAGGTGGCAGCCAGGCATCATTTTGGCATTTTTCTCCCCACAGCTCTCTGCATGCAGTGTCCTGCCTTTCTACTACTTGACGGGGACGGTTCCGCCGGCCTTGCTTCTGTAGGCAAGAGTCTGAAGTCCATTTGTCAGGCATCCGCATGCCACGGGACGATAGTGTCATACACCCCGGCATCAAAGACCGTCATCACGAACCGTAACCGCATACTTCACGGTCTAGACAAAGTTATTTCCCTGGAAGCGCAGCCGACGACAATTGAGACTGATTTCTCTCTACTATACTCCGGCCCTTCGGAGGAGAAAGGCGAACCAGGCTGGGTTGAGCGTTACATTTTCTTCTTCGACCTTACGAGGAAGACAGAGTTTTGCCTCAGGCTGGGTTGGGTGGATGGTGGAGGAGGAGGAATAGAACTCGAGAGGGTTTGGGAGGGAAAAGTGGCTGTACAAGCAGTCCACGTGTGAGTGCACGCGCACGCGTTATGTACGTATGTGCGTGTGTGTGTGTGTGTGTGGCTCTTTGTTTATGCCTGACATTTTAGCTGCAGGGTTTTAGAGGTAGGGAATTCTTGCACCTTGCTTAAGTCAACATAGCATTAACCTCTCAACACAAACACTGCAGATGCCCAGAGCCGGTAGGGGGCGGGTTGGTCGCGGGGAGGGGAGGGGGGGGGGGTGGTGGGGGGAGAGGGGGAGCGGAAGGGGAGGGGGAAAGAGCCGTGGGGCTGGCCGCACACACGCTTTTAACATTGAGTAAGACCGTGGCGGGAGGGCGGGCGGCCGAGTGGCAGACATCCACACTTGTTTTGACATCCGTTAAGTCGCCATTATCCCCCCAGGGTCTTCCAGCGCAGCACTCGAGGTGGGCGAACAGCGCCAAGTCTTGGAGCGGCTCAGCTTAATAATCAGGCTGAAATCCTCACACCACCACCAACCCCCCCCCCTCCCCCACCATCACCACACACCACCACCTACCTTCTTCAAACTTTTCTGGCACAGCCGGTTCTTTGCTTGGGTCCAGTAGCTAGCAAGGGGAAAGGCCTGGACCTGGGTTGATGGGCAGATGGAGTGGGGGGTGGGGTGGGGTGGGGTGGGGTGGGGAGACCGCAGGGGCACACGGTTATTATTACTGTTTGTCCGAAGATGCTCCACGCTTCCTCTCTCCGCGGCTGTTTCTGAAAACGCCTTGAAATCGGAGAGTTTGGTCTGGAGTTCTCTTGTCTGTCTTTCTGTCTGTGTCTGTCCGTGTTTCTGTCTCTGTCTGTCGGTCTGTTTGTCTGTCTCTCCCACTGTTCTCTTGTCTGTCTTTATGTCTGTGTCTGTCCGTGTTTCTGTCTCTGTCTGTCGGTCTGTTTGTCTGTATGTCTGTCTCTCCCACTGTTTCTTACTCTCTTTCTCTCTC
This sequence comes from Conus ventricosus, assembly GCA_018398815.1. NCBI lineage: Eukaryota > Metazoa > Mollusca > Gastropoda > Neogastropoda > Conidae > Conus > Conus ventricosus. The sequence continues at coordinate 57,689,880 of CM031604.1, read as the reverse complement.
TTTCTCTATTCTCCCCACTCTGTCTTTACATACACATTCTCTCTCTCCTCCCCCTCTCTCTCTCTCCTCTCTCTCTCTCTCTCCCTCTCTCTCTCTCTCTCTTTCTCTCTCTCTCTGTGTCTCGCTCTCTCTTCTCCCCACTCCCTCTTACACACACACACACACACACACACACACACACACACACACACACACACACACACACACACACACACACACACACACACCTCTCTCTCTCTCTCTCTCTCTCTCTCTCTCTCTCTCTCCCTTTCTCTCTCTGTCTCTCCACTCTCTCTTACATTCTCTCTCCTTCTGTCTGTCTGTCTGTCTCTTTCTCTGTGTGTGTGTGTGTGTGCGTGTGTGTGTGTGTGTGTGTGTGTGTGTGTGTGTGTGTGTGTGTGTGTGTGCGCGTGCGCGCGCAGAGGTTTAGGCAAAGAAGTCTGTAGTTTCGTGGTGACCCTTTTTCTGATTTCGTTAATACGTCCGTGCTCGCGTCAATGTGGTGTCAAAGTCGTCGACATCGGCACGTTGACGAGGACTGTCACTGGACTGACGTGATGACGCCCTCTTGAGGGGGTGGCAGTGGGGGAGGGGGGGGGGGGGGTGTGACTCACGCTGGTTCTGCGACTAAGCATTTAATTGTTTATTATCTTTCTGTCCCATCTTCTATGTGCCATCTCTGTGACACTGCACCCACGTCCGCTCACTCCGACCTCCCCCCCCCCCCCCCCCCCCCCCCCCTCCACAGCCATAGCCTTGCCCGGCCCACCGCAGCCCCGGCACCGGCAAACTACAGGGAGCAGTCAATGTCGAGTCGTTACGAGGCAACCCACCGGAGGAGACACTGCACTGCTGCCGAGTCGCTTCGGTGGCGTTCAGTGGTGCCAGTTTTGATCCTACATACGCAGAATGCAACCTACTAAGCCCCCTACTGACGACAATAATAACTGGTTAGTCGCGGAGCCGGCGTGAGTGAGCCCTCCTTCCGGAGGGGCGACTAAGTAATTATTGTCGTCAGTAGGCGGCTTGTCTGTTGGATTAGAAGAGGAGCTACTGAACATCACCGAGGTGACTCGGCAGCAGTGCAGTGGTGAATTGTCTCAAGGCTTGATGCTGATTCCTCTTTGTACACCGCAGTGCTTGGGATCCAACAGGACGAACCTGGTCGTGACCAGTGCTTAAGATCCGATAGGACCAACCTGGTCGTGACCAGTGCTTGAGATCCGATAGGACCAACCTAGACGTGGCCAGTGCTTGAGATCCGATAGGACCAACCTGGTCGTGGCCAGTGCTTGGGATCCGATAGGACGAACCTGGTCGTGACCAGTGCTTGGGATCCGACAGGACGAACCTGGTCGTGACCAGTGCTTGGGATCCGATAGGACGAACCTGGTCGTGACTAGTGCTTGGGATCCAGTAGGACGAACCTGGTCGTGACCAGTGCTTGGGATCCAGTAGGACGAACCTGGTCGTGACCAGTGCTTAGGATCCGATAGGACGAACCTGGTCGTGACTAGTGCTTGGGATCCGATAGGACGAACCTGGTCGTGACCAGTGCTTGGGATCCGATGGGACCAACCTGGTGGTGGCCAGTGCTTGAGATCCGATGGGACCAACCTGGTGGTGGCCAGTGCTTGAGATCCGATGGGACCAACCTGGTGGTGGCCAGTGCTTGAGATCCGATAGGACCAACCTGGTCGTGACCATATATAGGAAAGCTGGAAGGAGTGGCAGGGAGTAATGCTGGTTGCAGACACAGATATGACAGAAAAAAAGGCTGTGCTTAACGTTATCAGGTTATTCGTATTCGTATTCGTAGTCTCTCTCTCTCTCTCTCTCTCTCTCTCTCTCTCTCTCTCTCTCTCTCTCTCTCTCTCTCTCTCTCTCTCTCTCTCTCTCTCCGAATCTTTAAAGATAGACTAATTGCGTGCAGATGGCAAGAATGAAATTATCTTGTTAGTGATAGCGAGAGATTTAAGGTTTACAGGTCATGTTCGCGCTGTGCTTAATGTTAAAACTGATCTGATGTTGAATGTGGACAGGCATTGAAAGAATGTTAACTGCTAGATTCGGGCTTGCTATTTCTGGAATTGCAGTGCACTGTTACCGTCACCGATTCCGCAGCGATGCAGATTTATTTTGTCAGCTTTGCAGAGAGGAGGTAGATAGTGAAGTGCATTTTGAATCAAGTTGTTCTGTCCTGCAAAACTTTAACAGCTCAATTTATACCCGTGAAGAACTACAAAGTCCCAAATCACTTCAGCTTGCCACTTCTTTTGGCATGTAATCATAAACAGTCAGAAATTGTGTCGATTTGTTTATTTAAAGCGTTCAAACTGCGATCCATTATGTTATCGTAAGATAGTTTCTGAATGCATGTTGGGGAGTTTCTGAATGCATGTTGGGGAGTTTCTGAATGCATGTTGGGGAGTTTCTGAATGCATGTTGGGGAGTTTCTGAATGCATGTTGCTTATGTTTGTGTGTAGTTCTGATGGTGCTTCTGTGGTTGTATTTTCTCACACCCCTTTATGAGCGGCAATGGCCTAAACATGAATAGATTATCTTGAGTCGTAAGTCTCTCTCTCTCTCTCTCTCTCTCTCTCTCTCTCTCTCTCTCTCTCTCTCTCTATGTATGTATGTGTGTGTGTGTGTGTGTGTGTGTGTGTGTGTGTGTGTGTGTGTGTGTGTGTGTGTGGTGTGTCATGTGACGTAGCCTCACATCAAGGCATGTGACGCTCCATCACATGAAGTTAGTGATATGAATTATTTCCCCGTGCCACAATTAAAGGAAGAATATTCATGTGGCTTGACTAGTGTAGCGGGCGTCCCCAAAATAATTGTGAGTATGACTCATTCAAGGAACAAATGTGGTCATTGGGTGAAAGTGACCACTGAGTGATAGTTTAACAAGGGCTGGTAAGGTAAGGTGCTGGTCATGTGTTTTGAACACTGAGTATGCACTCACTAGGAGAAGGGGGGAAAGAGTCAGTTTTAACCCAGCAGATGGCCTAGAGACTCGAACCTGTCAGGACGGTGGTCCTCGTTGCTGACCAGTTATTACCAGGTGAGCGATAGATAGTTGGGGAAAGCTACAGGGGGAAAACTTAAAGAAGAGAGAAAGAATTCATATGTTGAATTGAGAAGCAGGTTACTTACACGAACCTTATTCGTGTTTCAGCCCTTCACCCTTTACCCTTCGCCCTTCACCCTTCATCTTTCACCCCGTGAGGTGGTTGAAGATGGCCATGGTGTGGGGAACACACCGGTAGTTCAGCCCCAGCCAGTACCAACTCCAGGGAGAGGAGTTGAAGCTCGTCATTTCGCAAGAGACATAAGAAGTCGCGGAAGAGAAGTCGAGACTCGTATCTCCAGGACAAGAGAATTCGAGGGGGCAGTATATTGTCTCAGAGAGGGAGACAGGGAAAGGAGAAAGCAGGGAAGCTTTTACTTGAGGCAGGCAGGTCCTCAGTGATTACGGGAGTTATGTATTCTCCTGGTCCGGAATTTTGGGATAACGGAATGTGAAGGCCATAAGAGAACGTATAAATGCCAATCCTGACTCACTTGCTCAACCACCGAGTTTTTGGGCGAAAGTGGCCTAAAAGCCGCCTTTTCCTGTGGCGGAAGAGAGAGAGAGAGAATCACCGGCACCCCTGACAAAACCCGTTAAGGTCAAGTTGCCCTCAGAACAGACAGACAGACAGAGAAGAGAGAGACAGAGAGAGACAGACAGACAGACAGTTTTCGGGCGAAAGTGCTCTAGAATCAGCATATTACTGTTCTCTGACAAGTAAGACGTTAATAACCAAAAAATAACGATTATCTACAAACAAACATACTGTGTAGGGTTATCCGTTTTTAATACTAATTTACTAAACTTTTCAGATTTCAGTTTTTGTTTAATCCTATGTTTTTCCTGATCATTTTCAATAACATCATTTTCGCGCAAACATTCTTCAAATGAGTCTCTGTCTTTCATGTGAAATAAAACTACAGTTTTTAACTGTCTCTAAAGTCTTTTAAAACCGAGTTATATTTCTGACATAAAATCCACACACTTATCCAGCATGTCTTCCACTGAAAGCAAGTTTTGATAAAGTGTTTCTCTTTTTAACTATGTCTTTTTCTGCCGAACAGTCATCTATAATAAATAGTGTCTGCGTTCCTTCAAACAGTTTATAAAACTGTTCTAAACACTCACTCAGTTTATTGCTAGGATTAACTAAAAATATGTCATCATCTGTCCATATAAACCTTCTATCATGATATGCTTTGTTCCATTTAAGTGTTGGGCAGAAAATCACAATATGATCAAAATTATAACGATAAACTGTTTGTAACAGGTTGAGGATAAATATTGTTTTTCCACAACCAGTTTGCCACAAATTAATGAACAATGAGGGGTTTTTGTCATAAAGTTTAACTGCTCCATAGTTTTATAACAGAATTTAATCTAATCCAGTTATTGTTTTTATCATACTCTCTGTCAAAACTTGTTCAGTGTAATAAAACCCTATGAGGCCTAAATGCGTAAGATTAATCCAATTCAGTTCTGTAAGATTGTTTCTATTTAGACTAATATTGATTTTGTTGCTTGTTGTTATGACCTTAATATCCTCGCCATTGTGAAGAATGACGACGGTAACTTTAAGTTTTTCAACGTCTAAGTTTTGCCAGCTAATTAGAATTCCTTTTAGAAGGACGTCACTAACGCCCACAACCCATCCCTCCCCTTATCTTTTAAGACAGAAATTTCAAATATCATTGTGAACGCATCTCCTAATTTCATTTGCGGAATGAACTGTAATTTTTGTAGAAGCATCCTTTAAAACCGTTTCTCTTCTGTGGAGGATGTACTGTTTATTCCCATACGGCTTTATTTCAATCTCTTTCCGACTATTGTCGTCTGGCATAAGACTTACATGTAAAGGGCCAGAGTTGAATGCTTTTCTGAAACTTTTTTGATGGCTAAATATGTAAATGGGCTTATGAATTCAAATTTTATGTCCCATTCTAAATATGGTTCTAAGTGCCATTTGAGGTCAGGCTTTCGAACTATTTTATATTCATACTGGCCAACATTATTTGCTTCTAGATTGCGCAGCTGTTCTAGTTTAGGAAACTTTTTGCTGTCGCCAACCTCTTTGCGTTTATAATCACCATCTTTAGTGTACTCAAAACCATACAAAGTGCCTATTTCACCATTCTGTTCAAAGTCCGCAACGTCTGCAAGGTCTTTTAATTCTAAGGTTATACACCTCACAGGCGCTAATGTAACTCCCGGTTCTTCTGGCCCACGCGACATTTTTAGTACAGTTTATTATTTTATTTCCAAAACAATGTGTAGGTTATTGCATTTCCACACTTTCCCTGCTTTGTCTGCAATTTTTATATTAAATGATCCAACCCTCCCACAAACTAATCTTTTAAACTGTAAATTAGGGAATTGTATAATTTCATAATCGCAATATGCAGCTTTCCCCGCCCGTAAAGCTCTTAAAACATTTGAGGGCCTTCCATCATATAAGTTTTCATCAGTGCTCAGCTCATCCAATGACATAATAGTATTGAATGTAATGCAAGATCGAGCGGATTTTCCCCTTAAAAGTAGTTTTGTTGGCGCAACAACAATCTTTTTAGTGACCTGAGTGTTAACTTTAATGCTAACATTTTAGCTAGCTCTTTATCAAATAAGTAATCTGCTTTTTCAGTTCGAATGTTAATATTGTTTTAGATTTGATTGTTAAGTTTGAGGAGTAATGCCGAATTTACTCATTGCTTCTTTTAGTGAGCAAAACCCGTAATAACCATAAGGTATTGTAAAAAACTGGTTAGCTGTGAGCACCACAACTTTTGTAATCTTATTATTCCCTTGGTTTAGCTTATATTAAACCTTCGACTTTGTAAAAATATTTATGGGAGACGCGACCTCTTGCCCCCCGCAATTTGTTTATCAATAGCATGTTTCTAAAAAAACGAAGGACTGTCTTGGAGTTGTTATTGTACAAAACATTTTTAAAACAAATAAAATGAGTGATTTCAAATATACTGAGCACAAATATTCTGTTGGGCCGCACTACAATCTTAAAAATATTAGCATCTGACACCTCGTCATTGACTGTGGTCCCAGACTGACCTCCTTTTCATAAAAAGGTGAGTACTACTCCAGTTGATGGGAGCTATCTTAACCCCCCTATTGAAAACGGCACATCAGGAAAGCTGTGGTTTAGTCTTCGATGCAGTTTTTCATGAACCAGTTAAACTTGCTGGGTCTTGATGCATCTACTGGGTGTGGAGTGTCGTATGCTCTGATCATTTAATCAATCCAGGGATCCTTTGGTGAGGTCAGTGTACTGATTTCATTTTATTACACCTTCAAGACGTATTTTGTCTGAACTGCAAGCGCCATTACAAATGACAAACCATTTAATCCACTCAGCAACAGAATAGACATGAAGGCTTTTGAAAGGATCTGTAACGAATGCAATATTAACATCAAGGACAGGCTTTACGACTAAAGTGGATATAATCATGGGACTAAGGCGTCATTTATTTTCGGCACGCACAGAAAGGTATAAACTATGACTGGGTTCTCCTTTCAAAATTGTTCAGCCCTGGTCATAGAGCAAGAGCTTAAAACAGCATGGACAACATTTATCTTTAGACGCTTCTAAGGGCCTAACTAGAGCGGGAAATTTAGAAACGAATAAAACGACTCCTATCGTACTTAGTTTGGTGTATGCTAGGAGGTCGCAAGCACAAGCAAGATCAAGATAACTGATCCTTTATGGCTCTTTGACGCGCAATAACAATACTTAGCAAATTTAGAGGACGCCATTTATTCTACAGTTGATTACCTTCAGGTATTCAAAGGTACAACATGTTTGTGTTACAATACGCAAAGATAGAAAGTAGACTGTGCTGTTGGCACTGGTTTATAATGCTGCCTTCTGACCTCAGGGACTCCAGATAGGTACATTAATAAACTATATATAAATTCGTATAGCAGGCAAATGAACAGAAGGTTGGGAAAAACGACATAAATTCTGAGCCAGTATATTACAAAACAATAAAAGAACATCCAAGATTAAGTCATCCAATCCCGAAGTCCAAACCCCAAAGTCCATTGAAGACTCAGCAAAGCTTCGCGGGCTCTGTCTCGCGATGACCATGAATATGAAAAGACAGCGCTTTGTTCTTGGAATTAATGGCATAGGATTACTCGGTCTTTATCTTACTAAATAGTATCCCAACTTTTAAGGAGAATAATGCCCATAAGTGACTCGGCCAATAAAGCCCCAAACTACTTTGCTTGCAGAGACAAAAGCAGCTAAACAATACTCCCTAATATACATGGTAAAGAGTCTATAGCTTACCAGCTATTTTTTTTTAAATAAATCGCAAGTGATCAAGCTGTTTTTTTACCCAGTATTTATCAGGCGATGGCTGCGGTGGCACTGAACTTTGCCCTCACACGCCTGTATAATAGCCATCACATGTACTATTGCAAATCATAAGGCAGTTATAACGCTTGCTAATGTGACGACTTGCTCTCTAAACAGCGTTTTTATTCGTTCTGCTAGCGTTGTGTCTTCAGATAAAAATTTTTTCGGATAGTTTTCTTATTCTTTTCACTTGAGTGTCGTAATTGGTCCCGGTTTAGTAGTTGTCACTTCTAGCTCTTGCCGATCTTTTTGTTCAAGTTCTTTTAAGTCTTTGGGCTATTCTTTCTTTAGTACAGGCCCTAAGTTGGCGTCTTCGCCTTCAAGAGTTTTTCTTTTTCT
>CM031604.1:57670704-57681995 GCA_018398815.1 Conus ventricosus | reverse complement strand
AAGACCGGTGCAGCCATTCCAGACCAGAGGCCAGCCACCACCACCCAAAAAATCCCAGGGCAAACATCCCTGGGTTTCCCCCCCTGAAAAGCATGGTCGACACAAGTGACGCCTGCGAATAAAATTAAATCAACAGTCGGCCATGCTCAGGGAGGGGGGTTTTTGCTATTTTTTATGTTAAAAAAAATTGTATTGCTTCGCCTTTTTTACAAATACTGTAACATGCAGTTAAAGTAAAACTTTTATCCATTGTTAAAATAACACACCCAAGCACAGTAGATCCATTGTTAAAATAACACAGCCAAACGCAGTAAACGCGTCCTTCCCAGTAAGCAGTCAGTGAGAGAAATGTGAGTCAGCTGTGACATCGGCCCATCGCGCAATGGCAGCTGTGTCTAATTGCCGCAACACAAAGACTAGTTCAAAATCGTTATGTCTAGTCACGTAGTAGACCATGCCGGGTCTCTGCAGTAATCGGATAGTAGCAATTAAAGGCTCCCCACCCTTTGTATATGGCGCGTTCAGCCACAACTGCTTTCCCCCTGCGTTACTCTATGGGCGTGTTCAGTCCTGGCTACTTTCCCTACGCTACTCTCTGAAAAGTTTAGTAAATTAGTATTAAAAACGGATAACCCTGCACAGTATGTTTGTTTGTAGATAATCGTTATTTTTTGGTTATTAACGTCTTACTTGTCAGAGAACAGTAATATGCTGATTCTAGAGCACTTTCGCCCGAAAACTGTCTGTCTGTCTGTCTCTCTCTGTCTCTCTCTTCTCTGTCTGTCTGTCTGTTCTGAGGGCAACTTGACCTTAACGGGTTTTGTCAGGGGGCCGGTGATTCTCTCTCTCTCTCTTCCGCCACAGGAAAAGGCGGCTTTAGGCCACTTTCGCCCAAAAACTCGGTGGTAGAGCAAGTGGGGTAGAATTGGTATTTCCCTGTTCTCTACAAGTTAAATTGATTCTGCTCTCCTGCCGTACAACCCCAGCCCTGAACCAAACAGTCTTTGCGTCTTTCACAGGCCTGCTATATGACAGAAAGAAGCTTTCTTAGTTTTAGCCGACGTACAGATTGCTAACACTATATAACATGACCCTTACACATACGACAGCTTTTCATTTTCATGGATCGGCTCAAGCATGCGGACATCACAATACGCTTGTAGTGACATCTCATCATTCCGATTTCATTGCGCATCTCACAGTCCTCTTGTTGCATTCCATCCCAACTTCAACAAAGCCCCCCAACACCACCCATTTCAACACCCCCCCCCCCCCCCCCCCCCCCCCCAACGCCCACCGCCTGGCCAGACTGTCCATCCCGAGTCCAACACACCCCTTCCGTCCGCAAGCCACGGTCTGTTCGACAGCTGACTGCACAAGATCCATAAACAACCAAGATTCGTTTGAACTGGACTGAACATTTATGCAAAAAAAAGAAGACTGTTTAAAGAGACCGGTGGAAGAGCGAAAAAAAAACATACCTCTGAGCGACACATCTTCCCAGCCGTTAAAAACCCTACTTTTGATATGCTTCTGTTCATTTCAAGCAATAAAAAACCTAACGGAAAGAAGGCCAGCTACTTTTTTTTTCTTTTAGTGAAAATATATTAATGCTTCCCTACCTCTTTTCCCAAATGCATTTTCGTGTGTGTAAAAATTTTAAACGTGCCCCGTCTACCCAAATTGGCAAGGGCTAAAAGCCCACTTTCCAAAACCTGAAGCGTCTTGCCGCCCCTTCCCCTTTCCCAACGTTTTTTAAAGACCAAAACAGTTCACCGGGCCCACCCGAGAATGGAACACCTGCAAAACCCCAACCATTTCCTTGCTGCCCCCCCGTAATTTTTCCCAACGCACCACAAGTGCCCCCGCGAGCCCCCAAAACACCCAACAGGGAAGACCAAACGTGAATTTTTCTGTCCCCCCCTTCCAAGGGCATTGTTTCATGTTACAAAAAAAAACCCCCAAAAATGACCCCTTCCCAACCAAACTTTTCGATTTCGCCAATTTTAAAAACAGAGACAACCCTGTGACGAGTTTCCCTTTGCTTTTTCTTTATTTAAAAGAAAAGAGAGAGAGAGAGAGAGAGAGAGAGAAAAAAAGACACCCGGTAAACACATTCTCTTCGAGAACGGGTGCAGTACACACACCCCCAAAACCCCGCATGCACCCCAACACGCGCGCGCCCCTTGCGCGCTTTTTCTTTTGAAATGTGGAAAAGAACGTACATAAAGTGCCCCGGGCCCAAGGCATTTTCACGGGCTGTGAAACTAAACAATTCAGGAGACGGTACCCCGGTAAACCCCCTCCCTTTGGGAAGGGGAAAGGTTACGGAAGGAAATCGCCCAAAAACCAAATCGCCAATCATCTTCTTCTTTGGGGCCCTCTGTAAAGATTTTCCCCCCCCCTTTCCCCCCTTTTTCTCCGAAATGTCCCCCTGATAAATGGGGGAATCGACTTTAAAAATTGCCCAAAACCCATTGATAATTCTAGAATACTACCCCCCCTTTTCCCCATGTTTAAAAAAAACCCGGGTTTGGGGGCTTCCTACTTTTCTTTTCCGCTTTCCAAACGGGAAATTTCATTAGGGAAAGGGAAAGGGGGGTGGGGAGGAAGGAAAGGGGGTGGGGGGGGGAAAAAAAAGGGGGCGGGAGGGGGAGGGGGGGGGAGGGGGGGGGAGGGGGGGGGGGGAGGGGGGGGGGGGGGGGGGGGGGGGGGGGGGGGAGGTTTCCCCAACACTCGTTTTGGGGCTGAAATTGGGCTACAGTTTTAATTTCGTTCGCTATCACGGGCTCGTGTTTTCAAGCAAAAAAAGCGTGGGGAAAAGAGGAACCAAAGTGGGACATTTAACGCAGTGTCAGTAAAAAATTTTCCCCCCCTGCTATAAACAAAAGGGGAAAAACCCAAAATCTGACAGGGGCTGGCGCACACAACACAAAACCCACACAAAACACACACACACAAAATAAAATACTAAAAAAAAACAAATATAAAGAGACAAAAAAAACCCCACGACGACGACGATGACGACGACAACCAAGAAAAAACCAAAAAAAAACAGCGGGAAAAAAAAAACCAAAAAGAGAGTTGAAGAAATTTTCCCCCGGTCGCCTAATTTTAAAATTTTTTTCCCCCCTCCGCCCTCTGTACAACAGCCCCCCCGTGAGGCCTACCCTTTTTACCGGGTTTTATATGTTCCACAAAACTAACCACGGTGCCCCGAGGAAAGCATAAACAGGGGGAAAACAGGATGGGGACCCCCAACAGTGGGTTTTCCCCTGGGCCCCTTCCCAACGCTGAGGGGGGGACAAAAGGGGGGGTGCTTCTTCCGCATATGGATTGGGAGCTTTTTTACCCCCGTGAAAATGTCGCAAAACCCAAACGTTTTTTTTTTTTTTTTTTCGAAAAATTTGGCCAAAAAAACGTGCCAACCCCTGCAGGATACCCCCAGGGGAATTTGTCGTAATTGCGGAAGAAGGGTGGAAGCGGTGCCACAAAATGCCGAAATTTTGCAATATTCCGTGGGGGACAGGGGCTTTTTTCCCCCTTTTTTTTTTTTTTTTTTTTCCCTTTTAGGAGATAAATATACATTTTGGGGGTGTGTCCTGTCTCTCTCTCATTTTCTCTTTTTTCCCCCCCCACCTCCCCCTCCTCTCCCCTTCCCCCTCTCTCTCTCTCCTCCCCTTACCACTTCCCCCCCTTCACCCTCTCTCTCTCTCTCTCTCCCCTTCTCCCTCTCTCTCCCACCCCCCTACTTTTTTTCCTTCCCAAAATCCTCTCTCTCAAATATCTCCTTTTCTCTCTCTCCCCCTCTCACTCACTCCTCACTCCCCCCAAACCTCCATCTCCAAAATCCTCCCCCTCTCTCCCTATCTCTTCTTTCCCCTCCCCTCCCCTCTCTCACTTCCTCTCTTTTTCCTCTCTCGCCCCCCCCCGTCCCTTCTCTCTTCCTCTCTCTCTCTCTCTTTTCCCCTCATCCCCTCTCACTCTCCCCCTTCTCTCTCTCATTCCCCTCCATTTCCCCCCCCACCCCCCACACCCCCACCTCCCCTCTCTAAATATTCCAATCCGTTTCCTTTTCCCGATGATCGAACATTCTAAAGACGAATGCGATATCCTAACAAAGATTGGCATTTTTTCTAAAATAAAGCTTCAAAGTGGACTATACGTATCTCATGGACCCAATTTTAAGTAATGCTATAGCCCTGGGGTAACGCGCACAATTTTGGGCCCGACTTTTTCATCATTTGCATAATTTTGAATCACGTGTGGAAAAAACATTAAAACATACTCTCTCCTCTCTCTCCTCCCCCCCCTAAACTCTTCCCCCTCCCTCTCTCTCCCCCCCTTTTCCTCCTCTCCCCTCTCTCTCTCTCTCTCCTCTCTCTCTTTTTTTTTCGAAATGTTTAATGCTTATAGAAAAAATCGTTTTGGCATTTATTTTCACAAATTTCCAAATATTTATTTTTGCTTTGCTTTTTCTTTTTTTTTTTTTCTTTATTTAAAATTTTTTTTTTTGGGGGGGGGGGGGGGGGGGGGGGGGGGTTTTTTCCGGGCGTTATTATCTAAACTTTCCTATGTTTAGTTTTTTTTTTCCCTTTTTCCCCCTTTTTTTTTTTCCCAAATATTTCTTTATATTTTTTATTTCGACATCCTGTGCGTTATCATTAAAAAAGGGGATAACTTCAATTTTCCCCCCCTTTTAAATTGATGTTTCCTGCTAATAAAAAAAAAGCTTTGTTTTTTCTTTTCAAGTTTGCTTTGTTTTTTTTTTTTTTTTGAGTCTTTTTTTAAACGTCTTTAAACCCAAGGGATAACTACAACCCAGTTTAACTTTCCATTTTTGAGTATATATATATATGCCCGGGTCAAAAAAAATTTTTTCTTTTTTTTTCTTTTTGTTTGATAGGGGGGTTTCTTTTTTATTCACCGTTTTTTTTGGGATTTTGTTTTTTTTTTTTTTCTTTTTTTTTTCCTTATGTTGTACTAAAAAAGAACTTATTTAAAAAAAAGAAAAAAACTTGTTCAAAAACAAAAAGGGGGGTTTTTTTATTTGCTGCTAAAAAACGTTTTTTTTCGGCGGGAGCCGGGAAAGGGGGAAATTTAAAAAAAGGGCTACTCTCCCCTGCTTTTTTGTACGCCCTTTTTCCCCTGTCTTTTTCTCTTTCTGTCTCCCTCTCTCGCTGGGCTCGTTTTGGGACCCCCTCCCCTCTCCCTCTCTCTCTCCCCTCTCTCTCCCCCCCCCTCTCTCTCTCCTCTCTCTCTCCCTCTTACACACACACACACAACAAAACCACACACCCCAAAAACACAAAAGAGAAAATGGTGCAAAATGACCATGTTTACACTGCTAAAAGAAACAAAAATTTAAACAGAAGAGAGAGAAGAGGGGAGAGAGAGAGGAAGAGAGAGAAGAGAGAGAGAAAAGAGAGAGAGAGAGAGAGAGAGAGAGAAAACTCAAGACTCAAGATTTAAAAGCCCAAAAAAAATTTTTATTACCCCAAGGATAGAAAATTTTAGGAAATGCCTATTCTTCCCAATCTGCCCTTGCTATTCTACAACTTTAAACCCTAAACACACGCACATTTTAAATTTAATTGGTAAAACAATGAAGAATATGGGCAACTTTAAATAATAAAAAACAAAAACCAATAGAAATAAGAAAAAAAATGTTTAAAAAAAAAATTTCCTTAAAAAAATTACACAAAAATAATTAGACGTACGTGCGCGCCACATGCACGCACACGCCCACACATACACCAGGGCACGCGTACCCCAAAACACCCACCCCACACACCCCCCAAACCCACCCACCCAAACAACATACATACACATTTTCATCAGCTAATAAAAGGAAAATAAAAAGTGGGGGGGGGGGGGGGGCGTTGAGACAATGAAAAAAAGGTTAGATTTATTGTTCAAGTAAATTTTTTATGTATTGTTGATTTAAAGGGACGGCAGGGGAATTGACTTTTTTTTTGGGGCAGAGGGAGGAAGAGATTCCACACAGAGGGCCCAAAAAAAAGGGCAAAACTAGATTTGAACAAATAAATTTGGGGCCCACGGGGAAAAATTTGTAATTATTTGAATCAAAATCGCGTTTTTTGCCATTTGGAAAAACCCAAAGAAAAGATATTTTTGGCGCCTTTTTTTTGCAGGCCCCTTTAAACATTAGTACGGGGGCCTTTATTATAGTAAATTTTGGCTCTCCCAGTGGTAGCACCCTTAGTTTTGCAAATTTTGGGCCCGGGTTGATAGAAATTGCCCGGAAAAACAGTTTAAATTTCCCCCCGGCCTATGCATAAAGTGAATTCTTTTTTTTTATGTTTTTTTTCACCGGCACACCCCCAGAAAGGGGAAACGAAATAGATGGGGAAAAAGGAAAAGGGCTTCAAAAAAAAATTTCCCCCCGGTTTTGTGGTTAAACCCTAATAACGATTTTAAATGAGCAAAAAAAAATTGGGCGACCCAAACCTGTTTGCAAACATGATTTAAAAGTGTTTGGGGGCCAAATTTAAAATTTTTTATCAATAATCACCCTAAACACGGTGTTCAGAAAACCCTGCTCGATAAAGGTTTCACTCTTTTTTTTGGGCTCAACAAAAAGATCCCTGTCTTTGATTTTTCCCTGCCCTCGATGCTGGGACCATACATTTTGTTTTGGGGGATTAAGGCCCTTTTGGGGTTTTTGGGTTTGCAACCATTCTAAGAAAATCCTTTTTTACTATTGTTGTAAAAGATATTTTTTACAAAGACTTAGTTTGTATCACTACAGTGAAAAAAACTGTCGTCAGCGAACAATCACAGATGACATCATTGTGAGGGTATGTGCATCGGTAGGTCATTTATAAAAATAAAAGAAGAGAAAGGTCCAAAGGGCAGAGCCCGTGGGAAAGCCACAGCCCACTTTTTCCTTCAGAGGGAAAAATACCGTTTAAAAATAAAAAACGCTGGGGCCCCCGTTTTTAAGATTGACGAAAGAAGGTACTACTGCCGGATTTTTAACATAATTTCAGTAATTTTGTTTTAAAAAATAAGTTGTGGTCAAAAAGAAACAAAGGCTTTTAAAAACGAGGGAAAAAAGTTCCATGAGTTTTCCCCTTTTGTTGATGGCTGATAGCCCCCTATCAAAGAGGCGTGTTAAGGCCGGTGGCATGAGTGATTAGACGAAAGGGCCGACTGAAAAAGGGTGGAAAAAAGTTTGTTTAGGGTTCCCTAAAGTTTAGTTAGGTTTTTGTGAAACCTGGGGAAACTCAAGAGGTTTTTGAAACAACGGGTAAAAGAGATATTGGTTTTTAAAATTGTTTTAATTGTGCAACAACATATACAAAAAAAGGGAAACAAAAGTTCAAAGGAAAAAAAAAATGTTTTGTTTATGATATGGGCTCGTATAGAAAAAGAGAGAGGAGAAGAGAGAGAGAGAAGAAGAGAGAGAGAGGAGAGAGGAGGTTATACCGGGCCATGTCACACATGCCACTTAAAAAAAATATTTAAATATGAGAGAGAGAGAGAGGGGAGAGAGAGAGAGAGAGAGAGCGCCAAACCCACATTTTTCCCAAATACAGCTCTAATTCCCAAGAAAAAATATGGGGAAAGGGCCCCCGCCCAGAAAAAATTCCTATAAATCATTCCCGGGAAACCTCCCCACCCCCCCACCCCCTTTTTTTTTTCATAAAACTGTGGCCAAAAGGGCCCCTCTCTGAATTTCCAAAAAAGATGGCGACCCCTGCCGCGTGACGTCATTTAACGCCGCCCGGGGTCGTGTTTTCAATGTGCTTGTACTTAAACAGATGCCCTGGCTTTTTTGGGGGCCTTCCCGCCGCGCGCGACCGCTCGCGCCGTTTTCCTTACGCCTGGGGAAAAAGAGGCCCCCCTGGTGAAAAAATGTTTTTAAGGACTGGGGGGTTTCCTGTCGGCCCTTTTTTTTTTTTAAAGGGGGGTTTTTTGGGGGAGAGGAGCTAGGGGGGGAGTCAGGGGGGGGTGGGGTTGGGGGGGGGGGTGTTGTATTGGGGCAGGGCAAGGCAGGGAAAAAGGGGGGTTTTTATGGGGTGGGGTGTGGTTGGGGGGGGGGGGGCTTTGGGGGGGGAGGGGGGAAAAGGGAGGATTTAATGGGAAATGTAAATTTCCCTTTTGCCCGCAAAAATTTTCACGAAAATCATGTGATCTTTATAAAATGAACGGGCAAAAACAAAAAAAAAAAAAAAAAGAAAGAAAAGAAAAAGGGGGGTTGGGAAAGTTGGGTTTTTTAATTTTCTTTTTAAAAATTAGCTTAAAAGGGACGTCTATAATTTCCCTTTTTATTTCCAAGGCCGCAAAAATTTCCCCCTGCTTTCATTTTAAACTGATTTTCCCGCCTGGTTAAATGTCGGGGCTACTGCTCTTTTTCCATTTTGTCCCCCCCCCCCCCCCCCCCCCCAGCCCCTCGTCTGGGGGTCTATCTTTGTGGGGTTGGGGTCCCCTCTCTCTCTCTCTCTTTTTCATTTTAGGGGGTTTTTGTGCTTTTTTTTTTAGTGGAAACTTTTTTTTCCCTTTAAAATTAAAATGGAAAAAAAAATACCCTTATGTCCTGATTTTTTTTTCCAACGAAACGATTTTTGCCCAGGGAGGACATCTGTAGGAAAAAGTAATTAAAATTTTTAAAATTTGAAAAAAAAAAACAGAAGGAAAAAGAAGGGGGAAAAAGGGGGAGGAGGAAGAGGAGGGGGAGAAGAAGAAGAAGAAGAAAAAAAGGGGGGGGGAGGGGGAGGAGGAGGGGGGAGGAGGAGGGAGGAGGAGGAGGAGAAAAAAAGAAGAAGAAAAAGGAGGAGGAGGGGGGAGGGGGGAAAAAAAAAGGGAAAAAGAAGAAGAAGAAAAAAAACCCCCAAATGCGAAAAACCCTATAATCCTTTCAAGACTATGCCAAACACGGGGATTGACAGTTCAAAACCTCACCACAGGGAAAGGTGTCTGTACAGAAAGTTTATGCAAATGCCCGCGTCCACCTTTACTTTTTCCGGGCATTTCACCCCCTTGGCTGTCGCAGCCGTCCCCGGTCCCGGGGTACAGATACGGCAAAAACACTGGGGGGGAAAAGGGGGGGGGCTGAATGACCATCCCGTTGTATGTAATTAAAAGCCCCCCGTCCAACAAAAACCCCCCTCCCTCTCCAAACCCTTTTTTCCTCTTCTTTTCCCCCCTTTCCCCTACCAGTACCCCCGGGGCACCCCTAGGGGCACTATCTTGGGCCCGACAGAGCGAAGCGGGTCGGGAGGGCTCATGGGGCGACCATCTTCCCGTTTTTTGCCTGTCTGGGCTGGTCAGGGGTGGGCGTTTACTTTTTGTGGGGTTTTTTTTTTTTTTGGGCCCCAGCTGAAACCCAAAAAAAGTTTTTTTTTCAATTCATCGGGGTTGGGGGTTGGGCAAAGGGCAGTTTTTAAAAAGGTTTGATTTGTTTGGGGAAAAAAAAAAGAAAGATTTTGAGGGGGAAAAAAGCGAGCTCTCCCCCAAGTTTTTTTTTTCCCTTTCCCCCAGACAAACCCTGAGAATTGACAACAGCTGGCATTGAAAATTTGTAATATGAAAAATAAATGCAAATACCTAAACCACGTCCCTTCTAAAAAAACCCTCGGGGAAAATCAGGGAGCCAAACCCCTTTTTCCCAAATTTACCCAGAAGTTCCCGCACCAGAAGATCGATGGACAAGTGCTCAGTGGCTTTGTCCCCCTTTTTCCCAAAATTTAAAGTTCAGTTGGGGAAATGGTTTTTTGGCAGTGTTGTAGGTAAAAGATAATACATAGACAGACAGACAGATGCCCGATGAAAGAAGGGTAAAACCCGATGGATCGATGTTTTGAAAGCTAGAAAAATAGGGCAGGGCAGCTAGAAGGGGGACAGATAGGTAGATAAACTTTTGAGAGATATTAGAAAAAAACAATACATATTAAAAAATTTTTAAGCATGTTTTGTTTTGCATATACGTAGCTTTCCCCCCCTCTCTCCTCTCTCTTTCCTCCTCCCCTCCTCACTCTCCCTCCCCTCTTAAAAATAAAAATTAATATTATAAAAAATATATATATATATATATATCCCTATGTAAATAATATATGTAGATAGATAACGAGAGAAAGAGATCGCGCGCGCGTTGTGTGTGTGGGGTGTGTGGGGGGGGTTTTGGGGTGGTGGGTGTGTGTGTGTGCGTGCGTTTCGTGCGTGGGGTGCGTGCTGCGTGCGTGGGGTGCGTGCGTGCGTGCGGTTTCGTGGGGTGCGTGCGTGGTGCGTGTTGTGTTTTGTTTTGTGTGTGGTTGTGTTTGGGGTGAGAGGGGAGGAGTGGTGTGTGTGGTGTTGTGTGTTTTGTGTGCTTTTGTTTGTGTGGTGTTTTGTTTGTGTGTTGTGGGGTTTTGTGTGTGTGTGTACGAAGGGGGCGAGCGTGTGTTGAAAAAAAGACAAAAGACAGGGCAGGCAGACAGCGATTGAGAGGAGAAGGGCAGGAAGAAAAGAACAGACAGACCGACAGACAGACAGAGGGCAGAGAGAAAACAGAGAGAGGGGAGAAGTGTTAATTATCTTTCATACCCGTTTTATCTTTTTCCTTTTTTTTCTTAAATTTTTTTTTCCGCTCTGCGCACTGCATTTTCCCCCCCTGCTGTTCCCTTTTGGGGCCGGGGTCAGGTGGCCCCGCGCGCGCGCGCGCGCGCGCGAGAGAGAAGAGAGAAAGAAGAAGAGAGAGAGAGAGAGAGAAGAGAGAGAGGAGAGAGAGAGGGGAGAGAGAGAAAAAGGAAAGCGAGGGGAAGAGACGACAGAAAAGGGACAAAGTTCTTTCCCATGGACATCCTAAAGCGTTTAGCTGCAAGTCTCTCCCTCCCTTCGTCTCTCTCTCTCTTCTCTCTCTCTCTCTCTCTCTCTCCTCTCTCTCTCTCTCTCTCTCTCTAAGCAGGCCTACGTATCTCTTTATGTGTCTGCCGTCTATGGGCACATATCTCGTTATTTGTCTTTTTGTTTGTCCGGTTATGTATATAATATATATATATATATATATATATATATATATATATATATATATATATATATATATATATATATATATATATATATATATACACGTATGTATGTTTCAAGCAAGCTGCCTTCCTACCTACCTATGTATGTATCTATTATCTACCTTATCTAGTTTGCTAACTGGATAGAATAAACAGGCTAGCTTGCCAGTGCAAAGCTTTTTTTTCCATCATTATTACGTCACCTTTTCTCATTCATTTGGGCGTATGTAAGTGCATGTAAGCGCGCTCGCGCGCCTCTCTCTCTCTCTCTCTCTCTAC
>CM031604.1:57645704-57665704 GCA_018398815.1 Conus ventricosus | reverse complement strand
CCTACCCACTGTCCTCATCACACTCTCTGTCCCACCCGCATTAAAAAAAAAAATAATAAAAAGGAACGGAGAAGGGGTTATGGGTGTGGGTGTGTGTGTTGAGGAGGGGGGGGGGGGGGGGGGGGCGAGAGAGAGATTAACCCACTCGAAGACAGAGAAGAAACGAACCGGTTGCCACACTTGTCCCCCCCTTCTCTCTCTCTCTCTCTCTCTCTCTCTCTCTCTCTCTCTCTGTTATGACATAAGGTGGGGAAGGGGGGTGAGGCGAAGCTGGGGGTGGAGGGGGAGGGGCTGATGCGGGTGGTGGTGGTGGTGGTGGTGGAGGGCGGGGGTGGGGTGGGGGTGGGTGGTGGGGGGTGGGGACGGAAAAGGAGGGTGGAGAAAGAGCGACCCCTAGTCCCACCCTCTCTCATCTGCCATCAAGCGTATCTATTGATAAGCTACCCACCTTTTCACTCCTCCCTCTTCCCCCACCCTTCCCCACTTCTTCCTCCCCCCCCCCCCCCACTTCACCAATTCTCCCCCGTCACCCCTCGCCGCCCTCCCCCCACCAATCCCCCCCGCCCCCCCCCCCCCCCTCCCACTATCCTCGCGCCAACTTTAGTCCCCTTACGTCTCTGTCACTTGCTATCTACTAACTTCATCATCCCACAGTTTTCTTTTCCTTTCATTCTTTTTTTTTTCTTTAGGTTTTTTTTTTTTTTATTCAAGCAGCCCCCAGATGGTCTTGGCAGATAACGGGGAGATCAGCCTTGAGAGGTAGGAGGGAGGGGGAGGCGGTCGGAAGGGGCCGGAGGGGGGGGGGGGTGCAAGAAAAAGAGGACTTTGTTTCATATATATATATATATATATATATATTATATATATAATATTATATATATTCTCTGCAGTGACACGTGCTCCTTGGCCAGTCGCATTTGCGTAGGGTGTGTGTGTGTGTGTGTGTGTGTTGTTGTGTGTGGTGTGTTTTTGGTTGTGAGTGTGTGGGGTGGGTGTAGTTTGCTCATGCGCGCGCGCGCGCGGCGTGTGTTTGTGGTGGTGGTTTTGTGGGGTGTGTGTTTTGGTGTGTGTGGGGTTGTGTGTTTTGTTTTGTGTTTTTGGGTGTATGTTTAGTGGTAGTTTTGCTTCGTGCGCGCGCGTGGTTTGGTGTGTTTTGTGGTGTGGGGTGTGTGTGTTTTGGTTTTGTGTGTGTGTTTTGTGTTAAGCTTGCTTTCCCCGTTTTTTTTCTCCTTGATTTTTCCCTCCGTTTTTTCACCCCCCCCTCCCCCCCCCACCCCCCCCCCAAACCCCCGTCTCCTTTTTCCCCCCCCCCCCCCCTCCCGTTCCCCTCTCCTTTCTCCCCCCCTTTGGGCCCGCCTCTAACCTCCCCCCTTTTTCACCTTTTCTAGGATAAACTGGGTTTTAAAACTGACTGATTGTGTGTTTATTTTGCTGCCGAGAGAGAGGGGAGAGAGGAGAGGGGAGGGGGTGGGGGGGGGGGGAAGGAGAGAGAGGAGAGAGAACGGGGGATTAGACGGGCCCACGGGGGAGACAGCCCGACAAGAGAGAAAGAAAAAGAGAGAGAGAGAGAAAAGGAGAGAAAATAGAGGGGAAAAGAGAGAAAAGAAGAAAAGGGGGGGGGGGTTTTCAAAGAAATTATTCTTGGAAAAACACTAAAAAAAGGGCAAAGGGAGAGAGAGAGAGAGGGGGAGAGAGAGAGAAAAAGGGGGGGGGAGGGGGGGAGGGAGGGAGGGGGGGAGGTGGGGATTTTAAATAGGGGAAGAGAGAGATGGAAAAAGATGAAGGGTTAAGAGGGACAGAGGGGAAGAGAGAGAGAGAGAGAGAGGGGAAGAGAGGGGAGAGAGAGAGAGAGAGGAAGAATCGCAAAAAAAGGGGGCTTGTATTTTTAAAGGCGCCATTAAAAACCCCGGGTTTCAGAAAACAAAAAAACCCCAAACAGGGGTTAAAATCATTTAAAGGGGTATCAGCACATGGTCCTTTGGCGCACTTTTTTTTCTTTTCATGATTTTTGTCTTTTCAACATTAAATTTTTCTTTCCCCCTAATGATTTACCTTGTCGAGTTACAACATGTGGGATACCCCAAACCCAAATTTCCCTTTGGGCGAGTTATTTTGTTCTTCTAAACCCGTGCTTTTTTTAATGGCGCAATATAAATTTTCAAAGGAAAACGCGTTTGACCTCAAATAGGAAAACAAAGACACAACAAAGGAAAGCCCCAAAAAATCGGGAAGCCCCCAAAAAAGAAAAGAGACGGAAAAAAAAGATTAATCTATAAAAGGGCCCGCAGGAAAAAAAATAAAGGGACATAAATGCACTCCGAATTTTAAAAACCCAAAATAACAACAACAAAGCATTATCCCTCCCTTAACAACAAAAAAAAAACACTGTTTTTGTATACAACAGGGGAAAATGTCTTCACCAGCAATGTTTAAATCCCTTTACACCCTCAAAAGTATTTCCCTTTTTTCAGTGTAATTTGCAGAGAGAAAGAAGGGGAAAAAAAAAAAAAAAAAAAACAAAAAAGGGAAAAAAAAAAAAAAAAAAAGGGAAAATAAAAACGGAAAAAAGTTTGTTCCCCCAAAAAGTGACTTTTTTACTTCTTTAAATTTTTTCTTAGGAAATTTAAGGGAAAGGGAAGTAATTTGGGGGTTTTGCATCCAAAGTGGGGAGCTAAGCACTTACTTTTGAGACTTTTTAGTATTTGATTCTCTTTAAAAAAAAGAAAGGTGAGAGAGAAAGAAAGAGAGGGGGAAAAAAAAAAGAAAGAAAAAAGAAAAAAAAAGGGGGAAAAAAAAAAAAAAGGGGGAACTTGCGTTTTTTCATATAATTTTGTAGCCCGAAAGGGGTATTTTTAACAAACTTTTAGTGTTTCAAACCCCTTAAAAAAAAGAAACAAAAAAAAGAAAAAAAAAAAAAGAAAAAAAAAGAAAAAAAAAAAGAAGGAAAGAAAGGAAAAAAAAAATTTTGTATTTTGCACACAATAAGTTGTAGCTACAAGAAGCTTTTTTTTAGGGACATTTCGTATTTCATTCCCCCTTTGGAAGAAAGACAAGAAAAAAAAAAAAAAATGAAAGACAAAAAGATAGAAAGGGAAAAAAAGGGGCCCGAAAGAAGAAAAGAAAAAAAAAGAAAGAAAAAAAAAGAAAAAAAAAGAAGAAAAAAAAAGGGAAAGGGAAGGGGGAAGGAAGGAAAA
Organism: Conus ventricosus; assembly: GCA_018398815.1. Taxonomy (NCBI): domain Eukaryota; kingdom Metazoa; phylum Mollusca; class Gastropoda; order Neogastropoda; family Conidae; genus Conus; species Conus ventricosus. Next base: position 57,662,510 of record CM031604.1, on the reverse strand, counting down.
GGAAGGAAGTTTAAAATGTATGTTGCATAAAAAAAATACTTTGGGTGAAAAAACTTGTTCCCAAACAAAATAAACCCAATTTGCATTTCAAAGAGAGAGAAAAAGAGAAGACGACAGCAGAAGGAAAAGAGAGAGAGAGAGAGGGGAGAGAGGAGAGAAGAGAGGGGAAAAGAGAGAGAGTAAAAAAAAAAAAAGAAAGAAGTATTGTTCTTTTGCCTACAAGCTGGGAAATTTAGGTTTTTTGATTAAGCAAATTTTCCCTTTTTTTTAAGACTTCATTTTCTTAAAAACGAAAAAAAAAAAAAAAAAAACCCGGGGAAGAAACCCAAAGAAATAGACAAAAAATTTTGTAGTTAAAATTTTTTAGGGGGTTTTTGCATAAAATACACGCAAACTGCAAACGGGTTCATTTTTTTGCCGATTTTTCCCTTTAATGTTTCCCCATTTTTATGGGTTGTTTTAAGAGGGCCCATCCTCGGTTGAGACCAAGCTCTAAACGCTTTACAATCCACACTCTTTAAACAAAGGGCCCGGGCCCCCTTTGGGGAGTTTTGATGAGGACTGCCAGCTCAGTCTTTTCCCGGGTCATCCAGTCAATGTCCTTTCAATTTTTGTTCACTCAGTTTCCCTTTTTTTTCCTTTATTCTTTCCTTTTTTCACGAGGGGGCATGAAAGTGTAACGTGTCATCCATTTCCAACGGCCAAATTGGCCCCTTTTCTTCAGGGAAAATTGGGGGGTTGGGAATTTTTTTTTGTGTGTGTGGTGTTTTTGTGGTGTGGTGTGTGTGTGTGTGTGTGTTTTTGTGTTGTGGTTTTGTGCAAGATGTTATGCTGCTTCACCACGGAACCTCGGTTTTTGTCTCATTTTGAAGGACTGTATGGGAAAAATAGTCAGAATCAAAAGTTAACTCCCAAGGGAAAAAAAACCCCCCCGTACCGAAAAAGGCCCGGTGGAGGGTTTTGAACCCGCAAACCCCAAGGGTCACCAAAATTAAGAGTCCCGGGGGCTTTTACCACTGAGCCCCTTTTCCCGGGCCCCCCTTCCCTCTTCTCACGAAGAGAGAGGGGAGAGAGAGAAAAAAGAGGAGAGGAGAAGAAAGAGAGAGAGAGACAGAAAAGACAGACAGAAGTAAACTTGTTTTTTCCTACAAATTTTGTACCCGTTTAAAACCTTTTTTTTTTCTTTTTTTTTGTTTTTTGTACTTTTTCCGCTGAAAATTTTTATCCTCATAAAAATGAAAGAAAAATTAAACAAAAAAAAAAAAAGGGGGGAAAATTGTGGTTTGCAATAACCCCCACATCCAGCTACAAGCAGAACTGTGGGGGTGAACATAATTATCCCCGTGATTTTCATCCTCGTTTTTAGAGAAAGACAGGGGAAAAAAATAGAATTAAAATAGAAAGAGTTATTTGTGTTTTGCAAAACAGTAGGTTTTGGTGCAAAAAATTTTTGTTTTTAAAAGAAAATTTCCCTTTAACGTCTCTTTTTTTAAGGAAAAAAAGAAAAAATAAGAAAAAAAAGAAAAAAGAAAAAAAAAAAAAAAAACAAAGAAAAAAAGGGAAAAAAAGGAAGGGGGGGAAAAGAAAGAAAGAAAAACCCAAAAAAAAAAAGGGAAAAAAGTAATATTGATTTGGGATACAAAAAAATCTCGCTTTAGAAGCTTAGGGTTTTGGGAAAACCCTTTTCCCCTTTAAAAATTTTAAAAATCCCAAAGGAATAAAGAAAATGAAAAGAAAGAAAAAAAAAGGGGAAAAAAAAAAAAAAAAAAAAAAAAAAAAAAAAAAAAAAAAAAAAAAAAAAAAAAAAAAGTCGGAAAAAGGGAAAAAAAAAAAAAAAAAACGAAAAAAAAAAAAGAAAAAAATGGGTTGTTGTTTTTTTAAGGGGGAAAAAAACCGGGTGTGCCTTTTTTTAAAAAAAATTTTCCTTTAAAAAGTTCCTTCTTGGAAAAAAAAAAAAATAAAAAAAAAAAAAGAAAAAGAAAGAAAAAAGGGGGGTGGAAGAACCCCCAAAGGAAAAAAAAATTTTTTAAAAAAAAGGAAAAGGGAAAGGGGAAAAAAAAAAAAATGGAAAAAAAAAGAAAGGGAAAGAAACAAAAAAAGAAAAATAAAAGAAAAGGAAAGAAAAGAAAAAAAATGGGAAAGGGAAAAAGAAAGAAAAAGAAAGAAAAATTTAAAAAAAAAGGGAATGTTGGAAAATAAAAAATTGGAAAAAAAAAAAATAAATTTAATTTTCTTGCCATCGGTTTCACCAGAAAACCGGGGGGTTAAAGCAAAAAAAAAACCTTTTCTTTTTAATTTTTTTCCCCGAATTTTGGAAAAAAAACGGCAGTGGCAGGAAAAGGGAAATGGTTTAAAATTTTGAGGGGGGGGTGGGGGGGGGGGGGGGGGGGGGGGGGGGGGGGGGGGGGGGGGAGGGGAGCAGGGGGTTGGGTGGAGAGGGAGGAAGGAGGTGGTCCAAGGGGGACGACCGATCTGCACTCCCTACCCTTCAATTCCCCCGGCCTGGCTCACTTGGGTGAGAAGAAGAGAAAGGAAAAAAAAAAAAAAAACATGAAAAGAAATAAACAAAGGAAAACGTTGAATGAAAGCGCTATAACAAAAGAGAAAAAAAAAAAAAAACATTCTGGGGAAACAAACACACACAAACACACCAACACACACACACACACACACACAAAATACAACACACACTCCACACACCACACACACACACACACACACACACACACACACACACACACACACACACACCACGCACGCACGCCCCCACGAAATTTAGAGAAATACGTCATCGCTGGAAAGGAAAACAATGTACAGATCGCCCCATTGTTTCTCCCCTCCCCCATCCCCCTCCCTGCCCCTCCATCGGGACCCCCCCCCCCCCCCCCTCCCCTCACCCACCCCCACCCCCCTTTTCTCCCAAGCCTCTTTCTAAGCCTTTTCAACGATTTGTTGTTGTTGTTGTTGCAAGCTTCCATCATTCGATGAAAGAGAATGTTTTGATGCATGCTCCTCTCCCTCCTCCCCCGACCGGCCTTCCCCCCTATAATCGCAAGCTGTTGTTGTTGTTGTTGTTGTTGTTGTTGTTGTTGCTAGCCTTGGTAGATCTATAAATAGAAACTGGACATCCCCATTCCAACATTGAAAGAAGCGATCCGCCCTGTTTGGGGAATTTTTTTTTCTCAACCGTGTGTGTTGGCGCGGGGATAGATAAACAACCACACACACACACACACACAACACACAAACACACCACACCGCACACACACACACACACAACAGAAACGACAGACAGACAGACAGACAGAGAGACAGAGACAGAGAGAGAGAGAGAGAGAGAGATGAGGAGAGAGAGAGAGAGAGAGAGGCAGAACCAGACAGACAGACAAGAGGAGGGACAAAGAGCGAGACAAAATCAAACCACACAAAAAAGACAAGAGACCAGCGACGGAGGAAAGGGAAAGAGAGAAAGACAGAGACTTTAGAGGCAGAGTCAGAAACACAGACAGCGGAAGACACACAGACAGACATCACATGCAGCACTCGGGCACATAACAAACGCGCGCACGCACGAATGTAAACACACACGCGCAGTGTACACACACAACACCCCACACACACACACACACACACACACAACACACACACACACACACAAACACGCACGCACGCTCACACACACACCACAGAACTGCGCACAGAGAGAGAGAGAGAGAGAGAAAAGGAGAGGGGGAGAGGAGAGAGAGAGAGAGAGAGAATGGGGGGGGAGGAAGAGAGAGGTAAAGGGAGGAGAAGACATACAGACAGCCCGAAACAGAGACAGAGACAGAAACAGGACAGAGACAGACACGAACACAGAGAGAGAGAGAGTGAGAGAGGGGAGAGGAGACGGAGGGGAAAAAGGGGAGGAAGAGAGGAGAAGAGAGAGAGGAGGAGGAGAGACAGTCAGTCAGTCAGACAGCGGGACAGGCAGGCAGACAGATAGCCCGGGACGGACAGCGGTCACACACACAAAACACACACACTCACACACACACACACACACCACAACACTGATGTGTGCGTGTGTGTATTGGAAATTACTTATAATGTATTTTATTAACTTTATTGCGGGGGATAAGAAAGGAAGGGGAAGTGGGGTGGATTAAATGGGGGGGGGGGGGGGGGGGGGAAGCAAAGGATTTTGTTTGCTTGTTTTTTTGGGTTTTGTTGTTGTTTTTTTTTTATACTGTCATCCGTTTTGATTTTAAATTGATTAGTTAGTTGTTGGTTACAAGTATTTTGTTTCATGTTAATCTTCTCTTATGATTGTTTTTAAGATTTTCACACTCTTAACATCCCTAACTCTCTCACTCACACAACAGGCACACCCCACACAAAACACACACACACACACACACACACACACACCACGCACGCCGCACGCAGCACGCAGCACACACACAAAACACACCACACACACACCACACACACCACACCACAACCCCACCACACACACACGCACACAACACAACACGCCGCACACATACACACACTTACCGCTCACCCACACCACACACACCCCACACACGCGCACACGCGCGCGCGCGCACACACTCACACACCACCACACAACACCCCACACAAAACACACACACACACACACACATTCGCGTGCACGCGCACCCATACATATCACATACACGCTTTATGTGGGACGCCCGCAATTATTCCGTACAAAATTTACTTTTTTTTTTTTTTGGTCTAATATCACGAATAGTGGATAGACGTTAAAAGAAGGGACACACACACACACACACACACACACACCACACACACACGCACACCACACACACACACACAAACGACAGTCACAAAAGGGCTAAGGACAGAATGAGAATAAGAGAAAAGACCGACAGAAAAGACACAGAGAACGTTGTGAGTGTCGAATGATGATTTAAAAAACCGGAAAGTTAAGGAAAATAAATAGAAAACGAACGGACCAAGACAGCAAGGAATACCAAAAGGGGGGGGGGGAAAAAGAAGGAAAAAAAAAAAAAAAAAAAGCCGAAGGAAAGAAAAAGGAATAAAAAACAAACGTGTACATACTAAAACAAAGGAAAAGGTAGAAAAGAAAAGAAAACAAGAAAAAAAAAATGGAAGGCAGACAGAAAGATGAGAGGAGGGGGCGGGGGGGTGGGGTGGGAGGTTGGGGGCGGGTGGGGGGGGGGGGGGGGGGGAGGGGGGAGGAGGGGCCACCTTATTACCCTTACACACGATACATTTAAAAAGTAAACGGGTTCACTTGGCACTTAGAACATTTTCATCTGCGTCTTACACAGAAACAAAAAAAAAAAAAAAAAAAAAAAAAAATCCCGAAGCAAATCCCCCAACAGCGGAGAAATGGGTGGGGATGGAGGGGGGAGATGGTGGTGGTGTAGGTGGAGTGGGGGATGAGGAATAGGGGTAGGGGTGAGGAGGGTAGGGGGGGTCAGATGAGGATCGTTTTCAGAAACGAAAACACTGTCTTATAAATTCTCCAGCAGTTTAGAAGCTTCCCCCCCCCCCCCCCCCCCCCACCCCCCCCCCCCCCCCCCCGCCCCCCTAAATCGTTTTTGTTGGTTTGGGGGGCTTGGCCCGTCACTTCTGCAGATACATTTTCGACCACCCAAAATGCGAGATGATTTCCGTCGTTTGTTGTTTGTCGGCCTTAATCTTTTAATTTTTCCTTTCTTCTTCTTTCTTTTCTTCTCTTCTTTTCTTCTTTCTTTTCTTCTTTTTCCTCCTCCTCCTCCTCCTCTTCTTCTTCTTCTTCTTCTTCTCCAATTTTTATCAAAACGACTTCCTTCTCTCCTTTTTTTCAATCAGTTTTACATGCTCCCCCTTCTTTTCTTTTTTTTAATATTCATCCTCTTCTACTCTTCTCTCACTCACCGTCTGTATGGCAGCCCCTCTCCCTCTCTCTTTTCTCTCTCTCTCTCCCCTTCTCTCTCTCTCTCTCTCTCTTCTCTCTTTTCTCTCTCTTTTCCTCGCTCTTCTCTTTCCCTCTTTCTCTCTCTTTCCTCTCTCTCTCGTTCTCTCTCTCTTCTTTCGCTCCCTCGTTCTCCTCTCTGTTTCCCCTCTCTCTCTCTCCCCGCTCTCTTTCTCCTCCCCCCCCCCCTCTCTCTCTCTCTAGATCTCTTCCCTCTTTTCTTTCTCCCCCCCCTGTTCTCTCCCTCCCCTTTTCTCTCTTTCTCCCTCTTCCTTTCTCTCGCCCCTTTTTTTTTCTCTTTCTTCCCCCTCCTCTCTCTCTCTCTCTCTCTTCTCTCTCTCTCTCTCTCTCTCTCCATATTCTTCTTCTTCTTCTTCCTCCTCCTCCTTTTCCTTCTCGTCCTCCTCTTCTTCTTCTTGCTTCTCCTCTCCTTCTCCGCCCCCCCCCCTCCCCCACCTCCCAACTCTGTGGAACATTATATGGGTTAATGTTTTGTCATGGCGATGCCAGCCTGCTGTGCCGAGAGGTGCTTTGAAGATATGAAGTGGACTCAGGTTCTGTCCTGAGCTTTGAGAGCTGTAAACAGGGTATCACACTTATCTGCCTACCCGCCTCTCTCTGACTGTCTGCCCTCTGTGTGTGTGTGTGTGTGTGTGTGTGTGTGTGTGTGTGTGTGGGGTGTGTGTGTGTGTGTGTGTGTGTGCGCGTGTATGTGTGTGTGTGTGTGTGTGTGTGTGTGTGTGTGTGTGTGTGTGTGTGTGTGCGTGCGTGTGCGCGCGCGCGCGCGTGCGTGGTGTGTGATTTCTGAGAGTGAATAACTGTATAATGTTGTGTTGTGTTGTACTGCACGGCGCTGTGCTATATTGCTGGTTTCTTTTTTAATTGTATTTTAAGGTTTTGGATATATTGTACTTTACTGGACTAGCACGAGTATCTGAAAAGAATCAATAAGTACTTTATGAGTCAATGGCAAGCTAACGGCACTATGTTCTGATGGGTTCTGGAACGAAATGATTCTGATACTTAATAGTACCACCTTCGTGACTGACAACTGCGCCCGAAAGAGAAACGTCAAATACAGAGGTTGCTTGTATTAATGCATTATCGTACATGTTATCGACCTTGTGTATTTCATTCACCAATTGATTGATTAACAGGAAATAAAACGTTTTAAGAAGTCCCCCCCCCCCCCCCCCCCCCCCCCCCCCCCCCCCCCCCCCCCCCCCCCCCCCCCCCCCCCCCCCCCCCCCGATGTATTTTACATTGCCTTCCCAACGGGTTTAAAAAAAAAAAACCGGGGTTAATTTCTGAAAAAACTATTCCCCTTGGATAATTGCAGCCCTTAACCTTTCCCCGTACCCTAAGGGAAAAACGTTTGGAGAGGTGGGGGAGGGGTGGTGATGGTGTGGGGAGGGGATAGGGGAACACGTTGGAGAGGGGGGTGGGAGTGGTGGTGAGGGTGATGGGGGGGGGATAAAACGATTAAGGAGGAGGGGGGGAAGAGCAACACGCGGGACCCCCGTGGGGACGGGGGAGGTGGGGGGGGGGGGGAAAGCGCAAGCCCCCCTCATTTCACGTCCTGACAGCAGCTGTAAAAATGCCCCCCTGCCCTTTTTAATGTTTCCTAGCCGCTTTTTAATCTACTGAGTGGGTAACGACCGATTCTTGGCGTAGAAGGAAGGGGGAAGATACGAAAGAAGGGGGGGGGGGGGGGGAAACACACACACAAACACACTATCAAGGAGAGAGGGGAGAGAGAGAGGGGAAGTTCTGCCTACTCTTTTTCCCGAAGCTGTTCAAAAAACCTTGAAAGAACAGCCCCCAGGCAGAAACCCCCGCAGTTGCAGCCCAGTAAAACAGAGGGGGACAGAGGCTGCCCTTTTGCCGTACTCCGTTCCCCCCTCCCCCTTTGCATCGCTGCTTTTGACCCCGCAGCAATTTTGGAAATGAGATCCTGGCGCTCAAGCAATATACTTTTTTTTTCGGTCCTGTGGGGTAGAAAGCACCGTTTTTTTGTGACAAATAAAAGGGACGTCACTATTTTGTTGTTGTTGTTGTTTGTTTGTTTTTTGGGTTTGTCGTCAGTAATGAAAGTTTGCTGTCGAACGGACTTTAAAAATTTCCTTGGGGGTTAAAAAAAAAAAATTTTTCGCAGAATTTTTCTTTTTTCTTTTGGTTTTTCGTGTCTGTCTCTTTCCATTTTTTTCCCTTTTTCTCCCCTCAACTCGGGGGAAGTCCCGGATGGCCTGCACGGGAGAACGTTATGGGTTTCCTCCACGCTGGGGGTCGGGCAGAGTTTTCCCCTGTCCATCTCAAATGTTGTTACCCATCAATTGTTTTTGCTTTTTTTCCCTCTGCCCTTTTCCTCACAGACCCCGGGAGGACTTTTTCATAAAGGCTTTTTGGGTCAGGGACAAAAAAATGAAACACCCAAACTCGGGGTGCACCCAATTTTTCCATAACTTAAACTCAAACTTTGGCGCCAAAGACGGGCCCCTGGGTGGGCCCCCATTTAAGCTTAGTGGGGGGTTTCACGGAGCGGTACGACCCACCCAACAGACTAAGCCGTTTTGCCCGCGCCTTGTGCCGGCGCATTCTCGTCCCTGGGCCGGATTCATTACCCAATTTTTACATGACCAGTGCCCACTTTCCAAAAGGCGCCAGTAAGTGGGGAAGGGGGAAAGGGTAGTGCGTGGGGGGGGGGACTCTCAAAATTTTAAATGAAATTGCCCACCACAGGAGTAAGGTGTGTAGGCGTGATGTCATATTTGAATATCCAATGGAATTAGAGGGAGATAACTTGAGTATGGGGGGAAAAATACTGAAAAATGGTACTCCCCCTTTTTTTGGACAGATCAAAACGGAATAAAAAGGGGTAGAGTGAGGAACGAAGAACGGGGGGGAGAAAAACAGAGGAAAGAAGAGAAGAGGTTCGGAGGGGAAATTGCAAAAAGAAGGGGCCAGAGAGAGAGATGGGGGAGGAGAGAAGAGAACCAAGTTGGGATTAAAAGGTAGTTGCAGGGGAAAGGTTTTAAGAGATGGGGAAAAGGGGCTAACTAATAAAGAGGAAAAGAAAGAAAAAAAAAAAGAGAAAAGAAAAGCAACCATGCCCATTTGTAAGAGCAGACAGAAGAAGAGGGAGAGAGGCCCAATGCGTTAAGCAGGAAGAAAAAAAGGAAACGTCGGTTGAAGCACTGTTCATAAAAACCCGGGGGGTTCACCTCTTTGGCCAGCGCCACTTTCATGGGCATCCCCTACCAACGCCAGCGCCGCCCGCCCGGGTTAAGCAGCCCAGCTTGCCCCGGGAAAACCAAACACCATGCCAGCAGTTGTGTCTGTGGTAAAGCACGTGAGAAAAAAAAAAAAGGAAAGAGAGACAGTGATTCGTGAATGTTAAGTCCCCTGGCCAGGAAAAATAAAATTTTTATACCGGGTTTAGTTAATGGTTTTAGATAATGATTTTTTAAAGTTCAGGAAAGAGAAAATGTTTTTTTCTTTGTTCCTATGCATTGATGTTTTTTCTTGTCTGGTGTAAATTATAACTTTACAGTGGTTTGATGTGACGATGATGAATATAATAGATTGTAAGAAAGTGTAGTGTGTTTGGGCTGTGCGTAGTTTCCTCCATTTGACATCACCCGAGGTTGCATTTTAGGCAAATTCCCCAGGTTTTTGGCCATTTATTAAATTTGTTCAATTCTAGGAGGACTGGGGGGGATTCAAGTTTTGTAACCCAAAGACAAGGGGTTTTTTTTCTGTATGCCCCCAAGTTGTTAATACAGGCTTGGCATTGCCCCAAAGGTAGTTAAACTGGCTTGGCATTAGCCCCGAGTACTTATTTCGCCAGATTCCCTATAATTCGCTCTCAATTTGGGTCGGGGCCGGGGCGTCTTTAAAAAAAACTCGTTCCCACAATTTACTTTAGGTCGTGCTATTACTCACTGGTCGGTAACCACCAGTTTGGCTGTGTAGTGTAAATCTTGTTCAAAAAAAAAAAAAAAGGGAGATTTAAGGGGGAAGAAAAAACCCCCTTTTAAACAACTTGTTGGCTTTTCCTCGTGATCGGGTTACTCGGAGTGGTTGCGAGCATTCGTTAAAACCAGAAAAAAGATGAAGAGGAACGGGGGAAAAAACGCGAATCGCGAAAGGGGCGCGGGAAACAGAAAGATTAAGGATTCGGGCTAGTAATCGGGCGGGGAAACGCGGGAAAACAGAAAAAAATGAAGCGGGAAAACAAAAAAGGATTAAAGCTAGGAAACGCGGGAAAACAAAAGCAAGGGTTTTCAATAATTTGGAAAAAGTGAGAATAAAAAGGGGAGACCACCGGGAGGGTACTCATTTCCATAAATCTGTGCGACATGCCCCCCCGACCCAATTGCCAAAATTCTCTGAAGGAACCCATTCGATGAGCTACTCAGGTTTCGAAACGTTTGCGACCAGTCGGGGTTTGGGCCTCAGAAAGAGTGGGCATCATTTTTTCGGTTTCTGACGGGGGGGAAAAAACAGATTTTTCTGCTTACCACGAACAACGTCTGATTTCGGGTGTAGGAAAGTTGATGAAAAGGGTTTGACCTCACAGAGGGGGGTTTCGGAAAAATTTCGTTAGCTAATTTTAAAACGGGAGACAATCGTTTGGTTTACGTCTAGTCCTATTTTAGAAATGGTTAAATTGAGTGGTAGAAGAAGGATTCGCGAGTTGAAAGAGCTAGTTATGAAGGAACAGTTTTGTCGGGTTTCGGCCCGGGGTTTAACCATACATTTTAAAGAGAGACCCCAGACGCGGGAGTTGTTTGAAATTTGCAGGGTGTATGAGAGGCACGGTTTGGGATAAGGGGCAGGAAAAACAGGGGGTAGGCAAGGGGGGAGGGCAGGGACCGGGGAGTTTTCTGCAAATCTCAAACCCGTGGGGGGGAAGTAAGGGGAAAGGGCTTAGTGTTTCATTTGTCACAAGAAGGGGGCATGTGGGGAGGGTTGTCGATGAGGTTCCCGAAGGCGGCCTTGCAAGAAGTGGGTAAGGGGCTCAAGGGAAACGACCTGCGTGGAACCCCAAAGGGGGGGCAGTTGAAGAGGGTGGAGTGCGCTTGGCTAGCTGGACAGCGTCGTGTTGGGATGGAGGGCATAGGTGAGTGGTTCGTTACCATGGAAAAAGGGTGGGTTGGCCAGCAAGGGGGAAAGTGTTCGAACGGTTTTCTGCGGGTAGTACAACAACGTGGTTAAAGGGGGTTTGACAGGGCAAAACCAAAACCTGTCTCTAATCGATGGCCTGTGAGGGGTTTCCATTGTAAGAAGAAAAATACGTACCCCTTCTTTTCAGGCGAGTTGTTGCGTTGGTGTGGAAAACCCCCTTCCCATTGATCATTGGAAATTTCCAGGTGCAAGGGTCCCGGGGGGTCCGAGTTGTTGATGCTACGGGGGGAGCAGTTTTAAAACGGGCAAGAAGGGGGAAAAGGTTTTTAACCGTTGTTGTTCCAGGGAAGGGGCGGGGATAACTGTCGCCCGAGAGTTTAGGCTGCACAGGAAAAAGACCCTTCGCTCGTGAATCTTGGGGGGGTTGGGCAAGTTGGAGAGAAACAGGAGGTTAGAGGAGGTAACAGAAATTTTTTGTGAAAGGGGGGCTGTTTTACGATGTTCCCAAGGGGAAGACAGGGAAGGGGCCCCTCTTAGGGGTTTTCCAAAGGGGTTTTTCGGACACGTCATGTCGTGGGTCACGAGCGCTCATGGGGGTCATTCCGGGACCACAAAAAAAGTGACCGAACTTTTTTACTTTCATTGGCCCGGAGCTTTTGGAGACTCAAGGTTTCTGCATGTATGTGACGTGTGCAAGGGCCCACAAGGGGGTGAAGAGGGAAGGGCCTCTTAAATTTTCCCCCCCTTTAAATTGACACCCATTCGGGGGGTGGCTTTGATTGATTGGCCAATCGCGCCCGTTCCAAAAGGGGGGACGGGAGGTTGGGCGTGGTGGAATGCGCCAGATCCCAAACGGTTGCATTTAAAAGGGTGTACGAACAGGGCGCTGAAGGGTGGTGGCATTTCTCTCGGTGGGGGGGCCCGCACAAATTTTCTGACAGGGGGGGCACAGTTCCCTCGGGGTGATGGGGGAGGTCAAAAGGTGCTAGGGATCACCAGCTGCCATACCCTACCTCCACAATGCAAAGGCTTGGTGGAAGATTAACGGGTGCTGAAGGCATTTAAAGAACTCTGTGAGGAAAGGCCAGCAGATTTGGGGCCCCTACATTCCCGCGGCATGTTTGCCTCAGGGGAAACCCCTCAGGAAAGCACAGGCTTTTCGCCATTTGGCTGCGTATGGGGGGACAGTTCGGGGGGCCGTGTGCATTCTTCAAGAGTGTGGGCCGGAGAAAGGAGTCAGAAAAGGTTCCAAAAAAAATTATCATATGTGGTGGGCCTACCAAGGTGAGGAGACGTGGTGCAAGGGGGAGTTTGCAGGAGGTAGGGGCGCCAAAGAAGCAGTTTGAAGGAAGGTGGGAAGCAATTCCTCAGGTGGGGATCAAGTCCTGTTACTGCTTCCCCCGGGTCCACAAAAGTCGTTTCATTGGGAAGGCCCTTCACCCATTGAAAAAGGGAGATGGACTAACCCAATCGATGTAGGGAAAACAAAACTTTTTCCCCTGAAAAATTTTCCGCAAAAAATTTCGCGTGGACCCAAAACTTGGCGCAGCAGCAATCATTGAGGAGGTGAGGAGACCCAGCAGAAGAAGGGGGAATTTTTTTGCCAGTTTCCCAAAAAGAGTCATACAGGGTTTTCACTGAGAGGGTAGACAGTAGAGACAGGGAAGTTAGGGGTCCCAGAAATAAGGGGTCCCTATGAAAACCCGGCAGGACAACTCTTGAGACAGTACGGTGGGTTAAATCACGAAACCCCTACATGTGAAAGCTACCCGATCCCATATGCCACCCGCAAGTGATCGAGGAGGAGGGAAAAAGATGTTGGGCCTTGGGGTGATTGAACGCCCAAAAAATCGTTGGACCGTCGTCTTAGGAGGAAAAAATAGTGGCCCTCGATTCTGTGTTGACTTTAGCGTCGAAAGTGTCACCCAAATCGTGCGAGGAATACCGAAAAGGAAGCCTTTTCCTCAATCGCCACAAGCAAGAGCCAGATTTCACCGGTAGCTGGCAAGGGTTTTTGGCAAAGCCTTTTGAGGACTCAAAAGGAATCACAGATTCCCCTCCTTGGGGGGTTTCCAGTGGCGGAGTACTCCCTTTGGGTGGGCAAAGCACCCGCAGTTTCCTCGGATGAGAGGAAGTTATTACGGGGTTGGAAGGGGTTGTGAATTTCTGGATGACATTCTGTGGCATCCGAAATGGGGGGACAATGAGGCAGCAGCAGCATTTTTTTGAGAGGTTTAGACAAGCCAAACCCCACAGCCCGACCCAACAAAGGCCAGGTTTGGGTTTCCAACCTGGAGTTCCCAGGTTTTTTTGGGAGGGGACACAAAGCAGCCAGAAAGGGGGAAAAGGTGGGAAGATGATGAATTCAAGGACCAAAACCAAAACAGAGTCAGGGTCTGCTAGTTTTTTTTGGTTCTACAGGGAGTTTGTTCCAATTTTTTTGTGCGATCCGAGTCCTCTCAGTGATTTGGTCAAAGGGAGGGAAACGTCAGTGGTCGAGTGGGAGACGCTGCAGAGCAAGCACTGCAGACTGTTGGAAAAACTGGTTCCCCCCCCCTTTTGAAGTCCAATTTTCCAAACCATTTTTGTTCGGACATGTTTGGTGGTGGGGTAGGGGCAGATTGTTAAGGAGCTGGGGGGTCGGTTTCCTGTGGGTTGCTGCGGAAGTTGACAAAAGGGGAAGAAGGTTTCGCAACGGTGGAGAAGGAGTGTTTAGTTTGTGTGGGCCGTGCGAATTCCCCAAAAAAAATTGTATGGGGAAAGAGTTTCTGATAGAGACAGATCACCCAAACCCCTCAAATTCCCGCAGGAAGCCATTTTAAAAACACAGAGTTCTGGTTTTGGGGAATGGCACTGCGCCCCCCAAGGTTTTGAGTGCAGTACATTCCGGTCGACGAAGTGGAGCTGACTATTTTAAACCGTTTTTATTGCAAAATGCAACTCAGGGAAATCAGTATATCCGGGGTGCTTTGGTTGATAAAATGTTTGATTACAGTTTTGTTGATTGGATATGGGTTCATTTCCCCGTGGCTTTGGTTCTTTTTTTGTGAGACTTGTTCATATTTTCTTTGTGAGACTTGTTCATGTGGATGTAGTTATGCTTGGAGCATACAGTCGCTTGTGTAGTGATGTATTATTTGCAATAGTGAGGATGGAGATTCCTCAGTGAAGTGTCATGGATCGTGATCATATTATATTGTGCTTTTCATAAGAATTGTGAAGAGAAGATATGGCAAATCCGCTGGTAGGGGAATTGCATAGTGCGCACAGAGGTCGTTATAAAATGAGTCGAAAAAAACGCAAGAGCGCACGTCAATGATAACTCATTGGAGTGGTATTCACTAATGATATTTTTTTATAATTTATAAACCGTTGGTTGTAAAGTATTTTTAAAAACTTTGCACGTGTAGCTGTGTGTCAGCAAATTCGGTTGTTGTTTTTTTGTACCGTTGTTTTGAGACAATGCGGAGCATGGTCTTTTGCAAGGGGGAAATTGTCACGGACAAAAAATGAAACAACCCAACTCGTGGAGTCGCCAGCCAATTTGTTCGGACATAAGCTTCAACTCAAACATTCTAGGCGCCACATAGACGGGCCCATGGTCGGGCCCAGCCAATTAAGCTTAGTGGAGAGGCTTCACGGAGACGGTACGATCCACCCAGACAGACTAAGCCGTTTTGACCGACGCCTCGATGTCTGCCCGGACGCATCTCAGTGCCTGGGCCGGACTCATCTAGCCAATTTACACTGACCATGCCCACGACTTAAGCCACACGGCGCCAGTTAAGTAGGAAGGGGAGAAGGTAGTGCGTGGTGGGGGTGACATCTAGCTAATCAATTAAATGACCAATTGACCACCACAGAGAGTAAGGTGTGTAGGCGTGACTGTCTGATTTGAATATCCAATGGAATTAGAGGAGATAACTTCGAGTATCAGGGGTAAAAATACTGACCAATGGTACTCGCCCTTTTTGGACAGATCAAACGGAATAAGAAGGATGTGAGAGTGAGAGAACGAGAGAACGAGGGGAGAACGAACAGAGAGAGAGAGAGAGAGAGGTTCGGAGTGGAAGCTCTGCAGGAGAGAGGGCAGAGAGAGAGATGGGGGGAGGAGAGAAGAGAACCAAGTTGAGAGATTAGCACGAGATAGTCTGCAGAGGAAGGACTTAGGAGAGATTGGAAGAGTTGCTAACTAATGAAGAGGAAAAGAAAGAAGAAAAAAAAAGAGAAAAGAAAAGCAACCATGTCCATTTGATAAGAGCAGACTAAAAGAGAGAGAGAGAGAGAGAGTGCAATGCGTTAATGCAGGAAGAAAGAAAGGAGAACAGATCGATGTTGATAGTCACTGTTCTATCTAAACCGGGGGTTCGACCTCATACTTGGCCAGCGCCACTTTCATCGGCAGTCCAACCTGACCAACGCCAGCAGTCCAGCCCGACCGGTGCTAGCAGTCCAGCTTGACCGGTGCAAGCAAAACCAACACCAGTGCCAGCAGTTGTGTCGTGTGGTGAAAGCGACAGTGAGAAAAAAAAAAGGAAAAGAAAGAGACAGTGATTCGTGAATAGTTAAGATCACCTGGCCAGGTAAAGTAGAAATCTATTTATACCCGGGTTAGTTAATGATGTTTTAGATAAATGATTTTGTGAAGTTCAGGAAAGAGAGAATGTTTTATTTCATTTGATTCCATATGCATTGATGTTTCGTTCTATGATCATGTGTAGTAAAGTTATAGACTTTACTAGTGGTTTGATGTGACGAATGCATGATATATGAATGAGATTGTAAGCAAGCTGTGAGTGTGTTTGGGCTGTGCGCTAGTCCTTCCTCCACTGACATCACCCGAGGTTGACAATTGGATTCTATTACACGACCGTACCACCGTAGTTTACTTTTCTTGATTGATGTCAGCATATCTTCATGTGGATCGATCTGTGTGGCTTGATAGTTTGACGCACTTGTTCATTGGTAATACGATTAGTACATATCAGTATTTTGGCGGTGAACACCTCATTTCCACGCATTGGATTCTTCTTTCTTTATTCACTGCGAGAGTGCATGTTTCGCATGGAAACAGGAAAACGGTGTGTACACAAGTGAATACAGGAAAACAGTCTTGTGTTTCAGGTTTCAGTCTGGATAGTGCTGATGTTTTTGCTTTCCTTCAGAGGATTTCTGGTTTGTAATCCCTCACTGCTCAACATGGATTCCAAGTAAATGAGCTATTCCATAGTTGCGTGCTTCTGTCCTTGGACAGTTAACAGCATTGATTGTAGTGTCGTAGTTTCTATTCTCGGCGCTGATTTTCATGCCATATCTTGTTGATGCTTCATCCAGTCTTGCAACCAGGTTGGCGAGAACTGGCTCAATGCCTGCACGACCACCGATGTCAGCTGCTAAGCACAGGCTGGTCTCCAGTTATGACTGTACTGACGTGATCTTCGCATCAGTCCATGCGTTCCAGTAATATGTTGAAAAGCGTGGGAAATAGAAAGCAACCCTGACAAACTCAATTAACTTATGGAAACATTCGCCATAGCACCCTGCATGAACATTGCCTCTGTCGACTTGGAGTACAGTTGCTGAATCAGCTTTTGACCAACGTTGAATTCATTCATTTGTAGCCCATAAGGCTTCCTGCCAGATTCCATTGAATGCCTCCTTAAAATCTATGAAGATTTGGTAGAATTCTCTCTGATGTTCGTGATGCTTTCGCAAAAGGTGAACAGGTT
>CM031604.1:57623204-57640704 GCA_018398815.1 Conus ventricosus | reverse complement strand
AACTTTGACGAAGGTCTGCTGTCTCTCCATTGCCCTTCTAGGTGTGTTGTGTCTGTGTGGATGTATGCTGTCTCTCCATTGCCCTTCTAGGTGTGTTGTGTCTGTGTGGATGTATGCTGTCTCTCCATTGCCCTTCTAGGTGTGTTGTGTCTGTGTGGATGTATGCTGTCTCTCCATTGCCCTTCTAGGTGTGTTGTGTCTGTGTGGATGTATGCTGTCTCTCCATTGCCCTTCTAGTTGTGCTGTGTCTGTGTGGATGTATGCTGGCAAAAAAACAACAACAACAAAACAAACAAACTGGGACTTCAGCGTATTATGTCAGTACTTCGACGTCGGTGCTCAGGATGATACCATGTTACATCACTTATCTATCTTTACCCAGACTAGATTGACTTGAGTAGTTTTAGGCTTCATGTCGCGGTAAAAAGAAATTGAAGTGAGGCCATTTTGGAACGCGGAAGGGCTAACACACATACATGCATATACCCCTTTCTCTCTCTGTCTCTCTATCTCGCTGTGTGTGTGTGTGTGTGTGTGTGTGTGTGTGTGTGTGTGTGTGTGTTTTGTGTGTGTGTGTGTGTGTGTGTTTGTGTGTGTTGTGTGTGTGTGTGTTGTGTGTGTGTGTGTGTGTGGGGGGGGGGAGGGGGGCGCGCGCACACACGGCGTGTGCATGCACGTGTTTCGGCCCTCAGAACTTAACACTTTTTGAGACCAGCTGGAAAGTTTAAATGTATATATGAAAAGTCTGAAACCAAGTTTTGAACATTTCAAGTAAATTTGAAAGTCAGCCTTGAAATTCTGCACTTGTTTTCCACCGCGTCTCACTTATCGTTGTTTGTTTGTTTGTTTGTTTGTTGTTTGTATTATTATTATTTTGTTGTTGTTGTTGTAGTTGCTTTTCTTGCCTGATAAAGAACTATAACTCGAGATTCTTGTTCCTTGCTTGCATCTGGTGGCCTACTAATTCAACTCTCCCCTTCAAGCACAAGCAGAAAAAAAAAAACACCCCAAACCAGCCGAACGGAACGGCCGACATTCGGGCCTCATCAGTCCAGTCATGCATAGCCAATACACTCCTTGTGGCTTTTTTTTTTTTTTTTTTTTTTTAGACAGAAATAAGTGAAATAAGTGAATGCCATGCCTTTTAACACCCTCAACAATTACTCTGCCACTTCTCGTTCTCCCGGACAAGAACGCGAGTTCCGACGCCATAGTCATTTTCTTTCAGACTGCCTCGGTCAGAAATATCCACCACCTCAACTTTGTCACTGGGACATGTTTTGTTTTGTTTTTGCACGTGTAGTACCTGAACTAGTAATGATTTTTTTTTCTCTCTCGAAACGCTTTCGTTTTTAAGCCCCTCCCCCCGCCCCCTTCCCCTCCCCCGTGGGTTTTGACCCGACTAATTTCGTTCTTTGGTTTTAGTTTGTTTGTTTTCGAATATACTGTAATTGTTTAAGGGAATTACTCATTTTGAATATATTTGAGCAGGGATTATTAAGGAGTTGGGGAAGGGGGGGGGGAGAGAGAGAGAGAGAGAGAGAGAGAGAGGAGAGAGAGAGAGAGAGAGAGAGAGAGAGAGAGAGAGAGAGACAGACAGACGACAGACAGAGATGGAGACATAGACTTTGACAGAGACAGACATACAGACAGTTAGACAGACAGTCAGACGAGGAGCAGGGGAAAATATCACAAGGTTTGGGGGAGGGGAGGGTAGCAACAGAGAGAAAGGAGAGAGGAGAGAGAGAGAGAGAGAGAGAGAGAGAGAGAGAGAGGGGAGAGAGAGAGAGAGGGGAGAGCATGAGAGAGAGAGAGAGAGAGAGCGAGAGAGAGAGAGCGAGAGAAGAGAGCGAGAGAGAGAGAGAGCGACAGATAGACAGGCAGCAGACAGAAAAGACAGACAGAGACAGAGGGGAGGACACATAAAGGGGACAAAGAGAGAGAGGCCAAATCAAAAAATAGATTAGAAATTGCCGGCGGAGCTGATCGAAGTGGTCGAATTCGATAATAGTCTTCTACCAACCGAAAACCCCCATGTCCGCTGCATGAAGACAAAAAAGGGGGGTGGGGTTTGGGGGTGATATAATTCGTACCAGGACTGCAACCAGTGATTTCGTCCCGTTCTGTTCTTTCCTTTGCGAATTCTCAAAATATGTGTTTTATAAATAACTCGCCAACAACATGGCAACAATTCCCCACAAGTCAGCGGAGGTATTTCCAACACTTTTTAAAGATTGTTCAAATTTCCGCCTGTGTGCCTCATTTTTGCAAATCATTCCCATTTTCCTTTGCGTTGGGAAAGGAGCAAACCTTTTTGGCGTTCATCTATTGACACTGCGCCTTTCCATATTCCAAAAGAGGCTACGAATCATCGAATGCCAAGGAATTGTAAACTCGGATTCTTAGTTAATCGTTATTAAGTTTCTGAAGTTCGTAACCCTGATTCAATTTGTTCTTAGTCAGTTCTTGCAATTCGGGCCTCTGGATCGGGGCAAAAGTTTGTGCTGTTAACTTTTTTTGGCCACGAATCTCCGAATAAAATATTTAGTCAATTCTCAACCAAAATCGTAGTGATTTTTATGTTCGTAACTGAGCCCTTTAATCGTTTTTTTTTCGTAGGCATTCCTTTTTCTTAATCATTCTGGAATCGTGAACCCGGTGTCTTGACAACGAATCGGCTAGAATCTGTAAGAATGCCACGATGCCGCGGAAAGCATCAAAAAACAATAAGAACAAATCTACAAATTTTACGATAGGGTAAAATTTCAGGGAGAAATCTGCAGCAGTGTCCTGAACCATGAAACCCGCACTATTCAGGCCCGTTGTTCCAGATGCCAGAGCATTCTGAATTGTTGGCCAATATTCCGAAAGCATTCTCCCCCACAGTTTTGCCCTGAAATTTGTAGTTGGCCACCATCACTCATTGTCCGACCCATCTTGCCATAGGGTTTCATGAAAAAGTTCAAGGGGAAAGCGTCATCTCCCGAATGAAGTAGGGTTTGTGTCTGTCCCCTGGGTGATGTCAGTGGGGAAGGACTAGCGCACAGCCAAACACACTCACAGCTTGCTTACAATCCATTCATATATCATGCATTCGTCACTCAACACCTAGAAAAGTCTAACTTTATTACAAATGTTCTAAAACGAAACATCAAGCATAGGAATAACAATATAAAAACCCATTCCTCTCTTTCTGACTTCACAAATCATTTATCTAACATAAATTAACTTAACCGGGTTTAATTTGATTTCACTTTACCTGGCCAGGTGATCTTTAATATTCACGAATCACTGTCTCTTTTCTTTTCCCTTTTTTTTTTTTTTTCACGGGTCACTTTCCAACGCGTCACAACTGCGGGCGCTGGTGTTGGTCTGCTTGCCCCGGTCAAGCTGGACTGCTGGCGTTGGTCAGGCTGGATGCTGATGAAAGTGGCGCTGGCCAAGTACGAGGTCGAACCCCAGTGAGGATAGAACAGGGGACTATAAACCCATCGATCTGTTCTCCTTTCTTTCTTCCTGCATTAACGCATTGCATC
The DNA here is from genome assembly GCA_018398815.1 of Conus ventricosus. Lineage (NCBI taxonomy): Eukaryota > Metazoa > Mollusca > Gastropoda > Neogastropoda > Conidae > Conus > Conus ventricosus. The sequence continues at coordinate 57,637,168 of CM031604.1, read as the reverse complement.
CCCTCTCTCTCTCTTCTAGTCTGGCTCTTATCAAATGGACATGGTTGCTTTTCTTTTCTTTTTCTTTTCTTTCTTTTCTTCTCGTTAATTAGAAACTCTCTCTCTCTCCACTTTCCCCCTCAGTCCTTCCTCTGCGGGACTATCTCATGCTAATCTTTTCAACTTGGTTCTCTTCTCTCCTCCCTCATCTCTCTTTTCTCTCAAGCAGACCGGAACCCTCTCCCTCTCTTCTTTTTCTCTGTTTCGTTCTCCCCTCGTTCTCTGTTCACTCACTCTCACACCCCCTTTTATTCGTTCCATCTGTCTAAAAAGGGCGGTACCATTGGTCGTATTTTTACCCCCCTGACACCCGAAGTTGCTCCCTCTAATTCCTTTGGATATTCAAATCATGAAAAGTCACACCGACACGCCTTACTCTCTGTGGTGGTCAATTGGTCATCTAATTGATTAGCTAGATTTCACCCCCACCACACACTACTTCCCCCCTTTCCTACTTTAACTGGCGCCGTGTGGCTTAAGTCGTGGACTCTGGTCAGTTTTAAATTGGGCCCAGTGAGTCTGGGTGGGCGCCACACGTTCTGATTAACAATGACGCTGGTTCCACAAAGTGGCCAGTGAGTCTGAGCCAGGCGCTACGACTCGCTCGCTAGACATCGAGGCGTCGGTCAAAACGGCTTAGTCTGTCTGGGTGGATCGTACCGTCTCCATGAAGCCTCTCCACTAAGCTTAATTGGAGGATTCCGAACCATGGGCCGGTCTACGTGACGCCTGAATGTTTGCGTTAGGCTTAAGTCCAACTGGGCTGGTGGCGATTGACCACGAATTTGGTTGGGGTTTATTTTTTGACCGTGACAATTTCCCCCTTGCAAAAGACCATGCCCCGCATTGTCTCAAAACAACGGTACAAAAAGACAACAACCGAATTTGCTAAACCACAGCTACACGTGCAAAGTTTGAAAAATACTTTACAACCACGGTTTATAAATTATAAAATATATCATTAGTGAATACCACTCCAATGAGTTATCACTGACGTGCGCTCTTGCGTTATTTCACTCATTTTATAACGACCTCTGTGCGCCTTAGCGATTCCCCTACCTGCGGATTTGCCTATCTTCTCTTCACAATTCTTTTGAAAAGCACAATATAATTGTTTCACGATCCATGACACTTCACTGAGGAATTCTCAACCTCACTTATTGCAAATAATGCATCACTACACAAGCGACTGTATGCTCCAAGCATAACTACATTTACATGAACAAATCTCACACAAAAATTTGAACCATAGCCAACTGGGAATGGCCCATATCCAATCAACATAACTGTCATCAAACATTTATCAACAAAGCACCCCGGATATGACTGACTTCCTCTGAGTTGCAGCTTGCTAGACAAACACGGCTTAATTAGTCGCCCCGACATTCTGTCGACCTGGGTTTGTACTGCACTCGATACCTGTAGGGCTGCAGTCCCAAATTGCCCAACGCAGAACCCTGCTGTTTTTCAGCTGTGCCTCCTGCAAGAATTTGAGTGGTTGGTGATCTGTCTCGATCACGAACTTTTCCCATACAAGTATTTGTGGAATTTCTGCACGGCCCACACATGGCTAAACACTCCTTCTCTACAGTTGCGTACCCTTCTTTCACACTTTTTTCAACTTCCTGCTAGCATACCTCACAGGAAACTCGACCTCTTCATGCTCCTGCAACAATACTGCACCTATCCCACCACCTGAGCATCTGTCCGCAACAAAATGGTTTGGACATATCTGGTAGCTTCAAGATGGGACGGGAACCTAGTCTTTCCAACACCGTCTGCAGTGCTTGCTCTGCAGCGTTCTGACCATTCGACCACTGCCGGTTTCCCTGCCTTGACCAAATCACTGAGGGACTCGTGATTGGGTGCGAATTGGGAACAAACTCCTATAGAACCAATAAAACCTAGCAGACTCCTGAAATTCTGTTTTGGTCTTTGGTCTCTCGAATTCAAACTCTTCTCCACCTTTCCCTTTCTGGCTGCTTTGTGTCGCCTCCGACAACAAAACCTAGGAACTCCAGGCTTGGGGAAAAACCCAACCTGGCAACTTTGTGGCCTGGCTGTGATTGGTTGTCTCAACCTCTCTAAAACTGCTCCTAGCGCCTCATATGCTCCTCCCATGTCTCGGATGCTATCAGAATGTCATCCTGAAATTCACAACACCCTCCAATCCCGTCAATAGCTTCCTCAATTCTGAGAGAAGACTGCGGTGCGTTGACCATCCCAAAAGGGGGTACTCCCCCACTGGTATAGCCCCATAGGAGTGGAGAATGCTGTGACTTCCTTTGAGTCCTCACTCAGAGCTATTTTCCAGTACCCTTGTCAGATCTATCCTGGTGAAATACTGGCTCTTGCTTGTGGCGATCTGGCGAACAGGTTTCCATGTTGGTATGACTCTGCATCGACCTTGGTGACACTGTTCAGACGTCTATAGTCGACACAGAATCGATGCTCACCTGACTTTTTCCTCACTAAGACGATGGGTGCACTTATGATGATTTGGACGGTTCAATCACCCCAAGGTCCAAACATCTTTTCTACCCTCCTCGATCACTTGCTTGGTGGCATATGGGATCGGGTGGCTTTCACATGTACGGGTTTCTGTGATGTCAACTCCACCGTACATGTCTCTAGAGTTGTCCTGCCTGGTTTAAACAGTCAGGGGGCGCCCTATACTGTTTAGGAGCCCCTAACTTCCTCCTGTCTCCTACTGTCTAGCCCTTCATAAAAGTGGACACATCCTGTATGACTCTTCCCTGGAAACTCAGGCAACAAAAATTCCCCCCTTTTTCTGCGGGTCTCCCTCACCTCCATCAATGATGCTGCTGCGCCTAGTGATGACTCTCACGCTGAATATATTTGCGGAGTAAATTTGCATGGAAAAGTTTTGATTTCCCATTCACATCGATTCGGTAGTCCTGATCTACCTTTCAATGATGGTGATGGTCCCTTCCAATGCATCAGCAGTTGTTGTGATCCCTGGAAAGCAGTAAAGGACTTGATCTCCCACTTGAGGAATTGCTTCCTCACCTTCCTGTCATACTGCTTCTTCTGGACGACCCTAGCCTCCTGCAGACTCTCCCTTGCGACCTTACATGTCTCCTCGAGCCTATTGCGTAAGTCCACCACATACTGATATGTGGTTTTGCTTCTTTTGGACTCCTGTTCTTCGGACCACAGCTCTTTGAGAATGCACACCCGGGCCCCGAACTGTCCGCCCATACAGCAGCTCAAATGGCGAAAAGCCTGTGCTTTCCTGAGGGGCTTTTCCCCGTAGGAAACAGTGCCGCTGGAAAAGTAGCGGTCCCAATCTGCTGGCCTTTCTCACAGAGCTTCTTTAAGATGCCCCTTTAGCACACCGTTGAATCTTTCCACCAAGCCATTGCATTGTGGATGGTATGGGGTAGTGAGCAGCTGTGTGATCCCTAGCAGCCTGTTGACCCCCCTCATCACGCCGAGGTGAACTGTGACCCCTGTCACTGAGAATTTGTGCTGGCACACCCCCCGCGAGAAAAGATTTTCTAACCCGCCCTTCAGCGACCTGTTGCGTATCTACGCCTTTCAATGCAAAACCCCTTCTGGGTATTTTGGTCGCGTAGTCCACCGTGTCAACACATACCCGTGCCCACCTTTGGAAAAGGGCGCGATTGGGCCAATTTAGATCAACAGCCACTCTCCTGAACGGTTTTGTAATTAAAGGGGATGTTTAAGGGTGCCTTCCTCTTCACCCCTGTTGTGGCTGACCTTTGACACACATCACATGACATGCCAAAAAAGTTTTATGTCTGCCATTGCTCCCGGCCAATGAAAGTCATCAAAAATTCGGTCAGCTGTTTTGATGGTGCCGAGTGACCCGCCAGAGCGACTCGTGACCACATGACATGACAGTGTCACGATAAAACCTGCTGGTTACCTCTAACTGAGTGGTCACCTTACCTGTCTTCCCCTTGGTGAACACTCGGTACAAACAGCCCGCCTTTCACACGAAATTCTGTTCCCTCCCTTTAAAACCCCCTGTTTCTCTCCACCTCTTGCCAACTCCCAAGACTTCACGAGCGAAGGGTCTTGTTCTGCGCTGCCCTAAACTCATCAGGCGCACATCTATGCCCGGACTTCCTTGCCGGAACGACTAACGGTTTATCAACCTTTTCCTCCTTCTTGCTCCGTGTTTGAATGCTGCCCCTGTAGCAGTCAACAACTCAGGATCCCTGGATCCCTTGCCCCTGGAATATTTCCCAAAGATCAAATCATGAAGGGGTTTCTCCATCACCAACGCAGAAATCGCCTGAGAAGTAAGGGGTACGTACTTCTTTTAGCAACTGGAAACTCCTCACAGTGCCCCGATTTGAGTACAGGTCTGGATTTGCCCTGTCAATCCCTTTCTCGACCAGCGTTGTTCGTACTACCCGCATGAACACCAGTGTCTCGTAAAAACTTTCACCCTCTGTGGCCATCCACCCTTTCCACTGGTAACGAACCACTCAGCCTAGTGCCCTCCATCCCTGACACTGACTGCTGGGCCAGTTGCTACCTTTGGAGCACTCCACCCTCTTCAGAATGAATCCCCTTTGGTTCACTGCAGGTCGTTTCCCTTTACGACCCTAAACCACCTTGCAAGGCTGCTGCCTTCTGGAAACCCCATGCGACAATCCCTCGCCACATGTCCCTTCTTGTGACAAATGAAACACCTAATGTCCCCTTTTCCCTTCCTTTGGCCCCCCACTGGGTTTGCAGACTTTGCGAAAACCTTCCTAGTCTCCTTCACTCTTCTCACCTGTGGCCTGGCACCTGTTTCTCCTGCACCTTAGTGCCCAAACGTGCCTCTCTATACACCTCTGCGAACTTCAACAAACCCCCTGCTGTCTCTGGCTGTCTCTCTTTAAAATTGTATGGTTAACCAGGGCCGCAACCTGACAAAAATCTGTTCTTTCATAACTAGCTCTTTCAATCAGCAAACTCCTTCTTCGTCACCGCTCAACTCTAACCACTTTTCAAAAAGTGAATCCAAACGTGCACCAAACTGAGTGTACGTCTCACCTGCTTGTAAATTTAGCTGACGAAATTTCTTCCTAACCCCTCCTCTGTGGGTCAAACCCTTTCATTCAACGATTCCTTTCCCACAGCGCCGAAACCCGACTGTTGTTCTGTGGTAACGCAGTAAAAATCTGTAATGCCTTAACCGTCGTAACGCCGACAAATGACTCCCCCACTCTTCTGGAGGCCAACCCTGACTGGTCCCCCAAACGTTTCGAAACGACTGATGTATGCATCAATCAAATTGGTTCCTTCAGAGAATTTTGGCAACTTGGGTCGGGGAGCTTTGCTGCGCACAGGGGTCACTGGAAAGTGAGCTACATCCTCGGTGGTCTCCCTTTGTATTCTCACTTTCTCCAACTCTAATTGAACCTTTAATCTTTCTGTTTCCTGCGTTTCCCTGCTTTAATCCTTTCTGTTTCCTGCTTCATTCTTCTGTTTCCTCCCTAGCCTGATTATCATTAGCCTGAATCCTAATCTTTCTGTTTCTTCTTTCTCTACTGCGACCCGGCGTCTTTCTGCTCGCTCATCTCTTTCCATCTTTTGTTGGTTTTCAACAAATGCACGCAACTCATCTCTGAGTAACCTAGATCACGAGCGACGCTCACAAGTTGTTCAATAGGGTGTTCTTTTTTTTCCGCCATTATATTTCTTACAAGATTTTATAATACGACAGCCAACTGGTGGTTACCGACACGAGTGACGTAATAGCACAACCCTATGAATGATAATATTAGCTTGGGACACGTAGTTAGTTTTTACAAAAACCCCCAGCGCCTGACCCAACTATGAGAGCGAATTATAGGAAATCTGTGCAAAAATAAGTACTCTGGGGCTGAAATGCCAAGCCTAGTATTAACTATCTTGGAAGCAATGCCAAGCCTAGTATTTTAACTATCTTGGGAACAACAGTAAGACAACCCCTTGTCTTAGGATTAACAATACTTGAATCCCCCCCACTTCCTCTCTGAGAAGTTGAAAAATTTTAAAATAAATGGGCCAGAAATCCTGGCAGGCTCCGCCAATAAATTGTCAACCTCGGGTGATGTCAGTGGGGAAGGACTAGCGCACAGCCCCAAACACACTCACAGCTTCCCTACAATCTCATTCATTTTATCATGCATTCGTCACATAAAACCCACTAGTAAAGTCTTTAACTTTACTACACATGTTCATAAAAACGAAACATCAATGCATATGGAATCAAACAATATAAAAACATTCTCTCTTTCCTGAACTTCACAAAATCATTTATCTAAAACATCATTAACTAACCCGGGTATAAATAGATTTCTACTTTACCTGGCCAGGTGATCTTAACTATTCACGAATCACTGTCTCTTTTTCTTTTCCCTTTTTTTTTTTTTTTTCACTGTCACTTTCACAACGCGTCACAACTGCTGGCGCTGGTGTTGGTCTGCTTGCACCGGTCAAGCCGGGGCTGCTGGCTTTGGTCAGGCTGGACTGCTGATGAAAGTGGCGCTGGCCAATCGAGGTCGAACCCCAGTGAGGATAGAACAGTGACTATCAAAAATCGATCTGTTCCCTTTCTTTCTTCCTGCATTAAAAGCATTGCACTCTCTCTCTCTCTCTTCTAGTCTGCTCTTATCAAATGGACTGGTTGCTTTTCTTTTCTTTTTTCTTTTCTTTCTTTTCTTCTTCGTTAATTAGCAACTCTCTCTCTCTCCACATCTCTCCTCAGTCCTTCCTCTGCAGACTATCTCATGCTAATCTCTCAACTTGGTTCTCTTCTCTCCTCCCCTCATCTCTCTGCTTTTCTCTCAAGCAGACCTAGAACCTCTCCCTCTCTCTGTCTCTCTGTTCGTTCTCCCCCTCGTTCTCTCGTTCTCTCACTCTCACATCCCCTTTATTCGTTCCGATCTGTCCAAAAAGGGCGAGTACCATTGGTCAGTATTTTTACCGCCCTGACACCCGAAGTTAGCTCCCTCTAATTCCATTGGATATTCAAATCATGACAGTCACACCGACACGCCTTACTCTCTGTGGTGGTCAATTGGTCATCTAATTGATTAGCTAGATTTCACCCCCACCACACACTACCTTCCCCCCTTTCCTACTTAACTGGCGCCGTGTGGCTTAAGTCGTGGACACTGGTCAGTGTAAATTGGCCACTGAGTCTGGGTGGGCGCCACGACGTCTGATTAACAATGACGCTGGTTCCACAAAGTGGCCAGATGAGTCTGAGCCAGGCGCTACGACTCGTCTCGCTAGACATCGAGGCGTCGGTCAAAACGGCTTAGTCTGTCTGGGTGGATCGTACCGTCTCCATGAAGCCTCTCCACTAAGCTTAATTGGACGGATCCGAACCATGGCCCGGTCTACGTGACGCCTAGAATGTTTGCGTTAGAGCTTAAGTCCAACTGGGCTGGTGGCGATTGACCACGAATTTGGTTGAGGTTATTTTTGACCGTGACAGTGTCTGTCATCGTAGGGCATAGGATCACTGTCAGGAAAGTTTATGGTGTTGTCGTCGATGCACTCCACCAGTTCTGAAGCATCAAACAGTTGTCCGTCTGATTGATGACCTTCTCCATCAGTGTCTATCCAGATGAACTTGTAGTCTGCATCCATTAAGGCAAGAAGGACCACAGAGAAGAAGCCTTTGTAATTGTAGAAGACACTGCCTGAGTTATGTGGCTTCCTGAGAGCAATATGCTTGTCATCCAAGGCCCCCAGGGCATGAGGAACATTCCACCGGTCTTGGAACTGCTGGGCATTGGAACTACTGGGCAATGGCCTTCCAGTCCTCCTGGGTCCGTGGCAGTGGCATGACTTCATCCTTCAGTTCCTGTATGATGGCCTGACAGACTTCCTGCACACTGTATACCACAGTGCTGTAGCCACATCTGAAGTCATACTGAAGGGTATGGTACCGGTCTCCTGTAGCCAGATGCCTCAGGGTCATGGCCAGCTTCATTCCGGCATCAAGGGCTGGTCTCATGTGGGTATCTTTCCTCTGGATGAATGGGCCGATCCTGTTGAGTAACTCATCAAACAGGTAGGGTGGCATTCTCACATAGTTGGCAAAGGCATCTTCCACCCTCAGCTCCTGCATCAGTCTGCTATAGTGCCCATACTCTAGTCCTCTCGCTGGTGTCAGCCATGGCCTGACCCACCACTTGGGGGCCCTTCTCCTTCTTCGAACCAGTCTTCTATTCATCACCAGCTGCTGTTCATACCCCAGTTCCAGGGCCAGAGCAATAGCTGTTCTACGTTGGCAATCCATTTTGGAACTGATGCCCCAGCAGGGATGAGGGCTTTTTTTATACTGTATTGAGGGAAACTTCCACGAATTTTCAAGAACAGTCTCGATCTTAATTATAACCGTACCAGATTCGTGATGCCTTCGGAACATTCGTAGCTTATTTGTGACTGAATCTTAACATTCCTTAAGTATTCCTAAGCGATTCTTGCAAATCGTAGTTATTTCTGGGCAATCTTCATATGGTTCCCGCCGATTTGAGCAGAATCCCACGAATATTCCAACGTCTGTCTTACAAATTCGTAACCGATTCGTACAACGTCAAGATTTTGTACAGAAATTTGCAAAAATCCACGATTCCTTACGATTTCTAAAATTTATCAATTCGTGGCGATTCGCTGGACTCGTAGCTCGGACTCCCATCCAGACATGAACACACCTGGGTTGTTGTTGTTGTTGTTTTGTTTTGTTTTGTTTGTTTTGTTTTTTTAGGCGTTAGGCTCAAGACGACGTCACGGCCCTCTGCCTCGGGTCACGGGTGGCTGAGCAGAGAGTGGAAGGAATGGCACAGACGTATGTGGGCGGAGGTGGACGAGAAGCAGGGAAGTCGTCGAATGGAAGGGAAGGGTATACTTACTACTCCTACTGCTACTGCTCCTGCTCAGGGGAGACAACCCTGAGTCGTCGGGGTGTCTCTCGGGGCTTATAATGTGACAGGGCTTTTGACTTCTGCCCGGCTACACCGCCTGTTTGCACGTTCGTGTCAGATCTTCGCCGCGCGGTTCGGTTCTGGGATGTCAGGTGGGGATAAAGGACGGAAGGGGAGAAGGGTATAAGAAGCGGGTGGGGTGGTGAGGCGGGGAGAGGGATGGTAGGGTGGAGGGGTGAGGAGGCGGGGTGGTGGCAGGTGGAAGGTGGGGTGGGCGATGGGGGGATAGAAAGGCTGGTGTGTGTTGGAGAGAGAGAGAAGGAGAGAGGGAGAGAGAGAGAGAGAGAAAAGAGAGAGCTAGTGTACGATTGCAAAATTATGACGTACTATTTAGTGCCGATCTTGCATGGCTGTACGTCTTGTGTCGTGCGTGTAAGTGCTGTGATGTCATGGTGTTGTGGTGCTACTTCGATGCAGCGTGTAGTGTGTGATTCGGTGAGATGCTGTGGTTGTGCGCTTAGATGAGAGGGTTGTGGGTCGCCTATCGTAGAGTCATGCTGTGTGTGTGTGCGTACTTGCGTTGTGTCGTGCTGTTTTCTGTGTGTCGCTTACTTCGTGGTGTCGGCGTGTTCTGTGTGTCGCTTACTGTATGAGTCAGCTGTGTTATGTTGTGCGCGTTACTTCGTGTGGTGTTGTGCTGTGTTCTTTGTTCGCTTACTCGTATGATGTCATGCTGTGTTCTTGTGTCGCGTTACTTGCGTGTGTCTGCTGTGTTCTGTTGTGTCGCTTACTTCGTATGATGTCATGCTGTGTTCTGTTGTGTCGCTTACTTCGTGTGTGTTGGCTGTGTTTGTTGTGTCGCGTTACTTCGTGTGTGTGTGCTGTGTTCTGTTGTGTCGCGTTACTTCGTATGATGTCATGCTGTGTTCTGTTGTGTCGCGTTACTTCGTATGATGTCGTGCTGTGTTCTGTTGTGCTGCTTACTTCGTTGTGTCATGCTGTGTTATGTTGTGCTGCCTTACTTCGTATGATGTCATGCTGTGTTCTGTTGTGTCGCGTTACTTGCGTGTGTCGTGCTGTGTTATGTTGTGCTGCTTACTTCGTATGATGTCATGCTGTGTTATGTTGTGTCGCGTTACTTCGTGTGGTGTCGTGCTGTGTTGTATTGTGTCGCGTTACTTCGTTGGTGTCGTGCTGTGTTGTATTGTGTCGCTTTACTTCGTGTGGTGTCGTGCTGTGTTGTATTGTGTCGCGTTACTTCGTGTGGTGTCGTGCTGTGTTGTTGTGTCGCGTTACTTCGTGTGGTGTCGTGCTGTGTGTATGTTGTGTCGCGTTACTTCGTGTGTGTCGTGCTGTGTTATGTTGTGTCGCGTTACTTCGTGTGTGTCGTGCTGTGTTGTATTGTGTCGCGTTACTTTGTGTGGTTCGTGCTGTGTTATGCTGTGTCGCTTACTTCGTGTGGTGTCGTGCTGTGTTATGCTGTGTCGCGTTACTTCGTGTGGTGTCGTGCTGTGTTATGCTGTGTCGCGTTACTTCGTGTGGTGTCGTGCTGTGTTATGTATGTCGCTTTACTTCGTGTGGTGTCGTGCTGTTTTGTATTGTGTCGCGTTACTTCGTGTGGTGTCTGCTGTGTTTATGTGTGTCGCGTTACTTCGTGTGGTGTCGTGCTGTGTTGTATTGTGTCGCGTTACTTCGTGTGGTGTCGTGCTGTGTTTGATTGTGTCGCGTTACTTCGTGTGGTGTCGTGCTGTGTTTATTGTGTCGCGTTACTTCGTGTGGTGTCGTGCTGTGTTATTGTGTCGCTTACTTCGTGTGGTGTCGTGCTGTGTTATGTTGTGTCGCGTTACTTCGTGTGGTGTCGTGCTGTGTTATGTTGTGTCGCGTTACTTCGTGTGGTGTCGTGCTGTGTTATGATTGTCGCGTTACTTCGTGTGGTGTCGTGCTGTGTTATATTGTGTCGCGTTACTTCGTGTGGTGTCGTGCTGTGTTATGCTGTGTCGCGTTACTTCGTGTGGTGTTGTGCTGTGTTATGCTGCGTCGCGTTACGTCGTGTTGAGTGGCCACACGATGTGTTCCACCGCATTCTATTTAGCAGAAGTGCGTTGAATTGCATCGTAGCAAAATCTTCTTTTTTTTTCTTTGTCCTTGTTCCAGGTCACAGTATATTTAGATCGTGTTTTTTGAAGGGCTGTTGAGGCATGAGGATTGGGGGGGGGGGGGGGGGGGGGGGATGGGGTCCCCAACAGGTACATTGCCATCACGCCAGGTATCGATCACAAGGAAGTTTCAAGGAATAGAAGGATCAGATACTCCAACATGCATTAACAGATGAAAAAAGAAAAAAAGAGACGGGGATTTGTTGTTGTTGTTATAGTTGTCCCATATTCCGTGTCACCTCAGTGGCACTGCATCCACGCTACTCATTCCGGCTTCCTGTCCACAGCCCCAGCCTGGCTTGTCCCGCCACAGCCGCGTTCGTTACCGACGATTCACAGGGAGCAGTGACTGTGAAGTCGTCATGAGGCAACCGACCGGAGGAGACGCTGCACTGCTGCAGAGTCACTTTCGTAGCGTTCAGTGATACCTGTTCTGTTCTAACATCCGCAGGACACCACCTACTAAGCTTCCTACTGGGGACAATAATTTCTTAGTTGCTGTGCCGGCGTGAGTAATCGCCTTTGATTCAACATCTGTGGTTGTCCTTAAAGGGCAAGGGGTCCGAAACGAAATCCTTTAGGGTCAAGTACCGCTATATTCCTCACTATGAATAGCAGTGTCGCAAGTGATTGAAATACCCAGACATTCTCACTTTTGGATATCCGGGCTACTACATCTCTCAGGGAAGAGCATGCATGCCACCGAACGAAAATTCAGTTCTCTGGGAGTTGCCTTCCCCTTTTCCAGTGTGTGCGTGTTTTGTTTGTTTTTCAAAACAAGTGATCTCCACCCTACACGGCCCACCGCTATACACGGTTTGACCTATCATAGGCACCATCTATACCGCTGTGGGTGTGTTTCCACGAGTGAGTGCTTGGCGCTTTCTATTCTCGGGACCTACGTTTATTCATTTATTTATCTATTCAATTTATTTTTTAAGCACTTATGGTCATTGTTCGCTGATTGTTCGCTGATTGTTCGCTGATTGTTCGCACTTCGTTGTCATCGCCTTCACTGTTGCTTGTCCTGCCTGAAGAAGGCCAGGGAGGTCGAAACGCGTCGTGTTTGTCATATTATTTGTCTGTTTCTTTCGTTCAACGGCGTAGTAATATTCCTTGTATTTCAATTTCCGCCTGCAGTCATCTCACCTTGACTGTAACAGTGATTCATACTGACTGCTACCCTTCGGTGTTTTGTATCTTGCGTCGGGTTACGGTCTTATGTGCACACTTGTAATAATCATTGTTGGCCGGTTGTTCGTTCTTTGTTTTCATCGCCTTGCATGTTGTTTGTCTGACCTGAAGAAGACCAAAAGAGGTCGAAACGCGTCGTGTCTGTCGTGGAATTTATGTGTTTCTTGCGTTCGGCGGCATAGTAATTTTTCTTCTTCTTTAAAAAAAAAAAAAAAAAAAAAAAGTTAAGTTCAATCTCCTCCTGCAGTTACCTCACTTTCAAACAAAAATACCAAATGACAAAAAGAAAATTAACTATCCTTCGTGCTAAGATCAACTCTAATAGTAGAGCATGGAACGGAAGGAAGAGGAAGGAGAAGGTGAGAGGGGCAAAAAATAACTGTGGCTTTTTTTTTCATGACTGTCATTATGGGCTTAGGGTCTGTTTGCTGTCCAAAGCGGCATGGTGTCCTTTTGGGCCTGGCCTCAGGGCCGTTACCTTTCTTTGCATCGGCCTTGACCCGCGTTGCCTTGACCTTTTGCCTTTAACCTTTGCCTTGACCTTCATTTGCTCGGTTTGATAAGAAGAAGAAGAAGAAGAAGAAGAAGAAGAAGAAGAAGAAGAAGAAAAAAATTGAAAAATGGTAAAAGTGCTGAAAGAAAGAAAGAGAGAGAGAGAGAGAGAGAGAGAGAGAGAGAGAGAGACAGAGACAGAGACACAGAGAGACAGAGAGAGAAAGAGAGCGGGGAGGGGAGGGGAGGAGTGGGGAGTTTTGTTGTGCCGGTGATAGCAGGTAAACAATATCATTTCATGACATTATACACTGCCTTCTCCTTCTCTCTCCTCCCTCCAACCGCACTTTCTCACAGACAAAGACTTTAGAAATCTCTCTCTCTCTCTCTCTCTCTCTCTCTCTTCTCTCTCTCTCTCTCTCTCTCTCTCTCTCTTAGCGTCGTGTTCTTTGTATTCTACGACATCGCACTCCATACGCCCATTCATCTATCTATCAATCGATCTATGCATCCATCCATCTATGCATACATCCATCCATCTATCTATCCATCCATTCATCCATCCGTCTCTCTCTCCGTCCATCAATCCATCTATCTATCTATCTATCTATCTATCTATCTATCTATCTCTCTATCTACCTATCTATGAAACGTGACTCCAGCTTATCCCAGTACACTCTTCAAAGACAATTCGTTTGTACGTTCATTCTTCAGTGCTGCTCCCCTTCCTTTTCCCTTGCCTTCTCTCTCCTCTTCCTCTCTCTTCCTAAACCCTCGACGTCCTTCTGCCCCTTCCCCCTCTCCCATCCCTCCCCCCTTCCTTGTTGTGGGAGGAAACTGCAGTGTACGTGACCAGCAGGGTCTATGTCATTTCCTCATCACCTGTTGGCTGTGATCATCTCCATCACTTCCAGTGCAGACGGAGGAGAACGGGAAGTGTAAGTAGCTGTCAAAAAAATTGTCGCTGCGGATTGAAACACCGGAAAACGTCCCGACACTCTGTTGGTAAGGAGAAGAAGGAGAAAGAGGGGGAGAAAGAGGAGGAGACGAGGAGGAGGAGGAGGGGTGAATAGGAAGAAGAAGGAGGAGGGGGAGGAGGAGGGGGAGGAGGAAGAAGAAGGAGAAGGAGCAGGAGGAGAAGGAGGAGGAGAAGAAGAAGAAGAAGAAGAAGAAGAAG
>CM031604.1:57615704-57618204 GCA_018398815.1 Conus ventricosus | reverse complement strand
TAAGTGTGACGGTGTTTGAGGAGGAGAAATCCTTATGTCGCACATCAACAACAAATTATGCAAAACATATATAACAAATTCGTACAATATAGGCTTAAATTTTTGCCACTCTTAAAGCAGAAAAAATTAGACCATGCTGAGTCCACAAGCCATTCCGCTTGATTTATCCAGATCCTTTCTTTAACTGTCAAAATCCTGTCAATGTAAGACATTGTATTTTCAAACTGCCGTATTTGTCAACGGCACCACAGCAACGACAGGTAATGTTCATTCCATGGTTTAAAAGTTCACATATTACCTGATTATTACAATAACAACAACAGAAACGACGACAACGACAACTACGACGACGACGACGACAACAACAACAAACTAGCATTTGATAAACTGTGACAATCCAGTGGTAAAATTCTCATTAAGATATGGTCCGAATACAACAAAGACGACGACGATGACCTCGTAAGCTTGTCTTTGGCCTTATGCGAGACCTATGTTTCATATCCTCTCTTTCCCAGTGAAAGGATCTGATTAAATCAAAATGCTGTCTGAATCCGGTAGGGTAACTTCGTGCCCAGTGGACAGGTCAAAGAACAGTCCCGGCAACAGTCCAAAGAACAGTCCCGGCAACAGTCCAAAGAACAGTCCCGGCAACAGGCCAAAGAATAGTCCCGGCAACAGTCCAAAGAATAGTCCCGGCAACAGTCCAAAGAATAGTCCCGGCAACAGGCCAAAGAATAGTCCGGCAACAGGCCAAAGAATAGTCCCGGCAACAGTCCAAAGAACAGTCCCGGCAACAGGCCAAAGAATAGTCCCGGCAACAGGCCAAAGAATAGTCCCGGCAACAGGCCAAAGAATAGTCCTGGCAACAGGCCAAAGAATAGTCCCGGCAACAGGCCAAAGAATAGTCCCGGCAACAGGCCAAAGAATAGTCCCGGCAACAGGCCAAAGAATAGTCCCGGCAACAGGCCAAAGAATAGTCCCGGCAACAGGCCAAAGAATAGTCCCGGCAACAGGCCAAAGAATAGTCCCGGGTAACAGTCCAAAGAATAGTCCTAGGCAACAGGCCGAAGAACAGTCCCGGCAACAGTCCAAAGAATAGTCCTAGGCAACAGGCCGAAGAATAGTCCCGGCAACAGGCCAAAGAACAGTCCCAGGTAACAGGCCAAAGAATAGTCCCGGCAACAGGCCAAAGAATAGTCCCGGCAACAGTCCAAAGAATAGTCCCGGGCAACAGGCCGAAGAATAGTCCAGGGTAACAGGCCAAAGAATAGTCCTGGCAACAGGCCAAAGAACAGTCCCGGGCAATAGGCCAAAGAATAGTCCCGGGCAACAGGCCAAAGAATAGTCCGGCAACAGTCTAAAGAATAGTCCTGGGCAACAGGCCGAAGAATAGTCCAGGGTAACAGGCCAAAGAATAGTCCTGGCAACAGGCCAAATAACAGTCCCGGTAACAGGCCAAAGAACAGTCCTGGCAACAGGATAAATAACAGTCCCGGCAACAGGCCAAAGAACAGTCCGGCAACAGGCCAAAGAACAGTCCTGGCAACAGGCCAAAGAATAGTCCCGGGTAACATGCCAAAGAATAGTCCCGGTAACAGGCCAAAGAACAGTCCGGCAACAGGCCAAAGAACAGTCCGGTAACAGGCCAAAGAACAGTCCAGGGCAACAGGCCAAAGAATAGTCCCGGCAACAGGCCAAAGAATAGTCCCGGGTAACAGGCCAAAGAACAGTCCTGGCAACAGGCCAAAGAACAGTCCTGGCAACAGGCCAAAGAATAGTCCCGGGTAACAGGCCAAAGAACAGTCCAGAGACGTTCACGATCTGCCAGATGACTAGTGAAACAATCTGGGCCATGATATTCGTCACACGGAAAGTCCTCCCCAACGTCCAGGTCCGTCAACCAGTCTCTGCGCCTGAACTTCCAAGCGGTCACAGAGTAAGAGGAAGGTGGGTTCAGAACAAACGGCAGAGGATCAGTCCAGTGTGATATAAGACATTTTTCTTTCTTGCTTTCTTTTTTCTGTACTTTCTTTCTTGTCAGAAGTTTGTCGACTTACTTATCTAAAGCGAAATTGAACATGAAAAGAGGCAGGGAACAGTAAACAATGAACAAGTAGGGTAACTCTTGCTCCCATAAGAAAACCTAACTCGGAGTAACTTTTGTGCCAGTCTTGAATAAAAGTTACTCTGAGTTAGGTTTTCTTAGGGGAGCAAGAGTTACCCTACTTGTTTATTGTTTATTATTTAAAGCGTTCAAACTGTAGTGCCTAATGCTGTCTTTGGACAGTTTCTGGGTGCATGTTGGTTATGTTTGTGTGTAGTTCTTATGTTGTTTCTGTGATTGTATTTCCTTGCACCCCTTCACGAGGGGCAATGGCCCAAGCATGAATAAATTATCTTAGTTTTAAATCTCGTGTTTTTTTTTTTTTTCGTTTTCTTTTCCTTCTTTTTTTTTTCGTTTTCTTTTCCTTATTTTTTTTTTTTTTTTTTTTTGGGTGCT
>CM031604.1:57603204-57610704 GCA_018398815.1 Conus ventricosus | reverse complement strand
TTCCCTATAAATATTCACAATATATATATATAATATATATATATATATATATATATATATATATATATATATATATATATATACTGAACAACATTAAAAACGCACCGTTTTGATTTGCTGATTTCCCATTTGGAAAAAATGTGTATTTGGATTTGGTATATTAACACAATTTTTAAGGGACACAGATTCACACTGCCTCGGTTTTCTCCGCGCTTGCCAACGTTCGTGTGACGCCCACGTGCAACTCGCCCAAAACACTTTTTTTGCCACTGGGGCCGAGACTGAACGTAGCTCATCTGTTTCTTTGTCTCAAATGGTGAGTTTGAAGTCATGCCGACTGGAAAACGGTATCAGTTGTCATTCGACCAGGCGAAGTGGTCCGAAAACAATGCCGCGACTGTCTATGCAAGAACGCGAGCGAGCCATTGGAATGTTGATGGTCGGCATGTCATCGAGAGAGACAGCCAGACAACTGAACTGCAGTCACTCTACAATTGTAAGGCTATCACAACGTTTGGCAGCAACTGGTTCCACCACTGATCGGCGCCGAACGGGCCAACCTCGTGTTACCACACCAGCGCAAGATCGATACATTCGACAGCTTCATCTTCGTAATCGATTCCTTACAGCAGCAGAAACATTTCGCCAGGTGGTTGGTCGACGGGGTCCAGTGTCTGGACAAACCGTTCGATGTCGATTGCAAGAATCAGGGCTCAATGCAAGACGCCCTCATGTTGGCCCAGTCCTCACCCGTAGACACCGTCAGCAACGCCTGCAGTGGGCCAACCAGCATCTGCCATGGACACGACGTCAGTGGAGAGCTGTGCTGTTCTCTGACGAAAGTCGCTTCGCGTTATCTCATGCTGACGGGAGAATGAGAGTCTGGAGGCGTGTCGGGGAACGCTACGCCAACTGCTGCGTGTTTGAAGCCGATAGATGGGGAGGGGGCAGTCTGATGGTTTGGGGGGCATTCAGTCATGACTACCGGACACCTCTGTACTTTTTTGACAACCATGTGAATGCCAACACGTACCAGCAGGTGCTGCAAAACCACGTCGTCCCACTGTTTGGCCAGCACCCGGAGCTGCAGTTCTTCCAGCATGATAATGCACGACCCCACACCGCAAGAGCCACCGCTGCGTTTCTCCAGGCGAACAACATTGCCGTGTTGCCCTGGCCATCTCTGTCCCCTGACATGGCTCCCATTGAACACGTCTGGGATGAGCTGGAGCGTCTTGTGGCCCGTGGAAGACGTCCACAGACTCTCGATCATTTGAGGCGCGCACTGACCGAGGAGTGGGATGGACTGCCACAGGCGTTCTTGCACAACCTTGTCTACTCCATGAGGAGGCGCTGCCAAGCGTGCATCGGAGCAAATGGCGGACACACTCGGTATTAGAGCTCGCAGACGGACATGCTCGTCGTGGTGTACTTTTTGACAAGGACCCTAGTGAAGTCACCAGCTAATTTCAGATGAATTCGGCCATTCTTGTCAAGAACAGACATTTTGTTTAATTGAAAAATGGATGCGTAATCAAATATGCTTACTTTCATTAAATAATTCTGTACTACCAACGTTGTCTGGGTCTTTTGGCAAGCGGTGCGTTTTTAATGTTGTTCAGTATATATGTCTTAATGATAGGGGAATAATCTTCATCATTTGAAGTGACACCTTACACATATTAGACCAGAAGTGGAAAAAATGTATTGACAAACATCACGAAATTCCTCTGCCAACCGTAGGCGTAGATCACCCTTGTTTCTCTGATGCAGTCGCGGCATGTCACAACTGCACGAGAAAAATGAACGATGTTAACTATCCCCAGTGGGCCCAATGTCCTCGTTTGGCAACACCATCAGAATCCAATGGCCATTCACAGATCATCTGCTGGTCATCAGACTCATTCTTCCTTTGCTCTCACACGCCTTCTTCATTCCAAAAATCACTTATCGCCCACTAGATCGTCCACCCCTCAATCTTTGGGCAGTTTATTTTGTCATGAAGTGAACGCATTGACAAACGAGATTACTAGACGTCCTGATCGTGTTCAGTCACTATCTGATGAGGGGGGGGGGGGGGGGGGGGTCTTTTATTTGCAGAAAATAAATAATGACTTTATTGCCACAATGGAACATCAATAGCACGAGAGAAGAACTCATAAATCACCTTCGAGAATCAGCAAACGGTTGTTAGGGCAAAGAAGAAACAATCATCGCTACGCACGTAATTTTGTTTTGCCCTTTTATCTCTTCTCTTTCCAGTTATGAGACTGTAAAAAAAAAGGTTGGGGTATTGGTGAATCAGTCTATCAATCGCTTTACAACATTGATCGCTGTTATGGAACGATGCACTCTAACACATTCCCAACACGCTTGTAGCACCGCAGATTCTGGTCCCCCAAAGGATCATTTCTCCCCCTCAGGTAAACCCAGATTATCTTGAGTGCCCTGTGATACCATCTTGGACAGAATATATTTTGCCTTGTTGCAGTGCAGGAGAGCTGAAGGTTGGAGCTGATGGGAAACAGCCATCATTGTGTGACACTGCTGCCTGGTCCTCTGGTCAGGACCTCTGCTGCCTGGTCCTCTGGTCAGGACCTCTGCTGCCTGTAAAACGGGTTGATAGTGGAGTCGTCATTACGTTTTCCACTTGTATCTGTGATTGAAATATTTTTTAAGGATTCCTATTTTTCACCTCTCGTGTTATTATTTATTTCTTCACTTGATGGTTCTTTGCTTAATGTTTAAATTGAGAGAGAGAGTGAAAACATACATCCTACGATCATCATGCTCACACACACACACACACACACACACACACACACACACACACACACACACACACACACACACACGCGCACGCACGCACGCACGCACGCACACACGCACGCACGCACGCACGCACGCACGCACGCACGCACACACACACACACACACACACACACACACACACACACGCGCGTTTTCACTTAAAAAAATTAAATCAATGTCCTAATATGGGAAGAATCATCGTTATTACCCTAAATGATATCTTCACACATTTGATCAGGTATCGAACGAGTGTGTGATTACGACAAAAAAAAAACCTTTGGAAATTACTTTGCACACTATAGTCCAAATTCAAACCAGGCTTTAGAATCGTAGGTTTATATAACCCTTGTCTTCATAGCCATCACAGCATGTCATGACTGCACAAAGAGAGAAAAAAGAATTCCGATCCCCGTGAGGTTAATGTTCTCATTTGGCAACACCATCAGAACCCAATAGCAATTCACAGATCATCTCCTGATCATCAGACTCATTCTTTCTTTGCTCTCATGTGCCTTCTTTTTTCTAAAAAGGTCACTTATTGTCCACTTTAGATCTTCCACCCTCAATCTCTGGGCAGTGTGTTTTGTCATTACGTGAACACAATGACAAACGAGATTACCAGATGCCCTGATCGTTCTCAGTCACTATCAGATGAGACGGGTCATTTTGTTATGCAGAAAACAAATAATGACTTTATTGCCACGCATGGAACATTAATAGTACGAGAGGAGAAGTCATAAATCACCTTCGGGAATCAGCAAACGGCTGTTAGGGCAAAGAATAAACAATCATCGCTAGTTTTTTTCCCCCTTTTGTCTCTTCTCTTTCCAGTTACGAGACTGTAAAAAAGGGGGTATTAGTAAATCAGTCTATCAGTCGCTTTACAAATTGATCGCTGGTATGGAACGATGCACTCTAACACACTCCCCCAACACGCTTGTAGCACCACAGATTTTCGTCCCCAAGGATCATTTCTCCCCCTCAGGCAAACCCAGATTATCTTGAGTGCCCTGTGATACCATCTTGGACAGAATATATTTTGTCTTGTTGCAGTGCAGGAGAGCTGAAGGTTGGAGCTGATGGGAAACAGCCATCATTGTGTGACACTGCTGCCTGGTCCTCTGGTCAGGACCTCTGCTGTCTGGTCCTCTGGTCAGGACCTCTGCTGTCTGGTCCTCTGGTCAGGACCACTGCTGCCTGGTCCTCTGGTCAGGACCTCTGCTGTCTGGTCCTCTGGTCAGGACCTCTGCTGCCTGGTCCTCTGGTCAGGACCTCTGCTGTCTGGTCCTCTGGTCAGGACCTCTGCTGCCTGGTCCTCTGGTCAGGACCACTGCTGCCTGGTCCTCTGGTCAGGACCTCTGCTGTCTGGTCCTCTGGTCAGGACCTCTGCTGTCTGGTCCTCTGGTCAGGACCTCTGCTGTCTGGTCCTCTGGTCAGGACCTCTGCTGCCTGGTCCTCTGGTCAGGACCGCTGCTGCCTGGTCCTCTGGTCAGGACCTCTGCTGCCTGTAAAACGGGTTGATAGTGGAGTCGTCATTACGTTTTCCACTTGTATCTGTGATTAAAATATTTTTTAAGGATTCCTATTTTTCATCTCTCCCTCAGCCCTCCCTGACAATGCAATGACATGGCTGTTGGAAGCCACGGAAAAGATATTCTCTACAACAGTTATTTATCCAATTGTTGGTTATTTGCTTAATGTTTAAAGTGAGAGGGAGTGTGAAAGAATTACACCTTTCGATCATCATGTTCCACACACACACACACACACACACACACACACACACACACACACACACACACACACACACACACATAAACACTCACGCACACACATACATACATACACACACACACACTCATGCACACACACGCTTTCACTTTCTTTTTAAAAAAAAAATCAGTGTCCTAATAAGGAAAGAATTATCGTAACTACCCTAAATGATACCTTACACATATTTGATTAGATATCGAGCGAGTGTTTGATTATGACCAAATAAAAACTATGGAAATTGCTTTGCACAATATAATCCAAATTCACACCAGGCTTTACAATCGTAGGCTTACATAACCGTTTTGTCTTCACAGCCATCACGGCATCTCACGATTGCACAAGAAAAAAAAAGGATAATTGCTATCCCACTGGGGTTAATGATCTCGTTTGACAACACCATCAGAATCCAATGGCCATTAATAGATCATTTCTCTGTCATCAGACTCAATCTTTCTTTGCTCTCATGTGCCTTTTTCTTTCTAGAAAGATCATTTATCGTCCACCATAGATAGTCCATCCCTCAATCTCTAAGCAGTTTATTTTGTCATGTGAACACAATGACAAACGAGATTACCAGACGCGCCGATCGTTCTCAGTCGCTATCAGATGAGGGAAGAAAACAAATAATGACTTTATTGTAGCACATGGAACATCCATGGCAGAAGAGGAGAAGTCATAAATCACCTTCGAGAATCAGCAAACGGCTGTTAGGGCAAAGAATAAACAATCATCGCTACGCACGTGAGTTGTTTTCCTTTTGTCCCTTCTCTTTCCAGTTACGAGACAGCAAAAAAGGGGGGCATTGGTATATCAGTCCATCAGTCGCTTTGCAGCATTGATCACTGGTATGGAACGATGCACTCTGAAACACTCTCCCAACACGCTTGTTGCACCACAAATTCTCTTCCCCAAAGGATCATTTCTCCCCCTCAGGCAAGCCCGTTTTCTTTTTAATTTGGGTGCCCTGTGATATCATCTTGGACACACTGTTTCTCCCTTGTTGCAGTGCAGGAGAGCTGAAGGTTGGAGCTGATGGGAAACAGCCATCATTGTGTGACACTGCTGCCTGGTCCTCTGGTCAGGACCTCTGCTGCCAGTAAAACGGGTTGATAATGGAGTAGTCATTACGTTTTCTAATAATACAAGTGACTGAAGTTTCTTTTCTTTAAGGATTCCTGTTGTTCACCGCTCGTTCAGCCCTTCCCAACAATGAAATGACATGGCTGGTGGAAGCCACGGAAAAGATTTCATCTCTGACAATTATTTATCCACTTGATGGTTATTTGCATACATGTTTAAAATGAAAGGGAAAGGGAACAATTACACCCTACTCCCATCATGTTCCACACACACACACACACACACACACACACACACACACACACACACACACACACACACAGAAACACAGGCGTACACCCACCCACACACACACACACACACACACACACACACACACACACACACACACACACACACGCACACACACACACACACACACACACACACACACACACACACACACACCGCACGCACGCACGCGCGCGCGCGCGCGCGCACACACACGTTTTCGCTTTCTCTGCAAAATCAATGTCCTAATGAGGGAAGAATTATGTTAATTACCCCCAAATGATGCCTTACACATATACAATCAGATATCAAACGCGTCTTGAAAAGAAAAACAAAAACACGCAAGCGAACAAAGCCCCACCATGGACATTACTTTGCATGCCACAGTCCAAATTCACAGCAGGTGTCAAAATCATAGATAACCCTTGTCCCTATACAGCCATCACACCATGTAACGACTGCACAAGAAAAAAAAATTGCTATCCAAATGGATCTGAATTAAATGTTATCGTTTAACACCCATCAGATTCCAAAGGTCATTCACATATCATCTCCTGTGGTCATCAGACTAAAGATAGTACGCCGTTAGGCATGAGTAGCAATCATTGAATGTCCGCTAGGTGGTCCACCACGTCCATCTCCGAAACATTTGATTTTGACCTAAACTGGACACGTTTACAAACGATATTGTTGGAAGCCCTAATTCAGCCCCATACGCTATTTTAACAGAAAAGAACAAAAAAATGACCTTATTGCTACACACGAAACCCTAATGGCTGGAGAAAAGAGGCAATGAAACATGTTTCAAATATCATCAATCCTCTGTTCGGGCAAAGAATAAATAACCATCGCTATGCGCATGTGAACATCCAACATTTTCTCTCCTCTCTTCAGTTTCGGCAGATGACAAAATGAAAGCTATTGGCCTATCAGTCTATCAGTCGTTATGCAGGGTTGGGTACTGGCGGAAAGAGGGGGAGGGGGGGGGGGGGGCGGGGTGTGGGGGGGGGGGGGGGGGGGGGGGGGGGGGGGGGGGCGATGCACTCCGACACACCCCGGCAACACGCTTGTAAAGCTACAGATTCTCTCCCATAAGGATTCTTTCTCTCCAGAAGGCAAACTGTATAGAGTCGGACCTCTGCTGCCTGGTCCTCTGGTCAGGACCCTCTGCTGCCAATAAACGGGTTTACGGTGAACTTTCTTGTCTTCATTTAAGTCCTGTTTTCCACTCTTTCACCCAGACCTGTCTGACATTGAAGCGACAAGGTTGAGGGAAACTATGGATTAAAAAATAATCTAACGAGAGGCAGAGTTAAACAACACTCACAAATTACTGTAGTTATGCTTCACACACACACACACACACACACACACACACACACACACACACACACACATGCATTGAGAGAGAGAGAGAGAGAGAGAGAGAGAGAGAGAGAGAGAGAGAGAGAGAGAGAGAGAGAGAGAGAGAGAGAGAGAGAGAGAGAGAGAGAGAGAGAACTCAGAAGTCAGAACTTAGAAAACTTTTGTTCGATCAAGGATTGAGCTTTTAGGCACAGCCTATTC
>CM031604.1:57593204-57595704 GCA_018398815.1 Conus ventricosus | reverse complement strand
CACACACACACACACACACACACACACACACACACACATGGACACATACAACTACACACACACACACACACACACACACACACACACACACACACACACACACACACACACATGGACACAGTGTACTTCTTTTTTGTGTGTGTGGCAAAGTCAATGTCCTAAAGACGGATGGATAATCTTAACTACATTAAATGGTACGTTATTTATCATAGATCAGATACCAATCGAGTCTTTCAGACAAACACCATGGAGATCTTGTTGCAAACTAACAGTCCCAAATTCACAGCAGGCTTTCAAATCGTAGGCGTAGATAACCCTCGAATCTTCAAAGGCATCACGGCATGTCACGATTGCACAAGAAAAAAGAAAAGATCATAGCTATCCCAGTGGGCCTGCTGTCCTCGTTTGGCAACACCATCACAATCCAATGGCCGTTCACAGATCATCTCCCGGTCATCTGACTCATTCTTCCTTTGGCCTCACATGTGTGTGGCAATCGTTGATCGTTCGCTAGATGGTCCACCGCGTCCATCTCTCAACATTTTGTTGGGCCATGAATGGGACACATTGACAAACGAGATTAATGGGGTGGCTCTAAATTGCTTTCATCCCCTATCAGATCAGGCAGTACTGTTTTTATCAGAAATTTTTTTTTTTAATATCTTTATTGCCACATATATAGACAGTAACAGCACGAGAGGAGACACCATAAATCGCTTTTTGAATATCATCAATCCTTTGTTCAGGGGGAAAAAAACAAAAACAAAAACGCTATTCGCATGAGCCTCCCCCCCCCCCCCCCCCCCCCCCTTTTCCCTCCTGTTTCCAGTTACGAGAGGGCAAATAAAAGCTATTGGCCGATCAGCCTGTCAATTGTTGTAGAGGGTTGGCCGTTGGGAGGAAGCGATGCACTCTGAATCGTCTCGCAACCCGCTTGTAAAACCACAGATTCTCTCCCATAGGGATTCTTTGTCTCCCTGAAGGTAAACTGTTAGCATCTTGTAGGCGCCGTGTGATTTCATCTTGGACACAGTGTAACTTCTTTTCTTGCAGAGCACACACACACACACACACACACCACACACACACACACACACACACACACACACACACACACACAGTGCAGTCCAAGGCCTTTCAGTGAGTTTAGACCAAAGGCGGCAATCATGCGTGTTTACACATATGTATTTGGCAAATGTCACTCTCCATGAAGAATATAACACAAATTGTAAAAAAAAAGTATTGACAATGATAACACACAGACGCACACTTGATTTCATATCTGCAGATATACACGATGAAAATCTTTTTGATATTATGTAAAAACACATATACTTCATAGTCATATATAATCACAAATGTACATACACATTACAAATATTTTTCTAGATGGGTAGACATCTATTTCATCTTATATGATACTTGAGACACACTCGATAAAACCCGAAATCGTCCTTCAATCAAATATCATGACAATCAGTCCGCTAGCTGCGGTCTAAATCCACATCAGACTTTAAAATCGTAGGTGCAGACAACCCTTGTACTCTAAAACCAACAAAGCCAGTCAAGAATGCACAAGAAAAATAAACGAAGATAACCATCCCAGTGGGCCCAATGTCCTCGTTTGGCAACACCATCAGAATCCAATGGCAATACACAGATCATCTGCTGGTCATCAGACTCATTCTTCGTTTGCTCTCAGGGTGGTCTTCTAGACAGACATCGTTGGTTGTCCACTAAATCTTCGCCTCCATTCTCGAACAGTTTACATCATCATGAAGTGAACGCATTCCCGAAGACATTGTTGGAGGCCCTAAATGTTTTCAGTCCCTATCAGATGAGGCCGTCACGTTTTGCAGAGAATAAATGATGACTTCACTGCTACACGTGAAACGTTAATGGCTCCAGGGAGGAAGCTGTAGATCACGTTCGAAAATCAGCAATGGGTTGTTCAGGCAAAGAATAAACCATTATCGCTACACGCATGAGCTTCCCTCCATTTGTCTCTCCTCTTTCCAGTCACCGGACAGTGAAATAAAAAGAAAACTGCTGTCCTATCCGTCTATCAGTGCTTACACAAGGGGGAGCACTGGAAGAGAGTTACGCACTCTTAGACACTCTCCCAACTCGCGTGCAGAACCACCGATCCCCTCCTCCCCCCCCCCCCCCCCCCCCATCATGGATCCTTTCATCCCCAGAAGGCAAACTGATACCATCTGGTTGGCGCCCAGTGATATCATCTTGGACACACTGTTTCTCTTTTGTTGCAGTACAGGAGAGCTGAAGGTTGGAGCTGATGGGAAACAGCCATCATTGTGTGACACTGCCGCCTGGTCCTCTTGTCAGGACCTCTGCTGCCTGGTCCTCTGGTCAGGACCTCTGCTGCCAGTAAAACGGGTTGATTAGGGAGTCGTCATCACGTGATGATCTCTGAGACAAGAAGCTGGCCTTTTTCTTTTCTTCAGTATTCCTGATTTTCACCTTTTGCCCAGTCCTTCCT
>CM031604.1:57583204-57588204 GCA_018398815.1 Conus ventricosus | reverse complement strand
TTTGATCTTGATGTCACATGTTTGTGAGCAAAACTGATCAACCAAATCTTTTTTTATTTTTTTTAATGTTTTTACAACATTAATAACAAAGGGAATAATCGACATAACATACAATAAACACATACAAATGGGTACACTAAATAAGGGAGGGAAGGGGTAAAAGGGAAAAAGTTTTTAATCAAAATGAAAAAAACAAAAAAATCAAATAGTCCATTCAATAATCAACGAAGAATAAAAAGAAAAGGAAAAAGGTCACAAACGTACAACTATAACTCATCTCATTTCTAAGGCACCCGAGGAATAAAATACGGCCAGTATACCTGTCTAAATAGGGTAAAGGGTTATTC
Source organism: Conus ventricosus (assembly GCA_018398815.1). Lineage (NCBI taxonomy): Eukaryota > Metazoa > Mollusca > Gastropoda > Neogastropoda > Conidae > Conus > Conus ventricosus. Next base: position 57,587,857 of record CM031604.1, on the reverse strand, counting down.
AGAATGTTTTCCACATGTATACACATATTTTCATAAATTTCATTAGCTACTTATCACCCCGATTACTTTTTGCTTGTTCTTGTTCTTTTTCCCTCCTCGTCTAACTCATTCCAAATAGACCTAACAATTAGTTTTTCATAAGGGTTCCATTTTCTATCAAATTCCATGTACTTCATTCCTAAATAATGCATATATTTTTCCCAACCCTGTATAAATATTAATTTCTCTCAAGAAATGATTGACAGTGGGTTTATTTTATTTATTCTGCATCTATATATATATGTTTAGCCCATAGAATAATGTGTTCAAAAACTTCATCTTTTTTGTATGCTCATCATTTCCAAAATAGAACCAGCTCCACATTAAACTCTATTCTGCTGCAATGTTTCCACATCTTCTTTAATGTTTTTTTCTAGTTCCCCCCAGAAATGTTTCGCAAACGGGCACTGCCACAAGTAGTGTTGAACTAAATCGGTTTCGGATTCACAAAATGTACACAGATCAGTGGTAAGAATTCCCATCTTCTTTAAGATACAGTTTGTAACCAAAAATTGTGACAAATTCTTTTGGAACCATTTAATTTAATTTCTTTAATTTGTTTCACTTTTTCATTGTTGTTTCCCAATCTCCCAAAAATTTTTTAAATTTTATCTTCCCATTTTGCAAAGGAGCTTATATCAAATATTGTTATTTTTTAAATGAGAGTGCTGTAAAAAGGTTTCGATCCCTTTCTAACGCGGGAAATATTATTTGTAAGCTTTCGTTCTTAGATTACAGCTATTGTTCGTTATTTTAATATTTGTACTTCTTAAATACCTTTTTATTGATGATAACGCCCATGAATTCGAGAAAATTTACAGTGATATAAATATTTTTCAGAAAAAGTTTTAAAAATCGAGAAAACTTCCATCTTAAATTACAACATCTTTAACTGGGAGAAATCCGTTTTGGCTACCAGTTTTTTAAAGTTAATGACGTCATTACAAACTCTAAACTTATCATTACAGAATAAAGGCTCTGCAAACACCTCATTCAAAATTTTTTTAAAAATACCTAAACCCCAAAAATCAACATACGAAGTGAAAACGTCTTTCCAAAATTTTTTAATTTTTTTGCTGAGAATTTTCTAGGTCCGTAACGTCAAATGAATCTATTTCGGGAACGAACCTTAATATTGTTTTCCTTTTTTGAATTTGTCCGTGTAATTCTTTTTACCAGGCAGTTTTAAAGCTTGTATATATTTGCTTAAAATTGGAACGCCTATACCTCCATTTTCAACAGGAAAGTACTGCGTATTTCCTTTTTGATCTTGTCCGTTTTTTTTATTCCATATAAATTCAAAACATGTTTTCTGAAGCTGATTATTCCCATCTTCTGGAGGATTAAGGCAACGCATCCATAGGTAATGAGCTTTGAAAAGAATCAGGACTTCAGACTGCAATCCGCCTAGGGGGTACAATACGTTTTGACCAAATTTTAAACAATGTTTGACTTCAAAAAAAATTTATCAGCTGTGTTAAATTTCTGTCATTTTGATAACTCTCCTGTAAACCCAAAAATACCGAAAATCCATATTTTGATGGATTCCATTTCATTTTCTTTCGGAAAGATACTCACATTTTGATTTTTTATTTTCCTAACCATACATTTACAGTTTTTTCATAATTGAGTTTTGGGTCCTGAAATCTCTTCAAACCTTAAGAGTTTTAAAACAGATTTTCATACGAAACCCTATCCCCTTCTAATGTGAACACGTATCATCGCAAATTGGGCTAAATTTAAACATCGTATTGAGTATTTCAATGCCTTTTAATTCTCTCGTCTTCCCTGATTTTACATGCTAAAATTTCCCTGCACACAAAACAAATAGAAAAGGCGAAATAGATCACCCTGACGACAACCCTTTCTATTTTAAAACTCTTAGATACTTTCCCATTCACAACTACATAGGATCTTATGTTTTTATAAAATGTCGAAACCCAGCAGCATATACCTTCCCCAAACCCCAAAAACTTCAGTATCTTATTCATATTGTCCAATTTATCGAATCAAACGCCTTCTCATAGTCAATTGAACCAGTAAACCAGGAAGAGAATTCTGTTCCAGATAAAACATTATGTCATACAAGGTTCTTATATTTCCCTATGTATCGTCCTGGAACAAAACCTGTCCGGTCTTCATTAACTAATTATTAAAACAGCCTTATTCTATTCGCTATAAAAGGTGGCACCCATCTTATTTCGAAACATTTAAAAAATGAAATTGGTCTCCATTTCTTAAAAACCTCTTGGTTTAAACGGCTTTTGGTAGACACGTTTTTAAATCCTTCTCTTTAGACACCGACATCTCTTTATTTTAAAGCCTTCAATTAATGATCTTATAACAAACTCTCCTATTGTTTCCAAAAAAACTTAAAGAAATTAACAGTCATCCCCTCTGTACCAGGACTTTTAACATTCTGCATATTTTTAGGGCTTCTGATGCTTCTTGGATGGTAATCATGCCTTCTAAACGTTCTGCTTCGTCTTCATTTAGTTGTGGCAATTTTGAATATACCTGCTAATTTCAATAACTTTACTTTCTTTCCTTTTCAAATGCTCGTAGTATGACCTGGTCTCTTCAAAAATTCATCTGTTTCTAGCAAAACATTTCCTTGATCTGTAACTAATTTCAACATCTGTTTGCTAACAAATGTCTTTTTCCCGGTTTCAAAAATACTTAGTTACTTTTTTCACCCTGTGAACCCATCTTGCTCGGTTCTAAAAAATGATCCCATCTAAATTTTGTTTTACGTAACTGAGCAAGCTCATCTTTCTTTCTTTGTAAATTAATAGCAATAATCTGCGTGGGTTTTCTCTTTCCAAATCTTGTATTTTCCTTTTCTAAGCAGTTTTCAGTTTTCTTTTGTTCTCTTTTCTTATTGATACCAACGTAATCGTTTTTGATCTTATCTCCATGATCAGAACTCTAAAAATAACCTATCACTTATCATAAATTGTATTTCATTATTGGGTATCTTGCTTTAAGTTCTGCCTATTTATACGGCGATGTTTGCATATTGTTCCTTGACAAACATTTATAGTTTGGTTTACTAAATTTACATAATTGGCATCCCTAATAGCGAGGCGTTAAATTTCCAGAATTTTCTTTCTTTTCTGTCCGGTATTTAGTGCTATGTTTAATTTGATCAAAGATGGTCACTTCTGTAACCCCAAAGGATTTTCTGCGTCTCTAATATTACCAGTAATGATCTGAATTAGAAAAAAATCCAATCGACTTTGCTGTATGGGGTTGGGTTTTTCTCCAGGAAAATCTTAGAATTTCAGGGTTTAATTCTCTCCAGATATCGACCAATTTTAATTCACTGATCATGTTTAATACCATTTCTCTGGCTTTTGCATTATTTACCCGATTTATAATTGTAGTAGTCCAGGCTAGGATTAATCACTAAATTCCAATCTCCACCCAATTTTCAATGTTCGAGGATACCAGTCTCCTTGATTTTTGTTTGAATTTCTTCAAAAAAAGTGGGACTGTCGCAGTTTTGGGCCATAAATATTACCAGCACAATTCAGTGTCCCAACGTGTTCAGAATAAGTATAACGTAGTTTCCTTGTCTATCCGTGACCGTTTCTTTATTTTGAAATCAAAATTATATTTAGCAATATAGCAAAATCCCCTTGATCTCGAATTGTAAGACGAAAACACACACTCAAACCCCATTCTGCCCTTACTTGTTTTTTCAAAAATTTTTTTGAAATGTGTATCCGTAGAAAGTAAACGAATGTTGTTTTTGTCTAAGAAACTGGAACACGTCTCTCGTTTTTTAAAGTTTCCTAACCCGGCAGTTTAAAGAGGATATGCTTAAATTACTCATTTTTTGTCACGTCGTATAACACATAATCAGTGCAACCTACTTTTTGAGAGAGCAACAAATATCCACGAGTGCCCTTCTTCTCATATCAACCCAAAAAAGCAAACAAGACACATTATTAAACTAGAAAGAAAAAAAATTGCTATAAAAAAAAGTCTATATGAAGATGAAAATATATGCAATTTAAAGATCACATTGGTGAACGAAATGTGTACAACTTCGAAGGGAAAATATACTAAACGGGGCAGTAAACTCGTATCCGCATAGGAAGGACACACCATTCATTCCTACATATGCAGCCAATGTACAGCAGCCTTTGCCGAAAAAGGAAGAGTAAAAAAGGCACAGAGAAGACAGAGAGAGAGAGAGAGAGAGAGGAGAGAGAGAGAGAGAGATAGGAGAGAGAGAGAGAAAAGAGAGAGTTGTCTGTACATGATAAGACATCAACATCTAAATTTAAAATCAATCTGGTAGAAGCATTCATGTGCAAAATGCTCTTTAACCAACAAAGGGCAAACTCGATTCAAAACAGAGTGATAAACACTCCCCCGGGCTGCAGGCGAGCCCGTGAGCACAATGTGAGCGCGCCGCGCGCGTATATATATAATGTGTGTGTGTTTGTGTGTTGGTGTGTGTGTGGTGTGTGCGTGCGTGTGCGCGCGCGTGTGTGTGCATAGTGTATGTGGTTGTGTGTGCGCGTGTGTGTGGGTGCGTGGGCGTGTGTGTGCGCGTGTATGTGTGTGCGCGCGCGTGTGCCTGCGCGCGCGGGCTAGCCCTGC
>CM031604.1:57565704-57578204 GCA_018398815.1 Conus ventricosus | reverse complement strand
GTTTTCAGTCCCTATCAAGATGAGGCGGTCATTTGTTGCAGAGAATAAACAATGACTTTACTGCTAAACGTGGAACGCTAATGGCTCTACAGAGGAAGTCGTAGATTACGTTCGGAAATCAGCAATGGGCTGTTCAGGCGAAGAATAAACAATTATCGCTACACGCATCAGTTCCCCCTCTCCCCCCATTTGTCGCTCCTCTTTCCAGTTAGGAGACGGTAAAATAGAAGAGAAAAGAAATAAACGCCACTGGCCTATCTGTCTATCAGTCGTTATGCAAGGCGGAGCAGTGGAAGAGAGTTACGCACTCTTAGACACTCTCCCAACTCGCGTGCAGAACCACCGATTCTCACACCCCTTCCCGAAACCCCTGCCACCCCCCCCCCCTTCCCCCAAAGTCCTTTCCTTCCGCCAACACAAACTGATATCATCTGGTTGGCGCCGTGTGATATCATCTCAGAAACACTGTAACTTCTTTGCTGCAGTGCAGGAGAGCTGAAGGTCGGAGCTGATGGGAAACAGCCATCATTGTGTGACACTGCTGCCTGGTCTCTGGTCAGGACCGCTGCTGCCTGGTCCTCTGGTCAGGACCTCTGCTGCCTGTAAGACGGGTTGATTAAGATGTCACAATCATTTGTTTCAATGATGCATGTGACTAGAACCTTGCCCTTTTCTTTTCTATAGAAAACCTGTTTTTCACTAGAACCTTGCCCTTTTCTTTTCTTTAGAAAACCTGTTTTTCACTAGAACCTTGCCCTTTTCTTTTCTTTAGAAAACCTGTTTTTCACTAGAACCTTGCCCTTTTCTTTTCTTTAGAAAACCTGTTTTTCACTAGAACCTTGCCCTTTTCTTTTCTTTAGAAAACCTGTTTTTCACTAGAACCTTGCCCTTTTCTTTTCTTTAGAAAACCTGTTTTTCACTAGAACCTTGCCCTTTTCTTTTCTTTAGAATACCTGTTTTTCACTAGAACCTTGCCCTTTTCTTTTCTTTAGAAAACCTGTTTTTCACTAGAACCTTGCCCTTTTCTTTTCTTTAGAAAACCTGTTTTTCACTAGAACCTTGCCCTTTCTTTTCTTTAGAAAACCTGTTTTTCACTAGAACCTTGCCCTTTTCTTTTCTTTAGAATACCTGTTTTTCACTAGAACCTTGCCCTTTTCTTTTCTTTAGAATACCTGTTTTTCACTAGAACCTTGCCCTTTTCTTTTCTTTAGAAAACCTGTTTTTCACTAGAACCTTGCCCTTTTCTTTTCTTTAGAATACCTGTTTTTCACTAGAACCTTGCCCTTTTCTTTTCTTTAGAATACCTGTTTTTCACTTTGGCCCACTCCTTCCTCACAATGACGTGGCACAGTAGAGGGAAGAAGCCATAGCACTTTTTAATCTCAGTTATTATTTTTATTTGTTTATTGTTTAAAGTGAGAGAGAGAATAGAAACACACACGTACACACGCGTACACGCACACACACACACCTTCGGGTGTATCTTTTTCTTATATATATATATATATATATATATATATATATATATATATATATATATATATATATATATATATATATATATATAACAAACTAATAAATTCCAAGGATAAGTACCGAGCACCGTTCCAGCAACTTACAGAGCAGCTTGGTGTTGCAATGACTGCAAGAAATATTGCAACACCAAGCTGCTCTGTAAGTTGCTGGAACGGTGCTCGGTACTTATCCTTGGAATTTATTAGTTTGTTGTATTTCAGTCCCTTGCGGATTCATTCCAAGAACTGGCCCTCAGCACTTGTGTCTTAGAGGATATCTTTTTATATTTTCTACTTTTCACAAGAAAATGTAGCTTGTTTTGCTCTTTCATGATTTCTTTTGCTTCTTAGATGGCACCTTTGGTTGGTTTTTGAAAACTCAACAAACATACTACGGTATTGCATATCAGCCTTTTCTGGATTGCATTCTTCTTAAAACTGAAAAGGCAGAGGAGTCAATTTACCACTTTCCGCGGTCACTGAGGAGAAACCACCAAGTTTCGAAATATCGGTATATGACCAGGAGTTATATGTTAGTGAGTTTCCCTCCCTATTGGAGGATGTCTCTCCCCCTCGGAGAATATAAGCTTGCTGAAGGCTCATTTTGAGAAGCATTTATTTTATTTTTTTCCCCATCCACCCACTCAAGCACATACTGTTAGTTAGGCAGAATCATCTGCCTCTGCAGGTATGAATGCGTATCTCCCCCTATTTCTTCAATCTAAGACATAAGAGCAAGCTTTGTTTATAATTATATATATATATATATATATATATAATATAACATATTGATCACACATACATGTGTGTGCGTGCGTGTGTGTGTGTGCGCGCGCGCGCGCGCGTGTGTGTGTGTGTAGAAAAAAGGGAGAAGGGTAGGGGGAGAGGAGTCACATTCTTCATGATACTTAAAACACATTGAACGAAAACACGAGATACTCAGTTTTCAAACAGACACCGTGACAATCCCTCTAACACCTACAGTCCAAAATCCACATCAGACTTTAATACCGTAGACAACCCTTGTGCGTGAAAGCCATCATGGCCTGTCACGAGTGCCCACCAAATAAACGATGGTAACATCCCAGTGCGGGTAATGTCCTCGTTTGGCAACACCACCAGAATCCAATGGCCATTCACAGATCCTCGCCTGGTCATCACACTCACTCTTCCTCTGCTCTCTAGTGTTGTCTTCTACAGAGAAATCGTTGCATGTCCGCTGAATCTCCGCCCCCTCCATTCCTGAACATTTAACTTCATCATAAAGCGACGCATTGATGAACGAGATTGTCGGAGGCCCTAATCGTCTTCAGTCCTTAACAGATGAGGCCGTCGGTGTTGTTGTTTTGTTGTTGTTTTTTTGTTGTTGCATAGAATAAATAAAACTGTATTGCTACACGTGGAACGTCAATGGCTCCACTGAGGAAGTCGCAGATCACGTTCGAAAATCAGCAATTGGTTGTTCGGGAAAAGAATAAACAATTATCGCTACACGTATGAGTCCCCCCCTCCCCCCCCCCCCCCCCAACACCACCACTACCACCACTCCCCCATCCCTATTTATCTCTCCTCGTTCCAGTTACAAAACGGAAAAATTACAGTAAAGTGAGCTATTTGCCTATCAGTACATCAGTCGTTATGCAAGGCGGAGCAATGCAAGAGAGTTGTGCACTCAAACACTCTCCCAACTCGTGCGTCGAACCACAGACTCTCTCCCCCAAAGTCCTTTCCTTCCTAGGAGGCAAACTGATATCATCTTGTTTGGCGCCCCGTGATATCATCTTGGACACACTGTTTCTCCCTTGCTGCAGTGCAGGAGAGCTGAAGGTTGGAGCTGATGGGAAACAGCCATCATTGTGTGACACTGCCGCCTGGTCCTCTGGTCAGGACCACTGCTGCCTGGTCCTCTGGTCAGGACCTCTGCTGTCTGGTCCTCTGGTCAGGACCACTGCTGTCTGGTCCTCTGGTCAGGACCACTGCTGTCTGGTCCTCTGGTCAGGACCTCTGCTGTCTGGTCCTCTGGTCAGGACCTCTGCTGCCTGGTCCTCTGGTCAGGACCTCTGTTGTCTGGTCCTCTGGTCAGGACCACTGCTGTCTGGTCCTCTGGTCAGGACCTCTGCTGTCTGGTCCTCTGGTCACGACCACTGCTGCCTGGTCCTCTGGTCAGGACGACTGCTGTCTGGTCCTCTGGTCAGGACCACTGCTGTCTGGTCCTCTGGTCAGGACCTCTGCTGCCTGGTCCTCTGGTCAGGACCTCTGCTGCGTTGTCCTCTGGTCAGGACCTCTGCTGCCTGGTCCTCTGGTCAGGACCGCTGCTGCCAATAAAACGGGTTGATTGGTTATTTGCTATAAGTCTGCTTTTTATCATTGTTTCTGTGATAAGACTTTTTTTTTCAAAATTACGATTTCTGTTTTTCTTTTTATTTGCGCTGTATTCCTTGACAATGAAACCAAGCAGCTGTGGAAGGGCATGGCTTTTAATCTTTGTGAATTATTTCTTTCGTTTGATAGTAACTGTTTTACAGACTGACTGACAGCCAAAAAATACCCAGGAATGTACATAATAAATCATAAATGCCCACACGTACCTGCACACACACACACACACACACACACACACACACACACACACACACACACACACACACACACATACACGCGCAGACATGTACATAGAGAGAGAGACAGAGAGAGAAGAGAGAGAGAGAGAGAGAGAGAGAGAGAGAGAGAGAGAGAGAGAGATACAGAGAGAAAGAGAGATCCAGAGAGAGAGAGAGAGAGAGAGAGAGAGAGAGAGATCCAGAGAGAGAGAGAGAGAGAGAGAGAGAGAGAGAGAGAGAGAGTCCTTCCCAAATTGTCCCACTCATTTGGTTCTAGCAACTACAAAGATCGTTAGCACAAAGAACTCAATGGAAAATAAACACTTGTCAGCTGCACGAAATGCATCTTTCAGTCGGTCTTCATAGAATCAGTAACACTTATCTCTCAAAGCTTGTCATGACTTATGATTGCACAATAAAAATGAATCCTAGTATCTACATCCATGTCAGATTTCTTTGCCCTGGCCTGCTCCACATCTGATTCTTGTCAGTGGCGTGCTTAAGAAGTGAAGTCCTGTGTCTGTTGGATCACCACAGGCACCGCTGCACGCCACTTAAGTGACTCAGGAGCAGTGCAGTGTGTCCTCTGGACTGAAGCCTCACGACAACCTGATATGAATAGCTCCCCGTAAAATGCAGGGTCAGTATCACCTCACGTATTGCCGCGTATCTTGAAGCCGGAGTGAGTGACTTAAGAAGAATCTAAAATGAGACGCAAATAAAAATGATAAGTAGATGAATAAAAAGAGAAATGAGTATGTGGAGATTATATTGCGTAACGCCGTCACAATCAAGTCATGATGTCGTTCAGTATCATTGAGTCACGACAGTCTTCCTTTGCTCTCCTATGTCACTTTGGTCAGAGAAATCGTTTTTTGTCCACTCCCTCTCTTTTAACCAAACGTGTTGTTTCCCCATAAAGTGGACTTCCTAGGAAATGAGTTTATCCGATGTTATGTGAATCTCCCTCCCTTTCAGACAGTATAGTCATTTTGCAGAAAAGAGAATGATGCTCTCTCTCTCTCTCTCTCTCTCTCTCTCTCTCTCTCTCTCTCTCTCTCTCTCTCTCTCTCTCTTTATCTATCTATCTATCTATCTATCTATCTCTCAAATAGACCAGCACAACCAACTGACGTATCAGTCGTCCTGCACGGCACGGTGCAGAACTGGCAGAGTGGGGATGAGCATGAGAGGTCTAGAACATTCCAAATCACACACATTCATCTGCCCCAAATACTCCCCCAAATCACAGATTCTCTCTTCGAAGAATCTGTCTCCGCAGGAAACAAAACAGGCATCATCTTGGATGCTCTGTGATGTCAACTTGGACCCAATGTTTCTGCCTTTACAGGTTGAAGGCTGGAACTGATCAGGTTCCTGTTTATTGAAGTCTTTCATTGTCTGCTACATCATTCACCTCCTTTTCTGAAAAACAAAATGTTTCATCTTAAACTGGACAGATCGACGATCAGGATGATTTGTAGCCATAACCGTTTTCCGCCACAAACGGATATAGTGTATACGGATACATACAGAATTTCAATGGTGAGGGAGCAGAAGCTATAAATCATATTAAAAAGCAGCAGGATCTTGTTCAAGAAAAGAAAGCAATTCTCAATCGTTCCGGCTGTAAGATTTTTATTCATATTTCTCTTCCTTTCCTCTTTCCGGGAACAACACCATGAAATAGAAATGCTCCTGGCATATAAGTGTATCAGTCGTTACGCAAGGAAGAGCAGTAGGGTAAAAAATGCTGTACTCTGATAAAGCCATTCATCTTTCTGACAGATTTACAGATTTGTGAAAACCGCAAGATTCTCTCTCTCTCTTCTCTCTCTCTCTCTCTCTCTCTCTGGGGGGTACCTGAACTGTGTTCAGAGGTGAAGGTTGTTATGTAGTTGCTCCCAATTAATTATTTAATTACGCCGGATTGAGAAAACTTCTGCTTGTAAGATCTTGCATACTGTTGTATGAAGTACCATGCCGTATTCCAGTATCGATTTTCGAGTGAGATGTGGCTGTTTTCACTCGGTATACATAGCTTTTATGTTGAAGCGAGCGAGGAAGCGATTCACCGTTCGGACATTGAAGATGAAAACCACAGCGGGCGGTGTCGCCGAAGGTTGCCTCCTCGTGCTTTTGTTCTGGGGGAGTTTTCTGCTGCAGTGTGGAGACATTGAACAAAACCCAGGACCAGCTAAGAATCCTCAGCGCCAGAGCACCCTGTCGAGTGCCGGACGCAGAGCTAGTGTAGACACTGAAAGCGTTCCCACCAGCACCCCTAGAGCTTCGACGCCTGCCGAAGGACCCTCCAACAGGGAACTGATGTCCTTACTCCAGTCCATGGACTTAAAGTTCGATGAGATGAAGGGCGACATCAAGGATATCCATGACGGTCTTTCTACTCTGCAGGAAGAGATGCGTTCCCTAAAGGAGGAGGTTGAAGATCTACGGTGCCAGAATGACGATCTCCGTGGCAACAATGAAGACCCGAGGAAGAAGGTGCAGGAATTGGAACGTAAGACGGATGACCTGGAGGGATGTTCCAAGAGGAATAATGTAATTTTCTATGGACTTCATCGCAGGGAAAACGAAACTCCATCAGACTGTGAAGGTGTGGTGAAAGACTTGATCATGGACAAGCTAAACTTAACTGGGGACTTTCATTTTGACCGTGTTCATCGTCTGAATGCCAAACCAAACTCTCCTGTCATAGCACGGTGCATCTTCTTCAAAGAGAAAGAGAAGATTCTGAAAGCCAAATACAGACTGAAAGATGGTCAGATTTTTTATCGGTGAGGACTTTTCCTTGCGTGTCAGAGAGGTTAGAAGGCAGCTGACCCCGCATTTGAAGAAGGCACGCAGCGACGGAAAACGGGCTACAATGGTTTTTGACCACCTGCTAATAGACGGTAAAAAAATACGGACTTGGTGATGGACAGAACCTGATAGAAATCAAATAGGGGGTGGCCAGCCCGTGGTGACACCGGTGAAATCACCAGTCGTGTAAAATGTAATCGTGCAACACGGAACTACAGAAATAAGGAACGTGACCTTGTCACTGTGAAGGATGCATTGACTGGAAATGTTAAAACCGGTTTTTTGAGAGGTCGGGGGCGGGGGAAAGTGAAAAGTTTGATCCTGTTTATAAAAATGTTACCTCCGTACATAATACTGATTATCTGAATGAATGTGATTGTGATTTACCTTTGCATATGTTGGGAGACAATCAATCTGAAGAAAGAAAAATAGAGCAAAGATCTTTGTGTGATGCTGATAATTATTCATTGAGTGACGGTGTTTTTATTGAAAGTTGTGATCAGGGGTCGTCTAAAAAATTATCATAATGCTGCCACGACTGATGATTGTTCAAATGGTTATAAGGGGACATCTCAAAACAAAGATTATGTTACTCATACAAATCATGATTGTTCACTTTTTTATGAGGATATGTCTCCAATGAAAACATGTGATGTTGATGCAGATGTTGACTGTTTTGATCATGTAACCCTGCATGAAGAGAACCTGTCTTTAGAAAGAAGAGAAAACTACGGAAATCAAGAGACAGTGTCACAGAATGTTACAGAGACGGCATCACAGAGTGTCTTTCTTAACACATGCACACATAACAGAAGTAACGATGTATGTACAGATAACAAAACTGATATAAAACATGCTTCCTTCTTACACTGGAATGTCAATGGTCTTCTTTCCAAACTGAATTGTCGAGATTTCCTTTCTTTCTTGTTTGAATTTGACTTTACATGCTTGGTGGAAACGTTTGTTGAACATGCCCAATTGTGTGTTTTTACTGGATACACCGTATTCAGAAAACCTGCTATCAAATTCACGAGGCAGGCAGACATTCTGGGGTATAATTTGTTTAATAAGAAATGAACTGATGTCGCTTGTACGTGAAATCGATGTGAACCATCCCAACGTAATTGTATTCCTGATTGACAAATGTTTATTTGGTGTTACAGAAGATGTTTTGTATGTTTGTTCCTATGTCCCACCAGAGGGTTTCGCCCTACTATGTACACTTTGACATTGGCAATGGCGTAAGTTCATTGGAAGAATGTATTTTTGATTGCATGCTTGAATATAAAGATGTATATGTAATGTTATCCGTGATTTGAACAGCAGAACAGCTAGCATTTCTCCAGACATACCAAACGACAGTGATGATTATGGTGTTAACGTTGGTAGTCATTCTGTATTTTCTGGAAGATCAGCTGATCACGTACTTAACAGCTATGGGAAATATCTTTTGAGTATGTGTACTGCACTTGGTTTATACATTCTTAATGGTTTATGCGATGGAGATTTCGACGGAAATTATACTTATATATCCGATTCAGGCAATAGTGTCAACGATTACTTTTTATTGTCAAAGGATTTTTTCCCTTTCGTTGTTTCTTCTTGCAAATTAATGGTTTCAGAGAGGCTAGAATCAGATCATTTACCTGTGGAGCTTCACTTCAAGTTTTCGGATAAAAACGCTATTTGTGTAAATATAGATAAAACAGATGAGTTCATTGAAAAATATGTGTGGAACTGTAATATGGAACAGTCATATATTTGTGCTCTTAACTGTTCTGAAGGGTTGGCATTACTCGATCGTGCTGTTGATCTCATTAGTCATAACTGTAACGATGCATTGAATGTGTTTAATGAGTATATCAAAAACTCTGGAAGCTGTATGAAAAAGAAAATCAGTTTAAACGCAACTGAAAAAAACAGTGATTGGTATGACAAGGAATGTAAAGATAATAAAACAAATGCTATGAAATTACTGAGAATATTTCTAACTTCCAAAGAACGAGTAGATAGTGATGCCTATTGCAGAGCAAGAAGAGAATATAAAAATCTGTTAAAAAGGAAAGAAAAAGAATATAATGAGTTCTTAACTGAGAAGTTAGTTGCCTCTGTACACAATCAGAAGGAGTTCTGGTGCAATGTTAAAAAGATCTCCTATAAAAGAAAACAGCCTCATAATAACATAACGACTGATGACTGGTATAAACACTTCAAAAGTTTGCTCGAAAGAGAAGACAATTGTTTAGAACAAAATGATGAGGATGCGCATGATGATGTCAATGAACAAGGAGAGGATTTTAGTTCAATGAATCGACCTATATCAAAGGAAGAGGTTATGTTAGCAATACATAGATTAAGGAATAATAAAGCCGCTGGGCCAGATGGTATAGCTGGGGAAATGCTAAAAACATCTGGGAATCGTGTCACTGAATTCTTTGTGAAACTATTTAATTCACTATTTGATAAGGGCATATTTCCAGAGACGTGGACAGAGTCTGTAGTAATCCCTCTTTTCAAAAAGGTGATGTAAATGACCCTGGGAATTACAGAGGTATCTCAATTTGTGACGCAAGCAGTAAAATCTACAGCACAATTATTAACAATAGACTCCAAGAGTATGTTGAAGAACTTAATCTAACAGGCGAATACCAAGCAGGATTTAAAAGAGGATATTCTACAATAGATCATATGTTTACATTATTAGCTATGGTACAGAAACAGTTCTCCTTTAATCGCAAATTATATGTTGCTTTTATTGACTTTGAAAAGGCCTTTGATTCTGTAGATAGAAATATATTGTGGCCTATACTCTTAAAAAATGGAATTAAAGGCAAGCTATTTAGATGTATTCGTAATGTGTACACAAATGTTAAAGCTAGAATTCGATGTGGAGCAAAATTAACTGACTATATAAATTGTACTCGGGGGGTAAAACAAGGTGATGTAACTAGTCCTGTGTTATTTTCATTATTCATAAACGAGTTAGCCTCAGAAGTGATCAGAAAAGGGAGACATGGTGCTACTTTTACCCAAGGTGACTGTGAATTCTTTATCCTATTGCTGGCAGATGATATAGCGTTGATATCGGAAACTGTAATTGGTCTACAGACACAACTTAATGGTTTGTATCAGGCAGCATCAACACTGCATTTGAATGCAAACATGAATAAAACTAATATAGTTGTATTTAGGAAGGGTGGTTACTTGGCAGCAAGAGAGAGATGGACTTACAATGGGGCTGTGCTAACTGTTGTAAATGCGTATAACTATTTAGGAATCTATTTCTCCACAAGACTGAGTTTCTCTGTTGCATGTCAGGATTTGGTGAGCAGAGCTAAAAGTGCTTTGTTGTGCATTCTACAGAAACTGTCTAAGCTGAAATGCAATTCTCTCAGTTTATATGTAAAGTTATTTGACACACAAATTCAACCAATGGTTCAGTATGGGGCTGAGTTATGGGGTTTAGATAATGCTGCTCAACATTCTGAAAAAATACACCTGTTTGCCCTTAAAAAGCTTTTAGGGGTTGAAATGAGAACGCCAAATGATCTAATATATGGGGAAACGAATCGATATCCAATATGTATCAACTCAGTTGTCAACTGTATTCGATTCTGGGTAAAACTAACTCGAATGGATGAGTCAAGACTACCACATAAAGCCTATAGGATGCTGCTCGATTTAGATGCACGTGATAAAAGAACTTGGGCTACAAATATCCGTTGTAAGTTGTATACGTTTGAATATGGATTTGTTTGGACAAATCAAGGGGTAGAGGAAATAAATGTTTTCTTACTTGATTTCAAGGAAAGCTTGATTTTATGTAGGTGGCAGGAATGGGATTTCCATATTAAGAATAGTGATAGATTTAGTATGTACAGAACGTTTTGTACTGTTCCCGAAGTGAAAACTCATCTGTTACTGAATTTAGATAGACATTTGAAAATTGTGTTGACAAGATTCAGACTTGGCGTCTCAGAAATCGCTGTGCATTACTACCAATATCGATCTCACAATGACAATGATTTAATTTGCCCACTGTGTAAAAACAGTAAAAAGGATAAGGTCCATTTTGTTTTGTGTTGCCCAGCACTGAGACAGCAATATATTCCTGCAAAATTTCATAAATTTCCAAACCTGTTTCGATTAAGTTTGCTTTTGGCATGCAAACATGATAGAACCATCAGAAATCTATCAATTTTCTTGTATAAAGCGTTTCAGCTGCATCAAGTTGCCATCTCGTAAAACGTTATCTTTAATTAACCTTATCATTTGTATATATAAAAGAAAACATTGTGTGAAATGATTGTTCAATTACTCCCCATCATGAGGGGCAATGGCCTATATGTGATTAAAACATCTGAATCTGAATCTGAATCTCTCTCTCTCTCTCTCTCTCTCTCTCTCTCTCTCTCTCTCTCTCTCTCTGATTACTTTTTTCTCTTGTTCTCTAATATCTCCTCTCTCTCTCTCTCTCTCTCTCTCCCTCTCTCTCTCTCTCTCTCTCTCTCTCTCTCTCTCTCTCTGTGTGTGTGATTACTTTTTTCTCTTGTTCTTAATATCTCCTCTCTCTCTCTTCTCTCTCTCTCTCTCTCTCTCTCTCTCTCTCTCTCTCTCTCTCTCTCTCTTGTGTGTGTGTGATTACTTTTTTCTCTTGTTCTCTAATATCTCTCTCTCTCTCTCTCTCCTCTCTCTCTCTCTCTCTCTCCTCTCTCTCTCTCCATCTCTCTCTCTCCTCCCTCTCTCTCTCTTCTCTCTCTCCCTCTCTCTCTCCCTCTCTCCTCTCTCTCTCCTCTCTCTCTCTCTCTCTCTCCTCCAAATAATCCGTCTCTCCAGAGAGCAAGCTGATAATGATCTTGCGGACGTCCTGTGTGATATCATCTTGGACACACTGTTTCTCCCTTGCTGCAGTGCAGGAGAGCTGAAGGTCGGAGCTGATGGGAAACAGCCATCATTGTGTGACACTGCTGCCTGGTCCTCTGGTCAGGACCTCTGCTGCCAGTAAAATGGTTTCACTGTGCGATCATTCTCACGTCCTCCTGTGAATTGCTCTGATCAGAATCGCTTTTTATTTCAAATTAGGACTTCGGTTCTGTTTCTGCGCGAATATGCAAGCCATCCTCCACACAGGACGGGGAATGGAAGGTGGACGAGGTTATGGGAGGAATTCTTTCGTAGATCAGTTGATAACGTCAGAAGGAGTGATTTATATAGGAATAACACAACCTACGTAAACTCAAGCTAACATATACACCCTCAGACTATGCATGACCATGCACGTGAGTTGGCACACGCACACAACACAACACACACACACACACACACACACACACACACACACACACACACACACACACACACACATACACACGCATGTATGCATGCACGCACGCACGCACGCACGTACACACGCACGCACGCACACACATATATGCACACATGGAAGTACGCATAGACAGAAAAGCACATATGCACAACAAGTGAGGGAAAGTGAGAGGGAGGAACACATCCACGCCCACCCACATTTTACAAAAAGTAGATAGATAGATAGATAGATAGATAGATA
>CM031604.1:57560704-57563204 GCA_018398815.1 Conus ventricosus | reverse complement strand
GTGACTGTGTGTGCGCGTGTGTATGTGCGTGCGTGCGTGCACGCGCGTGCTCGTTCGTGTGGATGTGTATGTGTGCGTGCGTGCGCAGGCGCCCACGTGTGTGTGCGTGTGTGTGTGTGTGTGTGTGTATGTGTGTGTGTGTGTGTGTGTGTGTGTGTGTGTGTGTGTGTGTGTGTGTGTGTTCGGAATCCTGTCCTTCTACCCTCCATAACAATAACTGCGGATGAGAACACACACACACACACACATACACACACACGCAACCGCGCGCGCGCACACACACACACACACACACACACACACACACACACACACACACACACACACACACACACACACACACACACACACACACACACACACACACATATATATATATCCGGGTGTTCCTGTGTCTGTAACTTTTCAACAAAAAATGGTTACAAACGAGAACGGGAGTCTAGCGACAAATACAACCACATGTTGTATCCGCGCCTTCCCACCCTTCTTCAAAACACACACACACACACACACACACACACACACACACACACACACACACACACACACACACACACACACACACAGAGGCGTCGCCTAACTTCTCTCCCCTTATACAGTTTACAACAATTTTGATGTAACATTGTTATAAGGCATTCAACCTTGAAATGTATAACAAACAGGCGGGAATGGAGGGTATATTGTCCTTCGATTACATACATTATTTTCTACGTACCCCCCCTCCCCCCACCACCCTCTCCTTCATTCCTCCTCAGGACTTGCTAGATATGTGCCCCAATCCTCACCTCACCCCACCCCTATTTCCGCCCCTGCTCGCCCCCACCAAGCCGCCAACATTCCTCGACCCTTCAGCTCCCTACACAAAGGCAAACAGATGGGTTGACAGTCAGCCAGCCAGCCAGACAAACAGATCGACAGATGGACGGATGAACGGGTGGACAGAGAGAGAGAGAGAGAGAGAGAGAGAGAGAGAGAGAGAGAGAAGAGAGAGAGAGAGGAGAGAGAGAGAGAGAGAGAGAGAGAGCGAGAGAGAGAGAGAGAGGAGAGAGAGAGAGAGAGAGAGAGAGAGAGAGAGAGAGATAGAGAGAGAGAGAGTGAGTTCAGACTTCAGATTTTTATTCAGTAAGGCCATTGGTTCATTTGAGAGTGAAAGAGAGAGATACAAAGAGAGAGAGAGAGAGAGAGAGAGAGAGAGAGAGAGAGAGAGAGAGAGAGAGATAAACAGACAGACAGACAGACAGAGGCAGGGAGGGAGGAAAGGAAGGGAGGGGCTTGACATTAATGATATCAATCAAATTCATAAAAACATTCTTTCTAGGCCTCAAACGTTCAGAGCACAAAGGATGCATCAGATGAATGTCGCCCATAAACTACTGGGAAGGTTCACCACCCCTTTGCAGTGACTGTCCCAACTCACATCACTCTTCACGCCCATTGACAACACGTTTCACAAAGCCCACTGTGACATGATATGCTAAGACTAAAACAAGATTAGTTGACCTGTCTTACCTAGGTACTCTTATATTCTCCGTTGGCGCCTCTGTCAGCTTTGAGCGGCAGTATCTTATATCATTCAATGGCAATCACGGTTTTTTTTTTCTTGGCTCTTAGTGGATGTCTTGTCATGAGGAATCTTTTTTTTCTCCCTCCACTGTATGGTCCGTTTCCAAATCACTTCTTTTCTTGGCTCTTTGAGGATGTCTTGTCAAGAGGATTTTTTCTCCCTCCACTGTATGGTCCGTTTCCAAATCACTTCTTTTCTTGGCTCTTTGAGGATGTCTTGTCAAGAGGATTTTTTCTCCCTCCACTGTATGGTCCGTTTCCAAATCACTTCTTTTCTTGGCTCTTTGAGGATGTCTTGTCAAGAGGATTTTTTCTCCCTCCACTGTATGGTCCGTTTCCAAATCACTTCTTTTCTTGGCTCTTTGAGGATGTCTTGTCAAGAGGATTTTTTCTCCCTCCACTGTATGGTCCGTTTCCAAATCACTTCTTTTCTTGGCTCTTTGAGGATGTCTTGTCAAGAGGAATCTTTTCTTCTCTCCACTGTATGATCCGTTTCCTAATCACTTTTTTTTGTTCTTAGAGGATGTCTTGTCAAGAGGAATCTTTTCTTCTCTCCACTGTATGATCCGTTTCCTAATAACTTTTTTTTGGTTCTTAGAGGATGTCTTGTCAAGAGGAATCTTTTCTTCTCTCTGCACTGTATGGTCCGTTTCCTTCTCCAAAGCCCCTTTTTCGAAAATCGGACACATTGAGAAACGAGTTCTTTTGCAGACATAATCGTCTTCCATCCCTATCAGATGGTGCGGCTATTGGACCGAAAAGACATAATAACATCATTGCCTTTTGCACAACATCTGCGCCAAGAGGAAAGAAAAGAAACCATAAATCACGTTTCAAAAACCAGCGAGCAGTTGCTCGGAGAAAGAACAAACAATTATCGCCATGCGGTTTTTTTTTTGGTTCTTTTTTGTGTGTGTGCATGTTTCTCTCTCCTCTT
>CM031604.1:57553204-57555704 GCA_018398815.1 Conus ventricosus | reverse complement strand
GTCAACAGGTCCTACTGTCAATGTTGTACTTATAAAATGTATATAGTGATGGTAAGCAAAGTTTTTGTCTTTTGGGGGTTGGGGTGGGGGGGGGGGGGGGGGGGGGGGGGGGAGGAAGGGGAGCGGATAGTAGGGTGTGGGTAGACGGAAACAAAAAAAAGGAAAGTAGCAGCAACTGAGAAACAGCCGAAGGGGTAGGGGGAGGTGGGAGGGGGCGGGGGCGTAGGGAGTGAGAGAGGACGGTGAGGACGGAGGACGGTGAGGACGGAGGACGAGGGTGAGGGTAGAGTGGGGAGTGGGGAGTGAGAGACAAGGTTGAGGGAAAGTAGAACCCACTGAAAAACCGCTGGGGATGGGTGTTAGGGAGGCGGGCATCGGGGGTGGGGATTGGGGGAGGGGGGGAGGGGGGATAGAAGGAGTTGAGAATGGAAAAAAAAAATCTGTAAAGTAGAGGCAAAGAGGTCTCTTAGGTGGTACCAAGCGAGAGTAGGCGAGTTTCGAGTCGTACAGTTTCGCCAGAAGGCGTAAGGTGTGCTGAGGGGGGGGGGGGGGGGGGGAAAAAAAATTGTGTGTGTTTTGTGTGTGGTGTGGTGTGTGTGTGTGTTGTGGTGTTGGGGGTTTTGTGTTTTTTGGTGCTTTGGGTGTGGTTGATATGTGTTTTGTGTGGGGTTTTTTTGTCATTTGTGGGTGGGTTTTTTGGGGTTCTTTTTTGTTTGTTTAGGGGGGTTTGGTTGGGGGGGGGAGGGGGGCGCGAAGGGGTTTTTTTTTTTTTTTTTTTTTTTTTTTTTTTTTGGGGTTGTGTTTCCGTGGTGCTGCGTATTGTGAAAAAAACCCACCCAAACCCACTTTAATGCACCAAAGAGACAAGGGGGCCAAGGGGAAAAAAAAAAAACCCAAACCCCCACCCACACCCCCCCCCCCCCCCCCTCCCTTTTTTTCCCCCCCCCCTTTTTTTTGGTTTGGAAGGGGGTGGTTTTTGGCCAAAAAACCCCCAAAACAAAAAAAACCCCCCCAAAAAAAACCCAAATAAATGGAGGGCGGGGGAAAGAAAAAAACCCCCACAACCAAAAAAAAAAAACCCCCCCCAAACAAAACCCCAAAAAACAACCCCCAAAATATAATAGAGAAAAAATACAAAAGCCCCCTGAAAAAGAAGGAAAGGGAAAGAGGAAGAGAGGGAGGAGAAGGGGGAGGGGAGGGGGGGGGGAAAGGGGGGGGGGAGGGGGGGGGGGGGGGGAGAAAAGAAGGATGGGGAAGGGGAAAGATAAAAAAAAGGGTTAGAAAAAGGGGAAAAAAAAATAAAAGGAGAGGGAAACAACAAAAAAAAAAAACCAAAAAAAGAGGGGGGGAAAAGGGGGGGGAAAGGGGGGAGAAGGGGGAAAGAGAAAGAGAGAGAAAGAGGAGAAGGAGAGAGAGAAGAGGGGGAAAAGGAGGGGAGGGGGGAAGAGGGGAGGGGGGGGGGGGGGGGGAGGAAAAAAGAGAGAAAAGAAAAAAAAAAGGGGACAAAAAAAGGGAGAGAAAAAAAAAAGAAGGGGGGGGGGGTGGGGGGGGGGGGAGGGGAGGGGGGGGGGGAGGGGAGTAAAAATGAAAAAGGGGAAAAGAATTTCAAAGGGGGTTTTTTAAAAAAGCAAAGGGAGAAAGAGAGAGAGAGGAGGGGGAAGGGGGGGGAAGGGGGAGAGAGGGGAGGAAAAGGGGGGAGGGGTGAAGGGGAGGAAAAAAAGGGGAGAGAGAGGGAAGAAAAAAAAAGGGGAGAAAAGAAAGAAGGGGGGAAACAGAAAAAAAAAGGGAAAAAAAGAGAAAAAAGGGAGAAAAAAACAGAAGGGGAAAAGGGAAGAGGGAGAGAGGGGGGAGAGTAGAGGGGGAAGAGGGGAGAGGGAAGAGAGAAAAGGGGGAGGGGGGGTAAGGGGGAAGAGAGAAGGAGAAAGAAACCAGGAAAGAAAGAGCCAAAAAGGGGGAAAGAAGGGGGGCCGAAAAAGAAAGAAGAGGAGGGGGAAGAGAAAAAAGGGGGGAAAGAGAAAGAGAGGGAGGAGAGGAGAAAGAAAAGGGAGAAGGAGAAGGGGAAGAAGAGGAAGAAGGGAAAGAAAGGAGTAGAGAAAAAAACCCCGAGGGCGGATTGGAGGAAGGGGGAGGGGGAGGAGGGGAGGGGGAAGGGGGGGGAAGGGGGGGGGGAAAAAAGGGGGGGGGGGGGGAATGGGGGGGGGGGGGGGTGGGGGGGTGGGGGGGCCCCAAAAAAAAGGGGGGAAAAAAAAAAAGGGGTAAGGAAAGGGGGGAAAAATTTTCCCCCCCTTTTTACCAAAAAAAGCCCCCCCCCCTTTTCCCCCCCCCCCCCCCCCCCCCCCCCCCCCCCCCTTTTTTTTCCCCCCCCCTTTTTTTTCCACCCCCCCCCCCTTTCCCCCCCCCCCCCACTCCCACCCCCCCCCCCCCCCCCCCCCCTCCCCCCCCCCCCCCCCCCCCCCCCCCCCCCCCCCCCCCCCCCCCCCTCTCCCCCCCCCCCTTCTTC
>CM031604.1:57540704-57545704 GCA_018398815.1 Conus ventricosus | reverse complement strand
TTGAAAAAAAACCAAATTTTTCAGTTAAACATAGGTTCCCCTTTTTTTAAAAAACATTGCGAAAGGTTTAAAGTTTTTTTTATAAATTTTCCGGGATTTTATTTTTGCTTTTTTTTCCCGGTCTTTAAGTTTCCGGGAAATATTTGCTCATTTCTTTTTGGGTTTTTATTTTTTCTTTTTTAAAATTTGACTGTTTGGGTTTTCCCAAAATTTTTTTTTTTGAAGGGGTTTTCCAGTGACCCTATTATGTTTTCTTTTTCATTTTCTGATGTCACATTTACCTGGTATACAATTTGTTTGTAAAGGGACATTTATTTTTAGGGGGAAACTCCCCCTTTTTCCTGGTGAAAAAAAGCAAGTTTTCCTTTCTTCCCCCTTCCTTTGCTTTGTTGATTTCATTTTTTTTGGTTGGTAAATTAGGTTTTGAGGTTGGGTTTAAAAAATTTTAAAAGGGGAAAACTTAAAACAAATTAAAAATTTTGGTTTCGAGGGGGTTTTGCGCTGTCTTCAGGGGGTTTTTTGGGTTTGCCCACCCCCGGGTTTTGGGGTTTTAATTTTAAGCTTTTGGGGGGCTCCCGTTTTGCGGTTTTTTCCCAGGGTCGGGTTGGCTGCCTTTGGTTTTTTTTGGGGGGCTTTCGGGTTTTTGTGGTTTTTTTTTCCCACTAAAAACTTTTTCCCAAATTTTGGCCTTTGCATTTTGGTTTCCCAAATTTTTCTGTTTTGGTTTTTAAAAAAGTTTTTTTAAAGTGTTTTTTTGTTTTAAATTAACCATTTTTCTTTTTTAAACATGGGTTGCCCCTTTTTTGAAACTTTTGCTTTTATGGGATCCCTTTTTTATGTTTTTCCCCAGGATATATTTGAAAGCTTTTTTTTGGTCTTTAAGTTTCCAGATATTTTTGCTCAGTTCTTTTTGGGTTTTTTTATATTTTTCTTTTTTTAAATGCTTTTTTGGGGTTTTGCATATCGGGTTTGAAGGGGTTTTTTTCAGTGATCCCTTTTGTAATGTTTCTTTTTTCATTTTCTGATGCCCAACATTGGGTTTATAAAATGGGGTTGTAAAGACTTTTAAATTGTTTAGGGGGACTGCTCCTTTCGGTTTTGGCAATTGAAAGTTTTCCTTTTTTTCCCCCTTCTTTGCTTTTGATTTTCTTTTTGTTGGATGCGTAAATTGGGTTTTTTGAGGTTGAGGTTTGGGGCACTTTAAATAAGATCTATATATATATATTTTTTATAAAAAAATTATATATAAAAATAAAAATATTATTTTAAATATTATATATAAATAAATAATATATTTTTAAAAATATAAAAATATATATATATTTGTTAAAAAAAGGGTTTTAAAAAAAAGAAAAACATCGATAAATGTTTTTTTAAAAACCTTTAAATTTTAAAAAAAAGTTTTTCCCCAAGGGGTCGAGCACTCCAAAACAAATTTAGGAATTTTAATCCTTTTGACAAATAAAAATTTTTATATATATATTTATAAATATATATATATATATTTTTAAAATAAAATAAACAGCAAACTAATAAATTCCAAGGATAAGTACCGAGCCCCGTTCCGAAAGGGAAATGCCCTTTTCCCCCCCTTGGGAGAATATAAGTTTGTGAAGGCTCATTTTGAGAAGCTTTTTTTAATTTTTTTCCCCTTTCCCCCCCACTAAAGGGCCACAAAATTTTTATTTTGGCAAAATCATCGCCCCCCCGGTTTTGAATTTTTATCCCCCCCCAAATTTTTTCAATCTAAACTTTAAGAGCAAGCTTTGTTTAAAAATTTTTGCTGGAACGGGCTGGGTACTTACCCTTTGGGAAATTTTTATTAGTTTGTTTTTTTTTGTCTTGCGGTTTCCCTTCCAAAAAACGGGCCCCCCAAAGATTTTGTGCCCAAAGAGGAAATCTTTTTAAAATTTTTCCACTTTTCACAAAAAAGGGTAGCTTTTTTGCTCTTTCATAAATTTTCTTTTTTTTTCCTTAGTGGCACCTTTGGGTTGGGTTTTTTTTGAAAATTTAAACAAAAAAACAAGGGAATTCACCCCAAACCCTTTTCTGGGATTTTGCTTCCCTTTTTTTAAAATTTAAAAAGGAAAGGGGGCCCCCAAATTAACCCTTTCCGGGGTCATTGAGGGAAAAAAACCAATTTTTCGAAATATGGGAAATATGCCCAAAGGGATTTAAAAATTGTTAGAGAGTTTCCCCCCTATGGGGAAAAAAAGGGGGGGGGGGTTCTCTCCCCCCTTGGAGAATATAAGTTGCTGAAGGCTCCTTTTAAAGAATTTTTAATTTTTTTTTTCCCCATCCACCCCTCAAGCCATACGTTAGTTAGGCAGAATAAACTGCCACTGCGGGTTTAGGGAATCTTATTCCCCCTATTTTTCCCCCTATTTTCTTAAAACAAAGACAAAAAGAGAAAGCTTTTTTTTATAATTTATAATATTTTATAAAAATAAATTTAAAAAAATTTTAAAAAATATTTTTATTTTTAAAAGGGCCGCGGGGCACGCAAAAAACCCAAATTTGGGCAAGAATTTAAATTTTAAAAGAGAACGAACTGTCTCCACTCAAAATTCCCTTTTGGGCAGCTTAAACTCAAATATCATAAAAGGGTTTCGGGAAAATTTTCCTTTGAAAGGGTAAAAATTTTTGAAAGGGAAAAATTTAAAAAAGAGCTTTCTAGAAATTTCAAAGGAGGGAAAATTAAAAAATTCTACCATCCCTTTATCAAAAAAATTTTTTTTCCCCTTTGGTTTAAAGGGCCGGTCAAACCAATTGAAAAAGGGCCCAAAAACACAAAGGCTACTTAAAAAATGTTTTATCCTCCCATATTTTTGGGGGGTTGTTTTTCCCAGTCGTGACAAGCTCCCTAGCAAAACAAAAACAGTCTCCAAAATGCCTCAAGTCGGAGTGTGGCCCCCCGAAAGGGGAAACCCAAACCCAAAAAAAATAAAAAAAAAAGGGAAAACGGCCACACACGAAATTTTCTCACCCCTATTTTAACCCTTTTACCATGGGTTTTTAAAGGTTTTAAAGTGTTCGGGTGATCCCTAAAGTTTTTAGCCAGGGGGTACGAAAAACAACAAAAACCCTTTGAATCGACATTTATGGAAAAAAAACCAGACCCATATTAAAAACACCCACTTTAGGGGGTTAGGGGTGGAAAAAAATAGGCAAAAAAAATTGGGTTTTATCTGATTCCTGATTTAAGAAAAGAAAAAGTCGTTTCGTAGAAGCGAATAAATTTTAGGGACTGAACTCAGACGTTTTGGGGTTGAATGTACCCCAAACTCATTTTTTTTTTCCCACAAATATGTTTTGGGAAATTCTTTTTTTTTGTTGATTTAAAGTTGGCGTTTAAAGACTTGTGCAATCCTTTAAAATAAAAATAAATATAATAAATTTTTAATATAATAAAAAAAAAAAAATAAAAAGGGGAAGGGGAGGGGGGGAGAGAGGAGAAAAGGAGAGAGAGAGGGGAAAAGAGAAAAAGATAGAATGCGGGAAAAATTTAAAGGGTAGTGGGGGAAAAAAAAAAATGCAGGTTTAAAATTCTTCAGTCGTTATATACTGTTCAAAAAAAGAAACGCAAAATGCCAAGCTGCCGATTTGAAACACAATTTATTGAAGCTCAGTGTGACAACACGTTTAATGTGAAAATGACAAAAACAGGTCATCAGTAGGACAGAAGTCTCCCCTGTAATGCTATGGTAAAGAACCAGCCCCAGACCCTCAGGGAAATCGCCAGGCCGCTTCCAAAGTCAGTAACGGGTGTGACCCCTCTGGCTGCAATGGTAGCCTGGCATCTGCGGGGCAATGAAGCAATAATGTTCCTGATTGTCTGCTGTGGGATGGCCGCCCACTCGGCCTGCAATGCCCGGAACAGTTCATTTGGAGTCGCTGGGGCGTTGGCCCTCACTCTCAGGCGTCTGTCCAAAACGTCCCAAACGTGCTCAATAGGATTCAAATCCGGGGAAAGAGAGGGCCAGGCCAGGGTGTTGATGTTGTTGGCGGTAAAGAAGGCTGTGGTCAGGCGTGCTGTGTGGGGCCTGGCGTTGTCCTGCTGGAACACGGCCCTGGGAGTGGCCATTAGAGGCAGGACGTGTGGCTGAACAATGACCTGGACGTACTGCTGGGCTGTCAGGTGACCTTCCACGCGCACCAGCTGGCTCCTGCCTGTGTTGCTGATGGCCCCCCATACCATGACATTGCCGCCACCATGCGGAGGTGCCTCGTCGACGCAGTTCTGCTGGTTGCGTTCATTAACCCGGCGGTAAAACCCTTCGCCTCCTGTCATGGCGCTGCAGCAGAAACTGTGACTCATCCGAGAACCAGACGTGTCGCCAATGGTTCCTCAGTGTCCAGTGTCTGTGTTGCGTAGCCCATTGCAGTCTGGTCTGTCGATGGCGCCCCGTCATTACGTTGCCACGTAGGGGCCTGTAAGCCCTCAGCCCAGCAGCATGCAGCCTGTTCCGGACAGTCTGGTCGGAGATGCGACGGACACCAGCGCATGCCTGGACAGTGGACGAGGCCGGCAGGAAGCGATTGCGGAGATGTCTGAGCCGTATAAAGCGGTCCTGGGCTGGCGTTGTGATATGAGGTCGGCCTGACCTCGGGGCATCAGCTGATGACCCTGTCCTCTGGAAGCGAGTCCAAAGTCGGCATATGGTACTGGGGGGGGACATTCAAAGCATGGGCCACATCAGTTGCACTCTGACCAACTTGCAAACGACCCAGGGCTTTTTTCTCTCTCTGCTGGGCTCAAACGTGGCATGCTGTTTTTTGGTACGGTGTGCCTGCCGGTTGCCAAAATGACCCGGCTTTTATACTGCACTATGACCATGGGTGTGTGTGTGTTCACCACTGAGTTGGGCATGCTTTGCAGGCGAAACAACAGAAGCACAACCCAATGTTTGCACTGTCGCACCTGGCCCACAACACGCACGTGCACATAGTGACAACCTGAATCAATGTTATCCTAGCACGTCGACGTTCAAGACATACAT
>CM031604.1:57527902-57532902 GCA_018398815.1 Conus ventricosus | reverse complement strand
AAAAAAAAATCCATTTGAGAGAGAGAGAGACTTCAGACTTCAGATTTTTATTCAGTAAGGCCATTGGCCCATTTGAAGGGGAATGAGCATAATCATTCACATAAATGTAAGAAACAAATGATTTATCAGGAAACAAAAACAACGAACACAAACTCCTTCTAAGACGTCATTTATTTCTCTGATCTTAAACGCCTTAAACAGAAACATACCTAAATTCCTAATAACCTTATAGCTGTTAGAGCTAAGTAGCAACTGTAAACGAAACTACATGGGCGCCTATAATATTTCTGTGGGATAAATTTTGACGAATGTCTTCTAAAGCTGGACAAAGGAACATAAAGTGTATTTCATTTTCCTCACCTTGCATACACAATGGACATACCAAGTCATTTTGTCTATGCTGTCTGTATCTTAAGTATGAGTCCTTATGTCCGAAACACCAACTCTGAATTTAGCAATTGATCTTTTCAGATGCATATCCAAATCAAATTTCAAATAAGGCTGAGTACAATGAAAATAGATTTAATTTCTGTACAAATCATAACGTCCACTACTTTGGATATGATCGTCCCACATTTGCCATCTGCAGTCAATCAACCTTTGTCGGAAAACACGAATAAACTGGCTTTGATTTCCAACACCCTGAGACAGCCAGACATCCCCAAATCCATGCTTACACAGACACAGATACATTTGAAACCCAGTTTGTTTTCCCTTTTCATCCAATTCGAACAACATTTCATAAGACTTACGAGGCAATCTATAATGCTCCATCTGTAAAAGCTTTAACCAATACCGCATACATTAATGGCTGCACAAATAAACAATGGATATCTATTAGTTCCCATATACCAATTCATTAAAAAATACGCCTGTCAAAACCTAAAAACTCTTCAATGCAAATAATGCACTGCCTCACAATGAACAACGGCATTATCCAACCCCAAATTTCGGCCCCATACATCAGAACAGGCTGTATTTGGGAATCAAAGATTTTAAGAAATAACTCAAGCGAATTGTTTTTGAAAGCAATTAATCTTTTCATTACACATATCAATGCATTCTTTGCTCTACAAGCAAGATCTTTACGGGCAAGGTAAAACTTAGGCGTGTAGAAAAATAGATCCCTAATATATTTATTATACATTCAGCACAGGTATAGTAAGTCTGTCATACATCCATCTTTCCCTTGCCGCCAAATAACCTCCCTTTCTAAACACCACGATGTTGCTTTTTTTCATGTTCACTTTCAACTCTAATGAAGAGGCAGCCTGCTCAGGTTATTTAACTGACGTTGCAAGCCAACTATCGTTTCTGAAACCAAAACAACATCATCAGCTAATAGTAGGATAAATAATTCTAACACATCTTCTGGAAATCGTCCACCATGAAGGCCATTATTGATAACCTCAATGGCAAGCTCATTAATGAATACAGAAAACAGCGCAGGACTACAAACATTCACCTTGCCTAACCCCAGCAGAACAATTAATATAATCTGTCAGATTGGAGCCACTTCTTACCCTAGTCTTAACAACTTTGTACATGGCTCTAATGCAGCCAAATAATTTCCTCTGACACCATTTTTTATAATTTAGACCACAAGAGCTTCCTATTGATGGAGTCAAAGGCCTTTTTCAAAGTCAATAAATCCAACATAAATTTACGATTTAATGAAAATTGTTTCTGAACAAACGCAAGAAGGTAAACATATGGTCGACAGTAGAGTAACCCTTTTTGAACCCAGCCTGATGCTCTCCCGTGATGTTATTATGTTCAATCCATTCCTGCAATCTGTTGTTAATAACAGTACTATACACTTTGCTACTAACGTCAACCAAAGAGATGCCTCTGTAATTATTAGGGTATCTACGTCGCCTTCTTGAATAAGGGCAAAGTTACAGACTCTGTCCAGTCTTCTGGGAAGAATACCATCATCAAAAATTCAATTAAAAAGAGCTAGTAAAAAATCAACGACTTGAGGTCCAGCATACTTCACAATTCACCAGTAATAGAATCGGGTCCTGCCGATTTGTTAGTTTTAATTTTCCGCATGGCAAATATAATTTCTTCTTTAGAAATGGGGCGATTGAAATACTCGTCTTCTCCTCATCGATAACTTCAGAAAGCTCTTCATCACTTAAAATATCTTTATCTAGCAAATGTTTTAAAATGCTCATACCATGTATCCAGGGAGATATTATTCTTAGTATATTTTCTTTTAAATGAGCTCTTTTTAATGTTTTCCAAAATCTGTTGTGAAGGAAGAGATCTGATCATGTGATCTAACAAGTTTTTATTGAACATCTTTTTTTCTGCTTTTGAAGATTTTTATATTCTCTTCTTGCAATGACATACTCACTTCTATCGCTATCGTCCAAAGTCGAAGCCATATTCTCAATAATTTTAGCGTTTTTCTTTTCATTACCAAACAGTCACTGTCAAACCAATCTTCCTTTTTAGCGCCGTTTCTTATTACCACAGTTTTTTTCATACATTCAGCATGTTTTTAATACATTCATTAAACAAATCTAAAGCTTTATTTCATCAACATTGATCAGTTCTGCAGCCTCATTTAATTTTGAGCACATTTCTGGATCACACAAATTGGTTCTGTAAGTCGAAACATAATCATCACTCCATACAAACTTTTCAATTACAGTCGCCTCAACATTCTCCGTTGACTTATCACTATGTTTCGTTGTTAAATCAATATGAAATTCAACAGGTAAATGATCGGATTCAATACGTTCCGAAATAAACAATAAACATGAATCACAAAAAGTGGTGAAAAAATCTTTAGATACGAGAAAATAATCAGAGAGGAGAGAGAGAGAGAGAGAGAGAGAGAGAGAGAGAGAGGAGAGGAGAGGGGAGAGATTATGAATCCAAGAATAATTATTTTAGGCTATGTCTTCCAATCCGACCTGCACATTTTCATTTTTGCTAATATGAGAGAGAAGAGTAGAGAGAGAGAGAGAGAGAGAGAGAGAGAGAGAGAGAGAGAGAGACAGACAGACAGACAGAGAGAGAGGCACAGGCTATTTTCCGTTCCCCTGAAGCTGAAAACGATGCAAGGGACAGAACTGGTATTTTTCGAATCATATCGATCAACGGTCTGAACCACGCTCGCTCTTTCTATCTCTCCGTGTCGCTAGGACAAAGCGGGTTTGTTTGTTTTTTAAATAATTTTTTAATATACCATTCCTTTAACTGTCATGGATTGGTTTGATGATGATGGTGATGACGATGATGATGATGATGATGGTGATGATGATGATGATGATGAGGGTGGCGATAACATCGCAAATTATGTTTGCATTATAGTAATAACTGGTGGTTGTTAAAACATCAAATTCATCATTATCATACTAATTTTTCCGTGGAGGGAAGGGCTATGGAAAAAGGGATGGGTACGGCGGGTAGGGGGGGGGGGGGGGGATAGGGGATGGGGTTGGAGAGAGGTGGGCGGGGTGAGGGTAAGCCGGGGACGAGGGGGAGGGGGTGCGAGAAGCAATGTGATTTGTGACCTGACATTAAAAGCACGGACCCTGCAGCATCTACTGTCGCTGATAATACACGTCAGCGTACTGCCCCCCTCACCCCACCCCTACCCTCCTAGTACCTCTCCTCCCCCCCCCCTCCCTGCCCCCACCAACCTTTCACTGCTCCCACACTGCAAACATCAGCCCTTCCATCGAAGGTGAATGGCACCACACCATTGAAGATGAGCATTCTCTCTCCCTCTCCCTCTCTCTCTCTGTCTATCTGTCTCTCCCTCTCTCTCCCTCTAACAAAAACAGAAAAAAAAAGAAACAAATGAACTAAAAGAAAATCAAGAAAATAAGGACGTCAGAAGAAACAAAAATGAAAGAACAAAAAATGGTAGAAGAAAAGAAAAGTAACAAAATGACATAGACAATCACACCCTTCAATTAAAAAACAGAAGAAGAAATTTAAAATCTCAATCTTTCTCTGCCTTTTCGTGACAACTCTCCACCCTAACTCCCACCCCCCCCACCCCCACCCCCACCCGCCCAAACTCCCATCCGCCCAAACTCCCATCCACCTTTAAATTAAAAGTGCACCCCAGGACCTTTTTCGACCCAGCCTCCTCCTCCTCCCACCCTCACATCTCCCCTTCCTCCCTCCCACACACATATTCCCCTTCCCCCAACCAAGCCTTCCCCACGGCCCCCACGCCCACCCTTTACCCCCACCTCACATCTCTACCTGAAAAAACAGCGATGCGACGGGCGCGGGGTGTATAGGACGGGGGGAGGGGAGGGGGAGGAGGGGGGGATCCCCGCGGACGGGAGGACACCGGAGCCGACATCAGAGGGGAGGGCAAGACAAGGATGGCACACCGGGCTGGCTTAAACGGGTAGGCGGGGAGGGATGCCACCGGAGGAACTGACTTCCACTTCATAAACGTCAATCACCCGGAACCCCCGAGCCGCAGTCGTCGGTGGGGTCAGCCAAGCGGAGCAAGAAAGCTTCGCACCTTGTGTCTCTCCCCCCCCCCCCCCCCCCCCTCCCCCTTGTATAGTAAAGTGATAGTGTTGTGTGGCGCTGTATGACTGGTGCTTCGTTGGGGAGGGAGGGGGGAGTGGGTGGTGGTGAAAGGGTGGTTGGGGGGCTTGGAGGAGGTACGGGTAGGGACGGGATGGTTAGGGGGGAGGGGGGTGTTTAAAGATGGGGGTAGCGGACTGCGTGGAGACAAAATGGAAGGGAAATGGATAACCACGAAACACCAACAGTAACAACAATAGTAATACTGATGATGATGATAATGATGAGAAATGATAACAATGTTAACAAAAATAACTGTAATAACAATAATGATAAAAAAACAACAAATGATATGATGATGATAATAATAATGACGACAAGTACAATAAAAATAATAATGATGGTGATAATGATAATAATAACAACAATAATAATTCGAATAGTAATAATAATGTGATAAATGATGATGATGACCATCAACAAGATCA
>CM031604.1:57513867-57518867 GCA_018398815.1 Conus ventricosus | reverse complement strand
TTCTTGAGTTCCGATTATTTGCCCGTTGACTGGCTGCTGCTTTCTCCCACGTCTCCAATAGCCTAACTGTCCTTTTTCTTTTCCCGTCAATTTCCTTAGAGAGATGTCTTGACGACGATGCTTAGCAATGACACATGAAGATTTGATGCATCGTCGAAAAGCTGATGTTACTTCTGTGATTCGCAGCGCGAAAAAATAAAAATAAAATACATACAAGCAGACGTGGTGTTTTGAAACTGCTTCGGTATGAGAAAAAAAATGATTTAAATTGCGAGTTGAGCAGCCTGGACAATATTTTGCGTCACGGCATCGTGAAGAGCTGTGACGTAATTGTGGTGACGATAAAAGATGCGGAGTCTATGAGGAAATCCAGAATTGGTCTCAGGTGTTTGGTCGAGAGGGCTGTCGCGTTACACTTATATTCTCCAAGGGGGAGAGACATCCTCCAATAGGGAGGGAAACTCACTAACATATAACTCCTGGTCATATACCGATATTTCGAAACTTGGTGGTTTCTCCTCAGTGACCGCGGAAAGTGGTAATTTGACTCCTCTGCCTTTTCAGTTTTAAGAAGAATGCAATCCCAGAAAAGGCTGGTGTGCAATACTGTAGTATGTTTTGTTGAGTTTTCAAAAAAACCAACCCAAAAGGGGTCATCTAAGAAGCAAAAGAAAATCATGAAAGAGCAAAACAAGCTACATTTTCTTGTGAAAAGTAGAAAAATAAAACGATATCCTCTAAGACACAAGTGCTGAGGGCCAGTTCTTGGAATGAATCCGCAAGGGACTAAAATACAACAAACTAATAAATTCCAAGGATAAGTACCGAGCACCGTTCCAGCAACTTACAGAGCAGCTTGGTGTTGCAATGACTGCAAGAAATATTGAATTATAAACAAAGCTTGCTCTTATGTCTTAGATTGAAGAAATAGGGGGAGATACGCATTCATACCTGCAGTGGCAGATGATTCTGCTAACTAACAGTATGTGCTTGAGTGGGTGGATGGGAAAAAATAAAATAAATGCTTCTCAAAATGAGCCTTCAGCAAGCTTATATTCTCCAAGGGGGAGAGACATCCTCCAATAGGGAGGGAAACTCACTAACATATAACTCCTGGTCATATACCGATATTTCGAAACTTCGTGGTTTCTCCTCAGTGACCGCGGAAAGTGGTAATTTGACTCCTCTGCCTTTTCAGTTTTTAAAAAGAATGCAATCCAGAAAAGGCTGGTGTGCAATACTGTAGTATGTTTGTTGAGTTTTCAAAAAACCAACCAAAGGTGTCATCTAAGAAGCAAAAGAAAATCATGAAAAAGCAAAACAAGCTACATTTCCAAGAACTGGCCCTCAGCACTTGTGTCTTTAGAGGATATCGTTTTATATTTTTTACTTTTCACAAGAAAATGTAGCTTGTTTTGCTCTTTCATGATTTTCTTAGATGACACCTTTGGTTGGTTTTTTGAAAACTCAACAAACATACTACAGTATTGCACACCAGCCTTTTCTGGGATTGCATTCTTCTTAAAACTGAAAAGGCAGAGGAGTCAAATTACCACTTTCCGCGGTCACTGAGGAGAAACCACCAAGTTTCGAAATATCGGTATATGACCAGGAGTTATATGTTAGTGAGTTTCCCTCCCTATTGGAGGATGTCTCTCCCCCTTGGAGAATATAAGCTTGCTGAAGGCTCATTTTGAGAAGCATTTATTTTATTTTTTCCCCATCCACCCACTCAAGCACATACTGTTAGTTAGGCAGAATCATCTGCCACTGCAGGTATGAATGCGTATCTCCCCCTATTTCTTCAATCTAAGACATAAGAGCAAGCTTTGTTTATAATTCAATATTTCTTGCAGTCATTGCAACACCAAGCTGCTCTGTAAGTTGCTGGAACGGTGCTCGGTACTTATCCTTGGAATTTTATTAGTTTGTTGTATTTTAGTCCCTTGCGGATTCATTCCAAGAACTGGCCCTCCCGCACTTGTCTTAGAGGATATCGTTTTATATTTTCTATTTTTTTCCACAAAAAAATGTACTTGTTTTTCCCTTTTTCCCAGATTTTTTTTTGCTTTTTAAAATGACCCCTTTTTGGTTTTGGTTTTTTAAAAAACTCAAAAAAACAATTTCATTTATTGCACACCACCCTTTTTCGGGGATTGCTTTCTTTTTAAAAAACTGAAAAGGCAAGGAGTAAAATTTAAAACCCCCTTTTCCCGCGGTCACTGGGGAGAAACCACCAAGTTTCGAAATACGGTAATAAACCAGGGTTATTTTGTTAGCGAGTTTCCCTCCCTTTTGGGAGGATGTCTTTTCCCCTTGGAGAATATAACGTGAAGGCTCATTTTGAGAAGCATTTTTTTTATTTTTTTTTTTCCCCCCTTCCACCCCATCAAGCACATACTGTTTAGTTAGGCAGAACCCATCTCCACTCCCGGTAGAATGGTATTTTCCCCCTTTTCTTCAATC
Organism: Conus ventricosus; assembly: GCA_018398815.1. Taxonomy (NCBI): domain Eukaryota; kingdom Metazoa; phylum Mollusca; class Gastropoda; order Neogastropoda; family Conidae; genus Conus; species Conus ventricosus. The sequence goes on along the minus strand of CM031604.1, from coordinate 57,516,401 downwards.
TAAGACATAAGAGAAAGTTTTGTTTAAAATTTCAAATTTTTGAGTCATTCCCAAACACCAAGAATTGCTCCTGTAAGTTTTGGCCGGTGCTCGGTATTTAATCCTTGGAATTTTTTAGTTTTTTGTTTTTTTTGGGTCCCTTGCGGATTCTTTCCCAAAAAGGGAATTTTGGCCCTCAGCACTTTTTTCTTAGGGGGATATGGGTTTTAAAATTTTTTTTCTTTTTCAAAAGAAAAGGGTTAGCTTTTTTTTTTTGGGGTCTTTTCATGTTTTTTCTTTTGTTTTAGTGACCCCTTTTGGGTTTTGGTTTTTTTTAAAAAACCCCAAAAACATAATACAGTTTTGCACACCACCTTTTCGGGATTGCATTCTTTTTAAAAAACTGAAAAAGGCAGGGAGTCAAATTCCCCAAATTTTTCCCCGCCGGGTAAACTGAGGAAAAACCCCCAAAATTTTTCGAAATATCGGAAAAATGACCAGGAGTTTTTATGTTGTGGGTTTTCCCCCCCTTTTGGGGGGATGTCTTTCCCCCTTTGGGAAAGAATAAAAGTTTTGTGAAGGCTCATTTTTAGAAGCATTTTTTTTTTTTTTTTTTCCCCCATCCCCCACCAAGAACATATTTTTAGTTGGGCAAAAATCATCTGCCACTGCAGGAAATAAATGCTATCCCCCCTTTTTTCCCTTAAATTCAAAAAGACAAAAAAGCAAGCTTTGTTTAAAATTTCCCAATTTATTTTTTGCAGTCATTGCAACCCCAAATGCCTGAAATGTTGCAAAAAGGGGTGCCGGTACTTACCCGGGGAATTATTGTTTATGTTTTTTGGGGGGCCCCTTGGGGAATTTCTTTTCCAAGAACTGGCCCTAAGAAATTTGTGTCTTAGGGGAAATATCGTTTTTTATTTTTTTACTTTTCACAAGAAAATGTAGCTTGTTTTCCCTTTTTCAGATTTTTTTAGATGCCCACCTTTGGTTGGTTTTTTTAAAAACCCTAAACAAAAAATATTTCATTATTGCACCCCACCCTTTTCTGGGATTGCTTTCTTCTTAAAAATTTAAAAAGGGGGGCAGGGGGAGCCCAAATTTCCCCACTTTCCCCGGGGGTCACTAGGAAAAAACCCCAATTTTTCGAAATATGGTATATGCCAGGAGTTATTGTTATTTGAGTTTCCCCCCCCTATTGGGGGGATTCTCTCCCCCTTGGAGAATAAAAAGCTTGCTGAAGGTTTCTTTTTGAAAACCCTTTTAAATTTTTTTTTTTTCCCCATCCCCCCCCACTAAAAAGCACTTACTGTTAGTTAGGCAAAATAATCTCCCATGCGGGTTTTGAATGCGTATCCCCCTATTTCTTCAATCTAAAAAACTAAGAAAAAGGCCTTTTTTTATAATTCAATAAAATATATATATAAAAATTTTGGGGTGTGGGGTGTGTGTGTGTGTGGGGGTGTGGGGTTTTGGTTTGGGGGGGGCGGTGCGTGGTGTGTTAGGGGGGTTTTTTTGGGGCGAGTTTTTTTTTTGGCTCTTTTTTCCCTAATCCAGTAAAAACTTTCCTTTACACTTTTTTTCCCCTCGTTTTTTAAAATTTTCCCGTTTCGCATTATTCGGAATCAAATTAGAGTACATTTAACGAGCAGGCCTAAGAGGGTTTTCAGGTATCAAACTGTTTCATTGTTAGACTAAATTCATGGGATTTCCAAAATGGCTACAGAAAGCTTTTATTTGAATCAAATAAAAAAAATCCATCAACAAATCAAAATCAAGATGCTTTTTTGGTATCGACCCCTTTTTCATTATAAGACAAAATTTCCCCATGCAGTTTTCCGTAGTTGGGCCTACGGGGAAAAATTGTTCGAGGATGTTTTTCCCACAGCGACCTGCAAACCCCCGGGAAAGACCTAAATACTCGGGCGGGAAAGACAGGAAAAGGGTCAGCAAAGACAGACAACAGAGGGAAAACTGGGAAAATCACAGAACTAAGAGTAAACAAAACAAAAATACAAAGAAAAAAGAAGAAAAAATGATGCACAGAGTCAGCAGAGTTTAGGCAACACAGGAAACTGAACAATGACGGGACACCAAAACTCACCGGAGGAGAGGGAAAAAGAGGGGACAGATTAATTAAAAGGAGACAAAAAGGGGGGAAAGGGGAAAAGGGAACAAAAGGGAAGGGGAGAATAAAAAATAGAAAAGGAAGGGAGCGACAGAAGGGAAAGAGGAAAAAGATGTCAACACCCAGAATCAAAGGAATGATACCCGAAAAAAAAAATTATTTTTGACAGACATCATGGGGTAAGAGGGGGAGGGGAGGAGAAAGAGAGGAGAGAGCCAAGGGGGGAGAGGGGAAGAGAGAGAGAGAGGGAGAAAAGAAAAGAGGGGAGAGAGAGGAGGGAGGGGAGGGGAGAGGGGGAGAAACAAAGGAAGACAGAGAGAGGGGACACAACAAACCCCACGCGGGGCGCGCGCATTTCATTTCACACCCAAACACCGAGGGGAAAAGAGAGAGAAGAGAGAGCGAAAAAAGGGGAGAGAGAGAGATA
>CM031604.1:57478867-57491367 GCA_018398815.1 Conus ventricosus | reverse complement strand
TGTGTGTGTGTGTGTGTGTGTGTGTGTGTGTGTGTGTGTGTGTAGTGTGTGTGTGCGCGCGCGCGCACACGCGCCTGCCTGCCTGCCTGCCTGTCAGCGAGCGTGCGTGCGTGCGTGCGTGCGTGCGTGCGTGCGTGCGAGTGCGTGCGTGCGTGCATGCGTGCGTGCGTGCGTGCATGTGTGTGCGTGTGTGTATTCGTGTGTTTGTGTGAATCTGACGATAAATTAAGTGCAGTCTGTGTGGGTGTGACAACAGAGAGGGAAGGAATAGCGGGGAAACAGGAATGGGGGAAAAGGCGGGGGGGGGGGGGGGGGAGTGTGGGGGAGGGGCTCTCTGCCTTTTCTGTCCGTCGCAAGACCTCCCGAATATACAGGTCGGTCAGATCTTCCCCCAAAGTTCACAGTACTTTTGTGGAATCCATTATTTACTAGCATGTGAGTCACAAAGATCTCTTAACTGCACGACTGACAAGACTTTCAGGAGACAAAATCGTTCGCACACGAGTTAAGTGTCTTAGCACAAGGCTGCTTCCATAGTGATGGTGATACTCGCCGCTCCTCCGTAAACAGCGCATGGCTCAACGGAAACAACCGAACAGTGGCTGTGAAGGGACGCAATTTTCATTTGATGGGGAAATCCTAAGCGCGCCTTGTGCGCGTCCCTTCTTCGGACATCCGATTTTCGTTGCTGTTAAATCGAGATACTTCATCTCGGATAATCTCTCTCTCTCTCCCTTTTTTTTTTTTTTTTTTTAGTGAACTGAAGGATTTTCCTCTGATCTACTCGACTGACTCTGAGAATATGAAACCGAGTGAAAAACAAAAACTTGTCTGATTCCTGCATCATGTGGAAATGTTTTTGAAGAAAAGACCTTCATGCTATTGTGCCAGAGAGAGAGAGAGAGAGAGAGAGAGAGAGAGAGAGAGAAGAGAGAGAGAGAGAGAGAGAGAAGAGACAGAGAGATAGAGAGAGAGACAGAGAGAGAGAGAGAGAGAGAGAGTGAGAGAAAGAAAGACAGACAGACACAGACAGCAAAGAGAGACATACAGACATGCAGACAGAGACAGACAGACAGACAGACAGAGAGAGAGAGAGAGAGAGAGAAGAGAGAGAGAGAGAGAGAGAGAGAGAGAGAGAGAACTGACAGACAGACAGACGGAGAGAGAGAGAAAGACAGAAAGAGAGGAAGAGGAGGGGAAGAGAGATAGAGAGATAGAGAAAGAGACAGAGAAAGAAAGAGATCTTGACCACTCCCCCCACCCCCACTCCCACTCCTCCCTGCCAGTTTTTTCATCTACACTATTCGGCATGATTTTTTTTTTAATCCTAAATTACCCCCTTTCAATTTAGCTGGTTTAAAATTTGTGAATTGTGCCTCCAAACCGCTTCAACGCTCGTAATGTTTTAAGGGTGCCCCCCCCCCCCCCCCCCCCCCCCCTTGAAATGCGCGGTGTCGGCGGCGGAGAACAACCATGTGGGTGTATTCCAGAGAAGAGGGGGCAGAAAGGGAGAGAGAGGAAGGTGGTGGAGAGGCGGACAAAAAAAGGGCAGAAGGAAAGAGAAAGGAAGAGACAGCGAGAGAGAGAGAGAGAGAGAGAGAGAGAGAGAGAGAGAGAGAGAGAAGAGAGAGAGAGAGAGAGACACACAGACAGACAGAGACAGAGAGAGAGAAAGATAGAGTAGAAGGAGAGACAGACAGACACAGACAGACAAGACAGACAGACAGACAGACAGACAAAGACAGTCAGACAAACTGACAGACAGTTGCACAGAGAGAGAGAAAGCGAAAGACAGAGAGAAAGAGGGAGGGAGGAGGACAGAGATGGGGGAGAGAGAGAGAAGACAGACCTAGAAAAAGAGATCTTGACCACTCTCCTCCCCCCCCCCCCCCCCCCCCCCCCCCGACTCCTCCTCTCTGCCCCTGTCAGGACTTTCATCTACTCTATTCGGGCATGATTTTTTTTTTTCAGTTATCCTAAACTACTGTTCTAGCTGGTTTAAAATTTGTGAATAATTTCTTCTTTTTTTTTAGAACGCTTCCAAAACCTCCGCAAGCCGCCTGAGCTATAAACACAATTACAGACCCTTCAAGCTCTCTCCACTCTCTCCATGGTAGAGCTCTTGGTGTGGGGAGAGGGGGGGGGGGGGATGTTAAGGACAGTGAAGACAGAGTCCTTTATTAATCAAGCTGCCTCCAAACCGCTTCACGTTCGTAATGTTTTAAGGTGACCCCCCCCCCCCTTGAGAATGCGTGAGGTCGGCGGGGGAAAACAAACAGGGGGGCGTGTTTACCAGAGAAGAAGTGGGGATGAAGAGAGGGGTGGAGGCAGGAGGAAGGAGGGCCAGGGGGAGGGGGAGACAAAGAGAGAGGGGAGAGAGGCAGACAGACAGACAGAGACAGTGCAGGCAGAGGAAAGAGAGAGAGGGAAAGAGAGGCAGCAAGAGCGAGAGACCGGGGAGGGGAGAGAGAGAAAGAGAGAGAGAGAAGAGAGCCAGAGACAGACACAGACAGAGAGAGAGAAAAGAGAGAGAGAGAGAGGGGGGGGGGCAGACAGACAGATGGAGAGAAACAGAGACAGACAGACAGAGACAAGACAGAGGGCAGACAGATGGAGAGACAGAGAAAGAGCGAGAGATGGAGGGAGGTGAGAGAGAGGGGAGAGAGACAGAGACAGACAAAGAAAGATCTTGTCTTGACCAACCGCCCCCCCCCCCCCACCCACCCACCCACTCCCCTTTCCCACTCCCCTTCCCTTAGTCCGTTTTTCAGGATTTTCATCCACACCACTCGGCAGTAATCTTTTTTTTTTCAATTTGGAATTATCCTAACTTACCCTTTTAATTTGCTGAAACGAGCTTTTTCACATGTTAGCTGCTTGTAAATTTAAGACTAATTTCATTTTTTTAGAACGCTTCCAAAACTCCGCAAGCCGCCTGGGCTATAAAACAAATTACAGACCCTGCAAGCTCTCTCCATCTCTCCATGGAAGAGCTCTTGGTGTGAAGAGCGAGCGAGAGAGAGAGAGAGAGAGAAGGGGGGGGATGTTAAGCACAGTGAAGACGAGTCCTTTACTTATTAAGCTGCCTCCAAACCGCTTCACGTTCGTAATGTTTTAAGGGTGGCCCCCCTAGAGAATGCGCGAGTGTCGGCAGCGGAAAACAAACAGGTGGGCGTGTATACCAGAGAAGAAGTGGGGGATGAGAGAGAGGGGGTGGAGGCAGGGGGGGAAGGAAGGACAGGGAGAGGGAGAGACAAAGAGAGAGAGAGAGGCAGACAGATGGACAGAGACAGGCAGAGGGAAAGAGAGAGAGAGGGGGAAAGAGAGGGAGAGAAAGTGAGAGACCGGGGTGGGGAGGGACGGGAGAGAGAGAGAGAGAGAGAGAGAGAGAGAGAGAGAGAGAGAGAGAGAGAGAGAGACAGAGACAGACAGACAGACAGAGACAGAGAGAGACAGAGACAAGACAGTGGGCAGACAGATGGAGAGAGAGACAGACAGAGAGAGAAAGAGCGAGAGATAGAGGAGGGTGAGACAGAGGGGAGAGACAGAGACAGATAGACAGACAGACAAAAAAAAGATCTTGTCTTGACCACCACCACCACCCCCCCCCCTTTCCCACTCCCCTTCCCTTACCTCTGTCCCCTTTTTGGGATTTTCATCCACACTAATTGGGCAGTAATCATTTTTTTTTTTCAATTTAAAATTATCCTAAATTACCTTTTTCATTTGTTGAAACGAGTTTTTTTCCACATGTTAGCTGCTTGTAAATTTGTAAATAATTTTTTTTTTTATATTTTACAGAACACTTCCAAAACCATCGCAAGCCGCCTGGGCTATAAACACAAATACAGACCCTTCAAGCTCTCTCCACTCTCTCCATGGAAAATCTCTTGGCGTGAAGAGAGGAGGGCGTGAAGAGAGGAGGGGGGGGGGGATGTCAAGCACAGTGAAGACAGTCCTTTTTTATTAAACCGCTTCACGTTCGTAACCTTTTAAAGGCGCCCCCCCCCCCCCCCCCCCCCCCTCTTTTGAGAATGCGCCAGTATCGGTGGTGGAAAACAGGTGTGCGTGTATACCAGAGAGAAGAAGGGGAAATAAGAGAGAGAGAGAGAGAGAAGAGAGAGAGAGAGAGAGAGAGAGAGAGAGAGAGAGAGAGAGAGAGAGAGAGAGAGAAGAGAGACAGTCACGGACAAAGGCAGAGAGCGAGAAAGAGAGAGAGAGTAGGAGAGGGGTGGAAGGGAGGGAGGGAGGGAGGAGAGACACAGAGTGTGACGGAGACAGAGACACAGAGACAGGGAGAGAGACAGAAATAGAGAGAGAGAGGCGGGGAGAGGTAGAGTGAAATAGCGGCAGAGGGAGATAGAGGCAGTCAGAGGGAGAGGGGAGGGGAGCGAGAGACAGAGACATATTGACAGAGACAGGGACAGACTGAGACAGAGAGAGAAGAGAGAGAAAGAGAGACAGAGACAGAGAGAGAGAGAATAGGGAAGCGGAGTAAGGGAAGGGAGGGAGGGAGAAAGAGAGAGAGAGAGGGGGAGGGCAGGAAAAAGAGAAGAGAGGGGAGGGAGGGAGGGAAGGAGAGACAGAGACAGAAATAGAGACAGAGAGAGAGACACACAGACACAGACACAGTGACAGAAAGATCTTATTTTGACCACCCACCCCAACCCCCTCTCCTTTAAGATTTTCATCTTCACCACTCGGGCATCAATTTTTTTTGGGGGTGTCCTTGTCTTCACATTTCAAATCATCCATTTTACTTCGTTGAAACCAGCCTTGTTTTCTCTCGAGCTAGCTGCTTCTGAAATTGTCAATCACTTCAGCTCAGTTGGTGGAGCGCCGGACTCGTAATCCAAGGGTTGCGGGTTCGAATCTCCGCCGGGCCGTTTCGGTACAGGGGATTTTTCCCTCGGAGTTAAACATTAGTTCTGACTCCATTTCCCATACAGTCCTTCGAATGGGACTATAAACCGAGGTTCCGTGTGTGAACGCACGCGTAACATCCTGCACACACGTAAAATCCCATCACCAACTTTCGGAAGAGAAGGCCAGTTTGGCCGTTGGTATGGATGACACGTTACACATAGCATGCACCTTCCCCGAAGATGGAGTATGGCTCCCTTAATGGCGGGATGAAAAACGGTCATGCACAAAAAACTCCACTCCCTTTGTAGGGTAGATGGAATTAATACTTGCCTGTCCATATAGGGAGTCTGCAGGAGTATCAGCCTGCGTACGGAGAAGTCAATCACTTCATGTTTAGAACCCTTTAAGAAACCTGACGTAATCTACGCAATTCTCAAGGCTATTATACACAGTCGAAGACCCCTTAACTCAATCTCCTCTCTCTCTCTCTCTCTCTCTCCTCTCTCTCTCTCTCTCTCTCTCTCTCCCTCCCCTCCCTCCCCATGGAAGAGCTCTTGGTGAGAAAGGAGGCGGAATGTTAAACGAAGCAGTGATGACAAGAGTCCTCTATTAAGCTGCTTCCGAGCTACTACTTCATACTTCACGTTCGTAACGTTTCAAGTGTGGCTCCCCTTGAGTAAGCTCGAGTATCAGCGACAGGTGGGTATGTATACCTGGAGAAGAAGTGGAGGGTGGTGGGAAAAGAAGAAGAGAGAGAGAGAGAGAGAGAGAGAGAGAGAGAGAGAGAGAGAGAGAGAGAGAGAGAGAGAGAGAGAGAGAGAAAAGACGCAGACAGACAGGCAGGCAGACAGACAAAGAGACAGAGGACGGAGACAGACAGTGTGACAGACAGGCAGACACAGAGACAGAAAGACAGAGACAGAGACAAAGACAGACAGGCAGGGGCAGAGACAGAGGGAGGGAAGGAAGGAGGAATGGAGGGAAGGAAGAGAGAGAGAGAGAGAGAGGGTGGGGAGGCGGGGGGGGGGGGGCGCAATATAATTCTTTTCTTGGTTGGATAATAAAAATAGGGCGGACGGGGAGGGCGTGGCTTCAAGATCCTGACTTGATCAATGAAGAAACGGGGCGCAATAAACTTTGCTCCCCTCTCTCTCTCTCTCTCTCTCTCTCTCTCTCTTCTCTTCTCTCTCTCTCTCTCTCTCTTTTTTATCTTTTTTTTTTTTTTGAAAAATGTATTCGCAAAGTTGTTTTCTTTTTTTGTGTCAAAAGTTGCTCGTCTTATTTTTGGATTGCCTTTTGTATTTCAGTCTAGTATTCTTGTTCACCATTACATAGCTCATTTACGTTTGGAGTCGCATATCATTGGTTTTTTTTCTTTTTTCTTTTCTACTTCATTGAGGGCAAGGTGTTTAAAAAAAAAAAGAAGCCTGTATTGTGCTTCTTCCTTTCCCTCATTAAAAATATTCGTTCGTTCATTGGCTCGTTCGTTCGTTCTCTCTCTCTCTCTCTCTCTCTCTCTCTCTCTCTCTCTCTCTCTACGGCTTTTCTACGTCCTCCTGAAAACCTTGGTATTGTAGCCACTTCCTCAAAGCTCTCCGAACCGAGATAATTTGAGCCTCTTGAATTGAGAGTTACGTTCCTTGTGTTTGTTACTGCGATTTGTTGTTATCATTATCATGAATACTTATATAGCGCCTATCCTCGGCTAGAGACCAGCTCTAAGCGCTGTACAATCCACACTCGTTTACACCACGGGCTGCCTACCTGGGTAGTGCCTGCTGAAGAGCTGCCAGCTGGCGCTTGATTCAGTCGTTTCCCGTGTCACCCACTCAATACCGTTCAATATGTTCTTCATTCTTTCCATTTCTTGCGCAGGTGTATGCTATGTGTAACGTGTCGTCCACACCAACGGCCAAACTGGCCTTCTCTTCCGGAAAGTTGGTGATGGGGTGTTACGTGTGTGCAAGATGTTATGCGTGCGTTCACACACGGTCTATAGTCTACACACGGTTTATAGTCTCAGTCGAAGGACTGTATGGAAATGGGAGTCAGAACCAATGTTTAACTCCGAAGGAAAATCTCTCTGTACCGAAACGGTCCAGCGGAGATTCGAACCCGCAACCCCAGGATCACCCAGATTGCGAGTCCGGCGCTCTATCACTGAACTATTCCGCCCCCCCCCCCCCCCCCCCCCCCTTCCCACTCATTCCGTCGCCCTTCAAGAGTTCCTTCCCTTTTTTTTTTTTAATAGTAGCCGTTTGTTACTACTGCATGTCGATTTTTTTTTTTTTTATATCCGAGACACATACAAACTCAAAAACCAAACTCCAAGTCTGTGTCCGTTTACAGAGCTTGTGTGCAACAAATCAAAGCAACACCAAATTGGGTGACCCCGACGGATCCGAACGCGCAACCTTCTCACCGTTCTCGCTGATCAGCCTACAACACCTTTGATCTGAGCCCAAGAGGATGTTGTACTTCCACAGATCAGGACAGTCAAGCAAGTCGTATAAACGGCGAACCACCCCCCCCCCCCCCCCCCCCCCCCAAATTATCGTTTGGAAATTATGTTTCAATTTTGCTTTATTCATCAGTTTCAAGCTTTGTGGCTTCCTAGTTCCCCCACACCTTTCTCCCCTCAATAATCCAATACAAATGATCCCATTTTCACTTAAAGCTTGCATGATCTGTGCCTATTTGTATAAAAAAAAAAACTTCTTCCATTTTCTTAACTCGCTGCCTCTCTCTCTCTCTCTCTCTCTCTCTCTCTCTCTCTCTCTCTCTCCCTCCCTCCCTCCCTCCCTCCCTCCCTCCCTCCCTCTCTCTCTCTCTCTCTCTCTCTCTCTCTCTCTCTCTCTCTCTCTCTCTCTCTCTCTCCCATTTCCTACAAATGATTATGCACATGCATTTCCATCTGCCGGGGTTAAGTCGCGAGGGCGAACAGCAAGAGTAATTTGTGCATATTTCTTCCCCCTCCTCTCTCTTCTTCATCACCTCACCCACCTCCTCCTCACACCCTCATCCTCCCTCAGACACCACCACCATCCCCCCCACCCCTCCCCGCTGCACACACACAATCACCGTTTCCCCTTCCTCTCTCATCCCACCCACCACTTCTGGCAAAGGGGCTGGGGGGAGAGGAGGGAGGGAAGGGTCGGGGGTTGAGGGTTGGGGAGGGGAGGGGGGGGGGGTCTGAGATCGCGTAGGCTGCTACCCTTTAGTTGAGAACACTTTCCAGGACGGCTCCCTGACAAAAATCAAAGAGGTACTGCTCTCTCGTCACGGCGCCCGGTGTTACAGACAACACTATCTCAGTAGAAATTTACCCCCCAGCGGTAATATTTCAGAGATTTAAGCCGGTGAGGGTTTTTGCCCATGGTAGGCACCATCCGCTCGAATGCCTGACAGGTGAGTCTCTCCCCACTCTCTCTCCCCACTCTCCTCCCCCCCCCCCCCCCCCCCCCCCCCTCATCACCACCCTCGATCGATTTTCTGTGTTGTGAAGAGTTATCGGGTGCGATCCTTCCAGTCACAATTTCATCACGTGTCACAAAATTGCTTCTACCTTCATTATGTGCTCGCAGACTTTACTATTATTAAGACGAATTGTAGTCTTGTACGAGACACGCTGCCTGGATTTTCATTCGAGAGGCTTTCTTTATCCTGAATAAAATGTTGTCCGATTGATCTTTCGTTCGAGGGGGGGGGGGGGAACCTGTCAGTAGAAGGCGAAATTTCATCTAACGTGTTTTGTTACAGATTTCAGTTGTTTTTTCTGCAAGCAGTTTACACGGCTGTTGAGTCTGACGAGGCTTTCTCCTGAAGGTCGAGATTCTGTTTGATGTCAGTTTGACTCCTGTTATTCATTTACTACTGATCCGCCGGTGTCCGCCCGTTAAGGAGTTTCCGTCTTCACCCCGTAACCATACCGATATTTGGGAAGAGTTGGGTGTGAAGACGCGTTATTTCGATTGGGTAGCTTGAATTTCTGCGGTTGCCATTTGCAACGCTTCCACAACGAGCGAAAAACTTGTAAAAACAACAACATATATATATATATATATATATATATATATGTATCATCTTGCATCGAGTGTGACCTGACAACAAGTGACAGTGAGTCTCTCCCCACTCTCTCTCTGGTACAGGACTGCTCTCAAGGCAGGTGAAGACGGTGCTTCTCTGGGTCCTCCCCAGCACCTTCGGGTGTTTCTTTTTCTTCTTATCATCTTGCATCGAGTGTGACCTGACAACAAGTGACAGTGACAAAGACAGCACGTTTAATGTGACTGAGGACGTTTTAGCAACACAAGCGTAAAACGTGACTGAAACAGGCTCAGATGACAATGACTTCGGTGATCCAAAACGATGGACGAGACAAGTCGTCACACAGGTGACTGACCACATTGGTGGGTCGAAGACATCGGCAGTAGACACAGACAGATACACGCAGATCAAACTACCCCCACCAGTAGAATTTTCTGACCAAGTAATGGTGCATTTTTTCTTTTTTTTTAATCTTTTTCTTTCTTTTCTTCCCCTTTGCTTTCAAAGGCCATCCCATTCTCTAGAGCACTCTAAAGAAACATCTGGTAGTTTGAAGCGTTTCGCACCAAACAAGCAAGCAGTGAAAAACTCTGTCCAGAGACCTTTTATTCCAGTGTATAGTCGTCCTGTGAGATTTAGTCTAGTTTACGCGTGAGATTCTGTAACCTTTTTTTTTGTTTTGTTTTGTTTTTTGTTGTTGCATTTGAACCAGAAAATCTTTTTGCTCTGGCGAATACTGTTTTTACTCCGGGTGGGTTTCTCTGAGGTGGGTATTTTGCTCGCACTCAGGTCTGCTCGATTAAGGTTCCGTTACACAATCAGAGACTCGATGCCAGTCTGATACAGTTCAAGAATAACTCGCGTAGGACATCGTCTCTAGGCGTATAGTTAAAGAGATCCTTCTACATTATGGTCTCTCCGGGTGGCTCACTACGAATGAGTTATAAAGGTCTGATGAGATCTGGCCGATGTATGTCCGAAAAGCTTGCCTTTGAGAAGAGTTGCGAGAGAAACTATTGACATGTTGGTCGAAGAATCTTCTCGTGGGAGAGAGAGAGAGAGAGAGAGAGAGAGAGACAGAGACAGAGACAGAGACAGACAGACAGAGACAGAGAAAGATAGGGGAGGGAGGGAGAGAGGGGAGGGAGAGAGAAAGAGAGTGCAAGCAGTTTACACACTTCACAAAATGTTGCCTGACAGGTGCGTTTGGCGACGCCGTTGCCTACAGCATGAATTCAACAAAAACAATCTGATTTGGGTCTTCTTTTTCCCACCGTCATACTCCACGTCATTTTCGACGACAAGAAAGTAACCGATGATGTGACGCAGAAACCAAGCCCGTGAGATAACGAAAGAAGTACACGCTTTAGCTTCAGCAACAGCAACATTGCCATTTTTCCCGCGAAAGAGCGTCCATCACCTACAGAGGCACTGGGTTTCCAGACTGGGCGTAATCGGGTTAAAACAAAAACAAAGAAGAGGCAGTGCTTACGGAAAGGACTGACTCAGACATGTGGTTCTCAAAGAGAATATTTATCTCCTTTGCATTGAAGATGATGTAGTGAATACACGGGAGGGGTGGGGGGGGGGGGGGGGGGGGGGGGGGGGGGGGTTCCAGGGTTTTTTCATCACGCATCAGCCAACGGCGTCAGCTAGATCTCACGAGTAATAACGCAAATCTTGTCGCAGTACACAAACTGCACGGGAAGAATGATTTATGGATTACGCGTAACACGCACGATCAAGACAGCCGTCGTACAGTCGCACTGCCGGACAGTGGCGTACCAGCTTTAGACGGAGTCTTGTATTATCAAGGCTGTGCGACTGAACTTCTCTTTTCGGGGAGGGGGGTGCGACAACAGGACGAAAGGGAAAAAAACCTCTTGAAACTGATAGCTGTGTGCTCCCTGGGTGTTTGAAATGAAGTCTTTCATATCCCACACACTCCTCTCCTCTGTGAAGAATTCATGGACGTGGCGCTGGAGCAAGGAACCTGCAGCCCCCCCCCCCCCCCCCCCCCTCTCTCTGTGCGAGTGTGGGTGTGAGTGGTGTGTGTGTGTGTGTGTGTGTGTGTGTGTGTGTGTGCGTGCGTGCGTGCGTGCGTGCGTGCGTGCGTGCGCGCGCTCAGAGAAAGAGAGAGAGGCAGGCAGGCAGAGAGAGAGAGAGACAGACAGACAGACAGAAAGAGAGAGACAGAGAGAGAGACAGAGAGAGAGAGGTAGGCAGGGGGTAGGGGAACGACAGAGACAGATACTGAAACTAAAGGTGGAAGGAAAGAACGAGAGAGAAAGAGAAGGGGGGGGGGGGCAGCAACAGAAATACAGACTGATGCACAGAGAGGGGGGGAGAAAGAGAGGGAGAGAGAAGGGGGAGGGGCAGCAACAGAAATACAGACTGATGCACACAGAGGGGGGAGAGAAAGAGAGGGAGAGAGAAGGGGGAGGGGCAGCAACAGAAATACAGACTGATGCACACAGAGGGGGGAGAGAAAGAGAGGGAGAGAGAAGGGGGAGGGGCAGCAACAGAAATACAGACTGATGCACAGAGAGCGGGGAGAGAAAGAGAGTGAGAGAGAAGGGGGGGGGGGGGGGGGGCAGCAACAGAAATACAGACTGATGCACAGAGAGCGGGGAGAGAAAGAGAGTGAGAGAGAAGGGGTGGGAGGGAGTAACGGGGCGATGGAGGGAAGAGCGGGAGAGAGAGAGAGGGGAGAGAGAGAGAATGACAGACAGACAGACAGACAAGCAGACAAGAGACAGAAACAGAGACAAAGACAGAGACAGATGGACAGACCGATAAAGATATAGACAGAGACAGACAGACAGACAGAGAGAGAGAGAGAGACAGAGAGAGAGAGAGGGAGAGAGAGACAGAGAGAGAGAGAGAGAGAGAGAGAGAGAGAGAGAGAGAAAGACAGAGACAGAGAGAGACAGAGACAGAGAGACGGAGAGACAGACAGAAAGAGAGACGGCGAGAGAGACAGAGAGAGAGATCTCACGTTGAACACTCCCACCTTCCTATCCTCTTTTATTTCAAAGCGTGGGGTTGGTGTAAGGAGTAGAGAATCTAACATCGTTTTTTTTATTCTATTTCTTTCTTTCTTTTTCTCCTTTTTTTTTGGGGGGGGGGGGGGGGGGTGCCCATTAGAGCTGGTAAAATGTTGTATGTAAATGATGACTCAGTGAAGGCGTGGGACGGCGAGAGAGAGAGAGAGAGAGAGAGGAGAGAGAGGAGAGAGAGAGAGGGGAGAGAGAGAGAGAGAGAGAGAGAAGAGAGAGAGAGGGAGAGGAGGGTGGAAGGGAGGGAGGGAGGGACAGGAGGAGAAGTGTGTGTGTGTGTGTGTGTGTGTGTGTGTGTGTGTGTGTGTGTGTGTGTGTGTGTGTGTGTGGAAGGGGGGGGGGGAGTGAGAGAGGGAGAAAGGAGGCGTGGGTAAGGGGGAGGGAGAGCCTTGCGATGGAAACAGTGTTTAATGTCCACGTTGATGATGATGATGATGATGATGATGATGATGATGACGACGATGATGATAAGAGTGATGAAGATAAGCAACAGCAGTGTCGCTTATAGCTCAGCCGACCGCAAAGGGC
>CM031604.1:57453867-57473867 GCA_018398815.1 Conus ventricosus | reverse complement strand
GAGAAAGGGCAGGAGAGGAAGGGGCACAGAGAGAGAGGGGGAGAGAGAGAGAGAGACAGAGAGAGAGACTGACAGACGAGGACAATGGGAGAGGGGGAGGGGGTAGAGGACAGAGTGAGAGAGAGGGAGAGGTAGATAGGGGTGGAGAGAGGGAGAGACAGACAGACTGATCGACCAAGAAAGAAAGACAGACTGACAAGAGAGAAAGAGTATAGGGAGGGGGGGGGGGGGGGGAGGGGAGGATGGACATATACACAGACAGAAAGATAGACACACAAAGTAGCAAAGTAACATCATCTGGCTGATCCCAACAATAACTCACACCTCAGCTACAAAGTTGACCAATCTTTCAGTGGCTGACGGAAGAGTGCAAACGGTGACAGAGAGGCAGATCGTTCGCTGATAACATCTGTCCACCCCTCCTCTCTCAATTCCCGTAGCAATTCTAGGACCACCTGTTCTGGCTGCTTTGCACCTCCAGGGCAGACGTTTGGTGGACTGGAAAAGCATGTGGTGTGTGTAGATTGTGCCTGTTGGCCCATTACCGCGTGCATGTGTTTGATGAAGGTGAGAGAGAGGGAAAGTGAGAGGGAGGGAGGCAGAGAGAGAAAGGAAGGGACAGGGAGGGAGAGGAGAGGAGAGGAGAGGAGAGAGAGAGAGAGAGAGAGAGAGAGAGAGGGGGGAGACTGACAGAGAATGACAAACAGATGGGGACAATGGGGGAGAGAGGGAGAGAGAGACAGAGACAGAGAGAGACAGACAGACGGAGAAAGAGATAGAGCAAGAAAGAGCAAGAGATCGACACACAGACTGACCGACAAAGACACAGGGACAAAGAGAGAGAGAGAGAGAGAGAGAGAGAGAGAGAGAGAGAGAGAGAGAGGAGAGAGAGAGAGAGAGAGAGAGAGAGAGAGAGAGGAGAAAGGGGGTGGGGGATGGGAGACAGATGGACATCCGGGAAGCTGGAATAGCTCAGTTGGTAGAGCGTCGGACTCGTGATCCTGGGGTTGCGAGTTCGAATCTCCGCCAGGCCGTTTTCCCTTGGAGTTACCATTGGTTCTGACTTCATTACCCATACAGTCCTTCGAACGAGACTATAAACCGAGGTTCCGTGTGTGAACGCACGCATATCCTTCACACACGTAAAATCCCACCACCAACTTTCGGAAGAGTAGGCCAGTTTGGCCGTTGGTATGGATGACACGTTACACATAGTATGCACCCTGCGTGAGAAAAGGAAAGAATGAAGTAAGGAAACTGAGTGATCGATATTGAACTATATTGACTGGATGACATGGGAAACGACTGAATCAAGCGCCAGCTGGCAGCCCTTCAGTCGGCACTACCCAGGAAGGCAGCCCTTTGTGTAAACAAGTGTGGATTGTAAAGTGCTTAGAGCTTGGTCTGTAGCCGAGAATAGGCGCTACATGAGTATTCATTATGATTATGATTATGATACACAGACAGAAAGACACAGAGACACGGAAGTAGCAAACTAACATCTGCTTGGCTGATCCCAACAGTTCCTCATACCTCATCTACACAGCTGACCAATCTTTCAGTGGCTGACGGAAGAGTGCAAACGGTGACAGAGAGGTAGATCGTTCGCTGATAACATCTGTCCATCCCCTCGTCTCTCAGTGCATGTAGCAATTCTAGGATCATCATTCTGCTCTTGGTGCTCTGTACCTCCAGGGCAGACGTTTGGTGGACCTGGAAAAGCATGTGCCTGTTGGCCCATTACTGCGTCCATTTGTTTGATGAGAGAGGGAGAGAGCGAGTGAGAGGGAGGGAGGAGAGAGAGAGAGAGGGGGGGAGGTAAAGGGAGAGACAGATAGAGACAGTGACAGACGGACGGGGACAATGGGGGGAAAGAGAGAGAGAGAGAGAGAGAGAGAGAGAGAGAGAGAGAGAGAGAGAGAGAGAGAGAGAGAGATGGAGGGAGAGAGAGAGAGAGAAAAGAGAGAGAGAGAGAGAGAGAGAGAGAGAGAGAGAGAGAGAGAGAGACAGACAGACAGACAGACAGACAGACAGACAGAGACAGACAGACCAACCGACCACTGAAGACAGAGGGAGAGAGAGAGAGAGAGAGAGAGGGGGGGGGGGGAGGGAGAGATAGATGGACATACAGACAAAGACACAGAGACACAAAATATTCAACTAAAATCATAATGGCTGATCCCCAACGCTCACCTCGGCGATACGGTTGACCGTTCTTTGGGTCGGTGGTAGAAAGTGTGCTGACGTTAACAGAGAGGCAGATCACCGGTGATAAGTCCTGTCCACCACCCCCTCCTCTCTCAGTGCACGTGGCAATTCCAGGATCGCCTGGCTGCTCTGTATCTCCAGGGCAGACGTTTGGTGGACCTGGAAAAGCATGTGGAGTGTTGATGAGGTTGTGCCGATTGGCCCATTACCGCGTCCATTTGTTTGATGAGAGAGGGAGAGAGGGAGGGAGAGAAAGAGGGGAAGGAGAGGGAAGGAGACAGAGAGAGAGAGAGAGAGAGAGAGAGAGAGAGAGAGAGAGGAGAGAGAGAGAGAGTGACAGAGACAGAGAGAGAATCAGACAGAGCGGCAGACAAACCAACTGACCGACAGGCAAAGACACAGGGGCAAACGAGAGAACGAACGAATGAACGAAATGTTATTTTACCAGGGTAATGAGATAAGCAATACAAATGCTTTTTTCCCACCCAGCCCTGGGGCAAAAAGAAAAAGAAAATGTAAAGATCAAATTAATGCATTTAAAGATCAAATTAATGCAAATACACATATAAAAGAACAAAGTATAACAAGATCTTGTACAGTTCAAAACAAATATTAGCTATTGTCCATATCATTGACAAACGAATGCAAATAGAAGAACGCGTGAACATAACGAACAAGGGGAAGGAAACGGGGAAGGAAAAAGGCCAAGGGGTAGGTTTGGGGTAAATGGAGAGAGAGAGAGAGAGAGAGAGAGAGAGAGAGAGAGAGAGAGAGAGAGAGAGAGAGAGAGAGAGGAGAGAGAGAGAAGGAAGGAGAAGGCCAAGGGGTAGGTTTGGGGTATTGGAACGAGCGAACGAACGAACGAATGTTTTGTTGAGGGTAAGATGGATAAGCACCAATAATGGCTGTCTTACACCATGCCCTCACAAACAAAAAACAGAAAAGAAAAAAAAAAAAAAGAAAAAAACAAAAACATTTCCGACTATATTTACGCACACACAACCACCCACACACATATATATATATTTTTTTACACGTACATATATACATATACATATAGTTCATACACATATACATATGCATAAACAACATAAATAAATATGTACAAAGCATACTTGCACACAATGTATGTATGCAGGTGAGAGCATGACTGTTGATGTGCATGCCCCCGGCCCATATTATAGGGCAGATACCTACACAACACTTCCACTGACACATATATTTAAAAAGTCATGAGGAGAAAGGGCACATACCTTAGAAACATTCTTTAACCTTATGAGTTAGAGACAGACAACAGACGGTAGACAGGCAACAGCTAGACAAGACAGACAGATATAGAAGGAGGGAGGGAGGGAGGGAGGGAGGGAGGGAGAGGGAGGGAGAGCGACAGAAAGGCAGATGCGGACAATGGTTTGGTAGTCCCTGTTGTCCCATTACTGCGTCCATTTGATGAGAAAGAGAGAAGACAGGACAGGAGGGGGAGGAGAGAAGAGAAAAATAGAAAGAGAGAAAGAAGAAAAGAAAGAGAGAGAGAGAGAGGAGAGGAGAGAGAGAGAGAGGAGAGAGAGAGAGAGAGAGAGAGAGAAGAGAGAGAGAGAGAGAGGAGAGGAGAGAGAGAGGAGAGAGGAGAGAGAGAGAGAGAGAGAGAGACAAGACAAGACAAAATTCTTTATTTACGAGGATAATAGATAAGCACTAACGTGCTTTTTTACATCCAGTACTCGCCCTGAGTAGGGACTACAACATGCAGTGAAATCAATTAATGTAAGAAATCAAAGAAGCAAGCAAAGCGGTCATGTAATCATAGAGGAAATCAAATGAAAACAGAAGATAAATGAAAACAAAACAAAAAATAAGAATAATAACAAACAAAACAATAAAAATAATAATAAAATTAAAAAAAAAAAGAGAATAACAATAATGAAGGGGAAGGAGAGAGTGGGGGTAGGGAGTGAGGTGGGCTGGGGAAACATATGTAGAGAGAGAGAGAGAGAGGGCTGACGACAGACAGACAGACAGAGACAGAGACATGAAGACGGACCCACACACACATGCTCGCGCGCGCTCACAAGCACACACACACCACACACACACACACACACACACACACACACACACAAAGACACACGGACGTTGTAGAACTACCATCATCATAAATGTCAATTATTTCACTACCCCAGCTACGAGTTTACCGATCCTTTAGCTGCTGATGGAGAATGCAAACGGGAACAAGAGAGAGAGAGAGAGAGAGGAGAGAGAGAGAGAGAGGCAGACAGAGACAGAGAGAGTGGAGATATCCTTTGAGATAAATCTGACCACATACCTCGCCCCCCCCCCCCCCCTCCCTCCTTCCTCCCCTCCCCTCCCCCCCCCCCCCCCCCCCCCCCCCCCCCCCATCCTCCACCCTTCCCCTCGGTCAATGGTCCTGATCCAGTGATCAGCCGACTGCTTTGCACCTCCAGGGCAGACGTTTTGTGACCCTGAGGTCAATGGGGGGAAAGGTGAAGGGAACGTGGAAATTGGCATCATACTGTGGAACACCATTACTGTGGCCTTTTGATGCAGCGGTATAAACCACTACTATTTGATGTTCTGCCAGTCATTGAGGGGGGGGGGGGGGGGGGGGGGGGGGGGGGGGGGGGGTTGGTAAAAGGGGAAGGGAGGGGGGGAGGGGGGGTTAGATAGGCAACCCAAATATAAAAATTTTATTTTTGGTTTTGGTGTGCGGTTGTGTGGTGTGTGCGTTCTTTTGGTGGGTGTGTTTGTTTTGGGGTGTGGTGTGCTATTGTTTTATGTATTTTGGATAATTTTTAAAAATTTAATTTTTTTAAAAAATATATTTATTTTATTAAATATAAATAAAAAATGTGTTTTTAAAAAAAAACAATTAAAACCCGGCTTAAAACCCTAAAAGCCTTTTCGCGTTTTGGCGGTCTCAGGGGTTGCTGGGGTTTAGCTTTTTAAAAAATAACGCTGACCCATACTATTCTCTCTCTCTCTCCCCCTTCTCCTCCCTCTCCCTCCTCCTCTTTAAAAAATTTTATATAAATTTTATATATATATAAATATAAAAAAAAATTAAATATTATATATATGACAAGAGTGAGAGGCGCACGCGCACCACACCAAGCAGCACACACACACGCACACACAACACACACACCACCCACACACCCCCCAAAACACATTTTTAACACCAACACACACACCCCCGCCGCGAAAACCACGCACACACACACACGCACACCACACACACCAGACAACACCACAACCCCCGACACACACCAAACACACACACAAACCCACAGTGTGTCCCACATAAAACACAACCCCAACACAATTCCTCCTACCAAACACCCTCGTCCCTGCCCTTTTATTCTTTTCCCCCGAAGCAACAGACTTGGTAAAGGCACGGGGAACTGGGAAAAAGATGTTCAAGACCCCGGGAAGCTGATGCGCTGCAGGGGGACCGAGTCAGCCCCCAGACTGAAAACCCAAGGGGAATTTTAATCATGGTTACATTTGGGCAGCATGCAGCACACAAAAAGTAAAGAGGAGGAGGGGGGGGGGAGGAGGGGGAAACAGGAGAAGATAAAGGGAGGAAGAAGAGGAGGAGGCTTAACAATGGAAGAAAAAAGGAGGAGGAAGAGGAGGAGGAGGGGAGAGGAGCGCGGAGAGCAGGAAGGCGGACAGGAGAAGAAGAAAAAGAAGGAGAAGGAGGAAAGGAGGAAAGGGGAAAAAGAAGAAGAAGGAGAACAAGGAGGGGGAGAAAAAGGAAAGAAAAAAGGGGAGGAAAGGGAAAGGAGGAGAAAAGAAGGAGAAGAGGAGAAGAAAAAAAAGAAAAAAGAAGAAAAAGAACAACAACAACAACAAAAAGTCTTTTAGAGCCCCCTTTTGATGTCCGGGTCAACGTGTGAGCTAGCAAATTTTTTGAGCAAGTCATTAAATTGGTTTTTGTTCTTGGCAGCCGGGGAGTGAGATGATGCTGTGCTGCCCATTCATTAAAACAGAAAACACTATGCAAGGGACCGAATAGTTTTTTCCGAACTTTCAGTGTCTGGCGATTTTTCCTTTCCTTCTTTTTTCTGCCTTTCTGTAGTCGCCTTGCTCCCCCCCTTTGGGCTCTCTTTTCCCCTCTCTCTCTTTTCTCTCTCTCTCCCCCTTCTCTCTACTCTCCCCTTTCTCCCCCTTCTCTCTCCCCCCCCCTCTCTCTCTCTCCCTTCTCTCTCTCTCTCTTTCTCTCTCCTCTTTTTCACATCATTTGTTATTTACCCACCCCCCCTTTTACTGCGTCTCCCCTTCTCCCCTCTTCCCTCTCTCTCCCCTTTCCTCTCTCTTCCCCCTCTTCTCTCTCTCTCTTTTTCGTCTCTCCTCTCTTTCACACTTTTTTGTCTATTTACCACCCCCATCTCTACTGCGCCTCTCTCTCTCCTCTTCTCTCTCTCTTCTCTCTCTCTCCGGCTTTTCTCAAGTACCCGTTCAAATAGCTCTTTCAGTCAAAAGAGGGCTGTCCATTCTTTTGAAACATTCGACCGAAACTCTTTATAAACGTTCAGACCTACTGCCTTAAAATGGGAATTCTTTTATAGAAAAGCATTTTCTTTCAAAATAAGTCTAATCAGGCCCTCAACTCTGCCCCCCAAAAAAAAAAAAAAAAATTAAAAGACTCTGATTGAAATGTCAACCAAATTACCCCAACCCAAAGGATGATCTTGTCACGGCAAAAAAATGAAAAAACCCCAAATTTGGGGGGATCGCCACCCAAATTTGTTCGGACAAAAGTTCAACCAAACATCTGGGTCAATAGACGGGCCCCAGGGTGGGTCGGCCCAATTAATTAGCGGAGAGGCTTCAAAGCCGGTCGTCCGGGCTAAGGGCTAACCCTTTTGACCGACGCCTCGATGTCTAGCGAGAAAGTCGAAGCGCCCTCAGCCCATCGGGCCAATTTACACTGACCGTCCCACGATTTAAGCCACACGGCGCCTTAAAGGGAAGGGGGGGAAAGGGTGGTTTTGGGGTGGGGGGAAACTAGCTAACAATTAAATACCAATTGACCCCCAAAGAAGAAGGTGTGTAGGGGGGACTGTCATGTTTTGTATCCAATGGATTGAGGGAGAAAAATTTCGGGTAAAAATACTGACCAATGGTACCCCCCCTTTTTGGGATTGGGAACAAAATAAAAAGGAGTAGGGGGAGAAAACGGGGAACGGGGGGAAAAGAACAGAGAGCAGGGGGAAGGGGTTTGGTGAACCGGGAGGAGAGAAAGCAAAAAGGATGAGGGGAGGAGGGAAAAACCCAAGGGGGGCATTAGCACGAGATAGCCCTGCAGAGTTATCTGAGACTTAGGAGAGAGTGGAGAGATTTGCTAACAAATAAAAAAGGAAAAAAAGAAAAAAAAAAAAAGAAAAAAAAAGCAACCAGCCATTTGATAAGAGCAACAGAAGAGAGAAGAGAGAGAGAGTGCAATGGTTAATGCGGGAAGAAAAAAAGGAAAACAGATCGTTTTGATAGTCACTGTTCAAATCCTCACGGGGTTCGACCCCCATACTGGCCGCGCCATTTTTCAGAAAACCACCTGCCCGGGCCCAGCAGTCCACTTGCCCCGGTGCAAGAACCAACCCAGTCCCACAGTTGTTCGTGTTGTGAAAGTGCAGTGAAAAGAAAAAAAAAGAAAAGAAAAAAAAAAAGACAGTGATTCGTGAATATTTAAAGATCACCGGGCAGGAAAAAGTGAAATCAATTTTTTACCCGTTAGTTAAGATTTTTTAGATAAAGTTTTGTGAATTTTCAGGAAAGAAAAAGTTTATTTTGTTTGATTCCATAGCTTTGAGTTTCTTTTATGAACATTTTAAATTAAAGACTTTCTAGGGGTTGATGTGACGAAGAAAAAAAAATGAGATCAAGCAAGGTGGGTGTGTTTGGGGCTGTGCGCTAGTCCTTCCCCCACTGACATCACCCGAGGTTGACAATTTTTTGGGTGGCCTGCCAGGTATTCGGCCCATTTATTTTAATTTTTCAACTTCCAAGAGGAACTGGTGGGATTCGTTTTGAATCCTAAGAAAAGGGTTTGCTTACGATTTTCCCAAAGATAGTTAAATACAGGTTTGGCATTGATCCAAAATATTAAACTAGGCTTGGCATTTCAGCCCCAGAACTTATTTCCACATTGCCAAAATACGCTCTCATAGTTGGGTCAGGCGTGGGCGTCTTATAAAAACTAATACGTTGCCCCAAGCTAATATTATCATTAAAAGGATTGTCTATTACGCACTGTGCGGTAACCACCTTTTTTCTGCGTAGTAGTAAATCTTTTTCAAAAAAAAAAAAAAAAAAAAAGAGAGAACAATGGGGGAAGAAAAAACACCCCTATTGAACAACTCGTAGCTTTCGCCTGTTTAGGTTATCGGGAGATGATTGCTGCATTTGTTGAAACCAACAAAAGATGGAAAGAGATGAACCGGGGAAAGACGCCGTTTTTGCAGTGAAATAGCAGAGGGGAAAGTAAAGTACGCAGAGCGAAACAGAAAGATTAAGGTTTCAGGTAATGAAATCAGGCTAGGGAAACGCAGGAAACAAAAAGAAGAAGCAGGAAAGGGAAAAAGTTTAAAAGGTTAAATTAAAATTAAAAAGTGGAATAAAAAGGGAGACCACCGGGGATGTATTCATTTTTCCATGACTCTGTCCGCTAGTCCCCGACCCAATTGCCAAAATTTTTTGAGGAAACCCAATTCGATTGATGCATACATCAGTCTTTCGAAACTTTGCGACCCAGGGTTGGCCTCCAAAGAGGGGGCAGTTTTTTTGTCAGGCTATTGAGGGGTAAGGCATTGCAGTTTTTTTCACTGCGTTACCACAGAACAACACTGATTTTGGTGCGTGAAGGAGTTTTTTAAATAAAGGGGATTTGACCTCACAAGGAAATTCAGAAAGAAATTTCGTTCGCAAAATTGAAGCGGGGGAAAGTACCTCATTTTGGTGACCTAGATCACTTTTTTGAAAAATGGTTAGAGTTGAGGGGTACAAGAAATTCGCTGATTGAAAGAGTGGTTATGAAGGAACAGATTTGTCAGGTTGCGGCCCTGAGTTAACCATACTTGAAAGAGAGACACCCAGAGACACGGGGAGTTGTTGAAGTTCGCGGGGTGTATGGGAAAGCACTTTGGGGGCACAAAGGTTTAGGAAAACAGGTGCAGGCACAGGGAGAGAGAAGAGACCGGGGGGATTTTTCCCCGCAAAGTCTGCAAACCCAGTGGGGGGCAGAAGGGAAGGGAAAAGGGACATTATTTTTTTCATTTGCACAAAAAAAATTGGCAGGATTGTCGAAGAGGTTCCGAAGCAGCACCTTGCAAGAGGTGGTAAGGTCGTCAAGGGAAACGACCTGCGTAAACCAAAAAGGGGATTCTTCTGAAAGGGTGGGGTGCAGCTTGGTACCTGGACAGCATCAGTGTCAGGGGGAGGGCCTAGCGAGGGGTTTCGTTACCAGGGAAGAAGGGTGGATTGGCCACGAGGGTGAAAGTTTTAGAGAAAAAGGGTTTTTCATGCGGGTGTACGAACAACGCGGGTCGAAAAAAGGGGGATTTGACAGGCAAATCCCCTGTACTCTAATCGAGGCAGTGAGGGGTTTCCAGTTGCTAAGATGAATATACCCCTTACTTCTCAGGCAGTTGTCTGCTTTGGGTGATGGGAAAAACCCCTTCAGTTTTATCTTTGGAAAATTCCGGGGGAAAGGGATCCAGGGGCCGGTTTGTTGTGCTACAGGGCAGCTTAAAACCCGGGAGCAAGAAGGGGGGAAAGGGTTTTGATAAACGTTTGCGTTCCAGGGAGGAAGTCGGGAAACGTGTCGCCGAGAGTTTAGGGCAGCGCAGGAACAAGCCCTTCGCTCGTAAGTCTTGGAGTTGGAAAAAGGTGGGGAGAAACAGGGGTTAAGGGGGGGTGAACAGAATTTCTTGTGAAAGGCGGGGTGTCCGATGTTCACCCGGGAAAACGGGGGGGTACCACTCATTAGAGGTACCCCCCTTTTGTAACTGTCTGTCGTGGTACGATCGCTCAGGGGGTCACTCGGCCCACAAAAAAGTACCGAACTTTTATGACTTCTGCCCGGAGCAATGGCAGACATCAAGCTTTCGCAGTCAGTGAGTGGCAAAAGGGCAGCCCCAAAAGGGGTGAAGAGGAAGGGCCTCTTAAACAGCCTCCTTTAATTTTACACACCAATTTAAGGGTGGTGTTTACCCGATTGGGGCCCCAACGCGCCCCTTTCCAAAGGGGGGCACAGGTTTGTTGACATGTGGACACGCGACCAGATACCCGGGTTGCATTTAAAGGCGTAGATACGCAAAGGTCGCTAAGGCTGGAGACATCTTCTCTCGCTGGGGGCCAGCACAATTTCTCAGGACAGGGGTCACAGTTCACCTCAGGCGTGTGAGGGAGAAAATCTTAGGGGAAAAAGGTCACTTCCCCCTCACCCAAAAAATGGGGGGAAAAATCAACGGGCAAAGGGCACAAAGGCTCTTAAAACCACAGATTGGCGTAAAATTCAACGGTTTTTCCCAAGGGCCCCTAAAGAACTTTTGTTTTAGGAAAAGGGGGGACTTTGGGCCGGGTTTTATTTCCCCCCCACGTTCCAAAAAGGGATCGGAAAGGCAAAAAACTTTTCGATTGGGGTTTAGCAAAGCCGGGGACGTGGGGCAAAAATTTAAAAAAGCTGGGTTTCCGAAAAACAGATCGGAAGGGGAACATTTCCTAGTGGGACCAACTTTTTTGCTCCCCCCCGGGCAAACAAGGGAGTTGGGAAAGGGCATTTCCCCCCAGAAAGGTAAAAGGAAGAAACATTTTAAGGGGGAAAAAAAAATTTTTGTTTTTTTCCCCAAAATTTTTCACAACAACTGGGGGAGAGCAAATTTGGGGGGAAAGGGAAACCCAGAAAAAGGAAAATTTTCCGGTTTCCGGGGGGGAACAATGTGAATGGGGAACAAAACGGGGAATTAAGGGGGCCCAAATTTCTCCCCATATAAACCGGAGGGGAACCAAGAGACTGTAGGTGGGGGGAAAAAAACCCACAGGAAAGAATTTTTCCCCCCCCAAATTTCAGGGGGGAAAAGATGTTGGGGCCTTGGGGGATGAAGCAACAATTTTGGGACCCGGTTTTTGTGGGGTCAAGAACGATTTGGTCGCATAACGGCAGGTACCAAAGGCCATAGGGGGTTTACCCAAAAAGGGAAAACCCCTCAGTGAAAGAAACCCCATTTCACCAAAGATCGAGAAGGGGGAGAAAAAGTTGAGGAGACTAAAGGGAATAAGCATCTCCCTCCTATGGGGAAAAATCGAGAACCCCCTTTTTGGGGGGTAAAACCACCTGCAGTCTTTTCTCTCGGGATGAGGGGAAGGCTTTTGACGGGATTGGAATGTTTGTTAAATTTTCATTGGGTGACATTTTATAGCATCCGAGACAGGGAGGAAAAATTTAGGCAGTGGAGCATTTTTGAGAGGTTGGACAACCAACTCACAGCCGACCAACAAAGTGCCAGGGGTTTGGTTTTTCCCAACCTGGGTTCCTAGGTTTTGTTTTCGGAGGCGACACAAAGCAGCCGGGAAAAAGGAAAGGGGGAGGGAAAATTTAATTTAGAGAGACCAAAGACCAAAAAAAGAACAGGGGTCTGCTGTTTTATTGGGTTTAAGGGAGTTTGTCCCAAATTTTGCGCAAACACGGTCCTTCAGGATTTGGCAAAGGGAGGGAAAAACCGGCAGTGGTCGAAAGGTCAACGCTGCAGCAAGCACTGCAGCGTGTTTGGAAAAACTAGGTTTTCCCCCCCACTTGAAGCTACCAGATATTTCCCAAACCATTTTTGTTTCGGACAGATGAACAGGGTGGATGGGAGTATTGTTCAGGAGCAGAAGAGGTCGAGTTTCCCGGAGATAGCTAAACAGAAGTTACAAAGTGGAAGAAGGGTTTCGACGGTGGAGAAGAGTGTTTGCTGTCGGTGGGCCGGCAAAATTCCACAAAAATTGTTGGGAAAGATTCGTGATAGAGGGCAGATCACCAACCCCCAAATTCCGCAGGGGCACAGCTTAAAAAAAAACGGTTTCGGTTGGCAATGGCACGCAGCCCCAAGGTTCGATCAGTAAATCCAGGGCGACAGAAGGCGGGGTGACAAAATTTGCCGTGTGTCTAGCAAGCTGCAAATCAAGGAAACAGCTATCCGGGGTGCTTTGTGATAATTGTGTTTAAAAGTTAGTTGATTGGGTAGGTCCCTTCCCAGTTGGGTATGTTATATTTTTTTTGTGTGAGACTTGTTAATTTCTTTTGTGAAAATTTTTGGAATGTAGTTATGCTTTGGGCAACAGTCGCTGGTAGTGATGCATTTTTGCAAAAAGTGAGGGTGGAGATTCCTCATGAAGTTATGGGTCGTGATCATATTATATGTGCTTTTCATAAGAAAATGTGAAGAGAAGATATGGCAAATCCGCAGGGGGGGGAATCGCATAAGTCCACAGAGGTGTTAAAAATATTGAAATAACGCAAGAGCGCACGTCAAAGTAACTCTTGGAGTGGGATCATAATGATGTATTTTATAACTTTAAACCGTTGGTTTTAAAGATTTAAAAACTTTGCACGTGTGCGTGTGTCGCAAATTTGGTTGTTGTTTTTTTTTTACCGTTGTTTTGAGACAATGCGGGATGGGCTTTTGCAAGGGGGAAATTGTCAGGGCAAAAAAAAAGAAACAACCCAACTTGGGGGGGCGCCAGCCAATTTGTTTTGGACAAAGCTAAAATCAAACATTCAGCGTCAGATAAAGGGGCCCTGGGGGGGTCCGGGCCAATTTTAAACTTTGCGAGAGGGTTTTAGGGAAAACGGTCTGTCCGGCTTAAAAGGGGGTAAGCACTTTGACCGACCCTGATGCAGCGGAGAGCGTTCGCCTGGCTCAGACCACTGGCCAATTTACAGACCGTCCCAACTTAAGCCACACGGCGCCAGTTAAGTAGGGAAGGGGGGAAGGTAGTGTGTGGGGGGGGTGAAATCTACTAATCAATTAAATGACCAATTGACCACCACAGAGAGTAAAGGGGTTAGGCGGACTGCCCGATTTGAAATCCAATGGAGTTAGAGGGAATAACTTCGGGTAAAAATAGACCAAAGGTACTCGCCCTTTTGGGGGAAACGGAACCAAAAAGAAAGGGTTAGAGGAAGAACGGGGAAAAGAGGGGGAACGACAGAGGGGAAAAAGAGGGAGGTCTAGTGTAACTCGGGGAGAAAGAAACAAGAGATAGGGGAGGGAGGAGAAACCCGTGGGGGGATTACACGAGATAGTCTGCAGAGTTGTCTGAGACTTAGGAGAGATGTGGGGAGAGTTGCAACTAAGAAAAGGAAAAAGAAAGAAAGAAAAAAAAAAAGAAAAAGAAAGCAACCCGTCCATTTTATAAGAGCAACAGAAAGAGGGAAGAGAAGAGTGCAATGGTTTAAAGCAAAGAAAAAAGGGGAACAGAACATGTTAAAATCCTTTTTATCCTCCTGGGGGTTTGACCCAACTTGGGCCCGCCCCTTTCATCAGCACCCCGCCCGCCGTGCCGCAGTCCACTTGACCGGGGGAAGTAGACCAAAAACCAGTGCCAGCAGGTGTCGTGTTGTGAAAGTGACAGTGAAAAGAAAAAAAAAGAAAAGAAAAAAAAGACGTGATTCTGAAAAGTTAAAATCACCTGGGCCCGGTAAAGTAAAATCTATTTTACCCCGGTTGTTAATGATGTTTTAGATAAATGATTTTTTTAAATTCAGGAAAGAGAAATGTTTTATTTTGTTTGATTTCCCTATCATTGATGTTTTTTCAAGACAGTGTATAAAGTTTTAGACTTTACTATGGTTTAGTGCGAAAGCATGATTAGAAAAAGAAACGAAAGCAAGCTGGATGTTTTGGGCTGTGCGCTAGTCCTTCTCCACTACTCACCCCAGGTTTACAATCGGGGTTTTTTTTTTTGAGAAAGACCTCAAATTTTTGGTTGTTTTGGAACATTTTAAAGTATACACAATCTTAAAAGTTTTCATAGACCTTAGAACAAAAATTTAAGTGTCAATTTATGCTAACATTGTTGGATTTTGTTGTTGTTGTTGTAATTCATTAATGTCATGATTTTATGTCTGTGGAGTCGAACGTATCAAATACAACAGTCTTTGTATAAATGTATGTTGAATGTTATTTTTGAACTCTCCCCCCCCCCCCCCCCTCCCTTTTATCAACATCTTTCACCTTTCACCTTTTATTGACGTTCTTCCCTTTTCATTCTTAAAAAAGAAAATGTATTTGCGCAGTTTTTTCCCCTGAAACGTCACTGGCGTTATTTTTGGATTGCGATTTGTATTTCACTTCAATGCACCTTTCATTGTTTTGATAATTTATTCACTTTGGAAGTTACTTTTTTTCTCCCACTGAGAGCAAGATGTAAAAAAAATGTCTGTACTGTGCTTATTCTTTTCCCTCATTAAAATGATTCAATCGTTTGTTCGTTCGTTCTCTCTCTCTCTCTCTCTCTCTCTCTCTCTCTCTCTCTCTCTCTCTCTCTCTCTCTCTCTCTCTCTCCCAGTTCTTCTGCCGGTTGCACTCTTTTCCTTCCTTCACCCCACAGCCGTCTCTCTGCGGGCGGTCCCGTGCGTTGTAACCCTCTCCCCGATGTATCCTTTGTGTGTCCGTGTGTGCGTGCGTGCGTGCGTGTGCGTGCGTGTGCGTGTGCGTGTGCGTGTGTGCGTGCATGTGCGTGCGTGTGTGTATATGTGTTTGTGTGCGTGCGTGCGTTGTGTGCACGCGCACGCGCGGGCGCGCGCGCGTGTGTGTGTATGAGCTGGAAGAGGGAGGGAGGGGGGAAGAGAGAAAGCAGGGGAGGAAGTGGGAAAGCCTACCACAGAATATCAAAGAGCCATAAGGGCACCACTGTCGCTTCTACCCCATTAATATTTGCCCAAGACCCCCAAAGCAAGCTGACGCACCAGACGATCTTGTCGAGAGGCGGATGAGGTAACGGGGGAAGAGGAGGCGAGGCCCCAGCTCGTTCTATTCCCATCGCGCATCACTTTGCGCATGTTGGCGATGAGAGTGACTCCCCCTTGGGGGAGGGAACAAAAGACGGGACTGGAACAAGTTTTGTCGCGTCGCTTTTGATCTTTGCCGGTCTTGTGAATGGTGCCACTGACAGATTTCTGGCGGTGCTCCACCGTAATTTTGTTTTCTTTACTTTTTTTTAAAACTCTCTCTCTCTCTCTCTCTCTCTCTCTCTCTCTCTCTCTCTCTCTCTCTCCGCATTCTCTAACCACCCATCTCTTCTCCATCTTTTGCCCTGCCCCCCCCCCCTCTCTCTTCTCTCTCTCTCTCTCTCTCTCTCTGTCTCTCTCTCTCCATTCTCTAACCACCCATCTCTTCTCCATCTTTTGCCCTGTCTCTCTCTCTCTCTCCAATTTTTTCTTCTTTTGTTTATGTTCACAGGGCGGGAGCTGTTTCCAGTGTTCGGCAATTGATGGAAGTTAAGGCGTGAATGCATCTTTGTCGAGTTCTGAAGAACTTTATGGAAAAGAGATTAAAAAGAAACCCCAAACAACTCGTTGTCTTCACGTGTGTGTGTCTCTTGTGGAAAAAAAAGTGGTGTGTTGCTCTCTCTCTCTCTCTCTCTCTCTCTCTCTCTCTCTCTCTCTCTCTCTCTCTCGCTCTCTCTCTCTCTCGCTCTCTCTCTCTCTCGCGCGTGTGCGTGTGCATCATGTGTGTGCGTGTGTGCGTGCGTGCGCGTGTGTGCGTGTGTGTGTATCAGTGCGCACGCGCTCGTGCGCCCTCCCTATATCTGCCTTCTACGTCTTTTGCTAGAAACAGGCATTTTCCCCACAACAACTTTATACTCTGATATTCTGTCTCCTCCCTGATGTCTCTTCCCTGCCACCCCCCCCCCCCCCCCCCCCCCTCTCTCTCTCTCTGTCTGTCTCTGTCTCTCTATCTAGCTATCTCTCGCTTTCGCAACATTGATCAGCACCCCAAGTCACAGGCACGTGGAGACCTTCCTAACTCAAAGCGCACAAGCGTCATGTTATCATCATCACCATCATCATCATCACCATCACCATCATCATCACCATCATCATTTCTCCCTACTCGGTGATGGACCACAGTATCACACTCTCTTATCAAATCGTCTCTTAAGTCCATTTGTAATAGGAATTCAGTGTCAAAACAGTATACTACACATTTCGCCAGCTTCACCCATAGCATCTTTGGAAACGGACTTAAAAAAAATTTTACAAAGAAATTTACAACAAAAAAGAAAAAAAAGATGTTTCAGCCGCTGAACACACCGTAACTTGACAGGGTTTTTTTTGTTCCCCTTTATTTTGCCCCCTTTTTATTCTTACTACTTTCAGCCGTCATAAACTTCTTTGAGGTCGGGGCGGGGGGCGGGGGGTGGGGGGTGGGGTCTCTTCGCGATCAAAGCCAAGGAGGTGCAGGTATCTGTTTGTACCTGTGGCAGGCTATCAGTCTTTATCAGTCCTGAGATGACAGACAGCGGCGATACGGCTCTCAGAACTAACTGTGCGTCCCCCGTAACCTCCCCCCCTCCCCTCCCTCCTCCTCCCCCCTCTCCCCCCCCCCACCACCCCTCCCCGGGCGTGATAACTGATGACTCAACTGGCTTGTAGAAGCTGTGTAAACAGTAAACAGGATGTTAATCCGACACAATGTCTTTCAGTTGAGCATGATGGAATTTGGTTCTGCTGCTTTTTTTTTTGCTTTTTTTTTTATTACTTTTCTTTTTCTTTTTTTTTTGGGGGGGGGTCGAATTTTGTCAAGAGTTTTCAAAATGTTATAGTAGAGAGGGGGAGGGGGAGAGGGGGGGAGTTGTGGTGGGTTGGGGATGGGGTATGGGGTGGGGTGGGGTGGGGTGGGGTGGGGTGGGGTGGGGTGGTGTGGTGTGGTGTGGTGTGGTGTGGGGTGGGGTGGGGTGGGGTGGGGTGGGGTGTGGTGTGGTGTGGTGTGGTGTGGTGTGATGTGGTGTGGTGTGGTGTGGTGTGGTGTGGTGAAGTGTAGTGTATGTCGTCTAGTGCTGTGCAATTTCCCCGATACTGTTCGTGCTGGCAATGGAACTCATCTTGAAAGCAGCAAATAACAACGCGAGACAAACAGACCTTGGCGATGGATACAAGATGCCTCCTCTCAAGGCCTTCATGGATGACACTACAGTGATTTCATCCAGAGAAGACGAGACACGTCATGTGCAGGAGAGGCTGGACGACATAGTTGCCTCATCCAGAATGAAGTTCAAGCCAAAGAAATCACGGAGTCTCTCACTGAGGAAAGGAAAAGTGGCCGAATCTGTGGTCTTCAGTGTTGCCAACCAGGCCATTCCAACAGTCACAGAAGAGCCAGTCAAGAGCCTTGGAAGATGGTATGATGATACACTGAAAGACACACAAAGAGCAAAAGAAACCAAGCAGATGGCGGAAGAAGGCTTGGAGACCATTGACCAGTGTGGGCTCCCTGGCAAATACAAGGTCTGGTGTCTGCAATTCATGCTGATACCAAAGCTCCTATGGCCTCTGATGATATACGACATCTGCACCAGCACAGTGGAGGCAATGGAAGCCAAAATCAACAAGTTCACAAGGAAATGGCTTGGTGTCCCACCCTGTCTGACTGACATCGCGCTGTACTGTCGCCAAGCAAAGCTCAAACTACCACTGAAATCCATCCTGGAGGAATACAAAGCAGGAAAGATCAGACTTCAAAGCATGCTGGAGGACTCAGGAGACAAGGTGGTAGAAGCAATCAAGCCCCAGCTGAAGACAGCAGAAAATGGAAAGTTCAAGAGGCGATGGATTCTGCAAAAGAAAGTCTCAAGATCAGAGAAATAACAGGACACACACAGACCAACAGACAAGGACTGGGGGTGACCAAAACTGAATGGTGGTCAAAGGCCAAAGGAAAAGCCAAAAGAGACATGCTGATTCAGGAGATGAGAAAAGAAAGAAGACCAAAAAAGACTCCAAAAAGCAGTCCAGCAGAGCCAGCAAGGGCAATGGACAACGTGGGAGAATGCACTCCAAAGATGTCTAACTTGGAATGACATTTGGCACATGGCCCCTCTCAGGATCAGCTTCATTCTCAGATCTGCATATGACCTTCTGCCCTCAAATGCAAACCTGGTGAAGTGGGGGAAAACAGACGATCCTGCATGCCCCCTCTGCCATGATAAACAAACAGTGGAGCATGTTCTAAGCTCATGTAAAGTAGCCCTAGCTCAAGGAAGGTACACATGGAGGCACAACCAAGTGCTCAAAGAAATTGTATAAGTAGTCTGGGCTAGTACCAACACCACAAAGGGAGAATCAGGACTCCAAAAGCACCCGCAACATTCTTCACGGCAGGAGGCAGCAAATCATGGCCAAGAACAACAGTGCCACTCGAAACATGCAGGCAGAGTCTGCTGGATGGGGCAGATGACTGGGAGTGCACTGCAGACCTCCAAGAATGGAAGTCACCCAGAGATCATCAGCAAGAGTGGCATGAGACCAGACATAGTAGTCCACTCTACGTCAACCAAGCAGCTGATCATGATCGAGCTCACAGTGCCATATGAGAACAGAATGGAGGCAGCTCAAATCTACAAGACTGAAAAGTATGCTGATCTGGCAAACAGCCTGAGGAGAGAAGGCTATCAGGTCAAAGTCCTCACTGCAGAAATTGGAGCTAGGGGATTTGTAGGAACGTCTGCATACAGCCTCATGAAACAGCTCTCAGTTGCAGGGAAGGAAAAAACCAGAGCCCTGAAAGCAATGGCAGAAGCGGCAGAGAGGTGTTCAAGCTGGATCTGGTCAAGGAGGAACAAAAGTGAACTTCATAAGGCTTAATTTCCCTACAGATATCAGGTGTCCCTGTGGCTCAGTGGTTAAAGCGCGAGTCATTAAGTAGAAACTGAGCATGTCCAGAGGGTCATGGTTCGAATCCCAGCCATGGCTCGTCCCAAGATGCGGAAGAAAAAAAAAAGGGGGCAGCAGAGGACATCCGGAGTCATGAACCGGGTGTGGCCCAACCCCCCTAGAGTGTCAGGAGATAAGGGCCGAAACACTTGCTTGAAGGGGGCTTCTCTTCTGAGGACTCTCTGCTGCCACGCTCTCCACGAGTTTCTTTCTACCGTCTAGTGCAGTGTCCTGTGGTGTCCTGTTGTGTTGTGCCGACTCGCGTGGTTTTGTCGTGTCGTGTGTCGTGTCGCGTCGCATCACAGTGTTCTATCGTATAGTTCAGAGTATAATGTAATCGCCTCACAGATTTCTCTGTCGTGGAATTCAGGCTACTCTTCATAAGAAGAGCATCTCGCTACACCACAGATCCAACTATTCTTTTACCCTCGTATTAACTGTCCAAATGGATCTTCCAACAGGAATTTCCCACGGGTCAGCCACGCATTCTTTGGGCATGCGCTGAGGGCATGTTGCGTAAGAGACCCTGCTTTGTCGTCTCAGCCGAAAGACTAGCTCTCAACCCACCAGCAGAGGTCTGGTGCAAAGGTGGAGTGGGGGTGGGTGGGTGGGGGGGGGGGGGGGGGGGGGTGGGGGGGTCCGGGGCCCGCCCGTGTGAACTTGGAACCATGGACCAGCGAGCCTCCAAGCTTTTCAGGCGCGTGCGTTATCCACCAGCCCCCCCACCCCCCCCCCTTTCCCACACGCACGCGTGCATATGTGTGTGTGTGTGTGTGTGTGTGTGTGTGTGTGTGTGTGTGTGTGTGTGTGTGTGCGTGGCCTATTTGTGTGCATGTGTGTGCGCGCACGCGCGCGT
>CM031604.1:57423867-57448867 GCA_018398815.1 Conus ventricosus | reverse complement strand
CAACACACACAAAACGAGAAAAAGAAACGCATCATTAAAACAACGGACCATAAGTACCCAAAGAGCAGAGCCCCCCCCCCCCCCCTCCCCTCTTACCCTCCCCCGCCTTCCCCGTCCCCCGCTCCCTCCCTTCACCGCCACATCTGACCGTGGGGAAAAAGTTACGGGGTGGAAATACACTAATAATGGCTGTGACAGAACATCAGTTCTTATGTTGGAGACGAAGGGGGAGGGCGTGCGGGAGGGAGCAGAGGAGAGGGGTGGGGGGATGTGTAGGCTTAACTACCTTATCACCCTTTCATCAGCCCCCCCCCCCCCCCCCCGTCTCAAGTGTTTCTTCCCACCCACCCTCCTTTTCTGTCCCTGTTGAGATGGGGTGGGGGTGGGAGGGAATGGGGTGGGGGGCGGGAAGGGGTAGAGAGAAGTAAGTGGGTGGGGGCAGGGGGGGGGAGGAGAGTAGAGTGGGGTGGCTATGAAATTAAGAAGAGGGGGGGTAGTGTGAACTCGGGCTGGGGTGGGTGATGGGGTGGGGGGTAGGGGGGGGGGGGACCGAAGCCTTGGAATCAAGAGGAGGGCGAGGGAGAGGGAAGGGAGGAAATAAAAGGAGGGGTGGGTGGAGGTGAGGGATGGCGAGAGTGAGGATGCGAGTGGAGAGGAGGAGGAGGAGGAAGGAATGGTGGTGGTGGTGGTGGCAGGGTGGTGGTGGTGGCGGTGCTTGGGATGGTGGTTAGTTTGGCTGGTGGTTGAGGAGTTCATGTTTGAAGCGGTTGTTTCAGTGTGTCAAGTGGGGGGTAACGTGGAGGAGCCCAGACAAACAGTTCTCATGCAGCGTGGAGTCAGGTGGCTCTGTTTCCATGAACGGCCTTAAATGGGTCTTTTTTTTTTCTTCTTTCTTTTATTTCTGTTTTTTTTTTCTGCTTCTTTCTGTTCGCTCCCCCCCCCCCCCCCCCCCCCACACACACACACACTCCCACTCCTTTTTTTTTCTTCTTTTCTCTCTTTCTTTCTTTCTTCTTCTTTCTTCCTTTTTTGTTGTTGTTGTTGTTGTTGTTTGTTTCTCTCTTTCGTACTTATCGTGTGGCTGTAGACCGTTTCATGAAATATATCGTGAGACACTCTCGTGTTCCGTATTCTTTGTCTTTCCCTTTCTTCTGCTTTCTTTTTTTTTCCACTTTTCCTTTCTTTTTACCCCTCCCCCCCCCCCCCCCTTTTCTTCCCCCTCATTTTTTCCCTTTCTTCATCATTACTATCTTCTTCTTTGGTTTTTTGTTTTTCCCCCTTTTGGACATAGCATCAGGCTGCAGGCCATTACATCAAGTGTCTTGACAGACTCTTGTGTTGTTTTCTTTCGTTTCCTTTCGTTTCCCGCTTTCTTATTTTCAGTCTTTTTTTTTTTTATTCTTTTCTTTTCGTTCTTTCTCAGCATTTTTTTTTTCTTTCGTAATTGCACTTCGCGACTTGTCGTGAACGAGTTCCTTCTGTGTGTAATGTATTCATACTGTATAACGCCACAGCAAAAGCACGTAGCCTATTAGGTTTTGTAACGTGTTAAAAAGTAAGGAGAGAGTGAGAGAGAGGTATGAAACATCAGTAGCAGCAACGATATTATCATCAACAACAAAACATACTGGTATATAACAAACCGCGGACACCAGTAGAAGAGCATTTACAAATCGACACAGAGAGAGAGACAAGACCGACAGACAAAGAAGACAAAGTCTTAACAAGGTCAGTCCAGAGATTCTGACTGGTGCAAAATGAGGGCGAGTTGCCGCCTGTTTGATGGCACGTACAGTAGGTCTCTAGTGTACATACTGGGCCTGAGTTCCAATGTCAGAAGGTCATGTATGACTCTTCACCTTACGCAAACGAAAGCATCTTTTTTTCAGCTGGTATCAGTAAAGTTATCTTACGTCATGTTTGGAGGGCAGCAACATCACTGTGTAATAAGTTCTTGCGAACGGTGCACTCTTCGAGGCTGAATCTGTAATTTAACTAGCTGATAACCAATTCAACTTACTGACATCGTGCAACAATTTTACACTAAAATACGTATCTGTAGCAAACAGCACAACGAAATAAAAGATCGTGTCTATAGCCAATGTGTGTGTATCAAATCCAAGCGTTGCTCATGGCTCTCTAAGGCGTACACACAACACACTCTGGCACTTCTCGTGTCATCGATCAAAGAATTCTGAAAACGTCAGGTACTCTCTCTCGGCCATCACACACGGAAGAAACTGTGTTACGTTTTACGAAGGTAAAAGCCACGCATTTCCATCTCTATAAGAATAACCTTGATGCCCATGTATCTGTGCAAAATTATGAGCTAAGACACTTGTCGTGACTGAGTCTTTCTTATCACTTTCTTTCTTCCCCAGCCTCCCCCCTCCCTCCTCCCTCCCCCCCCCCCCCCCCCACACACACACACACGCACGCGCGCGCGCGCGCGCACACACACACATTTTTTCTTTTTTTCTTTCTTCAGGTCATTCCACCTGCGCTGGTGTTATTGCTAAGAATCATACGTCGCTCTCACGTTCTCTATTCCCGCCCCCCCCCCCCCCCCCCCCTCTATTTTTCCTGCCCCTCAAAAGACTTGCCTTTTATTCAAGCTATGCCTTTCAAACAACAGCAGCAATGCCACACACACACACACACACACACACACTTGAGCTCCATTTCCTGAGCAGTGTGAAGAGAAATGAGAGTATTTTCTAAGGATGTAGATTGCGCTTGTGGTCTCCATTATCTATTCAACATATTCTTTTTGAATGTCCAATTCTAACATCTTTATATAATATTCAAAGGATAGATATTGGCTCCTAAGGGGCTTTACAAGAAATACTTTACAGCCCCAAAATGATTGATATAGCAAAGGCTATATCGAGTTCTGTTATCATTTATTTATTGTGATTTATCAGTTTAAAATTATTGTTTGGTCGTTAATAGGCAAACTTTCATGCATTTGTGTCCGTGCGCGCGCGCGCACGCACGCACGCACGCACGCACGCACGCACGCACACACACACACTCACACACACGGGGGCGCGCATGCATGCGCGCATGCATGCACGCACGCACGCACACGCACGCCACACACACACACACACACACACACACACACACACACACACACACACACACACACACACACACACTCATATAGGCACTTGTGTTTTTTAGTCTAATATCACCATCGTTGTGAAGTGACTCTAAATTAAATCAATCCAAATCCTGAGCATGTGTATGATAGACAGCCAGAAAAGGTATTGAAACAATAGCACAAGAGAGAACAGGGAAATACCAATTCTACCCCACTTGCTCTACCACCGAGTTTTTGGCGAAAGTGGCCTAAAAGCCGCTTTTCCTGTGGCGGAAGAGAGAGAGAGAGAATCACCGGCACCCCTGACAAAACCCGTTAAGGTCAAGTTGCCCTCAGAACAGACAGACAGACAGAGAAGAGAGAGACAGAGAGAGACAGACAGACAGACAGTTTTCGGGCGAAAGTGCTCTAGAATCAGCATATTACTGTTCTCTGACAAGTAAGACGTTAATAACCAAAAAATAACGATTATCTACAAACAAACATACTGTGCAGGGTTATCCGTTTTTTAATACTAATTTACTAAACTTTTCAGATTTTAGTTTTTGCTTAATCCTGTTTTTTTCCTGTCATTTTCAATAACATCATTTTTCGCGCAAACATTCTTCAAATGAGTCTCCTGTCTTTCATGTGAAATAACACTACAGTCTTTACTGTTCTCTAAAGTCTTTTAAAACTGAGTTATATTTTTGGCATAAAATCCACACACTTATCCCAGCATGTCTTCCGCTGAAAGCTAGTTTTGACAAAGTGTTTCTCTTTTTAACTATGTCTCTTTCTGCCGAACAGTCATCTATAATAAATAGTGTCTGCGTTCCTTCAAACAGTCTATAAAACTGTTCTAAACACTCACTCAGTTTATTGCTAGGATTAACTAAATATATGTCATCATCTGTCCCATATAAACCTTCTATCATGATATGCTTTTTTCCATTTAAGTGTTGGACAGAAAACCACAATATGATTAAAAATTATAACGATAAACTGTTTGTAATAGGTCTAGGACAAATATTGTTTTTCCACAACCAGTCTTTCCCACAAATTAATGAGCAATGAGGAGTTTTTTGGGCATAAAGTTTAACTGCTCCAATAGTTTTATAACAGAACTTAATCTAATCCGGTTATTGTTTTATCATGCCCTCTGTTAAAACTTGTTCAGTATAATAAAATCCTATAAGGTCTAAATGTGTAAGATTAATCCAATTTAGTGCTGTAAGATTGTTTCTATTTAGACAAATAATTGATTTTGTTGCTTGTTGTATATTCCCTTAATATCCACAACCATTGTGAAGATTGACAACAGTAACTTTAAGACTGTCAACGTTCAAAGATTGCCAGCTAATTAGAATTCCTTTAAAAAAAGGACGTCACTAACGCCCAACATCCCCATCCCTCTCCTTATCTTTTAAGACAGAAAATTTCCAATAATATTGTGAACGTGTCTCCCTAATTTCATTTGCGGAATGAACTGTAATTTGTAGAGAGCATCTTTTAAAACCGTTTCTCTTCTGTGGAGGATGTAGCTGTTTTATCCCATAACGCGTATATTCAATTTCTTTCCGACTATTGTCGACCGGCATAAGACTATACTGTAAAGGGCAGAGTTGAATCGTTTCTGAAACTTTTTTGACGCTAAAATATGTAAATGGCTTATGAATTCACATTTTATGTCCCAGTTCTGAAATAAGGTTCTAAGTGCCATTTTGAGTCAGGTTTTTCGAACTATTTTATATTCATACTGTCCAACATTATTTGCTTCTAGATGCGCAGTTTTGTTCTAGTTTAGGAAACCATTTTGCTGTCGCCAACCTCTATGCGTTTATAATCACCAACTTTAGTGTACTCAAACCCATACAAAGTGCCTATCACACCATTTTGTTCAAGTCCCAACAGTCTGCAAGGTCTTTTTAACTTCTAAGGTTATACACCTTACAGGCGCTAATTAACATCCGGATTCCTTCAGGCCCACGCGACATTTATTAGTACAACTTAATATTTTATTTCCAAAACAATGGTGCAGTTTATCAACATTTTAACGACTTTCCCTGTTTTGTCTTTGATTTTTATATTAAATGCATCCGACCCCTCCCACAAACTAATCTTTTAAACTGTAAATTAGGAATTGTATAATTTCATAATCGCAATATGCAGCTTTCCCTGATGGAAGAGCTTCTTAAAACAGTTGAGGGCCCTCCATCATATAAGTTTTCATCAGTGCTTAGCTCCATCTAAATGAACATAGAGTAATGAATAAATGCAAGATTGAGCGGCTTTCCCCTCAAAAAGTATTTCTTCTGGTGTAAAACTCTAAAACTATTATTGTTAGCTGCAAAGCCCTAACATTTTAGCTAGCACAATACTAAAAAGGTAATGTACTACTCTTCTTTTTCAAGTTTGAAAGTTAACAAAGTTGTCAAATTTGCATTGTTAAGTTTGAGAGAAATGATGAAGTTACTCTTGCATCTTTTAGTGAGCAAACCCGTAATAAACCATCAGGTATGGTTAACTGCAACCCTAATTGGCCACTATTATTAAATTTTTTAATCTTATATTATTCTTCTTGGATTCAGTATTATATTAAACCATACAACTTTGTAGAATATTTCATGGAGTCGCAATCCCATTCTGCTTCGCAATTTGTTATCAATAGCACGGGGGGGGGGGGGGGGGGATGTTCAAAAACGAAGGGCGTCTTGAGTTGTATATTGTTACAAACATTTTTTAAACAAATTAAAAATGAGTGCATCAAAAATACATTGCAAAAATATCTGTTGGGGCCGCACTACAATCGTAAAAATAATAACACTGACACCCACGACATTTCCGTGACCCGACTGACACTTTCAAGTAAAAGGTGAGTACTCGCATTAAGCAGATATCTTAACCCCCCAAATAAAAAGACTACATTCGCAAAAGTGTGTTCATCATCCGATGCAGTTAACAGAACCAGTTAAACTTTGCTGTGTTTTTGTGCTCAACTGGGTGTGGATGTCGTATGCTATCATTTAAATCATCCTAATCCTTAGTGAGTAGGTCAGTGTACAGATTTCATTTCTATTACACCTGCAGACGTAATTTGTACTGAACTGCCAAGCACCATTACAAATGACAAAACCGTTTTAATCCATTTTGCAACAGAAAAAACATGAAGGCTTTTGAAAGAATTTGTAACGAATTCAAAATTAACATCAAGACAGACTTTAGACAAAAGTTGAGACCGCAAACATGGCTAGGCACCCCTTATTTTTGGGGCGTGCACAGAAAATATAACTAATGATTGAGAATCCTCCTTAACAACATCTTTCTCTTCAGGCACAGCTGTTCACAACTAGGGTCCATAGGAGCAAGAGCTAAAACCGCATGGACAACAATTATCCTAGACACTTTCTAAGGGCCTAACTAAAGCAGGAATAAACGAATAAACGCTCTGTTCGTACATACGTTTGGTTTTGCTAGTTTCGCAGCACAAACGAGATCGAGCATAACAGATCCTTCTACTAGGTTTTGACGCACACAAACAATACTTAGACAAATTTAGAAGACGCCATTAATTCTACAGTTGATTTTTACCTTCAGTATAAAAGGTAAAAACAAAATGTTTACAAAACGCAAGATCGAAAGTAGACTTTGCTGTTGGCACTGGTTTATACATGCTGCCTTCTGACCACAACTCCAGATAGCACAATAATAAACTACAATCATGAAATTCCTAGTGGCAGGCAATGAATAGAACGGGCAGAATGTCGGAAAAACGAAATAAATTCTGAGCCATAATATTGCAAGCAGTAAAAGAACGCCCAAGATTAAGTCATCCATCCCCGAAGTCCCAACCCAAAAGGTCATTGAAGACTCAGCAAAAGCTCGCGACTCTGTTCGCGATGACCAAGAATATGAAAAGACGCGCTTGTTCTTGGATTAACAGGCCAAGGATTACTTGGTCTTTATTCTTACTAAAAAATACCCCACTAATAAGAGAACTAAGGTCCATAAGTGCTCGGCCATAAAGCCAAAACTACTTTGCTTGCAGCAGACAAAAGCCAGCTGACAATACTCCCCAATATTCCTGGTAAAGCGTCCACGGCTTTACTAGCTAATTTTTTTAATAAACTTGCAAGATGATCAAGCTTATTTTTTACCCATGTTTATCCAGGAATGCGGCGAGAGCACAGAACATTGCCTCCACCACCGCCTGTAAAAGCCCTCACCAGTTACTATATAGCCAATCCTAAGGCAGGTTATAACGGCTTGCTAATCTGAACGCTTGCTCTCTAAACAGCGTTTTTATCGTTCTGCTAGCGTTGTGTCTTCATATAAAATTTTCGGATAGTTTTCTCTTAATTCATTCACTTGAGTTCGTAAATTGGTCCTCGGTTAGTATCACACTTCTATCTTGCTGATCTTTCTTGTTCAAGATCTTTTAGTCTTTTGGTTTATTCTTTCTTAATATCAACCCTAGTACGATGGATCGTCAGCCTCAACGAGTTTTTTTCCTTTTCTCTTTATATATGCTCACTAGTTCACCCAGTTTGCTAAATTGTTTGTTTAATTCGCCTTTGATGGTTATTAAGTACGATCAAGGGCTAATAATTCGCGCAAGGGTAGCGGTGATCGTGTATAATCTTTAATGCTGTTTCTTCTGAAAAACTGGATTCTGCTTCTATTGTATTTATTAATTCACCTGCTGAAAGATTGATTTAATTTCTTTAAGTTTCATGTTTTGCATTATGGTTATTCTGTTGGGAGTTCTTGCAGTGTGTTTTGAAGTTTAAAACTGGCCTCCGCCCATTAATTTTTGGCCTAACAAGCCAAGGCCGATTTTGATCTTTCACACTGAGTCTATTTCTAATTGAACCCACGGCCTAAAAACTTTATGGTCATTTTTAGTTGTAAGCTGAAACAAGTTGTCCTTGGTCGCTTTCCCACAAACAAATGGTCATCTTTTACTTCAAAATCAATAGGTTCTATAAATTCGGGAGGTTTCTAGCCTAAACTTTGGTAAATGATCTGACCTTTATCTGTTAATTTATACGAAACTTGTTGGTAATGTACTCCCGATTTCTGCTATTCATCATGCAATGATAGCCCCGAGCCGATGCCGGCCCCAAGGGGAAATCACGCATACGTCCTCCACGATCAAAAACACAACTCTTCATCTTCAATGCCTGCATGTTTCTTTAATAATTATTTTTATTTATTTTGTTTTATAAAAAAATGTTTTACATGCCATATCTCGATTCTGACCCCAGAAAGACTGAAAAACCCTTTTGGCGTGAAGGGAAATAAACGGAATATTACTGATCCAAATAATCCTCTACTACTGATGCAGATAAAATTCTTTAATGTCAAATTTCCGACCTAGGACAGGATAAGTGATTGTGCCAGCTCTGCACGACCTTCCTTTCAAAATAGAACTCAGCATCAGAAACAGAACCCAAACGACAGTTGTCCAGAATATGGAACCGGGCAATCGTTAAGAAAATTTCTGTAAAACTTGGAGTGGCAAGAAGTATTTCTTTACACAATGCAGACATATTTTTAACCTATTCTGATCTATGTGCTAAACGAGAATGAAAAGGGCTGATTTGCGTTGCAAGAATAGAAAATGATGATGGACTAAAACACAGAATAGACGCGCAGATGTTAAAGACAACAAAAAGCATGCAGGCTGTAAATTTTGCGGTATGGGAAATCGCTTTGTCCAGTCCCTTAATTTTGAATGTAAAGCGCATGCACGTGGGGGGGTGGGGGGGGCCCCGTACTTTTCCAAGGAGCATTAAAAGACAGATGTCATATGAACTAACTTTTAATGAATACAAACGCGTTTATCAGATCATCAGACACCGAAGCAAATAAAGCATTCTGACATCTCGTAGAGTTGACGTTGTTGCAACCTAATCTTTACAAGGCGGATTGAGCATCAATCTCGTCAAAATTAGCAATATATTACGAAAGAGTGAGTCATCATACAACATAACCCAGAAGCAGGCAGACACATATGGAATATTAGTTTTAGTGTCGCAGCAAGATCGCTAAAGGTATTATTATTGTCTGTGTGAAGATGAAGAACCGTTCAAAAGAGGAAGTGAAAAGTTTTTTAATCAAAAATAACGAAAGTACAATGTTTCGATTGAGGTAGTCCAACCAACTTTTACGCTAGCGGCTTAAACCTTATCAGCCTTTTTGATGAAATAAAATACTGTTTGGAGCGGGAGGTGTAGAAATCCAACAGTTGCCTTGTGTCTAAAGATTTACATCTTCACATGTTAGGCTTGATGATTATTTAACAACAAAATAGGGTTTTTATTTGGATTACCATGGTCAACAGAGGATAACAGTTGCATGGAAAGCGG
Organism: Conus ventricosus; assembly: GCA_018398815.1. NCBI lineage: Eukaryota > Metazoa > Mollusca > Gastropoda > Neogastropoda > Conidae > Conus > Conus ventricosus. The sequence continues at coordinate 57,439,411 of CM031604.1, read as the reverse complement.
AGAACTGTGAGAGACGTAATAAACAGTCAAATTGATAAAGAGAAGAAGCCGTTAAACCCTTAATGATACATTTGTTTTTTAAATATATCTGCGCAGCTGAAATTGAAATAACAGATTAAAAGAATACAATACTAAAATATTTTTTATTTTAATAAAAAGCATGTCGTTCAAAGATTTATCCAAATGTGCCTACAGCGCCGCCAAAAGAAGATGATATAGTAACCCTAACATAAAACCTTAAGATTAAACAAACAATACGCAAATGCAGCAAGTACTAAGCAGACCTTTCAAAATACAGCAAAAACCAAACGAAGGTATTCTGCTGCCCTAAGCTGTTACATTGTATATACTGGAGCATCGACTATAAGTCTCTATCAGCAGAACGGAGTGGTTGGTCTCTTAGCAACGGGCATAGGCGACCCGCGGCTTTACCTCTAGGAGTTTGTCTTAGCTCTCGGCCTGTGTTCAGTAGCTGTAAGTGCGGCCTGCAAAAAATTTAAAAACTAAACTCCCAAAAGCACAACAGCTATGGTTCAAGCTAATACCAAGCTTAAACTTAGCTCGTTTCAAACTGACAATAAATAAAAGCGCTTGTTACTCAACATCCACGGATGACGAATTTAAACGTTTACAGGCCGATTTTGATGACTACAAAAGACAAAAGATTGATACTTCAAAGAAAGCGAGGCAAGTTTTTCTCACATGCCAGACCCCGAGCAGAATAAAAAAGGAATGCTTTAAAAAAATAAACGAGACATTAAACTCTGTTCTAAACAGCTCACAGTAACCACACCGAAGGTGTTTATACTATAGTTTATGATCCAAGCGCAAAAGACCGTTGATATTGATTCGTATTAAGCCGTTGTATTTTTTGGGGTTGGGTTTAAAATATGTTGGCTTAGAAAAGAAAGATCACATGGCTAAGCTATATGAAGGACAAGACAATTTTTTGAAGGAATGCTTGAGAGAGAGCGTTTATCAAGAGCACTGAATGATATTTGAATTAAGAAGTCATATGACACCAACAAACGTACAGCAAGCGTTGTTCATGCATTTCTCGAAAGTAAGATCCAGGCATAACTAACAAAGACCCGCAGTTAAAGTAATGTATTAGCGTTTTTAATCGACTATTTAACAATAAATGAAAAAAACTAGAAGTCTGGGTCTCGACAAAACAACAGACTATTCTTTCCTCTAATGACTTAACACCTCGGTTGGCAACGAACTGCTACACAGTTTGAAGCAGCGCGAAGAAGCTAAAATGAGAGGCACTGGATGTCAGAGGTCGAAAGTCTTAGAGATTAGATTAAAACAGGCTAATATGCACCGATGTAGCAAGGCTTACATTCCGCTACCTCGGGATTCGGTTTCAAGAGAGCAGTTTAAACATAAAAAATTCAGACACCAAATGTTCATGAGTTGTGTTCTTGCAACTGCATCATGTCCGCGAACACGCAGAAAGAGTCTAACTAACGCAATCCGACGCAAAGATCTTAACTTCAATGGAATATCCTTTCCTGTATGTAGACCAAATTGGAATCAGCTTGAAGAACAAAAACCATAACTGTTAATGATACACATGGATGAGGAAACAAATTTGGTGCCATAAAGTGTCCAAGAACAGTCCAACAATAGGCGAACCAGCCAAAAGTCCATGTGGACTTCTCCTAATGTTTTACGCCAGCAGGGCTGCCCCATTACACATTGATACGCACAATGAGCAATTATAGCGCAACATCAAAAGATGGGCACAAACAAGAATTCTGTAAAAATGTATTACAAGAATGCATCTGTTCAAGCCGGCGAGCGAACATAAAAACATTGTAAAAGTTCCTTAACTGTAAACAGACTAATACCCCCCACCTGATCTAAAGTTAGTTTTAAAGAACTGGAAACGGCTGCAACATTCTCCATATGTTGTTTACGCAACTTCGAGTCGCTTATTGTTCCTTATGAAGGCCAGCACCACAAAAACTTCGAAAAACAGTCGTAATGAGTAATCATCAGATTTGTTTCATTGCCTTCATTATTGTAAGGTCGATGGCGTTTATTCAGAGCCAGAATTAAATAGAGGACCAGATGCTGCAGAAACATTATACTAAAACGCATGCAGCAAGTGCGAAACGCCTGTTCTAATAATCTAAACTTAATCTGAAATCATAATGACACCACTTGAAGACCCAACAACAGTATGACTCAGCCACACTTTGTTGATTGCGTTTAGAGCTAATGCCTAAGAGTGTAAACCCCACATAAAGACCATGATTCACTTAGTGGGAAGTTTAGAGGTGCAGCGCATAACAAATGCAATCTTCAACTAAATATGACCCTAAGCACATGGAAGCTGCCCAACTTCTTCACAACTTGCGAGGTTATGACTCTCACTTATAATTGCAAGCATAACCACGCCTTCAGGGTAGCATGACATTGCCCAGATCATCAAAAAGTACATGTTTTCACTTTAAATAACATTCTTTCTACGACTCTATGCATCCACAATGAAGGGCTCATTAAGTCCCTAGCTATGTCCTTAAAGTCCTGCCCAATAACGAAAAAAATATTTTTGACTCAACTCTTAGTTAGAAAAGGCGTTTCTCCTTATGAGTACATGAACGTTGGGAAAGAGTTTGATGAAGACACACATCCTCCTAAAGGCGCGTTCATTTCTAGTCCTTAGAGGAAAGGACATCAGCGACACCGAATACCAGCATGCTCAAGATGCTGGCCAAAGTTAATTGTAAAACGATGGGAACTAATCATGATTCATACTTGATGCAGATGTATGTTTTTGGCGGACGTCTTTGAACATTACAGAAAGACCTGCATGAACATTACAGTTTGGATCCTGCGCATTAAATTTCTGCACCCGGATGACTGGGACGCTTCTAAAGTTAACTGGAGTACAGATTGATTTATTGTCAATTACCAATGATTCAGATGATTGAAAACGGAATGCGTGAGGAATTAGTATGGCGTCGCATCATAACTGTAAAGCAAACAACAAATACTTGGACGACTATGATCCAATAAAAAGGTCTAACTATCTTATGTATTTAGATGCAAACATCTGTATGGATGGCTATGGCGCAATCACTTCCATTACGCCACTTTAAATACACAGGCGGCGATCCGAAAATATTCAAAAGGCCTTAAGAGTTGACAGTTTGGCGCCTGATACACAGCGGCGGTTTCATTCAGCATTGACTTCGAATAATCCACAGGAACACCATGACCTCAAAATGACTAACCATTGGCAGCAGAACGTCTAAAGACTGATCCAAGAGCGCCCCTAACACTTGTGCCTAATCTAGGGGCCAAAAAAATAATGTCTGTCATTACATACTTCTACAATTTTTATTTAAACATTTTTGAATTTGACAGCATTCAACGCATAATTGCTTTTGATCACGAACAGTTCATGAAACCATACATCAAGCAGAACTACACAGATCTCAGAATCCCAATCCACAATGCTTCAGAAAAAGACTTTTTCAAGCTGAGGAACAACCGCTGTTTTAGGAAAGACAATGGAGAATCCGCACAAGCGTCAAGATGTCATATTGGTCACGCAGAGAGAACGACGCAATTAAGCTGACTTCAAAACAAATATATCAGGACTTCAGAAGATTTCATGATCAGCTTTTTTGGCATAATGATGAAAAAAAAAGAAAGTCCAAAATTGACAAAACCTTGTATTTAATTGGGTTTACTGTTTTAGAATTATCAAAGCTTTTGATGTTAGAATTCTTATGACTACTTTTAAGCCCTCGAAACCTGAGTCCAGATACTTTAACCCAGATACAGATAGTTTCAGTTATAGATATCCCTACTGGAAGAACATCTATAAAGACAAGAAACCGAAGTGGCTAAAGGGCAAGCAGGATGGTACGACACAATCTGATACCTAAAGATTCCCTTAGCATTCAATTACTAATAAGAATGTTTTAGAAAGATGAATGATGATTTATCTGGAAAGGCGATCAAGGAGTAAGTGGGGTTAAGATCGAAAAAGTACATATATCGAGCCAGAGAAAATCTTAAGAAAGCAAAAGGGAATCTACTCGCAGCGTTGTGCAGTCAACATATCACATGACAACTACAAAGAAGCATGTTTTGGCAATAAGACTTTTCATCATGACAACGTAAAACTAAGATCTAAATCAACATGAGATCAACACAACGATGTAACAAAGAAGTCAATTAGATAGAACAACCACAAAACGTGAGATTGTTAATCCAGAGTTTTATCATATGCAATCGGGCACTGGAGAACCGCATAAACAGGCGTTATTTTCTATTTTTCATCAACTTTTATTATTAAGATCAATCATAGCTTCATCCAATTCATTTAAATCTTTTCTCATGTTTTGCTGACGAGTTCGAATTTTTTTTATTATTTCAAAGATATTCTTTTTCCCCATTTGGGGTTTTTGGATGTAGTGATCTGAAGATTTTAGCATGCATTGATTAATCCTCGAAAATGTTTCCTTAATAGCATTACACGCCTGAAATGATTCCCGTAATCATTTTCAAGGTCTCTATCCTTACCAATCCCTAGTTTTTCGTTCTGCGCTACCTTCTGGGCCTTCCATTTAAACCCAATATGTTTACGTCAATTAATTAAAGCGGAACTGTGCCCGGCGGATATCTGCAGTTCTTCTTTCACAAAAGATCTTTGGAGGACTGGTTTGTTATTGTGGTGTCAGTTTCTCGTAAATAATACACGGGCGGATCAATCTTTACAATTCTTTTTATTTCATATGGGTCAAGCACTCCACAATGGATCGTTGCCCTGATGCGATGTCCCCTTCTGCTCCCCCGGTAAATAAAGGTACCCTTTTACTTTCAAACAAATGGTAATAGTTTGCTGGGTGTACTGGAGTCTTCACAACATTTATTGTTTTTCTTTGATTGCTTGTACTGGTTTTACCCTTTAAATTCTTCGTATATTCAATTGCCGCGCAAAACGGAGGGCAGTCCTTCTAACCCATTCCGTGTTGCTGAGAATGTCAATCAGCTCTCTGTGATACTGGTAGGAGAAAAGCCTTTCGCTAACTGTATTGTTAAAGTTTTCACTAAAGCCTGTGATCTGTGACTCCCGGAATGCCTCTTCTAATAGTAACTTGTGTTTTACAACAATAATTGATTTCACTTGGCCTTTAAATTCTTTCCCATCATCAACTTGATCATGCAGGATAAGTTAACGGGCTTCGTATGATATATCAGTTGTATACGACAGCAACAGCAAAGCACTCTTTTTGTGTTAATGGTTCTAGCACTTTGTATCTGAAGCCATGTCAATAACTGTAAGTGCGTACTTAAATCTTTTTCTCTAATCCTATCAGGGGTAAATATATAAAAGGCCATTTGATGGTTTCGATTGGAGTTGTGATCACAAAGTGCGGTCTCTGTATTCGTTTGGGCGCAGGTAAATAAATTTGCCACATCGCTTGTTTAGATAACCATTCCTTTGCTGTTTGTTCACTGACTCCCGCTGCTTGGCTTAGCTTATTAATTGCTGTGATGCCCTTCCAATATCCTTTGGGGCGAATTAATAGATTTTGTTCATTTTTTATTCAGACCAAAAATTATGCTCAACAAAATACAACGACGGTCATACCAAAGGCAATAAACGCGAATTTCTTGCATCTTTTGGGGTGGGGCGAGGATGATAAAAGTCGCTAACTTTTGGTGGGGGCAATGTCTCGATTTGGTTTTGGCCTGTTACAAGATCATATTGTTTTATTGCTTGATCAACATCTATAAAGTTAAGCTGCATGCCCCTGTTTTTTCCAGTGTGTTTATTAAAAAATCTACATGCCTCAATTCTCTGCTTTTCATAGCGATCTTGTGCTGCTTCTAGTTGCTCCACAGCTTTTTATGTCTTTTTCTCTCCGGGGCTTCAGCTCGCAGTTTACTAAATGCTAATTACTTCCACTAAAAGCCGCGCATTGACCACAAAGCGCCGCCTATCATCATTTACGAGTGAAAGCCATTTTATAAATGTATTTTTTTCTTACATATATATATGTCCCGGAAATTATTCCTTGCCTAACTAGAAAACTTTCGTGGCACACGAACTGCAATGATAGCAATAGCTTTGCTGAATCCTCAAATCCTAGTTTGGCCAAGAACTGCTGATTAAAATTCTAACAGCTTTACAGCATTGAGTTATACTACACTTAGGCCTCCTAATAACAGCAGATTGGTATACAAGGTAGGCAACAGTTTTTTCGGTGCTCATTTTTAAAATAAATCATTATAATATTAAAAACATGACAGTGATGTCTAGCTACAGCTACAAGGCGGCCCTAAACCTTTCCTAACTTATGAATGACCAAGTGATGACAAGCTATTATGCCCAACAAAGGAAAGGCTGTATTCTTTGCACATGTGGAAAATCAAAACAGTTCCCTCGAACTGAATTCAGCATTGAACACATTCAACAGATGTCGCCGCAAGACATTTTAAAGTATCATAACAGGTATGAAGCCAGCTGAGGGTCTAGAATGGGAGAAAGTGTGGGCAAACGTTTTCCATAGTTTGTACACTAAACTAGTCCAGTAGATTTGCTCCCATGATTCTGACCAAGATCTTACTAGATTTTTACAAACCCCGCAAGATCCGGTTTTAAACAAAGTCAATCGAGTCCTAGGCATGGTGATATTATATTACAGATTGGGGGGGGGGGGGGGGGGGAAAAAAACATTTTGTTAATCGCCATTAATCATGGGATTTAATAACTTTTTTAATCATATAATTTTGTTCCCTTCAAATGAACAGCCTGGAAAATCAATCAGAACCAGAAAACACTGGAATCAGTGGAGAAAGTACCAAGCCAGAAAAATCAGCAGAAAACGCTGAATCAGGTGGGGCCATTAAAAATCCGGGCGTGTTGAAGCAGGAAAAAATTAGCAGAGTGGAACAGACAAAAAAAAATAAATGTTACAGAAGATGACCTCATCATGAAAACATATCACCGCCAAGCGCCAGAAAAACAAGTTTGAATCAATGCCCGCTAAAAAACCTCCATGTATACAAGGGCACCAAGTCTTCATGGAATATTGAACTTAAAACAGTTGCCATTTTGGCGCCATTGCGCTGATGGGGCATTATTGCGGCATAACATATATACACAAGTGCAACAGAAACAAAAGCCCACAAAAAACAGAACCGTTTAAATACAGCGAAAGACAACAGCACGCCAAAACCGCCATAACAAAGCATCATTTTGATCCATTTATAAATGCAATAATATGTTTTAAATTTTTTTATAAAAATAATCATGGCGTATATAAAATGATGAAGTCATAAATAAAGACCCTGGATCTAATAAAGACATTTCCCTAGACCCGAATTGTAATCAATGCGGTTTGCTTCGGATGTAAGACCTCTTCCTTAAGATCTATGCAGAAAACGCTGAGGGCAAGACATTCCTCAACGATGACCGCGTTTTTTTAGGCGTGGAGTGTACTATATAGGCATCTACTATTTTAAGATAACAACATAGCTTGTATTTTTGATAATTATAAAATAACTTGAATACAACTTGTTGTACTAAGAGGAATGACTTAATCAAGAACTTATTAAGAACTTGATCAAGACTTAATTAAAAACTTAATCAAGAACTTATTAAGAACTTGAGTAACTTAATTAAACTTAATTAAGTTCTTAAGGATGGCTTAATTAAGCATTTAGATGACCTTTAATTCAAAACTTGGAAGTGACTTGTGGTTAAGAACTTGGGTGGCTTATTAAATCTCTCACTTAGAGGTAACTAATTAAAAACTTAAAGGTTACTTAATTAAACCTTTACCAACCAAAGTCCGTTCAAAAGCAGGTAACAGGATACACGTTCCATAAAATGGTCTAAGGAAATAAGCGCTGTAACTAATCTTGGGGATGTTAGAACGATTACTTTCAGTGGCCTATTTGAACTTGGGCTGCGTCTCATTATGTGTAAGCCCTGTGTTTTGTCGCTGGTGAACAGTGTGTCACACACACGCACACACCACACGTTTACACTGTCTAATAATCACTTTAAAGTGAAAAGACGTTAAATCAAAAACAACAACAACACAACACACACACACGCACGCACGCGCGCATGCACACACTCACACACAATGCCCGCCATTTAACATGTACGGCGGCCCCGGGCGGATCATGTGAAAGGACTACGCACTATCCAAATTTACTTTACTACGGGGACCAGCCAAAGCCTAGACCCAACACACACACAAAAAGAGAGAGAGAAAGAGAACGACAGGTAGACTGAGACGGTAGTTTACAGGGAGCATATAAATACACGGCAAGCGGCGAACGAACGCTGTATGTAGTGTGTGGGTGTGTATCAGGTTTTACCTTTCGGCTGATTGTACCGTGCTGTGTTTTAAGCTTAAGCAGATCAACCGCCACGAACCGGACATGTTAGCGTTAGGCCTTGCCTTGCTTGCACACACTCACACACATACTACGCGTGCTCACACACACACACACACCCACACTTACACACACACACACACACATACATACGCGCACAGCCGCTAAACAGAACACACGCAGCATTTGCGCGCACACAAACTGCCACCTGTCTAGAGGCCGCGCACCGCCAGCTTTATCGAAATAGCATCACAAAAAGGTAGTAACTGGAGTGTCTCGCCTGTACACGTGGATTGCACCACCACCAAAAGTAAGCATAAATATAAGAATTCAACAACTCCTATTGTGGTCTGTATGGCCACCGCAGGCGTCACACTCCGGAGTTTGGAGATTGCTGAGTTCAGGCTCACTTCCCTCATTAGTTTGTCACTGCGCAGTTTCGAGTTATCGCGTGTGAGACCAGAGTATTGGGGTCCAAGTTCACCCCCCAGAATGAAGACCGGTGCCTGCCATCCAGACCAGAGCCAGCCCCCACCCCCCAAAATCCCAGGGCAAACATAACTCCTGGGGTTTCCTCCCCCCCTGAAAAGCATGGTCGACACAAGTGACGCCTGCGAATAAAATTAAATCACCAGTCGCCATGCTCAGGGAGGGGGGTTTTTTGGGGCATTTTTTAGTTAAAAAAAATTGTATTGCTTCGCCTTTTTTTACAATACTGAACATGCAGTTAAAGTAAAACTTTTAATCCATTGTTAAAATACCACACCCAAGCACCAGTAATCCATTGTAAAATAACACAGCCAAACGCAGTAAACTCGTCCTTCCCAGAATGCCATTCATGAGAGAAATGTGAGTCAGCTGTGACATTCGGCCCATCGCGCAATGGCAGCTGTGTCTAATTTTCCGCAACACAAAGACTATTTCAAATCGTTATCTAGTCATATTAGACCATGCCGGGTCCTGCAGTAGAATCGATAGTAGCAATTAAAGGCTCCCCACCCTTTGTATATGGGCGCGTTCAGCCACAACTGCTTTCCCCCTGCGTTACTCTATGGGGCGTGTTCAGTCCTGGCTACTTTCCCTACGCTACTCTCTGAAAAGTTTAGTAAATTAGTATTAAAAACGGATAACCTGCACAGTATGTTTGTTTGTAGATAATCGTTATTTTTGGTTATTAACGTCTTACTTGTCAGAGAACAGTAATATGCTGATTCTAGAGCACTTTCGCCCGAAAACTGTCTGTCTGTCGTCTCTCTCTGTCTCTCTCTTCTCTGTCTGTCTGTCTGTTCTGAGGGCAACTTGACCTTAACGGGTTTTGTCAGGGTGCCGGTGATTCTCTCTCTCTCTCTTCCGCCACAGGAAAAGGGGGCTTTTGGGCCACTTTCGCCCAAAAACCCGGTGGTAGAGCAAGTGGGGTAGAATTGGTAAAATGCGTTCTCTAAGCAAGATATAAGCTTAAGGAACACAGGTGTTTATAGGTGAGGACTTTTCACTTAGAGTCAGAGAAGTAAGGAAGAAACTAACCCCTCACTTAAAGAAACTAAAGAGTGAGGGAAAACGTGTGGCCATGATCTCGACCATCTTCTTATCGAGGGGAAGAAGTATGGCCTTGACGACAGTGATGGACAAAACCTAAAAGAAATAATATAGGGGGAGGCCGCCCTACAGTGACAACCGTATCTTCAGTGTGGTGTGTGCAAAAATCCCGTGCAGAGAAAGAAGTGTGCGATGGGGACAACGACGCTGCCACAGTGAGTGAACATTCTGCCTCTGACAATGTAAACATGGTTCTGTGGTGGCGCCGGGGTATGACTGTCTTGTAAATAGTGATGGCAACCTGTTTTCCCAGATTTTTGTTTCTTCCGATTATAATGAAAAGTATTGTTATAAAAGTGAAAAATTGGCATTTTTCCGTCTGATGACAATGACAATGACACAGCTGACCAAGAACTAGGGATGATTATAATGCAGAGCAGAGACATATTTCAGAGAAAGCACGTGGTGTCACAGCGGAAAACAATAGGGGGTGGTCACAAAAGAAAAAGTGTAGCAGCGATGACAGTGTTTTTATTCCTGTTTATGCCAGTGAAAGAACACTTGGGGTCACAGCGGATAAGAATAGGGGGAGGTCACAAAAGAAAAAGTGTAGCAGCGATGACAGTGTTTTTATTCCTGTTTATGCTAATGAGAGAGAGCTGTCATGTCGGATCATGAAAGACGTAACGAGAATTGTAGCAAAAGTAAACATATTCTGATGATAACAGAGATAAAATGAATAATACACATTCAAAATATTTTACGTTCCTGCACTGGAATATTAATAGATTCTTTCTAAGATTCACAATAAAGATTTTCTCTCTTATTTGTCCAATTTTGACTTTATCTGTCTGTAGAGACTTTTGTGGAAAATCTTGAATTTAATGTGTTTACGGGTTATACTGTGTTTAGCAAACCTGCTGTTAAGTTTACTAGACAAGGAAGACGTTCAGGGGGGTAATATGTCTGATTAAGAATGATTTTGTGCACCATGTCAGAGACCTCCAGGTAGATTGCTCAAATGCCTTTTTCTTTTTGATTGACGGATTTTGTTTGATCTTGCAGAAGATGTGTTATATGTTTGTGCATTTTGTGCCTCCTGAGGGTTCACCGTACTATGCTTATTTTGATATAGACAATGGTATATGTTCTCTGGAAGAATGCCTTGCTGAGTGTATGCTTGATCTGAATAATATACATGTAATCCTATCTGGAGATTTGAACAGTAGAACTGCAAATGTCTCTCCAAGATATTTTTATGAGCATGATATGTATGGTGTTGATTTAAACCAGTTGCTCCAATTTTTTCGGAAAGGAAATCTTCCGACAGTATAATCAATGGCTATGGAAATGTTTTGTTGGATATGTGTACTTCACTTGGATTGTGTATATTAAATGGAATATGTCATGGGACCTCGATGGGCATTACACTTATATATCAGAGTCAGGTGTAGTGTAAATGACTATTTTTTGGTATCTCGAGAATTATTTTCACTTGTTCTATCGTCTTGCAGTTTACATGTATCAGAACGATTGGAATCTGACCATTTACCTGTCGAGCTTCATTTTGAATCGCCGAATCTAAACCCTGTGTTTTTGACCGTTGAAAAGAAACGTGAGGTTATTAAAAAGTTTGTGGAAGCCTTCATCTGAACATACTTATGTCACTGCAATGCATTCAGATGAAGCATTGTCATCTCTTGACAGTGCTATTAATATGATTGATCGTGACTGCAATGAAGCCTTGAATATGTTTTTTACATGTGTTAAAACTTACTCTTCTTGCATGGAAAAACAACTCTGTTTGAACAATACTGATGAACAAAATGACTGGTATGACAAAGAATGTAAACTAAGTAAATCGAAAGCAAAAGGATTGCTATACATATTTCGGCAAACGAAGGATAGTTCTGATCGTGATGCTTATTGCATAGCTAGGAGAGAGTATAAGAAATTTGTTAAAATTTAAAGAAAATCAGCACAATGAGCAATTGTTAGGGCGTTAGTTGATTCCATAAATGATCAAAGGGAGTTTTGGAAAATGTCCATAAAATTTCTTCAAAACGAAAGCAGCCACGTAACAATATAACAATTGATGATTGGTATAAATATTTTAAACAGTTGCTTGAAACAAATTTAGAAAACGAATTTACATTAGTATCTAATGACAACATTGATGATAGTTTTGATGAATATGAAGATGGTGGTTCCATGAACCGCCCAATATCTAGAGAAGAAGTATTATTGGCTATAAGAAAGTTAAAGAACGGTAAATCCGCTGGTCCGGATGAAATTATTGGCGAGTTGCTGAAATTTGCTGGTGATCGAGTAATTGACTTCTTTGTTAAATTGTTTAACACTCTGTTTGATAAGGGAGTATTCCCAGATAACTGGACAGAAACCATTGTCTTACCTTTATTTAAAAAAGGGAATGTAGACGATCCCGTAATTATAGAGGGATATCATTATGTAATACAAGCAGTAAAGTTTATAGTTCTATAGTAAACAATAGGATTCAAGAATGGATTGAGCTGCATAATATCACAGAGAATATCAAGCGGGTTTAAAAGGGATACTCCACCATCGATCACATGTACACATTTTTAGCTTTAATACAAAAACAGTTTTGCCTTAACCGTAAACTCTATGTCGCCTTTATTGACTTTGAGAAAGCTTTTGACTGTAAGAAAGGAATCTACTGTGGCCTATTCTGGTAAAAAATGGTATCAAAGGAAACTCTTTCGATGTATTCATAGCATGTACACTACAGTCCGAGCTAGAATTCGCTCGGTGCAAATTGACAGACTACATAAACTGTACCCGGGGTAAAACAAGGGGATGTTACAAGCCCGGTGCTGTTCTCCTTATTTATAAATGAATTAGCAATAGAAGTGATTAGAAATGGGAGGCATGGTGCAACATTTATGCATGATTATTTTGAACTGTTTATATTACTTTTGGCAGATGACATAGCTCTTTTGTCGAAACAATAGTTGGGCTACAGACGCAACTAAATAGTCTACATAGGGCAGCAACAGCACTCCATCTGAATGTGAATATGAATAAAAGCAATATAGTTGTATTTAGAAAAGGTGGGTACTTAGCAGCTAGTGAACACTGGACTTACAATGGAATCCTAATGCCTGTTGTTAATGTTTATAAATATTTAGGCATCTATTTTTCAACACGGTTGAGATTTTCTGTTTCTTGTAAGAACCTTGCCTGCAGAGCAAAGCATGCGTTGTTATGTATATTGCAAAAATTACGTAAGTTAAAATGCAATTCTCTTGCTTTATATTTAAAACTATTTGACGCGCAGATACAACCCATTGTTCAGTATGGTGCTGAATTGTGGGGCTAAGTAATGCTGCACACTTTTGTGAAAAGTACATCTCTTTGCACTGAAAAAGTTTTTAGGAGTTCAGTTACAAACACCGAATGACCTTGTGTATGGGGAGACAAATAGATACCCTGTTTACATAAATTCGGCCGTTAGGTGCATGCACTACTGGTTAAAGTTGACAAGAATGGATGAGTCAAGATTACCGCGAAAAGCATATAGAACATTATTTGAGTTAGACTCTCGTGATAAGACAAACTGGCGTCTGATATTCGCTGTAAGTTATACATGTTTGGTTTTGGTTATGTGTGGTTAAACCAAGGTTTGAGGGAATGGAACAGTTTATCGCTGACTTTAAAGAAAGACTTATACTTTGCAGATGGCAAGAATGGGATTTTCATGTCAAGAATAGTGACAGATTTAGTGTATATAAGACTTTTTGCACAATAGGAATAGATAAAATGCATTTAACGTTAAATCTAGACAGACATATTAAGATTATTACAACAAGATTCAGACTGGGTATTTCAGATATTGCTGTACATAGATATCGATACAAACAACATACCCCTGTTGATTTGATTTGTCCATTGTGTAAAAAAGAGAAAGAAAATGAAGTGCATTTTGTTCTGTGCTGTGCTTTACTAAACGAATTAAGAGAACGTTATATACATTTGAAATACTACAGATTTCCAAGTCTTTTCAGATTAAGTTTACTTCTAGCTTCCAATAATGAACGAACAACTAGAAATCTGTCCATTACCTATACAAAGCATTTAAGTTACGATCTGTTCTTGTTTCTTAATGTAAAGCATTGAATCAGTTTTTTGAACGTGAAAATATTGAATGATTCCCAGATGCACCCCTTCACGAGGGCAATGGCCTATTTGTGAATAAAATATCCGTATCCGTATCCGTATCCGTATCTCTCTAAGTCCAACACCACATAAACAGGACCATAGAAGTACACACACTGAGTGTCAAAGGTTAACATGGCAGACCCAAGATTCGGGGTTTTCCTTTCCTTTGCACGGTAGAGGGCGCATGCGTAAACATAGTAAACAAAAGATGCTTAAAAATAGCACGGCCTTCCGGAGAGTTATACGACGCAGATGTAGTAAGGTCTCCACTGTATACAAATGAAAATACGATGAGGGAAATGAAATTGATAACATGTGTTTTGCATGCTAGTATCAACAGCATTCATATCATGAGTTTTAAAGATAATTAATATATATACCTATATTATGTTTATAAGGAAGAACGTACAAAGAAGCATTTGTGTATAATTAAGATGAATTTTGCATGTACATACTGTCATGGAAGAATGTTTTGTTGCAGTCATGGTAAATTTTTGTTCTAATTATATAAAATTGTTTTTTCTTGTTGCGTACTCATGTGAATAGGCTGATGGCCTCACATTAAAGTCACGAGTCACGAGTCTCTCTCTCTCTCTCTCTCTCCTCTCTCTCTCTCTCTCTCTCTCTCTGTCTTTGAGAGAGAGACAGAGATACAGACAGACAGACAGAGACTGAGATAGAAAGAGAGTTTACGTGTGTGTGTATGTGTGTGTGTGTGTGTGTGTGTGTGTGTGTTATGTGTGTGTGTGTGTGTGTGTGTGTGTGTGTGTGTGTGTGTGTGTGTGGTATAATAATAATAATAATATAGTGTTAATTTTTATAGCGCCTATTCTCTAAAGATTAGGGCTGTAAGCGCTTTACATGTAATATCATAAACACTCGTTTACACAACGGCAGCCTACCTGGGTAGTGCCGACTGAAGAGCTGCCTGCCGGCGCATCATTCAGTCGTTTCCCGTGTCATTCAGTCAATATTGTTCACTCAGTTTCCTTATTTCCTTCATTCTTTCCATTTCTCACGCAGGGTGCATGCTATGTGTAACGTGTCATCCATACCAACGGCCAAACTGGCCTTCTCTTCCGAAAGTTGGTGATGGGATGTGACGTGTGTGCAAGATGTTATATGTGCCTTCGCACACGGAACCTCGGTTTATAGTCTCATTCGAAGGACTGTGTGTGTGTGTGTGTGTGTGTGTGTGTGTGTGTGTGTGTGTGTGTGTGTGTGTGTGTGTGTGTGTGTGTGTGTGTGTATGTGTAGTGTGTGTGTGTGTGTGTGTGTGTGAGAGAGAGAGAAGAGAGAGAGAGAGAGAGAGAGAGAGAGAGAGAGAGAGAGAGAGAGAGCGAGAGAGAGAGAGAGAGAACTCACGCATAGTCGACCGGGGCCCAAATACGGTAGGCATCAGCTCCTTGGCATCACCGATGAGATC
>CM031604.1:57408892-57418892 GCA_018398815.1 Conus ventricosus | reverse complement strand
TTGATTGTCATCAAACGAATTTTGAAATCAAGGCACTGAAAAGCGATTTTCGACTGGACAGAAAATTATCTTCCCCAATACATAGATGTGTGTGTGTGGTGTGTGTGTGTGTGTGTGTGTGTGTGTGTGTGTGTGTGTGTGTGTGTGTGTGTGTGGTGTCGTGTGTGGTGTGTGTGTGTGTGTGTGTGTGTGTGTGTGGTGTGTGTGTATGCACACTTGTTTGTAGATGTATGGTACTGTCACGGACAAAAATGAAACAACCCAACTCGTGGAGTCGCCAGCCAATTTGTTCGGACATAAGCTTCAACTCAAACATTCTAGGCGCCAGATAGACGGGCCCATGGGTCGGGTCCAGCCAATTAAGCTTAGCGGAGAGGCTCACGGAGACGGTACGGTCCCACGCTAACCGTTGGACGATCTCGACAGCCCCCCCCCCCCCCCCCCCCCCCCCCCCCCCCCCCCCCCCTTTAAACTACAATATTGTATCATTCCCCCCGTTCTCTCTCTCTCTCTCTCTCTCTTTTCTCTCTCTTCTCTCTCTCTCTCTCTTCTCCTCTCTCTCCCCCTTTGTGTGTGTGGGGTTTTGTGGCGGTGTGTGTTTTGTGTGTGTGTGTGTGTGTGTGTGTGTGGGGTGGTGTGGTGTGGGGTGGTTTGGGGGTGTTGTTTGTTTTGGGGGTGGGGTGGGGGTGGTGCGTGCGGGTGTTATGGTGTGTTTTCTTCTTTTGGGGGTGTGTTTCGCAGGGCTCGGGGTTTTGGGTTTTTGTGAGCAGTACCTTGACGTGAGCTCGAACAATAATGGTTCCGTGGTGGTCTCCTTTTCTTCACCCACCATAACGGGACATGGGGGAAGTTTTTTTTTGCTTTTTTATTTCCCCCCCCCCCCCCCCCCCCCCCCCCCCCCCCCCCCCCCCCCCCCCCTCACCTCTCTCTCTCTCTCTTCCTTTTCTTCTCTCTCTCTCTCTCTCTCTCTCTTCCTCTCTCTCTCTCTCTCACGCTGCTAGTAAAGCGTGGCCTGTGGGGGAAATCAAAAATGGTCAACTTTTGTCAATCCGCCCTTTTGGCCCCCTCCCCCTTCACTCCCATCCAAATTTTTTGTTTCCTTTGATAAAATGTTTTATACTAAATTTTATTTTAAGTAAAACATTTTAATTGGGGCCCTTTTCCCACTGTATACTTTTGTTTCGTGTTCAGGATCGGGGTTGGGAGAATGCGAGTTTTTATGTCACATCTGTACCCTGCGAAGGCAAAAAAAAAGCAGAGAATTGAAAATTAAGTGGGGGGGGAAAACAAGGGCAGGTTACTTCTTCATCGTTTAAAGAAATGACTTGGCAAAGATTTAAACTTAAAAAAAAAAAAAAATGAAGATAAAGAAAAGGGGGGAAAATATATTAAAAAATATAAAGCCCTTCACTAATTTTTAATTAATATAATATAATATTAAAAATATATATAATTAATTATTATATATAACAACAACAAACTAAAAAATTTCCCAAAGATAAGCCCGAGCACCGTTCCAGCAACTTCCGCAATTACAGAGCGTTGGTGTTGCAATGACTGCAAGAAATATTGTTTATAAAAAAAGCTTCTTTTTGTCTTAGTTTGAAAAAAATGGGGGGAGATACGCATTCATACTGCAGTGGCAGATGATTCGCCTAACTAACGTATGGCTTGAGGGGGTGGAGGGGGAAAAAAAAATAAAAAAAAATGCTTCTCAAAAACCTTCCAGTTTATATTCTCCAAGAGGGAAGACTCCCCCAATGGGGGGGGAAACTACTAACATAAACTCCTGGTCTATCCCGATTTTTTCGAAATTGGTGGTTTCTCTCATGACCGCGGAAAGGTAATTTTGACTCCTCTGCCTTTTCAGTTTTAAGAAAATGCAATCCCAAAAAAGGCTGGTGGGCAATACCATAGTAGTTTGTTGATTTTTTCAAAAAACCCAAAAGGGCCATTAAAAAGCAAAAAAAAATCATAAAAGAACTACATTTTTTGTAAAAAGTAGAAAATATAAAAGATATCCTCTAAGACAAAGTCTGGGGGCCATTTTTGGAATGAATCGCAAGGGACAAAAAACAACAAACAATAAATTCCAAGGAAAAGTACCGGCACCGTTTCCAAACTTTAAGAGCAGCTTTGGTGTTGCAATCTAGACATAAAGCAAGCTTTGTTTTAATTCAAAAATTTTAATATTTCATATTTAATTCAAAATTTTTAATTCAATTAATTATATATATAAATATTATATATATATATATTTTATATATTATAATATATTATATTATATAATCAGTTATTTAAAAAATGCCTAAAACAATTTTTTAAGGGTCAAACCCCTTGGGAGAAATTAGTTAAGCCCCCTTTTTTAAACTTTTTTTAACTATTTTAAAATTTTATAAATTTTTAAATATAAATATATATATATATATTATTTAAATTATATATATAAAAAAAAAGAAAAAAGAAAAAAGAAACCCCCGAAGGGCTGGGGAGGACCGAGAACACTGTCTTCACCTGCCTTAGAGCAATATATTATCAAAGCAGACAAAATACTTAAAATAAGCTTTTTAACCAAACACAAATATGAGAGGCGTGAAGTCATTTTTTTGCTGGATACCGTTTCACTGTTCCTTTTTTGTTATGAAAACCGACAAAGCTCTTAAAAGGGGGAAAGCGCTTTTCAAAATCTATTGATCAAATTTTCGTTTTCTTACAAAAAATACCATATTTTTATAAAATGATATTTGGAACTGCCCCAAAACTTCCTAAAAAAGATTTGATTGTCATCAAACAAATTTTTGGGGAAATCAAGGCACTAAAAGCGTTTCGCGGGGACAGAAATTTATTTTCCCCCCAATAATGAGTGTGGTGTGTGGTTTGTGTGTGTTTTGTTTTTGTGGTGTGTGTGGGGTGGGGGGTTTGTGTGTCGTGTGTGTGTGTGTGTGTGGTGTGTTTGTGGGGGTTGTTTATGCAACTTGTTGTAGATGTATGGTACGTACGGAAAAAAATGAAACAACCCAACTGGGAAAGTGCACCCAAATTTTTCGGACATAATTTCAACTCAAACATTCGGCGCCAGATAGCGGCCCATGGGTGGGGGCCCACCCAAATTAAGCTTAGGGGGAGAGGCCTCACGGAGAGGGTAGGGTCCACCCAACAGACTAAGCCGTTTGACCGACCCTGGGGTCCCCCCGGGCATCTCAGTCCCTGGGCCGGATATCTACAATTACACTGCCCAAGTGCCCACACGTTAAGCCCCCCGCGCCATTTTTAAGTGGGAAAGGGGGGAAGGTTTACGTGGTGGGGGGGAAAATCAGAAATCAATTAAATCCAATTGACCACCAAAAGGAGTAAGGCGTGTGGGTTTACTGTCTGATTTGAATACCAATGGAATTAGAGGGAGATAATTCGAGTATCAGGGGGTAAAATTCTGCCCAAAGGGTATGGCCCTTTGGGCCCGGAGTGGGGGCTTTAAAAAATCGGAGTGAGAGGGGAGGGGGGAACAAAGAAAACGAACGACAGAGGAGAGGGGAAGAAGTTGGGGGGAGTGGCTCTCGCCACGGGGGGCAGGGAGGAGAACAAACAGAGACAGGGGGAAGAGGTTTTGGGGTTGTTTTGCAGGAGAAAGGAGAGAGATGAGAGGAGTGAAGTTTAGTTTTTGCACCAGATAGTCTGCCAGACGAAACAGAGGAGAAAGGAAGGGCTCGGGAAAGCTCTGCGAGAGAAAAGCAAGGATGGGGGAGAACGAACAGAAGAGAGAGGGGGTTTTCGGGGGTTTTTATCTCTGCAGGAAAAAGGCAAGAGATGAGAGGATAAATTTTTGAGCTTTAGCACCGATATTCTGAAAAGGGAGACTAAAAAAGGATGGGGAAGGGGGAAGAGTTGCTAACTAATAAGAGAAAAAGAAAAAAAGAAAGGAAAAAAAAGGAACCATTTCCATTTAATAGAGCAACTAGAAGAGAGAGAGAGGTGAAAATGCTTTAATGCGGGAAAAGGAAAGGAGAACAAAAGATTTTAAGTCACTTTTCCCATCTGAACCGGGGGTTCGGGACCCATATTGGCCAGCGCCATTTTCTGGGCAGCCCCAACCCCTGCCCCAACCCCAGAGCCCAGCTGCCGGTGCCACACCCATTTGACCGGTGCAAGCAGACCAACACCTGCCACATTGTTCGTTTTTGTGAAAGTGCAGTGAAAAAAAAAAAAAAAAAAAAAAAAAAAAGGAAAAAAAAAAAGACAGTGGATTCGTGAATATTAAAGATCACCTGGCCAGGAAAAATTAAAATCTTTTTTTTAACCCGGGTTATTAATTGTTTTTGAAAAATGTTTTTTGGAAGTTCGGGAAAAAGGAGAATGTTTTTTTCATTGATTCCAAATGCTTGAGTTTCGTTCTATATCTGGTGTAAATTATAACTTTATAGTTTTTTTTGATTGACAAATGCATGATATATGAATGAGACTGTAAGAAGCTGTGAGTTGTTTGGGGTCGCTAGTCCTTCTCCTCGCTCACCCAGGTTGACAATTTTTTGGCGAGCCTGCCGGATTTTTGGCCCCATTTTTTTAATTGTTAAATTCTCAGAGAGGAAGCGGGTGGGTTTTAAGTTTTTGTAATCCTAAGACAAGGGTTGTCTTACTTTTGTTCCAAGATATTTAAATATAGGCCCTTTGGCATTGCTTCCAAGATTTTAAATTATAGGCTTGGCATTTCAGCCCCAGAGTACTTATTTCGCACAGATTGCCAAATTCGCTTCAATTTGGGGTCAGGCGCTGGGGTCTTATAAAAACAATCGTTTGTCCCAAAGCTAAATTTTCTTCAAGGATTGGCTTTTACGTCCCGTGTCTTTTAACCCACATTTTGGCTGTGAGTAATAAAACTTGTTCAAAAAAAAAAAAAAAAAAAAAAAAAGAAAGAAAGGGAATAATGGCGGAAGAAAAGAACCCCCCTATTGAAAAAATTGGGCGTGCCCGTGATCTAGGTTATCAGGAATGATTTTTCGTGCATTTGTTGAAAAAAAAAAAAGGGGAAAGGGATGAACGCGCAAAAAAAAGACGCCCTTATCCAGTAAGCGCAGGAAACAGAAAGAAAAAAAGGGGAAGGCAGGAAACAGAAAAAAAAGAAGCGGGAAAACGAAAGAAAAGGGGAAGCGCACGAAACAGAAAGAATGAAGCAGGAAACAGAAAGTTAAGGTTCGGGAAATGAAAATCAGGCGGGAAACCGGGAAACGGAAAGTTTAAAAGGTTAATTAAGGTTAAAAAAGGGAATAAAAAGGGAGACCCCCGAGGAGGGGGAAAGTTCAGTCTCCAGTGCTCGTGCCACTTCCCCCCCCGACCCAAGTTCCCAAAAATTCTGGAAGGAACCGATTCGTTGATGCAATCTCGTTTCGAAACGTTGCGACCAGTGGGTTGGCCTCAGAAAGATGGCATCTTTTTTGTCACTTTAAAACGGGTAAGGCTTAAAAATTTTTCACGCGTACCAGCGAACAACAGTCTGATTGGCGCTGTGAAAATCGTTGATGAAGGATTTGACCTCACGGGGGGGGGGTTTCGAAGAAATTTCGTTCAGCAAAATTACAAGCAGGTGTGCGTACACTCGGTTTGGGCACGTTTGATCACTTTTTGAAAGGGGTTAGGTTGAGGGGTAGGGAAAAGGGATTCCTAATGAAAGAGCTAGTTTGAAAGAACAATTTTGTCAGGTTGCGGCCCTGATTTTAAAATACATTTAAAAAGAGACACCAGAGCAGCAGGGAGGGTTTTTGAATTTTGCAGAGGGTATTGGAGGCACTTTGGGCACTAAGGTCAGGAGAAACAGGGGCCAGGCCAGGTGGAAGAGTGCAAGGGACTGGGGAGTTTTCTGCAAAGTCTGCAAACCCAGTGGTGGGACAGAAGGGAAAGGGCAAGGGACATTAGGGGTTTCATTTTTCCAAGAAGGGAATTTGGGGAGGGATTGTCGCAGAGGTTTCCAAAAGGGAGCGCCTTGCAAGGGTTGGGGGTAAGGGTCGTCAAGGGAAACGACCCCGCAGTGGAAACCCAAAAAGGATTTTAGTCGAAGAGGGTGGAGGCAGCCATGGGGCAAGGACGCAGTCAGTGTCGGGGGAGGGCCTTGGCTGAGTGGTTCGTTACCATGGGGAAAAAGGGGGATTGGCCAGCAGAGGGGAAGTGTTACGAGAATGGTTGTTCATCGGGGTAGTACGACAAGCGGTCGGGGAAAAGGGGTTTGAAGGGCAAATCCCGACCTTTTCTCTAATCGTGGCACTGTGGGGAGTTTCCATTGCCTAAGATAAAGTAATACCCCTTACTTCCAGGCGAGTTTTTCTGGTTTGGGGATGGAGAAAACCCCCTTTATGATTTGATCATTGGGAAATATTCCGGTGCAAAGGTCCAGGGGATCCTGAGTTGTTGACGCTAAGGGGCAGCAGTTCAAACACGGAGCCAAAAAAGGAGGAAAGGTTTAAACCCTTAGTCTTCCCCGAAGGGAAATCAGGCATAGATGTGTCGCCTGTGAGTTTAGGGCAGGCAGGAACAAGACCCCTTTGCCGAAGTCTTGGGGGTTGGCAAGAGGTGGAGGAAAAAAAGGGGGGTTTTTGAGGGGGGTGAGAAGAAATTTTTTGCGAAAGGGGGGTGTTGTACCGAGGTTCACAAGGGGGAAAAACAGGGAAAGGGGACCATCAGTCAGAGGTCCCAGCAGGGACGTGACATGTCTGTCAGTGGGGGCAAGCGCTCAGGGGGGTCATCTCGGCACAGAAACGGTGACGAATCTTTGATGACTTTCTTGGCCAGGGGCAATGGCAGACATAAAGCGGTTCTGCATGTATGGTGTGTGCAAAGGTCAGCCCCAAGGGGGGTGAGAGGAAGGCGCCTCTTAAACATCCCCTTTAATTTCAACCCTTCAAGGAGTGGCTGTTGGTCTGATGGGCCCCAAACTGCCTGTTCAAAGGGGGCCGGGATGGACGGTAAAGGGGCAAAGGGGAAAGGGTTTTCAGAAGCAGGGTCGTTTGAAGAACAATAGCAGGGAAGGGAAGGAGCAATCCCTCAAGGGGGGGTTTAAGTCCTGTTACGCTTCCCCCGGGCCACAAAAAGCTGCGATGAATTGGGAAAAAACCATTCACACATGAAAAAAGGGGGCGGGTTCCGAATTGAGTGAATGGAAACCAAAACTTTTCCATGCGAATTTTTCCGCAAATATATCCACGGAGACTAGCCATAGGTGCAGCGCATCATTGATGAGGGGAAAGAAACCCCGCGAAGAAAGGGGGGTTTTTTTTGCCCAAGTTTCCCGAAGAGTTACAGGGATTTCACTGTATAAGGGAGACAGTAGGGGTTCCTAGTTTTTTTGTCGGAGGGGGACACAAAGCAGCCAAAAGGGGAAAGGGGAAAGAGAGAATTAGAGGCCAAAAAAACCCAAAAAGAAGTCAAAGTTCTGCTAGGTTTTTATTGGGTTTTATAGGGAGTTTGTTCCAAATTTCGCAGCAATACGGTCCTCTCGTGATTTGGTCAACAGGGAAAAAAGGCAGGGGTCGAGTGGCAGACGTAGAGCAAGCATCAGCGGTGCGGAAAAAAAAATAGGTTCCCGTCCCCTCTTTAAGCTACGTATGTCCAAACCCCTTTTTGTTGCGGACGGCTCAGGCGGTTTTGGGATGGTGCAGTATTGTGAGGAGCAGAAGGGTCGGTTTCCCGTGAGGTATGCTGCAGGATTTTAAAATGGAAGAAGGGTACCAACGGTGGAGAAGGAGTGTTTAGCTGTCGTGTGGGCCCTGCAGAAGTTTCCCCAAAATTGTATGGGAAAAAGGGTTTGTGATAAGGGGAAAATTCCCCAAACCCCTCAAATTCCTGAGGAAAGGGACAGCTGAAAAAAAAGCAGGGTTTTCTTTTGGGGAATGGCACTGCACCCTACGGGACCGAGTGCAGTAAACCAGGGCGACAGAATGTCGGGGGGACTATTTAAGTCGCTAGTCTAGAATGCAACTCAAAGGGGGGGGCAGTCATATCCGGGGGGCTTTTTTGTAAAATGTGTTGATTACGTTATGTTGTTGGATAGGGTTCATTCCCCCTTTTCTATGGTTCCTATTTTTTTGTGTGGACTTGTTCCTATTTTCTTTGTGAACTTGTTCAGTGAAGTAGTTTTTCTTTGGGCATACATCGTTGTGTAGTAAGCATTTTTGAATAAGTGAGGAGGGAGATTCCTCGTGAAGTGTCATGGATCGTGATATATTTATATTTGCTTTTTATAAGAATTTTTGAAGAGAAGATTGGCAAAAACCCCAGGTAGGGGGAATTTATAAGTGCGCAAGGGGGTTTTTTAAAATGAGTTGAAAAAAACGCAAGAGCGCACTAATTTAACTCATTGGAGTGGTTTTTTCACTAATGATATATTTTATAATTTGTAAAACCGGGTTTTTGGGGAAAAAAAATTTTTTTAACTTTGCACGTGTAGCTGTGTGTCACAAATTCGGTTTTTGTCCTTTTTGTACCGTTTTTGAGACAATGCGGAGCATGGTCTTTTTCAAGGGGGGAAAATTTCCGGACAAAAAAGAAAAAACCCCAAATCGTGGAGCGCCGCCAAATTTTTTCGGGGCATAAGCTTCAAATCAAAAATTCTGGGGCCGTAGCGGGCCCCTGGGTCGGGTCCCCCCAATTAAGCTTTTGGGAGAGGCCTCCCCGGAGACGGTGGTCCCCCAGCAAAATAAGCGTTTGACCGACGCCCCGATGTCTGCCCGGACGCACTCAGTGCCTGGGCCGGATCTCAGCCAATTTACACTGACAGGCCCCCCAAAGTTAAGCCACACGGGCCAGTTAAGTAGGAAAGGGGGGAAAGGTAGTACGTGGTGGGGGGGAAATTGCTAATCAATTAAAATGACCAATTTACCCACAGGAGTAAGGCGGTAGGGGTGATGTCATGTTTGAATACCAATGGAATTTGAGGGAGATAACTTCGGTATCAGGCGGTAAAAATACTGACCAAAGGGACGGCCCCTAGGACAGGGGGATAAAGTAAGCGTGAGTGAGGAGAGGGGGAACGAAGAAAAAGAACGCAAAGGGGGAGAAGGAAGAATTGGGGGGTAGGCTCTGCCCACAGGAAGGCGGGAGTGAGAACGAAAAGAGAGACAGAGGGAGAGGAGGTTGGGGTGTAGTCTCTGCAGGAGAAAGGCAGAGAGATGGGGAGTGAAGTTTAAGCTTAGCACCAGTAGTCGCACAAACGAAAAAAGGAGACGAGGAAAGCTCTGTGTAAGCTCGAAGAAGAAGCGAGAGATGAGGGGAAACGAACAGGGGGGAGAGAGAGGTTCTGGGGTGAGTCTCGAGGGGAAAAGGGCAGAGAGTGGGGGAAATGAAGTTTGAGCATTAGCACCAAAAATAGTCTGCAAAGGGAGGATAAAAAAGAATGTGGAAGGAGGAGTTTCAACTAATGAAGAGAAAAAGAAAGAAAAGAAAAAGGAAAGAAAAGCAACCCTGTCCATTTAATAGAGCGACTAGAAAAGAGAGAAAGTGAATGCGTTAATGCAGGAAGAAGGAAAGGAGAAAAAGATCGATGTTGAATCACTGTTCCTCGAACCCCGGGGTTCGACCTATACTTGGCCAGCGCCACTTTCATCGGCAGTCCCAACCCGACCAAGCCCGCAGTCCAGCCTGACGGTTTCCAGCGTCAGTTGACCGGGGCAAAAGGGCCAAAACAGTGCCAGCGTTGTGTCGGTTTGTAAATGACATGAAAAGAAAAAAAAAGGAAAAGAAAAAAAAAGGGTTCGGAAAAGTTAAATCCCTGGGGCCCGGGAAAAAAAGGGAAAAATATTTTTAACCCGGGTTTTAAAAGAGTTTTTTATAAAGATTTTGTGAAGTTAGGAAAAAGAAATGTTTTTTTTTCATTTATTCCATATGCATTGATGTTTCGTTTTATGATCTGTGTAGTAAAGTTTAGACTTTTTATGGTTTGATGTGACGATGCTGATTTTTAATGAGATTGTAAGCAAGTGTGAGTGTGTTTGGGGGTTTGGTAGTCCCTTTCCCCTCGCAT
>CM031604.1:57381392-57391392 GCA_018398815.1 Conus ventricosus | reverse complement strand
ACAAGGAACGTCGTGGCGAAGCGGTTAGCGTCTCGGGTTCCCGGCTGGGAGATCGTGGGTTCGATTCCCATCAGAGCCATTTATATTTGTGAGATTCTCCTGCTCTGACTGGCTCCATCCAAGAGTTGAGTTTGCTATGGCTCGACTGGGACGACTGGAACCATCCAATCGAGTTTCATCCACTTAAACGGATGCGTCTCTGAGAGTGTTGTTCATTTTCCTGACCATCACTGTTGGCGTTAGTGTCTCTGGGGTCTGGCTGACGCCGGGATGAATATTATGAAAGTCAACGCAGAGAACAGCTCAGGAATGCAATCTTAGACAAAACTCAAAATCCATAGCATCATTTTCACCATCCTCATCCTCAACGATCAGCATTAAAAACATGTGTCGAATTCTGTGGCCCTTCATGCCCTGCTCTCCTGGTAACTTCAGTTTTCATTACCTCTCCACGTCCATGCTCTCGGGTTAGTCCTGTCGGGGTCACGGGTATCGGCACATCCGTGGGAAATGTTGCCAGACGGACATGGTCGCACCCACCGAAGAAAGAACTCACTCACGACGGCTCAGGGACTCAGCAATTACTGTCGTCAGTAGGGGGCTTAATGTGTGTGGGATCACTGAACACAAGCGACGTGACACGGCAGCATACAGTGTCTCCTCTGCTGGGGCTGTCTCATGAGGACTTTGACTGATCCCTGTCGATTTCCGGTGCCGGGGCTGTCGGCGCGACAAACCAGACTGTGGCTGTGGACAGGCCGGAATGAGCGGCGCGGGTCCGATGCCACTATGGTGACACGGAAGACGAGAAAGCAAAAAAAAAAAAAAAAAAAGAAAAAAGGAAAGAAAGAAAGGGTGGGGTAGGGGTGGGGCCCTTCGCAAAAACGTCAGGTAATGTGTAATAATACGCTATGCATACTTCTTGACTACAGTGAAAACAAAGAAAACTAAAGTGGTGTGGACAAATCACACAATCAAACTGACTCTCTGGTGACCATCCTCAAAAAAAAAAGAAGGAAAATAAAATAAAAAAGAGTACAGGAAAGACATTAGGTGAGGTAGACAGAGAAGGAGGTAGGCAATCAAACGTTGCTGATGAGCAATGCGCACTCCCTTGCCGATGTAGCCTGCTCATTCTTTCCCACAGCCGCTGCGCATGGCACGTGTTGTCCGTCAGACCAGAGTTTAGTTCCAGCTAGCGCGCACCTTCATCAAAATTCTCAGGCACTGAAAGCTGCATGCGCTCTCTCTCTCTCTCTCTCTCTCTCTCTCTCTCTCTCTCTCTCTCTCTCTCTCTCTCTCTCTCTCTCTCTCCTCTCTCCTCTCATACCAACCAGGAAGGATAGTTCGAACACAGGCACCGACCTGGTTCTCACTGAACGCGTGTAAAGTAGACATTACTTTGGTAGAACTATGCCTTCATTCATTAGGTGTCTGTGTGTGTGTCTGTGTCTGTGTGTGTGGGGAGGGGGTGGGTGGGTAGTATGTTTCATTACAGAAATCGTATTTTCTTTCAAGTAATCTTTTCTTTGCTGTGGATTCCATCCATACTCAGTGCATTAACTGCGGTACACATATTTGTGGTTATTCGACAGAAGTGCTGAAAGTACATGCCAGATACTCTTATTTGGAACTGCTGTAAGGATACGGTCCGTGCTGCTGTTAGGGTAGGGGACCTTCAGGCGCCCACAGACCCTGACCTTCAATGGATGCGGCCCGGAACTCTTAGAGTGTAAGGAGAGTTCTTCTCTAAAGACCTTACGGCCGTCAACGCTCTCTCAAGAGTTTCTTTCTACCAACACTCTGTGTATGTGACAGCTGAAATGATGCAGAAAACGTTGATCTCAAGAAATATCTGGACTTTTCTGGCAAGAAGAGGACCGGTGCCCCAAGGGCAATGGCAGAGACAGCTGGAAAACGTCACAGCTGGATCGGGTCCAGAAACAACAAAAGTGGACTTCATAAGGTTATATTTCCCAAGTTAGGAGACACTGACGACGATGCAGTGGTGGTTATGTTTCAGAGAGAATACATCAGAGGGTGTTTTTCTTTTTATCTTAGAAGACGCATGAGAATGCACGTCTGAAGACCTTCCACTATCAACCTCTCTCAAGAGCTTCTTCCTACCAATACTCTAAACATGTGTGTCAACCTCGTGTAATGTCAGTGGAGGAAGGACTAGCCACAGCCCAAACACACTCACAGCTTGCTTACGATCTCATTCATATATCATGCATTCGTCACATCAAAC
Organism: Conus ventricosus; assembly: GCA_018398815.1. Lineage (NCBI taxonomy): Eukaryota > Metazoa > Mollusca > Gastropoda > Neogastropoda > Conidae > Conus > Conus ventricosus. Next base: position 57,389,141 of record CM031604.1, on the reverse strand, counting down.
CACTAGTAAAGTCTACAACTTTACTACACATGTTCATAGAACGAAACATCAATGCATATGGAATCAAACAAAATAAAACATTCTCTCTTTCCTGAACTTCACAAAATCATTTATCTAAAACATCATTAACTAACCCGGGTATAAACAGATTTCTACTTTACCTGGCCAGGTGATCTTAACTATTCACGAATCACTGTCTTTTCTTTTCTTTTCTTTTCTTTTCACTGTCACTTTCACAACACGACACAACTGCCGGCACTGTGTTTGGTCTGATGGCGCCTGGTCAGGTGAGACTGTTGGCGTTGGTCTGTGGTTCTGCTTGGCGAAGTGACGCTGCCAGGTATGAGGTCGAACCCCCCGGTTAGGATAGAACAGTGACTATCAACATCGATCTGTTCTCCTTTCTTTCTTCCTGCATTAACGCATTGCACTCTCTCTCTCTCTCTTCTAGTCTGCTCTTATCAAATGGACATGGTTGCTTTTCTTTTCTTTTTTTTTTTTCTTTTCTTTCTTTTCTCTCTTCATTAATTAGCAACTCTCTCTCTCTCTCCACATCTCTCCTCAGTCCTTCCTCTGCAGACTATCTCATGCTAATCTCTCAACTTGGTTCTCTTCTCTCCTCCCCTCATCTCTCTCTCTCTCTGCCCTTCTCTCCTGCAGAGCTCCACTCAGAACCTCTCTCCTCTCTCTCTCTGTTCGTTCTCCTCCCCCTCGTTCTCTCGTCTTCCATCTCCCTGCCTTCCTGTAGGCCCAAAACCCTAAAGCTTAATTGGAGGATCCGAACCAGGGGCCCGTCTACGTACCCTAGAATTTTTGCGTTAAGCTTAATCCAACTGGGCGGGGGCGATTGACCACAAATTTGGTTGGGGTTTTTTTTTGGGGACCGGAAAATTTTTCCCCCTTGAAAAAAGACATGCCCGCATTGCTCAAAACAACGGTACAAAAAGGACAAAACCAAAATTTGCTGAACCAAAGCAAACAGGCAAGTTTGAAAAATATTTTACAAAAAAGGGTTTTTTATAATTTTATAAAATTATCATTAGTGAACCACCCCAATGGTTATTTTTTACTGGCTCTTGCGTTATTTAAATTAAAATTTTAAAACGACCCGTGCAACCTATCAATCCCCCCCCTGGGGATTTCCCCAACTTCTCTTCACAATTCTTAGAAAAGCACAATATAAATATCACGACCATGCACTTCACTGGGGAATCCCATCCTCACTTATTGCAAAAAATGAAATCACTACACAAGCGACTGTATCCCAAGCATAACTACATTTACATAACAAATCTACACAAAAATTGAACCATACCCAAACGGAAGAACCCATTCCAATAAACAAAAACTGTCATCAAAAATTTTATCAAAAAAAGCACCCCCCGAATGACTGACCCCTCGAGTTGCAGCTTGCTGACAAAAAGGCTTAAATAGTCGCTCCGACATTTGTCGACCGGGAATGTACTGCACCGGAAACCGTAGGGCGCAGTCCTTCCCCAAACGCAGAACTTGCTGTTTTTCAACTGGCCCCCTGCAGGAATTTGAGTGTTGTGATCCGTCTCGACACAACCTTTCCCATACAATTTTTTGGGGAATTTTTCTGCACGCCCACACGACCGCAAAACCTCCTTCTCCCCGTTGCGCCCCTTCCACACTTTGTCAACTTCCGCAGCGTACCCAAAAAAGAAACTCGACCCCTTCATGCCCTCAAAAAAACTCCCCTATCCCACCACCTGATCACTGTCCGCACAAAAATGTTTGGGCATATCGGGAGCTTCAAGAGGGAGGGGAACCATCTTCCAACACCCTGCAGTCTTGCTCCAGCGTCTGACCATTCGACCATTTCCGGTTTCCCTGCCTTGACCAAAAACCTAAGGACCGTGATCGCAGCAAAATTTGGAACAAACTCCCTTTAAACCCAAAAAAAAACCCTGCAACTCCTGACTTTGTTTTGGTCTTTGGGTCTCTCTAAATTCCTCACTTCTCCCCCTTTTTCCCCTTCCTGGCTTTTGTTCGCCTTCCGACAACAAAACCCTAGGAACTCCAGGCTTGGGAAAGCCAACCGGCACTTTGTTGGCGGCTTGAGATTGGTTTGTCTAAACCTCTCCAAAACTCTCCAACTGCCTCAATGCTCCCCCCCTTTCTCGATGCTATCAAATTTCACCATGAAATTCACAACACCTTCCAATCCCCCTCAAAGCTTCCTCACATTCGAGGAAACTGCAGGTGCTTGACCACCCCAAAAAGGGAGACTCGCCACTGGATAGCCCCATGGGAGGGAAAATGTTTTGGGACTTCCTATATCCCCCCAAAGGGCATTTCGTAACCCTTCTAATCGATCCGGGTGAAATACTGGCTCTTGCTTGGGCGATCTGACAAACGTCTTCCATGTTGGTATGCCTCTGCATCGCCCTTTTGGACACTGTTCAACTCAATGTCGACACAGAATCGATCCACCTACTTTTCCTATAAACACGGGTGCACTTTTGAGATTTGGAGGGTTCAATCACCCAAGGTCCAACATCTTTTCTACCCCCTCCCGATCCTTGCTTGGTGGCTATGGATCGGGTAGGCTTTCACATGTACGGGTTTCTGTGATGTCAACTCCACCGTACATGTCCTAGGTTTTTGCCCTGCCGGGTTTATCAGTCAGGGACGCCCAAAACTGTTCTAGGAGCCCCCTAATTTCCCCCTGTCTCCTACTGCCTAGCCCTTCATACAGAACATCCCTGTATGACTCTTCTCCGGAAACTCAGCAAAAAAATCTCCCCTTTCTCTGCGGGCCCCCCACCCCCTAAATGTTTCTGCGCGCCTAGTGCCTGACTTCCCCCGCTGAATAATTTCGGATAAATTTGCAGGGAAAAAAAGTTGATTTCCCCTTCACTCGATTCGGTATCCTGATCTACCTTTTTCAATGAGGGGAAAGGGCCCCTTCCCAACATCGCACTTGTTGGATCCGTGGGAAGCAGTAACGGGAAATTATCTCCCACCTTAGGAATTGCTTCCTCACCTTCCTGTCATACTGCTTTTTCGGGAACCCAGCCTCCTCAAACTCCCCTTGCGCCTTTACATGTCTCCTGACCTTTTTTGCAAATCACCACATACTGAATTTGGTTTTGACTTTTTGGGACTCCTTTTCTCCGACCACACTCTTTGAGAATCACACCGTCCCCCGAACTGCCCCGCCCAACAGCGCTCAAATGGCAAAAGCCGGCTTTCCGGGGGGGCCTCCCTGTGGGCAACAGTCCGCTGGAATGTAGCGCCCAACGCTGGCCTTTCCTCACAAGCTTTTTAAGTGCCCTTCAGCACACCATTGAATCCTCCACCAAGCCATTGCATGTGGAGGGATGGGAGGACACTTTTTGATCCCTAGCATTTTAAACCCCTTCATCACGCTGAGGTGACGGGGCCCCCCTGTCACTGAGAATTTGTCGGGCACACCCAGCGAAAAAGATGTCAAACCAGCCCTTCAGCGACCTTTGCTATCTACCCTTTCAATGCAACCGTTCGGGTCTGGTCGGTAGCCACAAGTGTTCCCAAAACATACCCGTCCCACCTTTGGGAAAAGGGCGCGTTGGGGGAAAACAGGGCAACAGCCACTCCCTGAAAAGGTGTGTCAATTTAAAGGGGATGTTTTAAAAGGCGCCTTCCTCCACCCCCCCTTGTGGGGCCTTTACACCATCAATGACATGCAAACCCTTTATGTCCCATTGCCCTGGCCAATGAAAGTCATCAAAAACTCGGTTAGCTTTTGCTGGTGCCGGATACCCCCATGACGACTCGTGACCCACTGACATGAAGTGTAGTAAAACCGGACCCCCTAACTGATGGTCACCTACCCTTTTTTCCCCCTTGGGAAAAAAATCGTACAACACCCCCTTTCAAAAAAAATTCTGTCTCAAACCCCCCTAACCTCCGTTTCTCTCCACCTCTTGCCAAATCCCAAGACTTCCCCGAGCGAAGGGGCTGTTCCCTTTCTGCCCTAAACTCATCAGGCGACACGCAAGCCCACTTTCCCTTTTCCCGGAACAACTAACGGTTAACAAACCTTTTCCTCCTTTTTGCTCCGTGTTTTAACTGCTGCCCCTGAGCAGCAACAACTCAGGACCCTGGGTCCCTTGCAAACCCGGGAAAAATTTTTTGAGATCAAAACAAGAAGGGGTTTTTTTCCAACACCACTTAGGAAATGGAAACTCCCCACAGGCCATCGATTAGAGTACAGGTCTGGATTTTTCCCGTCCAAAACCCCTTTTTTTCGACCACGATTTTTGATACACCCCAGAACAACCATGTCTCGTACACTTTCACCCCTGCGGCCAATCCACCCCTTTTTTCCACTGGGAAGAAACCCCCACCAGGCCCCCATCCCCCACCTGACTGCGCCAGTGCTACCATAACGCACTCCACCCCCTTCAACTGAATCCCTTTTTGGGTTTCCCCCATCGTTTTTCCCTTACGACCCTTACCACCCCTTGAAAGGGTGCTGCCTTCTGGAACCTCACGACAATCCCTCGCCACATGTCCCTTCTTGTGACAAATGAAACACCTAATTTCCCTTGCCCTTCCTTCTGCCCCCCCCTGGGTTTGCAGACTTTTCAGAAAACCCCCTATCCCTTGCACTCTTCTCACCTGTGCCTACACCTGTTTCTCCGCACCTTTGTGCCCAAACGGTCTCTCTATAACCTCTGCGAACTTTAAAAACTCCCCCTTTTCCTGGCTGTCCTCTTTCAAATGTGGGGTTTAAACCCGGCCCCAACCTGACAAAAAACTGTTTTTTTCAAACTTCTCTTTCAACTCAGCGAACTCCTTCTTGTACCACTCAACCAACCATTTCCAAAATAGTGACTAGACGTGCACCAAAAAGTGAAAGCCCCCACCTGCTTGAATTTAGCGAACGAAATTTTTTTCTGAAACCCCCCCTCTGTGAGTCAAATCCTTTCATCAACGATTCCTTCACGCGCCGAAATCAGACTGTTTTTCTGCTGTAACGCAGTGAAAATTTGTAATCCTTACCCGTCATAACGCTGACAAAAAGACTGCCCACTCTTCTGGGGCCAAACCCCGACGGGGCGCAAACGTTTCGAAACGACGTGTATGCATCAATCAATCGGTTCCTTCCGAGAATTTTGGCAACTTGGTCGGGGGCAAGCACGCACAGAGCACTGAAAAGAAATACCATCCCGGGGGTCCTCGGGTTTCCACTTTCTCCAAACCCAAATTTAACCTTTAAACTTTCCGTTTCCCCGCTTTCCCTACTTTAATCCTTTTTTGTTTCCCGCGGTTTTCTTCATTCTTTCTGTTCCCGCTCTGCATTTCTCCTGCGAACGCGTCTTTCTGCCGCTCACTTTTCCATCTTTTGTTTGGGTTTTCAACGAATGCTGCAAATATCTCCTGAGACCAAATCACGGCGACGCTCACAATTGTTCAATAGGGGGGGTTCTTTTCTTCCGCCATTTATCTTTCCTCCTTTTTTTTTTTTTTTTTTAACAAGACCTTCTACTACGACACCAAACTGGTGGTTACCGACACAGTGACGAATACACAATCCATGAAGATAATTTAGCTTGGGACCCGTAATTAGTTTTTATAAGAGCCCCGCCCTGCCCAACATGAAGCGAATTATAGGCAATCGTACAAAAAAGTACTCTGGGCTGAAATGCCAAGCCTAGTATTAACTATCTTGGAACAATCCAAGCCTAGTATTTTTAAATACTTGGGGAAAATCCCGTAAGACAAAACCCCCTTTTCTTAGATTACAATTTCTTGAATCCCACCCAGCTTCCTCTCTGAGAAATTGAACAATTATAAAAAATGGGGCCCGAATATCCGGGGAAGCTGCCAATAAAATTTTCCCAAACCTCGGGGTAATCATGGAGGAAGGGCTACGCAACCCAAAAAAAACTCACACTGCTTACGACTCATTCATATATCATGCATTCGTCACATCAAACCACTATAAAGTCTACAACTTTACACACAGTTCTAGAACGAAAAATCAATGCATATGGGGAAACAAACAAATAAAACATTCTCTCTTTCCCGACCCTTTACAAAAACATTTATCAAAACACATTAACTAACCGGGAAAAAAAAATTTCACTTTCCCGGGCCCGGTGCTTAACATTTACGAATCACTGTCTTTTTTTTCTTTTCTTTTTCTTTTCACTTCACTTTCACAAAACACACAACTCCGGCACTGGTTTGGTCTGATGGGCCGGTCAGGGGAAACCTTTTTCGTTTGGTCGTGGTTTTTGCTTGGGGAAGTGACGCTGCCCCCGGATGAGGTCGAACCCCCTTTTGGATAGAAAAATGACTACAACACGATCTGTTTTTCCCCTTTTTTTCTTTCCCGCATTAACGCATTGCATCTCTCTCTCTCTCTTCTAGCGCTCTTACAAATGGACCGGTTGCTTTTCATTTCTTTTTTTTTTTTTTCTTTCTTTTCTTCTTCATTAAATTTCAACTCTCCTCTCTCTCCCTTTTCTCCTCATCCTTCCTCTGCAGACTACTCATGCTAATCCCCCAACTTTGGTTTTCTTCTCTCCTCCCCTCATCTCTCTCTCTCTCTGCCCTTCTCTCCTGCAGATGCTCCACCTCAGAACCCTCTCTCTCTCTCCTCTCTGTTCGTCTCAACCCCTCGTTCTCTCTGTTCGTTCTCATCTTCCCGCCCATCCTGTAGCGAGAGCCTACTTTCCCCGAACTTCTCCCCCTCTCCTCTCTCTCTGTGCTCTTTCTCTTTCTTCGTTTTCCTCCCGCCTCTCTCTCACTCACGCATCCCTTTATTTCGTTCCGATCTGTCCAAAAAGGGCGAGTAACCATTGGTCCAGTATGTTTTACCCGCCCAGCCACCCGAAGTCATCCCCGCTCTAATTCCATTGGATATTCAAATCACGACAGTCACGACGCGCGCCGACACGCCTGGACTCCTCCTGTGGTGGTGCAATTGGTCATTTAATTGAATTATCTAGATTTCACCCCACCACACACTACCTACCCCCCTTTCCTACTTAATTGGCGCCGTGTGACTTAAGTCGTGGACACTGTCAATCTAAAGTGCTAGCTGAGTCTGGGTAGGCGCCACAGATCTGAGTAACAATGACAACTGGTTCCCAAATTGGGCCGAATGAGCCTGAGCCCGGCGCTAACGACTCGCTCGCTAGACCATCGAGGCGTCGGTCCAAACGGCTTAGTCTGCAGTCTGGGTGGATCGTACCGTCCTCCATGAAGCCTCTCCATAAGCTTAAATGGACGGATCCGAACCAATGGGCCCGGTCTACGTGACGCCTAGAATTATGCGATAGAGCTTTAAGTCCCAACTGGGCTGGTGGCGATATGACCCACGAATTTTTTGAGGATATTTTTGACCGTACAATGTGACAACTAGGTGATGACGAGGGCAGTTGACGACGATTCAGTGTTGTTTTCAAAAGAATACATAACGAACTTTTTGTGGTTTAAAGACACATGAAAATGGCGAAAAAAAAGGGGGGTGTGAGCAAGAGACCCCGAAAAAAGCAAAACAAAACAAGTTCAAGAACGTCACCCCTCCCTACCATGTTAAATACAAAACACTAGGCTTCGAAAAATTGTGTATATTACTATATTCTTGGCTAACCGCATAATGGTGGATACACACGAGAAACATCTGTATGAACAGTGGAGGAGGAGAGAAAGCATGAAAAAATAATAAATACAGGGCGGGCGATATAGAACAATTGAAAGATTTTGTTGATCTTTTTATCTCGGGTT
>CM031604.1:57368892-57376392 GCA_018398815.1 Conus ventricosus | reverse complement strand
GGACATAAGCTCCAACTCAAATATCCTGGTGTCCAGGCAGACGACTTAAGGTGTCGCGTCAGCCAATTAGGCACAGCGGAGAGGCTCCAAGGAGACAGCACTGTCCGGCAGACGGACTAAGTGGTTTGACCGACGTCTCGATAGGTCTGGCCAGACGGGTCTCGGCGCCTTGGTCAGACTGATCCGGTTAATTTGCAGGACCAGCGCCCACAAGTTAAGTCGGACGTCGCCAGTTGAAGTAGGAGGGGGGAAGGTATCGTGTGGTGGGGGTAAAATCAAGCTAATTAATTAAATGACCCATTGACCACCACAGAGAGCAAGGCCAGTAGATGTGACTTGGACGATTTGAACGTCCAATGGAATTACAGGGGAGGTAACTTCGGGTACAAGGCGGTAAAAATACTGACCAATGGTACTCACCCTTTTGACAGATCGGAACGGGATAAGAAAGATGTGAGAGTGAGAGAACGGGGAGGAGAAGGAAAAACAGACAGAGAGGAAGAGGTTCTGGGAGTAGGCTTTGACGAGAGAAGAGCAGAGAGATGAGAGGAGTGAACAGAACCGAGTTGAAGCATTAGCACCAGATAGAGTCTGCAGAGGAAGAACTAAGGAGAGATGTTGAGAGAGAGAGTTGCTAACTGATGAAGAAAAAAAAAAAGAGAAAGAAAAAGAAAAGAAAAGCAACCATGTCCATTTGATAGAGCAGACTAGAAGAGAGAGAGAGAGAGTGCAATGCGTTAATGCAGGAAGAAAGAAAGGAAAACAGATCGATGTCTGGTAGTCACTGTTCGATTTGAACCGGGGTTCGACCTCATACCTGGCCGCGCCACTTTCATCAGCAGTCCAACCTGACCAACGCCAGCGGTCTAACCTGACCAGTGCCAGCGGTCTAACCTGACCAGTGTCAGCAGTCCAACCTGACCAGTGCCAGCGGTCCAACCTGACCAGTGCCAGCAGTTGTGTCGTGACTGGTGTTTGTGAAAGTGACAGTGAAAAGAAAAGAAAAAAAAAAGAAGAAAAGGAAAGACAGTTATTCGTGAATAGTTTAAGATCACCTGGCCAGGTAAAGTAGAAATCTATTTATACCCGGGTTAGTTATGATGATTTAGATAAATGGTTTTGTGAAGTTCAAGGAAAGAGAGAATGTTTTATTTGTTTGACTCCATGCGCATTGATGTTTCTTTCCATGATTATGTGTAGTAAAGTTATAGACTTTACTAGTGGTTTGATGTGACGAATGCATGATACATGAATGAGATTGTAAGCAAGCTGTGAGTGTGTTTGGGCTGTGCGCTAGTCCTTCCTCCACTGACATACCCCGAGGTTGACATTGTACCACTCATTGAATCCGATGTTTTGTGCTTATCTCCGTTTTTATATACAGTCACTTGCTTACTTTGTTTTTTGCCCATCACATCATTATCATTATTATCAATATTATTATAACTATTATCAAGATCATTTTATTATAGTGATGCTTCTTTTATTCCTCCCCCCTCCACCTCTCCCTCCACGCCCCCTTGCCCACTCTGTGATCCTTTTTTTTTTTTTTTTAAACTACACACGGGCTTCTGTTTTGATAACTTACAATAAACATCAAAATGTGTATTTAAAAGAAAACTCGTTTCCGAACCCAGTCAATAAAATCGTCACTTCCGTCATGCTCACCAAGACAGTCGTAAATCCCTTCCTCTCAGTATGGCGACAGTCTTCCGCAATACACTCGTACACTGACGACCCCCCCCCCCCCTCCTTGCTCCTCCCCGCCCCTTCCGCCGCACCGCCTGATGTCAAAAAACGAAGACAAGGTATGCAGACGTAGAGAGAGTGGAGGGGCAAGAAGTGGAAGAAAAGAAAAGGAACACAAAACGTCTAGTCGTGTAGAGAAAACAGTTGTGTGTTTTTTTCAACGACCAAAAAGCTACGACAGAAGTATGTTTATCCAAAAGCGTCAAAATGTGAAAAACTTCATTTTGTTTTTCGTCGCGAAAATGATGCGTCACTCCATTAAAATGAAACAATGTATTAAAGTGAAACAAACTGAATTGGAGAGAGGAAAGTTTGAGCCGCCAACTGGTAGTTAACTCATCGTGTTTTGTCTTGTGATTTGTTGTTTTTTGGCGATGCGCTATTTATCACATTTAATTTTTTTCAACGAATCTAAGTTGAATGAAATAATCCTCAGCGCATCTCGAACACAGTTTCGAGGAGTAAAATGTAATATAAAATGATGACATGAAATCAAAGTAGCATGCTAAACGATGTAAAGTATCAACACAACAAAATCAAATAAACAGACGTAAAATAGAGTTAGGAATCATGTGGATATACAAAAACATAGATTCGATAAAGCAAAACACGATAAATTAAACGGACGGGCGCTCAATTTACGACGTGCTTGTGGTTGGAAAAATGTCTTGGTTTCAGAGTATCATGAACAAGTAAACAGCGCTGTTGGTAGACATACATCTATGTCTCGCTTTAAAAATCAAATAGCAGACAAAACAAGACACGCTAGGCCCACGTCATATAATTAACTCGGCAAAAGTTTCGTTTCTAATCGATTTACTTCAAGGGAACCTCTGACCTGTAGGAATCGAGAGAGGAAGTCGAGGAAAACAAGAACGTAACACGGAGTATGGGTGCATTATCTGACCAGTAAGGACTGGTGTGCGATATAGCGGCGCTGCTCGAATTTCGAACAGGGCAGTTAACACGAGCATTTCACCGCGTGACATTTCTTCAACAAAACAACAAACAAAATACCAGGAGCTCTGTTACATGGGACTGGCGACAGAACTTTCATGCTGAAATAAGCGCGCAGTACGGCGTTTCATGTGCTTTCCGTCTGATTCTTCTGTAAGAAATGGGTTTTGAACCTACTTCGCGCGTGAACTCATTTCACAACGTGCTGCAATTTGACTGAAAACATTTCCTTCATATTTTCCGTATGACACACTTTTTGTGTAAGAAATAGGGTTTGAAGCTATTTGGCACTATTTGACAACGGGCTCTGGTCTGACGATGCTGAGCAGGTCAGCTGGTGCCAGAACAGTCGTGACTGTACTTCGCTTGTCAATCAACAAGATGACCAACCTGGACACGCCCACGTTTCACATTCTTAACGAGATGAAAACGTTGCTCCGGATCGATTCATTCCATTACCACCGAACCTGTAGAGTGCAGTAGCGAATGCTAAAAAACAACAAACCAGGCACCCGTAAGCAAGAAGGCTGATGTTACTGGTGATTAACTGTGGGCGTCAACCAGCAGTCGGTGGTGCAGTGCAACGTCTCCAGCTTCTGGCATTTCCCGACGGTAAAAAGAAAAAGATTCACCCGAAGGTGCGGGTGGGACTCAGAGAAGTACTGCATTCAACCGCTGAACCAACCAGCTGGGAGCAACCCTCTTCCACCCTTACACGTCTGCACTGTGTTCACATAGGATGCAGGCATGCACTCAGTTAAGACGTCAAGCGACTTAAGTTCTCCCTGGCAGAAGCCATTGTGTAATGGCCACTGGACGCCACACGACAGAACCTCTACGGGAGCGTTTCCATGGATGTACAAGCTCCAATTTCACGACTGCGGAACCCACCGGCAAAACAACAACAACAACAACAACAACAACAACACACAAACGCCACGATCAAGTAACTGCCATGCGCATCCCGCAACCTCACTCGTTGCTGTTCCGCTGACAGGTGAAGACAACGCAACTCCAGACACGGCCAAGTTTTGGTCATAGGGTCTGACGTTGTCTCTGAAGAGGACACCGGTTCATAGTCTTTCCTGCAGTCAACAGGATTTTCCATGAAGTTGTGTGTCTTTCCTCACCGTCAACGTCTTGAACGTTCGCATTTTGCCGTGGGTATGGTATTGCCTGACATATCCTAAAAAAAAACCAACAATTTCGAAATACTCATAGTTCTTTATTGTTTGGACCTCTGTGGAATAGGTGTTTTCACCTGGAAACAACGTCGTCTTAACTTGATCTTAACTCGGTCTGGTTTTTCACTCCTCCGTGAAAACATTCCAGCGGTTTCTCTGCCAGAACGGTCACTCTGCTTTCCTTATTCGCTTGTAATAGATGTTTTGTACTGTAACCGGGAAAGCGATGCACTCAAAGATGCGGATTGGACCCAGAGAAGTACTGTCCTCAACAGCCGAACAAACCAACTGGGAGCACCACCCTTGGATGCTTGCGCTGTGTTCACACAGGGTGCAGACATGCACAGGGCATTTGTACTGTAACCTGGGCCTGAACCGCCGAGACTCACTCTTTCCATACCTACTTCTTTTGACGCGCCCTTTACACCATACTCTACCACCACCTTCTTCCGAACTTGAGCGAAACAGGCTGCGAGCACTCACTCGCTCGCGGTAGTAGTATAGGAAGGGAATGATGCTACACTAGCGTAGCAGGAAGCAAGATAGATGGAGGCAAAGTCTATTCAGACGGAGCGGGGTAGGCCTATAGGAGGAAGAGAGGAGAGCCGAGAAACGTCAGGATGAGAGGAGAAAGGAGCGGAGGAGGGGGGGAGGGGTGGGTGGGGGGTGGGGGGGGGGGGGGGGGGGGGGCGCAGAACCTGAACTGAAGGCAGAAAGTCTGGTAGTCTGGAACGAGCCCCGGGTTTATAGTACAGGGCAAGAAACGGAATGCTTCTTTGACGCCGTCTCGGAGCCAAGGTCTGTCGCAGGAGGGCGGGTGCCAAACTGCCTTCTCGCCATTTCTCACGTGTTTTAATTGATCCAGCCCTCGCCCCCCTCCCCCTCCTCCCAACCCTCCCCCCCCCCCCTCCCCCAAGTCTGAGACTAATGCATACTGACGTCTCATACTTCACAAGAGCTGGGGATTCTTCTTCTTCTTCTTTCTTCTTTTTTTTTCTTCTTGTTTTCTTTTCTTCTTTTTCTTTCCACCTTTTCTTTCTTCTCTCTTGTTTGAATGCGATTGGCTGCCTTACCGCTTGGAGACGCATGAGGAGGTGCGGGGGTGCGAAGTAAACGGGTTTAAAGGTGGGTGGGAGGTGGGAGAATGGAAGAGAAGAAGAAAGAGAGAGAGAGAGAGAGAGAGAGAGAGAGAGAGAGAGAGAGAGAGAGAGAGAGAGAGAGAAAGAGAGAAAAGAGAGAAAAGAGAGAAAAAGAGAGACAATCAGATAGAGGGAAACGTATTCAGATAGATAGATAGATAGATAGATAGATAGATAGATAGATAGATAGATAGATAGATAGATAGATGGAGAGGTACGTAGGTGGGTAGATAGGTAGATCGATAAACAGAGATTTTTTCAGGTGAATCTTCTGTCACGATTCTTTTTTTTTCTGTCTCACTGGGTTCATTCTCATCGGAGAATTTCCAACTCTAACTGGATTAATTTTGATGTTCGACAAACCGACAAACCAAGAGACACGAAGAATCGCCACCAAGAATTCTGTCACAAAATAAGATTCCCACACCACCATTTCAGCTGATGTCTGTACCGAACACTCACTGTACATAAACGCCCCAAACGTGAACCTGCAGTATAAATTGACACTTTTCAGTTGTCTCCTACCCCCCCCCCCCCCCCCTTTTTTTTTTTTATTTTTTTTTTTCCTTTCCTTTATTTCTTTTAAACAAAAGGCTAGCACACTCATCAAGAACAAACATTTTTGGAAACCAACCGAAATGTGCGTCCAGATATAAACATTGTTGTCGGGTCTCATGATTACTCGACTTCTCATATTCTCTAAACATTTGGCTCTAACCTACTTGTACACGTGAGTTAAAACGTCTATGTTTTGGTTGTTTTTTTTGTTTGTTTTTTGTTTTTTTTTCTTTGTTTTGTTTGTTTGTTTTTTTTTTGGTGGGGGAGGGAGGAGGGAGGCGGGTGGTTTCTTTTTCTTTATACCTAAAACTTCTTTATTATAAATGTTCTGACCAAGAAGGCAGCGGCTAGCGAGAAACTGTCACATGGTCTCTACCTCTTTTTTAAAAAAATAAATTTATGAATTTATATACAACTAGCTCTTTAACCCCGCCCGCCCTCACGCTGTCCATCCGCGCAGACTGTCTCTGTCTTCCCCATCATCCTACCCCCCCCCCCCCTCCCTTCCCCTTCGTCTCCCTCTCTTTTAGTCTACCATGAATTCTCCATACGCACACACACACCTTACCCTCTCACCCCTCCTCCACGCTACCTTTCCATCATCTCATCTCTAGCGTCCCTGTGTTGATATTTGGAAAAAATCACTGGATCAAGATAATCTTTTTTTTTCATGGGTTATATGACAGTTAGAACAGGAAAACTGCTGGCATTGACAACATCCCAGCAAAAGCTTTGAGGGAAGGGGGAGGCGACATTGTTGATCAACTCCACCACCTGCTCAACCTGATCTGGACAACAGAGGAGATCCCAGCCGAATGGAAAGAAGGCCTGCTGGTGAAGCTCCCCAAGCACGGCGACCTGTCCCAGTGCGGCAAGTGGCGGAGCATCACGCTGCTGTCCATCCCCAGCAAGGTTTTCACTAGAAGCATCCTTGAGAGAATGAAAGACTCACTCGACAAGACACTCCAAGATGAGCAAGCCGGCTTCAGGAAAGAGCGTTCCTGTACAGACCAGATCGCAACCCTCCGAGTCATTGTGGAGCAGCCTATGGAATGGCAGACGCCTCTCTACGTGTGTTTCATAGACTTTGAAAAGGACTTTGATGGCGTCGACAGACAAGCAATCTGGAACATCCTTCTCCACTACAGTGTGCCAGAAAAGATCGTCAACATCATCAGACGACTCTATGAGGGATTCTTCTGCCAGGTCATCCACAATGGAAGACTCTCTGAAGACTTCAAGATCTCCTCCGGCGTCAGACAGGGCTGCTTGCTGTCCCCACTCCTCTTCCTCGTGATGCTGAACTGGGTGACAAGGACGGCCTACGCAAGTTCCAACAAAGACATCCAGTGGACCCTTCTGAAGAAGCTAGAAGATCTGGATTTCGCCGATGACCTGGCCCTACTATCACACCGTTTACAGGACATGATAAGATAAAGTCACTGCTCTTGAAAACACAGCTCAATGTGTTGGACTCAAGATCAGCCAAGAGAAGACGAAGCTCCTGCGCATCAACAACAAACAAGAAGTCCCAATCACCATCGCGGGAAAGGCGACAGAAAATAGACGTCAGTGAGTTTGTGTACCTGGGCAGCAAGATCAGCCGGTCAGGAGGCACAGATGAAGACATCAAAGCAAGAGTGAAGAACGCGCGACAAGCCTTTGCCATCCTGAGACCGTAAGGAGCTCTACCACCATCTCCATCAACACCAAACTGAGAATATTAAATTCCAAGGTAGTGCTACTCTACAGGTCAGAGACTTAGGGAGTCACCACCAACACCTCCACGAAGATCCAGACCTTCATCAATAAATGTCTCCGGCAGATCCTCCACTTGCGATGGTTTGACAGAGTGCCAAACACCGACCTGTGGACGAGGACAAACCAACAACCAATGGACGTCCAGGTCAGGA
>CM031604.1:57350415-57352915 GCA_018398815.1 Conus ventricosus | reverse complement strand
TTCATTTCTAGTTGAACTATCACTGTATGTGTCTCACATCTGATCTTCTTGAACACGAACATTAGTCTATGCTTCTCATTTGGAACTTTTTTTTCATCTCAATGTTTTGTTCAAAAGAAACATCACTATATGTTTTTATTAGGTCAAATTTTCTGTGAAGAGAAAGTACTGTGTGTGTCGTATCTCAAATTTTCTTTGAAGAGAAACATTTCGTTGCATTCCTCATCTCAAATTTGCATTGAAGACAAATATTACTGTATGTTTTTCATCTCAAGTTTCCCAGAAGGTAGGCATTACTGTACAATTTTAATTTCCTAGAAGGCAGGCATTACTGTACAATTTTAATTTCCAAGAAGGCAGGCATAACTGTACATTTTTAATTTCCCAGAAGGCAGGCATTACTGTACATTTTTAATTTCCAAGAAGGCAGGCATTACTGTACATTTTTAATTTCCCAGAAGGCAGGCATTACTGTACATTTTTAATTTCCCAGAAGGCAGGCACTACTGTACATTTTTAATTTCCCGGAAGGCCGGCATTACTGTACATTTTTAATTTCCTAGAAGGCAGGCATTACTGTACATTTTTAATTTCCTAGAAGGCAGGCACTGCTGTACATTTTCAATTTCAAATGTTCTCAGAAGACAAACACCAATGCATGTTTCTCCTCTTGAATGTTACTTGAAGACAAACATCATGGCCAGTTTCTAATTAGTATCAATCTTCTCATTGAACAGAAATACCACTATGTTTACAATATCGACGCTTTTTCTTGAAGACAAAACATTTAGTGACATTTTTCATTTAAGCAAGTTTTCGTTTAAGGTGATACAGTAATTCAAAGCCTGTAAGAGACAAAGTTCATAACTTGCACTAAGGAGGATACATTTTCATCTGCGACTTTTGTTCTTCTTCTTCTTCTTGTTTTTCTTTCTTCTTTTTTTTCTGTCGGTCAGCAAGGCTATAAAAAAAAATCCCACAGAACCGATTTCAAAGCAGCATGGTAGAAAGATAGAATGTAGTCCCAAGGACGAATTCTTTCAATCTCGGTGCTAAGACACATCCAAGATCCGTTCTTGCTGTGCGGATGCCTGCGCTCTCCCAAGCCCCCTTTTGATTATCTTTGATGGAATTAAGCAGAAATGCGATAGACCAAGTCTAGCTAAAACCGGCTTTTTGCGTAATCTTTGCAAACAGATCCTGATCGCTTGTGCACCATTCTCTGCGCCTTGGATCCGTAATGAAATTAATTTCCATTGGGTTAACCCTTGAGACAAACTCTACATGCTGCGCCAAGTTTTGTTTCAATCGGTTCGCTACTTTCTGCATACTTCAGATCCGCCGTCTGGATCCGGATCTGTGGCACGGATCTACATCAAAATCCTAATGGATTCGACCTTACGTCCTATTCAACGTGTCTAGCAACGGACGACGAAGCAATCCATCTTAGGCACGGATCTATCGTGGCGGTCCTGGGACTTGAAGGGATGGAATAAAAGAACGAGTACGATGACAACGACGACGAAAATAACCAAAGTTGCTGGTAAATCATTTAACCTGACTTTGGTGCCTATCCGACTGAAAAGGCGCAAATGCAACATCCGTTGGACGCGGCAGAGGTCTTGCCTTTTTAGTTTTCTAATTGTTTTGATGTTTGATTAATTTTTGCTTTGGGTACGAAACGAAGTTGAAACGAAACAAAAGAAACAAAAGCATGAGATAGTATGTAAGAAGCACATATTGAAATCATCTGTCCAGAAAATTTCATTTTGGTAACGCATACCTTGCGCTGAAGAGATCAAGCTAAGTGACAAACTCGTTCATTTTCATTGTCCTATTTGTTTGGGTCTTGCTGTTGCTGAAGAAGACCCAAGAGGTCGAAACGCGTCGTGTTTTGTCTTGTGACTCGTTTGTCACGTTTCTCTGGGCGGTTCACTAACATCTATTTAAGATTTGTTTAGATTTCCGCCTGCAGTCGTCTCACTTTGCAGCTAGACCGTAAAACATGTTTTTGTCGTGTGTTAGGACTTACATCAGACCATAAACACTTGACAGTAACCACCAACAAAATCCGTTTTCAGAAACAATCCACCAAACGTGATTTTCGAGTTTCTCTGAATGAGACACAGTTCTTTTTTGACCTAAGATTTCATGGAAAAAAGATTTCAGGCAATTTTTGCGCGTTTCAAAAAAATGGTTTATTCAATCTCTCTCTCTCTCTCTCTCTCTCTCTCTCTCTTCTCTCTCTTCTCTCTCTCTCTCTCTCTAACAACTATGGCAGGTACTGACTGATGAAACGACAGGCCTGATACGACTATCTTGTGGTCTGCTGAGCCATAAACAACACACACGTTGCATCTTTCTCGGTAACTTATTTTAAGCAAACAAACATGGGGTGCATCTTTCTCGGTAACTCATTTTGAGCAAACAAACATGGGGTGCATCTTTCTCGGTAACTCATTTTAAGCAAGCAAACATAGGGTGCATCTTTCTCGGTAAC
>CM031604.1:57327961-57330461 GCA_018398815.1 Conus ventricosus | reverse complement strand
TTTTATATTATTTTCATTATTGTTATTATTACATTCATTTTAATTTGTTATTATATTATATGTTATTATTAAGATCATCATCATCATCATAATTATCATGATGAATATGATTGTCATCATCATCATCATTGTTTTTACGATTGTTTTTTTACTATTATTATTATTGTTGTTGTTGCTGTTTCTGATGATACTGACAATAACAAATAAATATAAAAACAGCGACATTAACAACAATTACTGGAAAACAATCGTATCATAAGAGCGATCAATATAAAGTAGTAGTAGTAGTAGCAGCTGATGTAGTAGTTGTAGTAGTAGTTGCAGTAGTATTAGTACCAGCAGCAGTAGCAGTAGTAGCAATGGTAGTAGAATTTAGTAGTAATAGCAATCGTAGAAGAAAATAGTAATAGTTGTGTTATTATTAACACTAACACACACACACACACACACACACACACACACACACACACACACACAACCACACACACACACACACACACAAAGAGTGAGAGACAGACAGACAAAGACAGATTTTTTTGTACCGTAAAAATATGCGGGGAAAAAAGTCAATGATCATTTTGAAATGTATAATGTCGATCATTGTGTCGATTCAGACGAATGCTTATTTATCTGTTCATTTATGCGTTATCCATTTATTCCTTTATTTACTTTGTCATTCATCCTGCCACTGCTGTTTACTACTGCTGTTATCATCATCATCATCATCATCAGCAGCAGCAGCAGCAGCAGCAGCAGCAGCAGCAGCAGCACCATCATTATCATCATCACTACAAATATTAACATCGTTGATGGACAGTAATGGTGATAATAACAGCACAACAACAACACCAATAATAATAATAATAATAATAGTAATGACGATGATGATGGTGATAGATTATTATTATTATTAATATTATTATTATTATTATTATTATTATTATTACCATATTATTACTATTATTATTACTATTATATTATTATACATCTTCATTATCATTATTATTATTATTGTTGTGTCGTCATCATCATCATCATCATCATTATCATATTGTTATTATCATATTATTATTATCATTATCATCATCATCATTATTATTATTGATATTTTATCATTGTTATTATGAACATCATCATCATCATCACTATTGAAGTCTATTCCTTTTGTATTTCTACATTTTTCTTCATTACCATATTGCTTAAACTTAAACGCGTTACCTTTCCCATTTTCTTAAATCATTGCTATCATGGCTCTTTTTTAATTATCATATTCATAATACCACTGATGATAATTAGAGTAATAATCATAATAATACCATTGTTGTACTACAACTACAACAATTACTGTTACTACTACTGTATCATTCTTATAGTTGTGGTTATTATGATTTTGTTTGGTTGGTTGGTTGCTTGCTTGCTCGTTTCTCCGTTCCAGCTTGTTCCTTCGTCTCTTGGTTCCATCCTTCCAGCTTGTTCCTTCGTCTCTTGGTTCCATCCTTCCAGCTTGTTCCTTCGTCTCTTGGTTCCATCCTTCCAGCTTGTTCCTTCGTCTCTTGGTTCCATCCTTCCAGCTTGTTCCTTCGTCTCTTGGTTCCATCCTTCCAGCTTGTTCCTTCGTCTCTTGGTTCCATCCTTCCAGCTTGTTCCTTCGTCTCTTAGTTCCATTCCGCAATTTCAGTTGTTCGCCCAAGACCACATTTTCGAAAGAATAAGTGACCGTGTGATAAACAGGCGTTTTCTTTTTGGCTTTTTTTCTCTCTTCTTTAAAAAATGTTGTTTGTCCCGCCTGAATAAGTATCGCTAGGTCGAAACCCGTTCCATTCGTTTACCGGTCCAGTAAATCTGCTTTCGCTCTTATGCTAATAAAGCAATTAAATAATCAGCAAATATGATATTAGATTTCATGATCATTTCAAATTGGTGCAACTAAATAAAACTGTTTCGGCAATTAGTGTTCATCTTAATTAATGCACACACTGATGCCGCGTGTGTGTGTGTGTGTGTGTGTGTGTGTGTGTGTGTGTGTGTGTGTGTGTGTGTGTGTGTGTGTGTGTGTGAATGTGTGTGTGTGTGTGTGTGTGTGTGTGAGAGAGAGGAGAGAGAGAGAGAGAGAGAGAGAGAGTAGAGAGAGAGAGAGAGAGAGAGAGAGAGAACGCACAAGAGGGTTTTTTTTTATCGATAATGACAAAACTGACTGCAATTGTCAGTATGCGAAAGTCGTGTCGAAATTTGATTCTTATATGTGACATACATTCTGCATCATCATCGTCGTCGTCGTCGTCATCATCATCATCATCATCATCATCATCATCATCATCATCATCATCATCATCATCATCATCATCATCATCATCATAATTATTGTTGTTGTCATATTATCACTGTTTTTATTGCTGTTGTTGCCGTCATTTAAGTTGACGCAGATAACAATGATAAATTTTATGTCACAATGTTAACTGTGATGACTATGGTAAACCGATGATGTTGACAAAAACATTTA
>CM031604.1:57325309-57327861 GCA_018398815.1 Conus ventricosus | reverse complement strand
AATCAGATCAATAGCCACCCTGGACCTCCTGAACGGTGTGTCAATTAAAGGGGGATGTTTAAGAGGCGCCTTCCTCTTCACCCCTCTTGTGGCTGACCTTTGACACACGTCACATGACATGCAGAAACGTTTTATGTCTGCCATTGCTCCTGGCCAATGAAAATCATCAAAGACTCGGTCAGCCGTTTTACCGGTGCCGAGATGACTCGCCATGAGCGACTCGTGACCCACTGACATGACAGTGTCACGATAACATGCTGGTACCTCTAACTGAGTGGTCACCTTACCTGTCTTCCCTTGGTGAACACTCGGTACAACAGCCCGCCTTTCACAAGAAATTCCGTCTCACCTCCTCTAACCTCCTGTTTCTCTCCACCTCTTGCCAACTCCCAAGACTTCGCGAGCGAAGGGTCTTGTTCCTGTGCAGCCCTAAACTCATCAGGCGACACGTCTATGCCCGACTTCCTTCCTGGAACAACTAACGGTTTAACAACCTTTTCCTCCTTCTTGCTCCGTGTCTGAACTGCTGCCCCTGTAGCAGTCAACAACTCAGGATCCCCTGGATCCCTTGCAACTGGAATATTTCCAATGATCAGATCGTGAAGGGGTTTCTCCATCACCAACGCAGACAACTCGCCTGAGAAGTAAGGGGTACGTACTTCTATCTTAGCAAACTGGAAACTCCCTCACAGTGCCATCGATTAGAGTACAGGTCTGGATTTGCCCTGTCAAATCCCCTTTATCGACCAGCGTTGTTCGTACTACCCCGCATGAACAACCAGTGTCTCGTAACACTTTCACCCTCTGCTGGCCAATCCACCCTTCTTCCACTGGTAACGAACCACTCAGCCTAGTGCCCTCCATCCTGACACTGACTGCTGTCCAGTGCTAGCCATAGGCTGCACTCCACCCTCTTCAGACTGAATCCCTTTTGGTTCCACTGCAGGTCGTTTCCTTGACGACCCTTATCCACTTCTTGCAAGGCTGCTGCCTTCTGGAACCTCATGCGACAATCCCTCGCCACATGTCCCTTCTTGTGACAAATGAAACACCTAATGTCCCTTTGCCTTCCTTCTGCCCCACCACTGGGTTTGCAGACTTTGCAGGAAACCTCCTAGTCTCCTTGCACTCTTCTCCCTGTGCCTAGCACCTGTTTCTCCTGCACCTTAGTGCCCAAACGTGCCTCTCTATACACCTCTGCGAACTTCAGCAACTCTCCTGCTGTCTCTGGCTGTCTCTCTTTCAAATGTATGGTTAACTCAGGGCCGCAACCTGACAAAATCTGTTCTTTCATAACTAGCTCTTTCAACTCAGCGAACTCCTTTTTCGTACCGCTCAACTCTAACCACTTCTCAAAATAGTGATCCAAACGTGCACCAAACTGAGTGTACGTTCACCTGCTTGTAATTTAGCTGAACGAAATTTCTTTCTGAATCCTTCCTCTGTGAGGTCAAATCCCTTCATTAAAGACTCCTTCACAGCACCAAAATCAGACTGTTGTTCTGCTGGTAACGCAGTGAAAATCTGCAATGCCTTACCCGTCAATAGCGCTGACAAAATGACTGCCCACTCTTCTGGAGGCCAACCCTGACTGGTCGCAAACGTTTCGAAACGACTGATGTATGCATCAATCGAATCGGTTCCTTCAGAGAATTTTGGCAACTTGGGTCGGGGAGCGTAACTGCGCACAGAGTCACTGGAAACTGAACTCCATCCTCGGTGGTCTCCCTCTGTATTCTCACTTTTTCTAACTCTAATTGAACCTTTAATCTTTCTGTTTCCTGCTTCATTCTTTCTGTTTCCTGCGCTTGCCTTATTCTTTCTGTTTCCTGCGTTTCCCTAACCTTTTCCCGTTCTGCTATTTCGACTGCGATACGGCGTCTTTCCGCGCGTTCATCCCTTTCCATCTTTTGTTGGTTTTCAACGAATGCACGCAACTCATCTCCTGAGTAACCTAGATCACGAGCGACGCTCACAAGTTGTTCAATAGGGGTGTTCTTTTCGTCCGCCATTATATCTCCTTTTTTTTTTTTTTGAACAAGATTTTACTACTACGACAGCCAAACTGGTGGTTACCGACACGAGTGACGTAATAGCACAATCCTATGAATGATAATATTAGCTTGGGACAACGTAATTAGTTTTTTATAGACGCCCAGCGCCTGACCCAACTATGAGAGCGAATTATAGGCAATCTGTGCGAAATAAGTATCTGGGGCTGAAATGCCAAGCCTAGTATTAACATCTTGGAAGCAATGCCAAGCCTAGTATTTAACTATCTTGGGAACATACAGTAAGACAACCCCTTGTCTTAGGATTACAATACTTGAATCCCACTCAGCTTCCTCTCTGAGAAGTTGAACAATTATAATAAATGGGCCAGAATGTCCTGGCAAGCTCGCCAATAAATTGTCAACCTCGGGTGATGTCAGTGGAGGAAGGACTAGCGCACAGCCCAAACACACTCACAGCTTGCTTACGATCTCATTCATATATCATGCATTCGTCACATCAAACCACTAGTAAAGTCTATAACTTTACTACACATGCTC
>CM031604.1:57307809-57315309 GCA_018398815.1 Conus ventricosus | reverse complement strand
ATCAGTTTATATGATGAAGTAGAAAATGATCTCGTCGACTCATTTCTGTGTGCACCAAATGTTGCGAGTGCATTTGGGAAACATTCCGGTGTGTTTATTGCTAGTTGTTAGTTTGGTTTTTCGCTTGGATGACTTCCCCTACCCTTCCTTCACGTATATTCGAAGTCAGACTGATACTTTTGTCCCGTTTTCCCCGTGTTTTGCCGTCGTCACACCAATCAAACGAACGTCACCAACACTTATGTTTTGGTCCATTTTCCCCGTGTTTTGCCGTCGTCACACCAATCAAACGAACGTCACCAACACTTATGTTTTGGTCCATTTTCCCCGTGTTTTGCCGTCGTCACACCGATCAAACGAACGTCACCAACACTTATGTTTTGGTCCATTTGCTCCCGTCACAACTGCGTTGTGATATCAGTTGAAAGGTCTTTCATAGCAAACTGAGTGGAACATTCGTGATCTGCCCTTTCTGTTGATATACGGCAATGGGCTGTTACCTATATAATGGAGGCTGTAAAATAACATTTTTCAAAAAGTGCCACAATCGCGCGTTAGCAACGGTTTTAAGCACGCGCCCAGCACGTGGCAGAAGGGGGGCGCCGTCGCTGTGCGAAGTTCTCGTCCAAGAATTCTAATTTACCTACTTTACGTCGTTTTTATTTATTTATTTATTTATTTATTTATTCATTATCTCTTTATTGATTTTTCATACTTGTAGCCTAGTTGCGAGATCGAGATCGAGATCGTCGACTCAGAATTTTAAGTTGCGAACGTAACGTTTTAGTTAGTCACTTAGTTACTTTTTTTTTTTAAGCATTTCTTTTATTGAACAGATGTGTACATAAACAAATTATTGAACTGAAGCAATAACAAGCAAATGCTTATAATGTACTTTGTTACTTCGTTAGTTGGTCCAGTAAGTTAGTCAGTTGTTTGTTTGTTTGTTTGTTTATATTTCATTCTTGTAGCCGAGAGAGAGAGAGCGTCGTCGTCTGAAAATTCTAAATTCCCTACATAACGATTCATTCATTCATTCATTCATTCATTCATTCATTCACTCGTTGATTTCATTTCATTTTATTTATTCAGTATTTTTCAGATTGTAGCCATATTTACGAGGTCCAAAGAGTGCGCGGGACTTCAAAAGCACAGCCACAAGAGGGGGAAGACGTGTGGCGTAGGAAGCATGGGTGACCGACGATGTGTGCAACGATGGCGTTTCCCCTTCCCCCCCCCCCCCCCCCCCCCCATCCCACCCCTCCATCCCTCCTCACTCCTCCTCCTCCTCCTCCCGTCTCCTCTCCCCTGCCCCTCCCCCACCCCTCCCCTCCCCAATCGTTTCCATCCACCCCAACCCAGCCCCCCCCCACCCCTACCCTACCACCCCCCCAGCCTGTGGAAGCCAGTAATTAGCCCGCTCGCCCCAAGCTTCAGTATCCCGCTGCTCTATCACTCCATCTTCAAACGACGTGAAAGCCACCTTCTGTCCAGGCATCTACTCTGGGGTGCCATGCTGGAATTTCACCTCCCCACCTCCCCCCCTCCCAACTCCACCCCCCCTCCCCTCCCACCCTAATCCCAACTCCCACTTCCACCTCCCCCTACCGTCCTCCCTCTCCGTTTTCTTTTTACACACTTCCTCTTTCCTAGATCTCACCTCCAGCTCTCTCTCTCTCTCTCTCTCTCTCTCTCTCTCTTCTCTCTCTCTCTCTCTCTCTCTCTCTCTGTAGGACTCCCTCTCTGTTTCTCTGTCTGTCTCTCTGTCTATGTCTCTATCTCTCTGTCTGTCTCTCTCCCTCTCTCTCTCTTCCTCTCCCCCCCCCTCCCTTCCTCCCCCCTCCTCTCTCTCTCTCTCTCTCTCTCTCTCTCTCTCCTCTCTCTCTCTCTCTCTCTGTAGGACTCCCTCTCTGTTTCTCTGTCTGTCTCTCTGTCTATGTCTCTATCTCTCTGTCTGTCTCTCTCCCTCTCTCTCTCTTCCTCTCCCCCCTCCCTTCCTCCCCCCTCCTCTCTCTCTCTCTCTCTCTTCTCTCTCTCTCTCTCTCTCTCTCTCTTATGACTTTCGGAAAACTCGAGGAGACTTCACGAGACCGGAAGTGAGCCTGTACCGCCCTCCATCCTCCACCCGCCCACCGAGCACGCGCCGAATCCACAGGGGGACAACTCTACCCGATTTCGGGCGGAAGAGGAGGGGGATGGGGGTGGGGGCATCACCACAGGCATCCCCCCATCCAATGGGACAGTAAGCAAGCAGGCCGGGAGGAACAGAAATTGTGGGGGTGACGGAGGAGGGGAGGGGAGGGGGTTATGGAAGTAGTGGAGGGGTGGGTGTGGGCGTGGATTTTTTTTTTTTTCCTTTTTCTTCGTTTTTTTTTTTTTCTTTCGTTTCTTTTTCTTTTTTCTTTTGCATGGATGTAGCAGGGGCGTGGTGTGAGCGGAATCTTAACGGGAGGGAGGGTTATGGGGGCTAGATAGAGTGAAGGTAAGGTAAGGTAAGGTGGTAGGTGGGTGTTTGTTCAACATGGCTATCAGCTGGTGGTGGTATTTTCACAACAAATATCGCCCCACCCAGGAATTGGCGTGGTCACAGCAAGGGAGCATCGGCAGGACCCCGGAGTCTGTAGTATCGCTTGCCCCCCTCCCTAGCCCTCCCTTGTTGTCTGATGACGGGCTGGCGACTGTGTGTTTGGCACCGGCGGATGCGGAGGCCGAGGGAGGGAGATGCTATCGGATGGGAGATAAGGTAAGCTAAGCCGTGCACTGCCTCCGCAGGCTTTTCGGGTGACAAGGGACACGAGTGGAATGCACACACACGCTCGTAAACATGTTCGCTGACAGACAGACAGACACACACACACACACACACACACACACACACACACACACACACACACACACATACACACACACACACACACACACACACACACACACACACACGTACACACAAACACACACAACACAACACACACACACACACACACACACACACACATACACACACACAACACAACACAACACAAAACCACACACACACACACACACACACACACACACACACACACACACACACAACACAACACAACACAACACACACGAGCGCGAGGCCGCTGCTCTAATCTATCCGTTCTATTACAGCTGACTTAATCAGCGCTTTACTAATTACCGTTCGGCCAGTCCCGCGCTGGAAATCCTACCCCGACTTAATTACCGGTCAGTGAAGTTTACTCTCCCCTGACTGATTAGCATCCGGTCAGTTGGCTGCGGCGGCGGCCCGGTGCAAAGAACCAGAGCGGGACTGAAATGGTTCCGAAGAAGGAAACTATCCGGTGCTTTGCATAGCTCTCTGGGCCTTCTGCTGATAACTGTTTCGGTTTCTTGCAAATATCACCTAGGCTATCGGCTCTGAGGGTGCGTCTCTCTCTCTCTCCTCTCTCTCCTCTCTCCTCTCTCTCTCTCTCTCTCTCTCTCTCTCTCTCTCCTGTCACTGTGTCTATCTGTCTGTCTCTGTGTCTGTTTGTCTGTCTGTCTCTGTCTGTCTGTCTGTCTGTCTGTCTGTATGTATGTATGTATGTACGTATGTATGTATGTATCTCTTCTCTCTCTCTCTCTCTCTCTCTCTCTCTCCTCTCTCTCTCTCTCCTCTAAATATCTATAGTGGTGTTTATAAACAGACTTATTGATATCTTCACCCAAGAACGGGCTGGCACAATACGAGACCATGAGAGATACAAAAGTTACAGAGATTTTAAATCTATTTTCGAAAAAGATAGATATCTTTTGGATACGAAAATGAACTGTTTCCGCGTTGCCATTACACGAACAAAGTTTAATCTGCCTTCCTTGAATAACAAACCTGCATCGCTATAGTAAAACAGAAAAGGACAAGCGTGCCCATTTTGCCGTGATTAGAACGAACAACATTTTTTATATCTCAATGCTCCCATTACTAAGACCTTAGGAATAATTTTTTCTCAAGAATCGGCCAGTTGTCCCTTTCATTTGCTTCCTAAGGTGTCCAATGTTCGCACAGACGTAACCTGTCAAGGTATATTTTTCATGCGATAAACAGAAGGCTAATGGCGAGTCTTTAGATGGTAAATCACTGCGGACAAGATAAGATAAGATAATGTTGCTTATAGCCCAGCCGACCGCAAAGGGCCACATCAGGCTGCGGACAATTATTACCACCTCTTTGATTTTCCTCGAAACGTTTGATTTCATTTGCATTATTTTCTGCTTGTATTCTCGATGTAACTGGATAATGTATCATCTTTTTAACTAATGTTTTTGGGGGATAAATATAACAATTCCTTTCGGTAACTATTTAAAATAACCTATTTTTACTCCACCCCGTTTCTCCCCCCACTCCCCCCCCCCTCCCCTTCTCTTTGTACTTTGTACTGTGACCCAAGGCCGATGTACATTTAAGCTTTCCGAGTCCCCCCCCCCCCTCTCTCTCTCTCTCCCTCTCTCTCTGCGCGCGCGTATACATGTATGTGTGGGGAGCACGCGCACGTGCGCGCGTGATAAAATTCAAAACTGAGCTGGGGCGACGGTTTGGACATCCTCGTGAAAACGACATTCTGTCAAAGTTGTGGATGTTCCGGGAGACGATTTCTCTTTGATTCAGGAAGGCCCTAGACATCATTAACTGATAAAGAATTCTATCTTCAACGGGAAAAAAAAGTCCCCAAGATCAATTTTTTAATATTTGGAATTTCTTGACAGCTAGTTAAAAACCATCAATTAGGATTAGCGAAACATATTCATTTATCCATTTACGGATGGCCCGTTAATGGCCAAATTGTTTTCTTTTTTTTCTTTCTGCGTACGCAGGCTGATACTCCTGCGGACACTGCCTGTATAGACAGGCAGTGGAGTTTTGTGTGTATGACCGTTTTCATCCCGCCATTAAAGGGGCAGCCCTACTCCATCTTCGGGAAGATGCATGCTATGTGTAACGTGTCATCCATACCAACGGCCAAACTGGCCTTCTCTTCCGAAAGTTGGTGATGGAATTTTACGTGTGTGCAGGATGTTGTGCGTGCGTTCACACACGGAACCTCGGTTTATGGTCTCATTCGAAGGACTGTATGCGGAGTGGAGTCAGAACCAATGTTAACTCCGAGGAAAAATCCCCCTGTACCGAAATTCGAACCCGCAACCCAGGATCACGGGCCTGGCGCTCTATCAACTGAGCTATTTCCGCCCCCCCCCCCCCCCCCCCTCCAAAAAAAAAAAAGAGTTTAATTTTGGAGGTTTTTTGTTGTTTTTATTCAATAGCTATGGTTCAAAAATTGATGTTTGAAGGCTGTGACGATGGGCAGGGCTACAAGCAACCTTACCTTACCTTACCTTACCTTACCTTACCTTACCTTACCTTTACCTTACCTTACCTTACCTTACCTTTTCCTTACCTTTACCTTACCTCTACCTTACCTCTACCTTACCTTTACCTTTACCTTACCTCTACCTTACCTTTACCGTACCTTACCTTACCTTACCGTACCTTTACCTTACTTTACCTTTACCTTACCTTACCTTACCTTTAAAGACTGTGAGATTTTCCCCGCCAACAGGTCCGTGTGTGTACACGAGCCTTTCTACCCCCCCCCCCCCCCCCCCCCCCCCCCCCCCCCCCCCCCCTTTCACAGATGTTGGTTGATGTTTGGCAATATCCACATTTGCACCCGGAAAAAGATAATCTGCTGATGGGAGAAAACTAAACGAGGAATGTAGAAAGCCTCATTCAATCAACTGATTATCTTCTCTTACCGGGATAAAAGTGGAATATAGCCACCGTTTCTCCGTTTTTCAGGGCTTAAAATGGTCTATCCAAAAATCAGAGGAAAATTTCTGAAGTGGCGAAGCCACGAATGCGTGCCTGCGAAGCAGGCACGCCCTGCTAGGGGGGTCTGGGGGCATGCTCCCCAGAAAATTTTGAAAATCTAGAACAAAATCTGTGCACTCTGGCTCATTCTGAGCCCTATTTTTGGGAAAAAAATTGCACAGAAAAAGTGCAAGATTTAATGCAGGAAAGGTACATCCATACAGATATTCAATCCACTGTCAAAGACAAGACAAAGGTCTTAAACATCTAAATCTAAAATGATATTTATATCAACACATTTCATGTGAAAAGAGCATAAAAAGACCAACAGGTTATCAAGACAAAACAAAATGGTTATTGGTGGAGACACACTTATCAAAATTCAAAACTCACGTTTGGAATGTGGAACTAAGCAATCTGAGAGGGGCTGGTTCTGTCGCCTCTTACGACAAGCACAGCCAAGCTGCAGAAATATTCTTTCCCTTCCCCTTGTCTGCAGGGGAAAGCTGCGATCGCGGTGTCTCTTTGTGACAAGATGCTCTTTCAGTGCGACGATCCCGCGGAAAGTGTAGACGATGTCTGTGGTGCACAGTACACATCTTGCACTGCCTGGCACGTCAACCTTTCGAATATGTTGACCGATCCGCTCGAATTCATCGGATCTGACCTCACTTTCACGGACTTTAAAGTCCACTCCCACCTCCATTTGTTTTTGATCCCGCTTTCGTCAAACTTCTCTCCACGTTCGATGATTCTCACAGTCGCCATCTTGATAGATTAGGCGCCTAAAGCTACCGGTGCGAAATGGCTGTTTGCGACTTTGAACCGAATACGAATCAGAACCATATGCGAATGCGGACGCGTTTGGGGCGTTTTAGATCGGGTTTCTTTCCCCCGAGGAAATCGATTTTTTTTTCCCGAGGAATTTTTTGGCTTCCCGAGGAATTTCTCGGATCCGAGGAGGATTTTAAGCCCTGGTTTTTGATTGTTCTTGTCTTAGATGGGTTCAAAGGGTGAATTAAGCCACAAACTTGAGAGAGAGAGAGAGAGAGAGAGAGAGAGAGAGAGAAAGAGAGAGAGGAGAGAGAGAGAGAGAGAAAGAGAGAGAGAGAAAGGAGAGATGAGAGAGAGAGAGAGAGAGAGAGAGAGAGAGAGAGAGAGAGAGAGAGAGAGAGAGAGAGAGAGAGTGTGTGTGTGTGTGTGTGTGTCACGGACAAAAAATAGAAAACCGAATTCGTGGTCAATCGCCACCAGCCCAGTCGGACTTAAGCGGAACTCAGACATTCTGGGCGTCGGGCCAACGCCTTCAAGCATCGCTCCAGCCAATTTGGGCACAGCGAGGAGGCTAATCCTAATCCTCCATGGAGACAGCACCGGCCCCGTAGACAGTCGGAGTGGCTGACCAACGTCTCAATAGGTCTGGCCAGACGGATCGCAACGTCTGGGCCAGACTGATCTAGCCAATTTGTAGGACCAGTGTCCACAATTAAGTCGACGTCGCCGGAAAGGGAGAGGGGGAAGGTATTGTGTAGTGGGGTGAGATCTAGCTAATTAATTAAATGACCTTGACCACCACAGAGAGCAAGGCAGGTAGATGTGACTGTCATGATTTACATATCCAATGAAATGAGAGGGGAGGCAACCTCAATATAAGCAGAAATACTGAC
>CM031604.1:57241575-57304075 GCA_018398815.1 Conus ventricosus | reverse complement strand
TCCCTCCGTACGGGTGCACATACGTACATACATACATCAACCCATCCATCATACATATTAATAAATGAATAAATAAACAAATAAATGAATACATAAAAAGAAGTCAAGATGAAATGAAAGACGTGGGCAAAGATGGCCGGTCTTTTTCTCTTCTTGATTTTTTCCTTTTTTTTTTTTGTTGTCTGTCTGTTTTTTGTTTTTCTCTTCTTCCCTTCTCCTCCCACTCCCCCCCCCCCCCCCCAGCCCCCGCCCCACCCCACCCCCACCTCTCCATCCCGCATCCCTCCCCCTGCCATTTTTTTCTTCTTCCCCTATGCCTGTTGTCGACTCCACGGAGCGTGTCACCGGACCCCACCAACGACGTAACTGGATTTCATCTGACACGACACACACAGGAGGTAGGTAGGAGGCAAGCATTTCACCCACACAACACTGGTAACATACCCACCTCCACCACCACCACCACCACCACTACTACCACCGCCCCCCAAGTCACTAATTAACTTCTGTTGGCCACAGTTGTCAAGAAGGACTTAGGGGGTCTTCTAAACCCACAGCTAATAAGCGGTTGGGGGTGGGGATGGGGAAAAGGTGGCGGAAGGTAAGGGAGGGGGGGGGGGGGAGGGGATAAGGAGATAGAGAGAGACAGGGAGGGTGTGTGTGGGGGGCGGAGAGGGGGGTGGGAAGCATCGGTTGATGGGGGCTGAAGATGACAATCGGAACTGACAGTAAGACGATTTGGACCACGCGAGAGACAACTGGCTGTCCGCCGAGTTAAGGTGTTGACAAGTCTACAAAGAGAGTTGGGGGAGGGGGGGGGGGGGGGCGAGGGAGGGAGGGAGGGAGGGAAAAGGGAAAGAATAGGAAGGGGGTGGGTGGTGGGCGGGAGACAAGGGGGGGGGGAGTTGGGCAACGGTGTTAACCTTTTTAACGAAATCAGATGCCTTTTTAGCATAACAAGCTTCAGTTCTTCTTTCTTTCTTCCTTTCTTTCTTTTTATTTTAAAGTGAGATGAACATGGCTTTTTTTTTAAAGGTGACAATATTGCCACCTTCTGGCCTTTTAGAACCTTCCTACTCTTCCACGCTTTGAGGAATCCAAGGCATCAAAAGTGAAATCATTAAAGTACAATTTTCACCGTTCTTTAACTTCGTCAAAAAAAAAAAGGTGGGTATTTACAAACCAGTACTTCCATTTTCCGTCACTACAAAGGGCGCTCCGATCATCACTTAAAAGGCTAATGCCTATTTTCAATTTTCCGATATTTTGAGGCCATCAGCTTTGGGTAGGGGTGGAGGATGGATGGGGTGAGGAGGGAAGGGGGCGGATAGGTGGCAAAACAGAAAGGTTGGAGAAGGGGAGAGGGGAGGGAAGGGGAAGGGAGTTGCGACGTTTCAATACCGTTGCGAAGTACGTATGCATAGTCTTTTTTCTGTTGCTATTACTGTTGTGGTATTTGTAGGTGTTGTTCTTGTTGGTGTGTGTGTGTGTGTGTGTGTGTGTGTGTGTGTGTGTGTGTGTGTGTGTGTGTGTGTGTGTCTGTATGTGAGCGTGCGTGCGTGCGTGTGTGCTTGCGCTGTGTGTGTGTGTGTGTGTGTGTGTGTGTGTGTGTGTGTGTGTGTGTGTGTGTGTGTGTGTGTGTGTGTGTGCGCGTGCGTGTGTGTGTAACAAGTTATTGTACCTTTCTTAATGCTTTGAATTTCCTCTTGCTCTCCTTTTTATCTTTTCCATGTATAATCTTCGCCTATATTGGTAGATTTTCGTGTACATTTAACCACACTTTACCTTCAGTTCAAGTTTCCTCAATGTGTCGTAGCCTCTCTCCCTCTGCCCCCCCCCCCCCTGCCTCCTCTCTCTCTCTCTCTCTCTCTCTCTCTCTCTCTCACTCTCTCTCTCTCTCTCTGTGCCCCCCCTCTCTCTCTGTCTCACTCTAATTCAATGCTATATACATATGAAGGAAGGCTATTTAAGTAAGGATACAAAAAATAACTTCAGACACCCGCTACCTACTTCCATTAGCCTCTGAAAAAAAATCTAATTTTGTATCGTAACTGTTTATGTGGGCAGAATTGCGTACAGATAGCGATTTCAATCGACATCAAGTTTGGTTCAGCGAGAATGTGCACAGATGAATCAAATCTAAGTGGTCCAGGACAGACAACCAAACGGACAGACAGACAGAGAGAACAGAGAGAGTGAGGGGAAGGGAGGGAGGGAGAGAGAGGGAAGTGTTGAGAGAGAGAGAGAGAAGAGAGAGAGAGAGAGAGAGAGAGAGAGAGAGAGAGAGAGGGGGGGGTAAGAAAGAGAGATGTTAGAGCGAGAGATGAACTAGTCAGAGATAGATAGATAAACAGACAGATAGATAGAGAGATAGAGAAACAGACAGACAGATAGAGAGATAAGCAGACAGATAGATAGACAGACAGAGAGACAGAATCCAGCTTCCGTGATCCACGTCCACAAGATGAAAGACCAACTTTACCTAAAAACTTCCCCTGTCCCCCTCTCCACTACCACCAGAAAGGGAGGCTAATCACAAAGCCCGATCACCCACTGGGCCAAATTAGCTCTGATTATCCCCCCGTGCCGCTATAATTTCACCTCCCCTGATCGCGCGTGAGACACCACATGTGGTCCACGTGACTTACACGTCATCGGAATCGCGGTCGTTACAACCGTAAACGGCCCAGCGTGGAGTTAAGGACCGGTCAAAGTCATCAAAGTCACAACGTTGAAGTCATCAAAGTCAC
The DNA here is from genome assembly GCA_018398815.1 of Conus ventricosus. Classification (NCBI taxonomy): domain Eukaryota; kingdom Metazoa; phylum Mollusca; class Gastropoda; order Neogastropoda; family Conidae; genus Conus; species Conus ventricosus. The sequence continues at coordinate 57,301,325 of CM031604.1, read as the reverse complement.
ACCGTTACGGCTTTGAGGTTCGGATCTTCTCTCAAGGACAGCCCCGTTATCTGCGTGACGTTTTGGTCGAATGACGAAACGTCTTTGAAAGTGGGGCGAATTTGATTACGAGAGAAAATTGGCTTTGAAGATTCCAGTGGCAGCTCCTTGGGTGGAGCATGATGGCGAAGTGGACGCGTAAGGGAAAGAAACCAACTTCGTTTGCATGCGAGGGAAGAGCGGTTTGAACTTTGAAATGTATGTGCACGTTTTCTGTGAAATATGATGATGTGAGAATGATTGATGTCGTGCGCTCTCCTTTCCCGCTCATCTCTCCCTCCCCCCCCCCTCTTTTCTCTCTCTCTCCTCTCTCTCTCTCTCTCTCTCTCTCTCTCTCTCTCTCCGGCCCCCACCTTTCTCTCAATCTAGACCAAACAAAATGGTATTTTTGTCTTGATGCTAAAACCATGTATTTGTGCGCATTAGGGGTCATATGAGTTTGGTAACACCATTCTGAGGCGCTGTGTATTCTTTGTTGTGAGGATCGTTGAAATAATATGACGTCTGCATTACTACAGTAAAGAGAACTGACATTAGCGAATATATCACCGTAGCATTATGCTATGTGAGCATCGGCAGATCATTTACTTAAACAAACAAACGAACAAAATAAAAATAAAAAAGGTCTGAGAACAGAGCCTTGTGGTACACCGCAATCTACGATTCCTTTAGAGGAGTGTGTACCAATACAGTAAACACGCCGGACTCTGTCCTCATGAAGTAACCTAAAAAAAATATGGACTGCTGCGAATTTTCTCCTTTTTTTTTAACGTACACATTATTTTTCGTTATACTTTGTTGCGATTCAGGCGATCAAAGGCTTTCTTTCAATCAAAGGAAACAGTTTCAGTAATGTTGCTTTGATTAATGGCAGAAAACGATGTCACAGGGTTGAGTGAAAAAATGAAAACAGATTGAAATGTGTCGCAGAGCTTGCCGTTTTCCACATGTTTATTACGATGCCCGAGAACGTGTTTTCTCAGTTAGTTGGGATGTCATTCATGGTAGAAATACCAGAATGAATTTGATTAAACCTGTCAGATCATTTGATTTAGGTAGTGAAATCACTGTTGCTGATTCGAGTGTAGATGAGAAAACATTTTGTCTAATACAAAATTTTAAAAAGGTCTGTGAAGGAGTCAAAATATTTCAGATACAACGAACTAGTGTCAATATCATAACTTAAAGACCGTACTCTCTTAAGTCAGGTCATTTTTAACGGTCTGATTAAAAAAAGATCTTATACCTCTTCTATCAGCCAAAGAAACCCCATTCAAACATACATATTGTTATCTGCATGTATTTATCTTTCAGACAGAGCTGGAATTATAGCATAATGTTATAATTCTATCATAGCTTAATGTTATAATTCTGTATAGCTTTTGCAGAACAAAATTAAACTAAACCTACAAAAGAACAAAGAAATGCACATAAACATCTTTTTTTCCAAGTTTTCGAACTTACAGATAGAATGCGGATAGGGATTTTCATCTTCAACAAACACCAATAAACACCTTTCTTTTTTCTTTTTTTTTTGTTGTCCCAACCTCTGCGCCACCTCAGAGGCAGTGCACCCACGCCGCTCATTCCGACACCCTGTCCACAGCCACAGCCAGGTCGGCCCCGCCACAGCCCCGGCACCGACAATCCACAGGGAGCAGTCAATGTCAAGTCGTGAAGAGGCAACCCACCGGAGGAGACACTGCACTGCTGCCGAGTCACTTCGGTGGTGTTCAGTGGCGCCTGTTCTGATCTAACATACGCAGGACACCACCTACTAAGCCCCCTACTGACGACAATAATTGCTTAGTCGCGGAGCCGGCGTGAGTGAGCTCCCCCCGGAGGGCGCCACCACGTCCGTCCAACGACAGCCCCATGGACTTGCCGAAACCGGTGACCCCGACGGGACCAAACCAAGGCCACAGACGCTGAGAAGACATCGAAATTGAGGTCACCATGAGAGCAGGGCATGATGGGCCACAGAATTTGAGACTTTTTTTATGCTGATCAATGAGAATGAGGATGATTAAGATGATGCTACGGATTTCCATTTCGGTCTGAGACTACATGACAGGGCTGTACTCTACGCTTCCTTTCATAATATATCCCGGCGTCAACCAGGCCCAAGAGATACAGGCATCTGCAGTGTTGGTCAGGAAATTTGAGCAACACTCTCAGAGACGCATCCATTAAGTGGATGAAACTCGACTGTGTGGTCCCAGTCTTCGAGCTTCCCAACTGAGTCCGCAGCAAACTCAACTCTGGGTAGGAGCCGGTCGGGGCAGAAAAACCCACATGACTGTGATGGGATTCGAACCCACGACCTCCCAGCCGGGAGTCCGCGACGCTAACCACTTCGCCACGGCGGCTGAAAAAAAAATTGAAGGGGAGTAACCTAAGTTTTCTTTACCTTTTTTTAAAATATTTACTTCCCTTTGAGAAGTCCCTGTCGATGAAGACAGGATTAAAAGACACAACCAAACCAAAGCAAACCAAAGCAAACCAAACCAAAGAAACCCAAAGAGTCATACCCGACTTTGATTGAGTAGTCCCACTGGCCGAGGCTGGTTCGGCACATGCGGTACTGTGAGGCGAACATCATTCTAACCGGTCCGTGACTCCATGATACTGTTGAGTGCTGCAAGGACTGGTTTCCGCCTTGGTGGGCTTCTACAGCAACAACAACAACAACAACAGTGATAACAATAATGATGATAATAATAATAACAATAATGATGATAATATAATAATAAGAACATAATAATAATAACAATATTAGTAATAATAACAATAATAATAATAATAATGATCAGTAGTAGTAGTAGTAGTAGTAGTAGTAGTAGTAGTAGTAGTAGTGTTCATTGATTAATTAAGTGACTGAAGTAGAATCAAATGAAATACAGTAAAATAAAACGACATGAAGTAAAAGGAAAAGGAAACAGAAGCGTCCCCTGTCCCTCTTCTTCAACAGACAATAAAACCCTACAACAACAAAAAAAACATGTTGCGTAGCTGCCATTGTTGTGAGGATAACAGCAACAACATTAACAACAAATAGATAAATAAATAGGTAAATGAATAAACAAACGAATGAATAAAGAAAGGAAAAACAGATAGATAGATGAATAAATAAATGAATAAAAAAAAAATGAAAACATCATATGCAATGTAGTCCATGACCTAAAGAAACGCACATATAAATAGATAAATAAATAAATACATACATAAAACGACCTGACATGCAATGTAGATGCTGACGTTACGAAATGCTCTTTCCTATCTCTTTGAAAGCGAATGTTCTTTTTGAATGTGAATGTCCTTTTGAAAATGAAAGTCCTTTTGGAAAAGTGCATGTTCTTTTGAAAGTGAATGTTCCAGGTGATTTCCTGAAGAGTTCAGAGTAAGGAGGGCAAGGCTCGGCAGTAAAGTAGCCACACTTCCAGTTGATGCTAAAGACACCCCCACCCCACCCCCTCACCTTCCGTCGTCGCTCCTCTTCTCTCTCGGCCTACGCACCTTCTCCCCTTTTGATGGTGTCAGTGTGATGTTATCTGGGGCTAATTATATTTATTTAGTGTGTGTGTGTGTGTGTGTGTGTGTGTGACAGAGAGAAAGAGAGACAGACAGACAGACAGACAGACAGAGAGAAAGATGAAACTGTGAATCAGAGGGACATTCTTTTTTCAAGTTTGGGTCTCTTTGCACGTTAGAAACAATAGAAAGAAGACAGAAAAGAAAGAAAGACAGACAGAAAGAAATCGAACATGTCCATTAGAAAAAAAAAAGGATAAACTGTTCTATTCTGACCACAGCAACTCTAATTAATCCCAGCAATCAGACTGACACACAGACCGACTGACTGACCGAGTTACTGAAATAGACTGAAATTCTCTGATGGAAATTTGACCGAGAGACTCAAATGGAGTGAGTTTCTCCAATTAAAAAAAAAAAAAAAAAAAATTCGAGAAACTAATGACAGAAATATTCGAAAGAATCGTAAATAAATTAATAAATAGACAGGAATGTAACTAAGTAACAGAATAGCTAATGAGATACGCGGAATTTACCACAGTAAAACTTGCGAAAAGGGGAGCTAAAACACACACACACATACACACACTCACACACACAGAGTGAAAAATAAACACACACACACACACACGCGCGCGCGCGCGCGCAAGTGGATTTGTTGGACATACATGTCTGCATCAGTCGTTGAAACAACAGATATGAAATCAAACAAACAAACGACAAATAAACAAATGCACAACACAGAACTCCTCTCATCACTGTCTGCTTCAGAGTGACTGCGACTTGGGGAGCATCATTTTTAATTTTTTTTTTTCTACTTTTTTTCCCCATCTGTTCTTTGTTACATCGAGAACAACATATGTCTCAGGTTTACTTGTCAGTTTTATATTGTTTTTAAAAAGAGTTACTTTGCACTTTCTTCTTCTTCTCCTTCTTCTTTTAACTCTGTTTTGTTTATTTATTTGTTTATTATTTTGTTTGTTTGTTTTTTGTAATACTTTCCATTCCAGTTTCACCCGCAGTCTCTTTCTGTCCCACCACCTATTTCTTTGCCTGCACTCCATGTCTGAAAAGGTGTTTGATGGTCTAAGGGAAACAACTTTATTCAGGATGGGAAAACACTTCAAGAAAACAACGAGTTGTCTCTCTTCTCCGCGAGATTTTACTCGCGCGCGCGCGCGCGCGCGCGTGTGTGTGTGTGTGTGCGTGTGTGTGTGTGTGTGTGTGTGTGTGTGTGTGTGTGTGTGTGAGGGAAGGAGGGAAAGAGACAGAGGTTCTTAGGAGATGACATTCCAGGTGTATATTTTTTTCATTCGCCTTTTAGTTAATGGACAGTAGCAACAACGCAGATCCGTTTCGATTCTAGCTGTTCATTAAAATGTGAATAATACCCTGACACTCTAACTTGCTTGAAGCACATGGCACCACGTACAGAAAGACTCAGTAAAGCTGTGTGTTGGTGAGCTGACGGTGAGTACCATCCTGTTTCAAGCTGTGCTCTCACATCATGTGCAGAGCAGCGCGGAGCAGAAGTACGATCGTTACTGTTGTTGCTGTAGACGTTTGTCTACTATCATTCTGTGATGCCGGATCATTTATACTTCTACTACTGCTACTGCTATGACTAGAATTACTGCTAGCGCTACTGTTACTTTACTGCTACGACTATTGATGAAAATGATGACGATGACGATGATGATGATGATGATGATGATGATGACTTAATAATGATAATAATAAAACTAACAACTATCATAAAATGATGATGGTGACGACGACGATGAAGATCATCATCATCATTTTATCATAACTGTTAGTTTTCCTATTATCATAATTATAATTATTATAATTATTACGAAGATGATGATGATGATGATGATCTGATAAATGATAACAATGAAGAAGAAGAAGAAGATGATGATGATGATGATGAGGAGGAGGAGGAGGAGGAGGAGGAGGAGGAGGGGGAGGATGGTCTTGCTTTTCATATTGTCGTCAATGGAGGTTCTCGTATTTAGACTTCAGTCTCCAGGTAAATATGCAAAATACATTTACACTTTTTAAAATTCATATTTGATTTTTTTTTATCTTACTGCTATTGGTATGCTTCCTATTTCCTTACTTTTCCTGTTATTATTTGGTATTATTATTTTAATCCTTATTCTTATTCTTGTTATTATCATTACCGCTACTGCTGCTGCTCCTATTACTACTACTGATCAATTATAACTATGTCATCTTCTGAACATCCTTTTTGCTAAAAAATCAAATGCATACACGCGCGTGCGCGCGTGCACACACAGACACACACACGCCCATGTACACAGACATGTATAAGTATGTGTACGCACGGGCGGTCACATGCGTGTAGGTAGGAACACGCGCACACATGCCCTCAGATCACATACGCATACACACGCACCTGCGCGCACTCACATATGCACATGTACACACCGCGTGCACACAAAACGGTCTCACCCATTCAGGCACACACGCACACACATACATGTGCATGCACACACACACACACACACACACACACACACACACACATGCAACTATAAAGTGGCGCAGACAATGTTAGATTCGTACCCAAGGTCTGACCAGCGCGTTGGACTAATGCGCAAGTCTGACATCTGCTAAGTGGTATCCCCAAGACCCTCGTCTTAAATCATTCCACCCCAGTGATTAATTCATTGACACCATTAGCCGTAAATCTGGCGCATTGTGATCTCGTAGCGTAGCACACGTAGTGTAGCGTGTATGGACAACTCCGCGCGCAGTGACACCTCCTTGATGAAAATGAAACTTTTTGATTTATGATTGGAGGTGGCTTGGGGTGGGAGGGTGTGTGTGTGTGTGTGTGGGGGGGGGGGGTGTAAACATTGTAGAATTTCATCTAATAATCTCTCACTTTTCATCAGTGTATATAGAAGGAACAGTGACGGCCACTTTCGCCGCCGAACTTCTGTCCTCCTCCTGTCCGAAGCATCCCTTTGTGCCCACGTCTCTTTGTGCCCACGTCTCTATATGCCCAAAAAAGTGGTATTTTGTGCCCGCGTCTCTTTGTGCCCACATCTCTATATGCCCAAACCTATGCCAGTGGGAGTTGTGCGTAGGTACCCTTTATATCAACAACCAAATTGACCAGTGGTCAAGCAATGGTCAAAGTGACCAGTAGTCAAGCAATGGTCAAAGTGACCAGTAGTCAAGCAATGGTCCCAGACTGACCAGTGGTCAAGCGATGGTAAAACTAACCAGTGGTCAATTGATGTCAAACTGACCAGTGGTCAAGTGATAGCTAAACTGACCAGTGGTCAGTTTTACCATCGCTTGACCTCTAGTCATTTTGACTATCGCTTGACCACTGGTCAGTTTGACCATTGCTTGACCACATCGGCATTTTGAACACTGCTTGACCACTGGTCAGTTTGCCCACTGCTTTACCACGGGTCGGTTTGACCACTGCTTGACCATTGGTCAGTTTGACAACTGACCACTGGTCAGTTTGACCATTGCTTGGCCACTGGTAAGTTTGGCTATTGACATAGAGGATGCCTACCCGAAACTCCCACTGGCATACGTTTTGGGCATATAGAGACGTGGGCACAAAGAGACGTGGGCACAAAGAGACGTGGGCACAAAGATACGTTCCCGTCCTGTCTTGGACTGAAATGCATGCACTTAACAAAACAAATGCTAATGGAGACAATAATGATGATGATGATGATGATGATGATAATAATCATTATCATCATCATCATTATTAAAGTAAGCTTACACCTAATAACCATCACAAACAACCGGATGGACAGAAGAAAGGTAGATTATCCACCGGAAAGGGAGAGGGAAGGAGGAGACGGAAGGGAAGGGAAGAGGGCTATGATGGGGACTGGAGGTGGTGGCTGTATGTTCGCCTGAAAGAAGATGGAATCACTCATAGTAGAGAGGAAGTAAGCAATGAAAAGAAACTATGTCAGATTCTATTTTAATTTTATGTGTACTTGTTTTCCCCCACTACTTAATTATTCAGCATTATATTGTTTGGTCAATCAGTGGGCGATTGCATCTCTTAGGAGATCCAAGTAAAGGTTGTTCTGCACAATTCTTAGCCGCTGACAATGCTTGGGTCCTTGAACAGCAGAGCTGACCACTCAGACTGTTCCATATCTTTTTGATCTCCCTTGCATCCTTGAATGGATCCTTAAGCCTAGGCTCAAAGATTGTCCCCTACATTTTATACTGCTTGCATATAATGTTTTTAGTTTTTCAGCAACTTACTTCCTCTCCATACTTTCGTTTTGTTTTATTTACTACCTTTCGCTGGCTGCTTTGGGGGTGCTGTTGGATTCTTTTTGAACCCTTGGTGGAGAAAACACCATAGAATTACGGACTGTGGTGTGTCTTCACTCGACGCCAAGAGCACAGACACAATCAGTTGTATCTCCATGGTGAATTCGATCCAGCGGACAAAAAACCCAAGCGCATAAATCCGCCTACGAGAGGGATTGCAACGGTTTCCTCGTTCAGTTTGTGAAGAGTTTTCATATTCAAAAACTAAATTTTTCTATTTTCTGAATCTTCAACCATTGTGTGTATTTTGTTTTTCAAATTTTTGCCAAATCATTCCTATAATGATGGAAAAACTATTAACCTGCATTTGTTTTTCTCCTCTACTTTATTGTTAAGCAGCAGTAACGTCCCGTGTGCATGTGTACCTTCCCTTTTCATAATTTTTTTTTCTCCGATCCATACTAAAACAAACAAAACGTATTTGCCTTTTATGCAGTGATGTGCGCAGTTCATCTAAACTTTGTTAGATTAGAGAGGAAAATAATCGGTTACGGAAAGTAATGAAACATCTGTGGCGATGGAGAGAGTGAGGGGAAGGAATTCTGCAAATTCCGTTTGACTTGCTCTGTGCTTGAGTGCTATGTATCTGTAGCACTCCGTGCAACAACAACAAACACAAGAAAGAAAAAGGATAAGGTCCGGACAGCCGATAATGCGGCGACACGTCTTATCCCTGCTACAACAACGGAGAGGCAAATGTTTTGAGGTTAAATCGTCAAGGGAACTCACTCTGTGTAACCTGCAGGCGGTGCCGTGTGTAGTATATAGATCACTGGGTTTGTAGTGGTCCGCCTGTTGGATCATCATCGTGAGGGATCTCTTGCTTGCAGCTCTCCAGTTGTCAAGTCGAGGACGACGATAAGAGGGGGAGGAGTGATGAACTTTGTCGATCCATGGTGTCCACCCTGAACCTTTCGCACGGGGAAATTTATAGCGTTAGAAAAAGAAAAAAAAGAGAAAATTTTTAACTTGTTTTGTTATTTTTCTTTTCTTCTCTTTCTCCTTTCTTTAAAAAAAAGAAAAAGTTTCTTCTTTCTTTTCTCTTCGTTTTTGTACTCCCATTCTTATAGAACAAGGACTACTAACAATGGGAACGAAGAAATGCGTCTGTGTTCTGTCCGTCCGGGGTCAAAATGTGTTCCACCGCTCCAGACAAAACTACTGGCCGTTCTTTCTGAAAATTTGTGGTAATGTACATTATGGTCACGGACGATGCCCGATGTGTTTATTTTTACCGTTATGCCTTTTACTAAGGGCCCCCTAACGGTTTTTCTTTTTAATAGAATATCTCAAAGTACTTGGCCGATCTTCCTGCAAATGTGTAGGTATGTCATTATGGGTCATGGATTGTGTCCGATGTGTTATTTTACCGTTAAGCCGTCACTAACGGCCATAACGTTTTCCTTCTTTATGGAATATCTCAGAAAGTACTTGACTGATTTTTCTGAAAATTTGAAAAGAAGGGTTATTAGGGTCATGGATGATACCCTATGTGTTATTTTACCGTTATAGCCGTTGCTAACGGCCAAAATGCCAAAAGGGTTTTTCTTCCTTATAGAATACTCGGAAAGTACTTGGCCGATCTTTCTGGAAATTTGGAGGTAGGGTTCCCATTAGGGGTCACGATCATGCTCGATGTTTCATTTTAACCGTTATAGCCGCACTAATGGCCATAAGGGCCCAAATAACGGGCCCTTTGAATATCTCAGAAAGTACGGAGCCGATCTTTCTGAACATTTCTAGGTATATTCATTATGGGTCATTGATCAGGCCCGATGTTTCATTTAACCGTTATAGCCGTTACTAACGGTTTTATAACGCCCATAACATTTTCTTCTTTATGGAAAATTTCAGAAATAACTTGGCCGATCTTCTGAAAATTTGTAGTATTCATCATGGATCACAGATGAGGCCGATGTTTACCAGAATACCCGTTACCAAGGGCTAAACCCGGCGCAAAACGGTTCTTCCTCTTATAGAATATCTCACCGTATTCAAGATAAACTGGGGGTACGTTTATATGCTTTGCACTTGTTCTTTTTTTTTCTTTCTTTTTTTTTCCTTTTTTTTTTTTTTTAAAAAACAAAATTCCTGGGTAGTCCCCATTTCAATACAAGTAAACTTAGCACGCGCCTGTCCCTGAATGACTCATGGTATACATTCGTAAGACCTAACGCTAAATAAAAACTCCTGGCCAGACAAATTCGATTTAATTAAGGGGGTAATAATTGACAAAACATTTTTTTTCTTTTTTCTTTGTTTCTGTTAATAAATTAACGGTTTGGTGCTTTGGCTTGTAAAAATGACTTTAGCCTGAGCAAGCATGTAATAGATTTTTTGTTGTTTGTTTTTTACTCATGCCATGATGAAAAACAATTACAAAAGTCACAAAAATCGTCAAGTAAGGATCTCCATTTCAAACATAGTCGGCATGTCTTGGGAAAGATTATAGGCCACTTCCTGCGGAAGAGACTGAGGAATTAAAATCTACGGGGAAAAAAAAAAACACCATTGAACCCTATGCTGCTGTACTACTCCCCATACACGTCACACAACCTCAAGTTTTAAAAAAAAACTTTATAAAATGAATAGACAGAAATGGAAAAAAAAACCACACACACACAAGGAAACAGAAATATACAGTCAGACAAAGAGACTAAAAAAAACAAACAAAATTCTGAGAAAAACTTAAGAAGAAATGACTGAAATATCTAACTAAATAATATTCAAGTGAAAAAAGAGCATGGCATTTTGCCAGCTTCACTTTTGTTGATTAAAATAGTCTTAATTTGAGCCAAGAACTGTTCGACATTTTAAAATTGACAAAACTGCTGTGACTTCTAATATTACGAAAAGTATTAATTAATGTAATAATGCGACACGGCGAGAAATGTTGACAGTGCAAGATAAATGACTATGGGAAGTCGCTCCAGAACGATTTGTTTCTCGTTTATTTAATCTGTTGAATGCGTGTGTAAGTGTGTGTGTGTGTGTGTGTGTGTGTGTGTTCTGTATGTGTGTGTGCGTGTGTGTGCGTGCGTGCGTGCGTGCGTGCGTGCGTGCGTGCGTGCGTGCGTGCGTGTGTGTGTGTGTGTGTGTGTGTGCGTGCGTGTGTGTGTATGAGCGCGCACGCGCGCGTGTGTGTGTGTGTGTGTGTATGTGTGCGTGTGTGTGTGTGTGTATGCGTGTGTGTGTATGTGTGTGTGTGCGCGCGCGCGCACGGGGTGTGTGTGGGGTGTGTGTGTGGAGGCGGGTGGCGTGGAGGGTCTGTTCTCTTTATTTAACGCCAGTCATCCGGTGTTTATACTTTTCCTTTAATTTAAGAGTGAAGGCGGTGAGGGCACCTTAGAAAATAACGTGTTAATTCACGTATAGAAACAGCAATACCGGCTACATTTTTCTGCCGGAAATAAAAATTCCTAGCTTAAACTGCAGTTTATTCTGTATATCAAAACCAATGTTGATAAAGGAACAAGTATTCAAACAACTATTTTAAATCATCACATCGGTCACTTGGACGGACATGGAGAAGGGAGATAATCAACTGGATTGAAGAAAGCAGTGGACAAAAAATGAAAGAAAGTATGAACTGTGTTGAAATCTTAAAGACTGCAAGCCTGTGAAGGTTAATCTTTGAACTGATGTGCATTTCTGATAGGTCTTTGGTTTCTGATCAACCTAAAAATATCATAGATGAGTTCAGCGTCCCCAGAAACCTCTAGAAAGACCCCTGGATATCAAAATAGGTGCTTGAGTAAGATGCTGAGAAATGGCGCCAATACTGCCGGACTTCGTAACAGAGGAGGGGGTGGGGTGGGGGTAGAGAGGTCGTAAAAATGAAACCCGTTTATTTTCATGTAGTACTGTCCATGAATGATAAGGTAAAGCAATAAAATCCATTTACACACGTTTATCCCACGGCACCTGAATTATTAACATGTCAGTGTACACCTCGAGGTGAAGGGAAGTAAGCGATGAAAAAAATACAGTGCAGAAAGTTCTTGTCAACCAGCAGTTACGTCCCGTCTGTATGGCTTTCCTTGCCTTTGATCTTTGAATCTTGTTCTTCACACGAAACGTTCAACATGAATCTATTGATTACTCGTAAATTTCACATACATATGTATGTATACACACATGTGAACTCGCTTGACTTGCCTGTGTACACTTTGCCAATTCCTTTGAAACTTAGTCATGAGAGAGAGAGAGAGAGAGAGAGAGAGAGAGAGGAGATTCCCAGTGGGTATCTGAGATGCGAGTGGTAAAGCGGGGTGGTATGAGGAAGATAGGGTAGCGGACATGCTTTTCCCCTTCAGATTCCTTTGTCCTATTCAAAGCTCACTACAATCTTTACAGGGAGGACAAAGAGGGTGGCATCAATGGCGTGGGAATAGCAACACTGAGAGGACAAAGAGCGTGACGGTGACGTAACGACGAGGACAAAGAAGGCGGAAGAAGCGAGGTCGAAAAACGTCACAGACAGGACAACAAAGGTGGAAGGAGCGACCTGTGAGAGACCTCACAGAGAGGACAAAGAAGGCGGAAGGAGCAACATGAGAGTGACGTCACGGAGAGGATAAAGAAAATGGAGCTGAACTTTTTTTTTTTTCTCCCCTGCAATGGAAAATTCAACACAGACATAACCTATTGTCAGAAAAGATGGCCATAGGCACCGGCTGAGCTCAGGTAGTCGAAGCAGCGAGTTTACAGATAAATGTTACAATTTCCAGCCACACTGGCGCGCAAATCAAACTTGTTGCCGCTGTCTTCTCCTAATGTCTTGTCGTTCTGGTAGTACAGGGAAGTGTGAGACATCCCCCCCCCCCCCCCTTCTCCCTCCCTCCTGGGGCAGCTATAACCGTCTGCTGTATCAGTGGAAATATGTGTGCGGCGTTAAACATGAATGCAATTAACATATGTCATGGGGACGTTTTGTGTTGTGGAGTGAGGAAAAAAAATGTTCGCATTGTCCACGAGCTGTGCCATCTACAACAAGAATAACTTCACGGAAATCTCTGACCTCCTGAACGTAAAACAAGCGAAACCTTCATCCCCTGCTGACACACACTGACACTCTCTGTCGTGAGTTGTTGTTGTTGTTGTTGTTGTCGTACCCTGGCTAAAAGACTCCAGGGATCATCCAAACAGCCGAAGTACTTGAACACTATGGTACAAATGCATCAGCTGGGGATGAGAACATTACGTGTGTGACCGTTTTTGATTACCCCGCCACATGGGCAGCCACACTCCGACTTCGGGGGATTTTAGAGACTGATAATGTTATGCTAGGAGCTTGTCACAACTGAAGACAATCCCCGCATAACTATGCAGAGCATAACAACATTTTGATGTAGCCTTGGTGTTCTAGCCTATGTCAATTAGCCTGACACAGCCTTAAGCCAAGGCAGTATCGTGAGTAAGCCAGCCCCCAGCAATCTTCCCCCCCCCCCCCCCCCCCCCTTCCCTCGACTGTTAACTCTTTCAGTGTTTGTCGTGGTAGTAATGGGCAAACAAGAAGCTCAAGTTTCACTATCGTTTGCTGCCCGCTGAGGTTAAGATGATTACATGGCTGATAAAAATGACAGGTTGCAAGAGCTCATTTACTGTGGACACTCCTAACGAGAAGCGCGTTTGCTTGATTAATAAGGCCTGGTGCTGGCTCGTCGATTAGGGTAATAATGATGGTTGTCTGGCGAGAGAGTTTTGTCACTGCTGCCGCCGACTCGCTGTTTAGGAGTGGGTTGTTGAGCGAGCGGTGTCTCTCGTCATTATCATGCTTGTGTCTGGGCTACGACACTCCTGACCAGATGCTACTTGTGGCAAGTTGGAGATGGCCTGTAAACTGTTCTGATGAACGCGTGACTGTTTGGAGAGTTTGGAGAGTGGGGTATTGGCTCATGTGGCTCTCGTTTTTGCTCTCTCTCTCTCTCTCTCTCTCTCTCCTCTCCTCTCCTCTCCTCCTCCTTCTCTTCCTCCTCTTCCCTTTCCTCCTTCATTTATCGACATGTTCTTCTTGTTACAACCTAACTTGTCTTAATGACGGCAATAAACAGACCTGAAAACTACGCGGGCTCTGCGAAGTGTTAAGTCATCGTGTAAGTGAAATACCCATTGAGAAGACTCTTTCCGTGGTGACAGGAAACAGCTGCAGATAGCGTGAAGAACTTGCTTCAGTTTTCCCACACGCGTACGGCAAAATGAAGTTGTGTCCCTTTGTCCCGCACTCGTGACAGCGTGATGCAATGCCTGACTTTGTCTACGGACCAAACAATGACAGTTCTCTCTCTCTCTCTCTCTCTCTCTCCTCTCTCTCTCTCTCTTGCCTATTATTTATCCACATTTGCTTTTGCTTTTTTCTCTTTGTTCTTTCGTTTTTTCCTCCCCTGCCCCCCCCCCCCCCCTTTTTTTTTGTCTTCCCCCTTTTCAAAAAAAAAAAAAATCTTTTCTGTTTTCTTTTTTTTACCTTTCTTTGGCAATTCTTTATTTCTTATTCTTTCCTGATTTCCACCCCCCTCTCCACAGCGGAGTTTGGGATCACTCTGTGGTGTAGGCTGTCAAGGGAGCGAAACCTCTCGCAAAGGCCCTTTGGGAGGAAAAGAATGCGCATACGGTCGAACTGTGTCAAGGAGGTTGAAGTGGTCTGGTAATTAATTGTCACCTAAAGTAGTGAGGACCCTTCCGAGTTCGAACCTTCCCTACAGCGAAAGGGAGGAAAATGTAGCCGCTAGACCTCCGAGCATTGGGCGCTAAATACTCTGTCAGCTGATGTTGCTTTGTAAACAACCTTGAAGAGCGAGTCTTGGGCTTGTTCAGATGGTATTGCCGTGGGGCACTGTGTTGATGCCTTGTCAGGCTAGTTGAATGCGTGTGGACGTTGTTGTCGTAGCTTTCTCTAGGGTAATTACTGTGTTAAAGTGGCTCCCGGAGTCGGCGGGAATTTTCGATGTCCATTTGGTGCGAAGTGGCTGTTTCCTAAGCAATTAGGTAGGGATTGTTGGTGAGCGTAACAACTATGGTAGTTTTGGTGTCCCCCTAAGGGAAGAGATGAGGCTCTTGATGCTTACTGTTCCACTATTCTATCCAGAGTGGAATCCCATATCTCACAACCTACCAAGCGACAAAACTTAAACAAAGAACAACGTGCTGATTTGAGAGAACTGAAAATACTTGTGAATACCAGGGTCCTACGAATATCACCAGCAGATAAAGGTGGAGCAATTGTGGTGCAAGATTTCAATAAACATGTAGAGGAAGCACACAGACAGCTTCACAACCCAACTCACTATGAGCATCTGACGGCTGATCCCACAACAGATATTGCATCAAAATCAAACCACCTAATTGAAAGCTGCACTCCAAGGACCATATCGACGATGACTGCTACAGGTGGGTGTGCTGGAGCCTGAAAAACTAAGACACCTTATTTTTACCATCTTTCTAAAGTCCACAAAGATTTACATAAACCTCCTGGACGTCCAATTGTGTCAGAAGTCAATGGACCAACTGAACGTCTCTCAAAGCTAGTGGACCATTGGCTCCAGCCTCTTGTACAAAACCTGACGTCCTACATCAAAGACACAACTCACTTCCTGAACATCTTGGAAGAATGGAAAATCACTCAACAGCCTCTGGCGAGTGAAGTATTGATCGTCACTGTTGATGTGGTTGGGTTGTACACAAATATACCTCATCATGAAGTAGCGATTTCCCTGAAAGAAATCATCGCCAGTTTTGGTCATCATTTGAAAGAAGGCCCCTCTGTTCCATTACTACTGGAGATCGTTGAACACGTCCTTCAAAACAACGTGTTTGATTTTGATGGTGAGCTGTTCCAACAAGTCCATGGCACGGCAATGGGGACCCCAATGGCTCCCTCCATTGCCAACATTTTCATGGTATGGTTAAACAACGGCTACTGGCACCTTCACCCTGGCATGTCCATCCAAAATTCTGGCGTCATTTCATTGATGACATTGTCATGCTCTGGTTCCATGGGGAAAGCCAGCTGCTTTTGTTCCTCAACTGGATAAACAACCAGCATGCCACGATAAAGTTGACAGCCAACTATAGTAGAACCAACATCCCTTTCCTGGACGTCAACATGAGCATCAATGGGGATACAATCACCACAGAACTTCACACTAAATCCACGGATGCTCACATGTACCTACCCTTCAACTCCTGCCACCCTATACACTGTCTGAGAGGCATCCCCTACGGGCAGACTATCCGCCTGAGAAGAATCTGTTGTAAAGATGATGTGTTTCCTGAAAAGATGCAGAGAGCTGAGAACCCACCTACATAACTGTGGCTATCCATTAGCTCTGTGGACTCTGCCATCAACAAGGCACAGACACTTCCCAGGAAGGATGCACTCCAGTACCAACGGAGGAACCATCAGTCAGACAGGTGGGCCATTTGTTATCCGCCATAACCCTTCCAACCCTCCTCTGGCCTTTGGCTGAATGAAAAAATGACGGAGCTCCACAGAAGTAGACGCATGAAGAGAGCCGTTCCCAAACCTCCAATTGTTGGTGAGCGTAACTGTCGCAGTCTGAGGAACCATCTGATGCCCAGCAAACCACCAGCAGTACAACATCAAGCGTCTGCTACAGATTCATTGGTACCAGGTTGCTTCAAATGCACAGCGAAACGATGTGTTCTGTGCAAGGAACACCTGGAGGAAACGACCTTGTTCAAGAGTGTTCGCACGGGTCACCAGTTCCAAATAAGGGACTCAGCTACATGTAAAAGTACCAACCTAGTGTACCTGATCAACTGTGGACATTGCCAGGATGTACAGTATGTTGGTGAGACGGGAAACACCCACAACACGCTTTGGATCACTGAACATCATCGAAAGCAAGATACACTCGTGGCACGCCATTTCTGTGGACCTGGACACCAGCTGTCAGATCTGAAATTGTGTGATCGAACTCATAAAGACCACAGATGCACAGAAAAGAGAAGACAGAGAGAGGATTTGGAGACACAAGTTGAAGACCAACTACCCTTTGGTCTCAATGTGTGGGATTAGTTGGTTTCACGTGAACAATCTGCCCTGGGAACTTTGCCCTTCGCTGAACCAAGACTTCACCCAGGCATCGCTATTTATCATACAGTAATGAGGGGCGGGGGGGTGGGGGGATTAATGACGTAAAAAACACACAGTACGTCAACTAGTTTTGACGCCGACTTCCATGATTAGCTGAGGAAGGTTTGCAAAAACCGAACGCGCTTCTTGAAATGCTTTGGGTGTTTGTTGTTGTCTGTTTTTTTTTATTTCAATTAGGTAGGGTGTGTGTAAATGCTGATGTGTGGAAGAATGTTGCGAAAGGGGAATTCAGTATACTTGTGAACAATGTGGTGGAGAAGCAACATGGACAAAGGCATGGCCCAAAGTGAAGTTCTTTGTGTCCGTCCCTGTATAAACTGAGGGAGAACAACAAGACTACAAGGGAAAGAAGAGCGGAGGAGAGAGAGAAGAGTGAGCAGACAGAGTAGGGTTGAGAAAAACGTGGTCTGGGAGACAGAAGTGACAGCAAGGTCTAGTGTAAAAGACAACTGAGAAAGAAAGACCGAGTCTGAACCCAGAGGTGGTGAAAAAGACAAAGAAGATTACTACGTCGAGTTCCCAGAGACGACCACGGAGACCCAGTCCTGAAACCTGGTGCCAGGCAACCAAGGGCGTCACCATCACCCAGGCTCAAGAAAACTTGAAGTGACTTGCTCAAGAACTGTGGTGTGTGTGTGTGCCATTTTAATTATAACCCGGATTAGTAGGGATTAGGAATATAGATCTTTTTGTTTTGATTATTCTATTTACGTAACTGGATTTTCATGTGTAATTATACGTAGCATAGAAATTGTATTTCTTGTTCTCATCGTGTCAGAAAGAAACGAATGCGTGACATCCCATTCCCAGAGAGAGAGGAACGTTTCGTGGGTGCATATGCGTGTATGAGCGCAGAGATAACCTTGGTGTGCAAGCCTGACTTATAATACATCAACTTAGTTCACTTAAATCAATGCCGTCACGATCTTCCCCTCCTGGACATAGGCCTACAGATGCGGCAACCCCCCCCCCCCCCCCCCCCCCCGCCCCTCTCCTCCCAGTTTTTTTTGGTCCTAGTCTTTGTGTTCTCCAGCTGCGACGAAAGCCGCTAGACTGAACTAATTTGGTCACTCTCTTCATCCGATAATAACCAGCGTGGTTTATAACCACACGCGCTGATTCTTGTACGGCTATCTGTACGTGGATCATCCAATCTTGAGTCGAGATCATGCGTTTCTGTTGAGCACGATATTGTTTCACCAGTGCATCTGTCACGAGGGTCGCCTGCTTGCTCTGGTCACATAGCAGCAGTAACACCACTTGAGCTTTAAGATAATCTATTATCCCAGCTTTTAAGATAGTCTATCATGCCACGACAAAATGAAACAGTCTCGTGCTTAAGCAGTCTCGCTGACTGAAAAAGTGATCAGCAGAAGGGGCGCGAGCGCGTGCGCATGCACTCACATGTGTAAAACCGGGCTGACTGGCGGTGCATACGAGCGCGCAAGTGTGTGTGTGCTTGTGTGCGTGAGTGCGCGCGCGCGCGCGCGCGCGTGTTGTGTGTGTGTGTGTGTATGTGTGTGTGTGTGTGTGTGCGTGCGTGCGCGCACCTCCATTTTTTCGTCTGTCTGTCACAAGGGATTGAATTGTGAGTTCTTTAAGTGCCTGACTGATGAAAAAATGACAAAATAAGCAATTGAAAAATTAATCAGTTGATTGATTGATCTGATTAATTAATAAAAGAAAAGAAAGGAAATGCTCGAGGAAAAACCAAGAAACTAAAGAGACGTAAATTATTTCTTGTGAAGGGAAAGGCCTAACCGCGCGAAGGGTGTAGACTGCTGACTTGCAGCTAGCCACACCATGCTTTTGTTGAACACACAGCTCGAGTGAGAATGCTATGCGGTGATTGGTTACCCGCTTACCGAAGGGTTCTGAAAGAATCACATCACTTACATCGAACAAAGTAGTACTCTCATCATTCGTTGGTGAAATCCACACTCGAACAGTCTCCCAAACTCCGCCAGCGCAGAGTGGTTTGGAAAATGTTTAGGAAAAAAAAAAAGCGACACCCCCCCCCTCCCCAGCACCTTCCCAAGTACCCTTAGAAAAAAAAAGCAAAACATGTTTTACAAAAATATTTAAAAAACAACAACAAACACCCCCCCCCCCCCCCCCCCCCCCCCCCCCCCCCCCCCCCCCCCGCAAATTGTGGATTCTATGCTCTGCTTGTTGACACTGAAAGGAAGCAAGGACGTTGGACAACCATGTGCACAGCGAGACAGGTCAGCTGATGTGTCAGCAGCCACCGGACCAGTCCTTTCACATGATGCATCATGTCGGTCGTGTTGGCAGGTCACGTTTCACGTTTGTTTGTTTGTTTTTTTTCTTATCTGTGTTGATCAAAATGACAGTGTTAATCGTGTAGATTAGTGTCATGGTAATAATTATAAAACATTATTTTGATCGGTGTTGAGAAATGACAATGTCGATCGTGTTGATTTAGGGTCATGAAAATGATTTAAAAACTGTGAAAATGGCTGTATTCTTTTCTTCTCTTTTTTTTCTGAAACAATCGTTCGTTTTCATTGCAAAACGTTTATCAAGTCTTAAGTGTGTGTGTTGGTGTGTGCGCGCACGCGCGCGCGCGCCGCACTCGCATGCGACAGGGGCTGGCAAGTGGTAGTTAAGTTTTTATCACTGATGCCCGTTCTTTTTACCGCAGGCAAGATAACCCGCAGTCATCAGGGGGGGGGGGAAACGGGTTTAATAAAGAGACGAGAGTACGGCGGTGTTTCGGAAAATTCTCCACCCGTTATCATGTCCAAATGACTGTCACACGGTGCACTGCTATCGATGTTACATAACCAACAAACTACCCTTGTGAAAATTTGTCGCCGAGATCTCGTGACTAAAGTAAGCAGCCAATCCTCGAAAAACACGCAGTCACGTGACTGAAAATAGCCAACCACAAGACTGCTTGATACTTCGTGGTGTGGGGAATTCCACCAGTGAAGAAATTGCCAACCGTGTGGACAGTGTTATTGGGCCTTAACAGGATTAAAAACAAAAACACCGCCGACTATGGAAAGTAAGTACGATGCTTCTTGGTCACTGTGAAAAAGTTTCTTATAGTCTGCAGAGGTGTGCTCTATACGAATAAGAAATAAAAGTATGTGGTTTTTAATCAAGCTTTCTTGCCTGCACATTTTCCCTATGATGTACGTGTGTGTTCAAGTATTTCTACGTGTACAACAATGACTAGGGGAAATAAAAAGCGTGTCACGAGCTGGTTAGACTAACAGGGTTGCAGCACAAAATTAAAGAAAACAGCATATGGAACGGGACAATTATAGACACGCTGTAGTTCGCAATTCTTTTTCATCAAGTACGACCAACATCAACATTTTGGTAACTACTGTTGCCTATTGCTTTGCAGCGTGTAATTTTGTCAGATCATTCACTTGGATGTGAAGGCGTCACATACGAAGTTGGAGGAATCTCTTATTTCAATTGCTATCACTTGCATTTCGACTGGGGATCTGTCTCTCACCTTTCCCATTTGCATTAGAAATATATATAATTTATCTGTTTGTATACCCTTAAGACTCAACCGTTTACAATGTTTATTATAGCCAAAGTCATATCAATACTCTATATAAGTGAATTTGAATGGTCAAATGTGTTGATGTTTGATGAATCACCAATAGTGCTTTTGCGTCTCGATTTGCTTTATCGTTCCCAGCGGGGTTAATTTTGTTCAAGTCCCGCTTATACTTGTGATTTCATTAAGCCTGGTATAATCATTATCACCTGACTTTGGCTATGTCTGTGACGAATGGTTCTGCTTAACGTCCTCCGGCCTGCACAAGCAGGACCTATTGGGACATGTATTTTTGCTTTATATATAAAGTCATTGGGACCGCCGAGCGGTCGTCTGAAGGTAGTTCGGCTGCGGTTGATGTTGTTCGTGATAGTTCCTCCAAGGCCGTCGTCAGGGCCACCGTCTTCATGCTGAGTGGCGACGGTCCTGTGCCGCGTGAGGCCCACTCGAGAGACGTACGAGGCACAAGTCGCCGAGCCGCTGCACGTATCTATAGGTCCATGCCCCCACTCTGCGCCCAATGAGGGACAATTCCACCCTGTTTGTTGTATCATTTCCCATGTCACTCCGATAGCATTGCTCCCAGGCCTTTCCTTCCGGCTTACCGCACACAGCCTACACTGGCTTGTCCTACCCAGCCTGTTATCATAGTTGTTTAATAAAACAATATTATTGGTTAAAGTTTTGTGTTTTTAAATCAAGCTTTCTTGCCTGCACATTTTCCCTATGAAGTACGTGCATGTTCAAGTATTTCTACGTGTACAACAATGACTAGGGGAAATAAAAGCGTGTCGCGAGCTGGTTAGACTAACAGGGTTGCAGCACAAAATTAAAGAAAACCGCAGCTGGAACGGGACAATTATAGACACGCTGTAGTTCGCAATTCTTTTTCAGCAAGTACGACCAACATCATGGTAACTACTGTTGCCTATTGCTTCGCAACGTGTAATTTGTCAGATCATTCACTTGGATGTGAAGGCGTCTCGCACGAAGTTGAAGGAATCTCTTATTTCAATTGCTATCACTTGCATTTCGACTGGGGATCTGTCTCTAACCTTTCCCATTTGCATTAGAAATATATAATTTATATGTTTGTATACCCTTAAGACTCAACCGTTTACAATGTTTATTATAACCAAAGCCATGTCATTACTCTATATAAGTGAATTTGAATGGTCGAATGTGTTGTTGTTTTGATGAATCACCACCAGTGCTTTTGCGTCTCGATTTGCTTTATCGTTCCCAGCCGAATTAATTTTGTTCAAGTCCCGCTTATACTTGTGATTTCATTAAGCCTGGTATAATCATTATCAGCTGATTTTTGCTATGTCTGTGATGTGGTCTTTAAAATTAACATAAAATGTATATTTTTCATGTTTTTGTTGGTGTTTGTTGTATCATTTCCCATGTCACTCCGATAGCATTGCTCCCACGCCTTTCCTTCCGGCTTACCGCACACAGCCTACACTGGCTTGTCCTACCCAGCCTGTTATCATTAGTTGTTTAATAAAACAATATTATTGGTTAAAGTTTTGGGTGGAAATCTATCTTTTGATTACTGAGTGACATAAAAATCATCTCCCTTGCAAGGCTTCAACTCTTACTGTCGCCGATTTTGAAAACTGACTGTCCATAAGGTCTTTCGTCGTTTCAATAATGAAAGAGTGCTGATGACCTTTTTTTAAACTCACAATCAATTTTTTTTTTTTTTTCAAAATTAATCACACAAAAACACATACAAAGAATACACATGGACTTAACTCATTCAGAAACTATGAGCAGTAGAAAAACAAATTCGCTCAGCCTGGAAAATAGACCGTGTGTCTATGCAGTTCTAGAACAGTTATGCATCGATATTCGTACGTAAGGTAATGTTGCTTACAGCCCAGCCGACCGCAAAGGGCCATATCAGGGTTGGAGATTCGTACGCAGAGGTACCAGATATATGAATCAAGTATTTAACAAATTCTCTATTTTTGACGACAAACAACAACAACAAAAAAAAAACAAAGTGCTCTGTGCCCCTGTCTCTAACAATAAACAACGACCTGTGGTGGCGCAGCCTCGCCACGCACACGCACTGATACTCAATCGCAAGTTGTTGTTTATCATGAATCTATGGCAAAAAATGTTTGACGTACCTGACTCTGAAATGAATCCCCTCTCACAATACAGCGGCATCAAGCTTTCTTCAAAACAAAGCCAGCTCGCCCACAACACGTGGCTTGTTCAGCTTGCAAAGGGATGCAACTCTCCGACAGCACGTGTCCAGGCTTTGTGAGGACTGCGCCATCTTTTTTTCCCCCGTCTGATCAGAGACAATGACCCTTGAAAGACACGAAGAGAGAGAGAGAGAGAGAGAGAGAGAGAGAAATTGTTGCTGAAAGACAATGATTTTTGACAGTGCTTCTGTCCTTGATATTCTTTTTATTTTCCCTGAAATACAAAACAAGACTCAATAATGCTAAGTCAATAATGATAATGATGATCCGGTAACAACAAAACAATAATAATAATTATTATTATTATTATTATTATTATTAGGCCTATCATTAGGACAATGATGATAATGATAACGACACATGGATAGGAAATAAAAATCAAACAGTATAGAGGGATTTTCATTTTCACACACACACACACGCGCGCTCGCGCGCGCGCGAAAGAGTAAGAGAATGAAACATGCGTATGGAGCAAATGGGTAAAACGCACGTAGAGAGAGAGAGAGAGAGAGAGAGAGAGAGATTCACTGTTCTCAAATATTGTGTTCGATTCGTCAGTCACGACAGGAAGGCAAGGGAGATCATCGAATCAGCCATCGAGTCCGCTTTTGTCCATATTTATCTCCCTTTATCTCTAAACTTGTTATGTAGGCGCAGAGGGAATGAGGAGGAGAGAATAAATCTGGGAATGAGATAAGATAAGATAATGTTGCTTATAGCCCAGCCGACCGCAAAGGGCCACATCAGGGCTGATCTGGGAATGAAACTATAACTTTATAATGAAATGTTGTAATGGCAGTTGTACATTTAGCGGTCACTTATGGTAGGGCATTTTTAGCATACGTGTTTGTGTCAAATATTGTGTTTGGTTATGGAGCTTGCGTTCGCAAAACTGACATTATGGTACCAGACTCGATGAGTGTGAGCGCATTTGTACACACACACTCACAGAGAGAGAGAGAGAGAGAGAGAGAGAGAGAGAGAGAGAGAGAGAGAGAGTAATTTGAATATGATCAGTACAAAGTCCCTGCACACACACACACACACACACACACACACACACACGCACACACACATGCAGCCAAGAGTGCAGCACGTAATGCTGCAGGGACAATTAAACTTAATGTTAAGCTAGATCTACATGAATATTATAAATACTTTGACAAGTTAGCAAAGGATAATTTTGTTGACAAGTTGAAGACCTCAGATATACAATATTCACACAATTGTGTAAAAGCTTGTGATACACTGCATTCGGATATGATAATTGAGAGTTTAAGTCAAATCAAATCCAGATCAATTACGTCTTTGATGTTAAAGATTCGTCTAAACGCTCTCAAAACAAAATTTTGTAAAGATATTATTTGTGTTTGTGGAGTCAAATTTCTACGAATCATCTGCTTCTGCACTGTCCTGCCATCAAAGCTCAAATGCTCAAAAGGGAGGCACTGCGCTCAACCATCGAAATCCGATAACATTACAGAAAATATATTTTCTGTAATGTTATCGGATTTCGATGGTTGAGCGCGCGTATAGTTAATGACCTTGATCTTCTTAAGTTGTTTTCAGAAAATTTGCATTCTAGTTTTGTTGGCATTTTTCTTTGATAATTGTTGGTAATGTTGAGATAATTTGTGTTTGTAGAATCCAAAACTTAAGTACGGCATTGATGTTGCATTTACTCAAAAACGCTCAACACTAAGAATCTCTCACATGCATTTTTTTTTTTCGTCTAATGTCACTTGAGGGTGAAGAGACGTTAAATCAAAGTACTACTACATGCGCACGCGCGGCGCGCGCACCCCCGCCTCTCTACACACACATGCACTCTCCCCCTCCTCTCTCTCTCTCTCTTTCTCTCTCCCTCGTGTTGGAAAATGTTCAGCTCCTACTATCGCTTTCAAAACAGGTTGCTTTCTATGTGTTTGCCTTAAGCACGACAGAGTAGTCCTAATTCCAGCTTAATTCAATGAAGAATATGTTTATTGGTGTTAAACTGTTTTACTGTGTTGACCAACATTGAATGCACTGTATGCTTTTTTTGCAATGTTTTGCGCGTAGTTGTTTGCACAATATTGCATTGTGCATTATTCCGTTCTAAACATAGAGCTATGCGTTGTATTGTACTGTGTAAAATTCGTGTTGTACACTAAACTACAGTACAGCACAGTGCAGTATAAGCCAAACAAAAACACACTTTAGTGGTGTGGTGGCTTATACTGCACTGTTCTCTAGTGTAGTGTGTTGTGCTGTTCTAAAGTGCACTGTAACGTGTTGTGATGTTCTTTTGTGTGTTGCATTATACAATGCTTTGTGCACTGTGGTGTGCTACGTTGTACTATAGTGTTCTTTACTGTGTCATATTGTGCTGTAATGTGTTGCACTGTACTGTTCAGTACAGCAATGCATCGTACTGTATTGGGAGTACATTACACTGTGTTGTACTGTACTTGCAGTAAGTATGTTAGGCTGTGCTTTCCTGTACTGTTTCGATACACTGTATTTCACTGCGTTTGATTGTACTTTATTGAGATTACAGTGTTTTAGACCTATTGTATTGAATTTAATTGAAATTTATTTAACGGTTACATTTCAGAAACCAGAAACTGGTTTCAATTCTACTACGTTACAATGCCTTATGCTACATTGCATCTTTAACTCTCATCCTTTTTCTTTTTTTCTCTACATCCTTCGTTGTTTGTTTTCAATGTACTTCCATTCATTTTTCTTGTACACTTTCAGTCTGTTTGTCATGCTTTCACACCTTTTGTTTTGTTTTATTGTGTTTGATCCTGTCAACAGGCATGGACTTTAACTATCCACCCGAAACACGAGCGCCCCCGCCATCACCTGCAGTGCCAGAATCCCTTTGCCCGTCCAACCAATACCCGGCCGCCCCGTCGTCGAACTCCTGTGAGGAACTTTTCAAAGCTATTCTGTGGCTTTAGAACAGCCACACTCGCTCGAATACTGGAGCGACAGAGTGACCGAGAAAAAGAATGTGGGGAGGTTGTATCTCAAGACAAAGTGGAGTTGCAGCTGACTGGGCTGATAGAGGTCGACGACGATTCTGGAACAGGAGGGTGCACATGAGGAAGAAAGTTCTGTTAGTCGCGACACCGGGTCAAAGCTGGTTCACAATTTGAGAGACGGTCTGGAGAAGATGTGGACCAAGACAGGACCCTCGTCGAAGATTTGGTGACGCGCTGTGTACATATCCATTTCTTTTGCTTGTGCGTGCATGCTTTACGTATGGTGTGTATGTTTTTAAATCTATGGTCATTGCTCGCTCATTACATGAAACATATATCCATACCATGTCTTCCTTCACCTGAAAGAAAATGCAGATGTGCTAGTCAAAGGTTTGCGAAGGTTTGTACCTTGCTTCAAATATACAGTATATATATATATATATATATACATAGAATTATAAACAAAGCTTGCGCTTATGTCTTAGATTGAAGAAATAGGGGGAGATACGCATTCATATCTGCAGTGGTAGATGATTCTGCCTAACTAACAGTATGTGCTTGAGTGGGTGAATGGGGAGAAATAAAATAAATGCTTCTCAAAATGAGCCTTCAGCAAGCTTATATTCTCCAAGGGGGAGACACCCTCCAATAGGGAGGGAAACTCACTAACATATAACTCCTGGTCATATACCGATATTTCGAAACTTGGTTGTTTCTCCTCAGTGACCGCGGAAAGTGGTAATTTGACTCCTCTGCCTTTTCAGTTTTAAGAAAAATGCAATCCCAGAAAAGGCTGGTGTGCAATACCGTAGTATGTTTGTTGCGTTTTCAAAAAACCAACCAAAGGTGCCATCTACGAAGCAAAAGAAAATCACGAAAGAGCAAAACAAGCTACATTTTCTTGTGAAAAGTAGAAAATAAAAAAAGATATCCTCTAAGACACAAGTGCTGAGGGCCAGTTCTTGGAATGAATCCGCAAGGGACTAAATACAACAAACTAATAAATAAATAAATAATATATATATATTATGAACAGTATAAAAGTGTTCTTTAAAAATCTGAAGGTGCTCAACCCCTTGGGGAGCAACATCTGTTAAGAATATTTTTAAAAAATGAAGTATTAAAATCAACAAGCTTGTTTCGAACCTCTCGTGCCCCAAAAGAATATCCTGAGGACAGCGAGAGATTCGAAACAAGCTAGCTGATTTTAATACTTCATTTTTTAAAAATATTCTTAACACACACACCACACACACACACACACATATATATATATATATATATATATATATATAATTATATATATATAAAACAAGTTAAAAGAGGAGTCTTAGTTTAAGACTCCTCTTTTAACTTGTTTTAATGTTGCTCCCCAAGGGGTTGAGCACTCAAAAAATTATTTTAGGCATTTTAAATTTACTGATCTATATATATATATATATATATAATATATATATAATATATATATAATATATATATATATATATATATAACACACACACTGTCACTACCAAAACAACAATAACGGTAATAACAACGACGGTAATAACAATGCTAATAATGCAATCAATGATAACCTCATTTTGTCGTTGAACGTGATGTTGCGAACACTCGCTGATGTGTCACAGTGCACAACAACAATAATATGAATAACAATGATGATGATGGTGAGGGCGACGACGATGATAATATTGATAATAATAATAATAATAATGATAACAGTAATTATGATAATAATAATCACCCCGAAGCTGTTGATCGTATTCATACAGCACTCATTATAGTTGCAGTGTTATGAAACGTCATAATTCATGTTGTAGAAAGCATTATAGAATTGTTGGTTCAGAAACAGACTGCAGCACTGGTTCAAAAACACAGACCGTAGCTAGAATCGTGCATACAGACAGAAAGTAGCAAGCGCTAAAAGTACAGACAGTGAAATAACAAAAGCTGTATAGCAGAACTTAAATCGAAAAAAAAATAAGAAGAAAGGCTGCAGTCGAAATCATAATACGCTCAGAAAGACAGAAGGGCTACAACAGATAGGGCTGCAGCAGAGTTCATACGGACAAAGGAATAGCCAAAGTTTGTTGTCGACTTCATACTGATGGCAAATAACGAAGGCGACAGCAGCAGCGTTCATAGAAACATGCATGTGACGTTCGGAAATCTTACCGAATCATCCCTGCCAAGACAAGACTCATCCCGACAGACATGAGACAAGGTCTTGAAGGAAACCTGCTGACAAGATGTTGCTGATGCACGCACGTATACCCCGAATAAGAACCCCACACCAACCTACAGGGGATCACACAAAAAATCAGTAGCGCACAGGGCGTGTTCAACGAAGCCAAGCTCCCCCACATTAGAAGCAACTGTGGAATTAAACGCGTGTGGCAAAATGGAAAAGCAAGTATGCACACTGTCGAACACAAGAACGGGCAACAGAAAGCTGTGCAGGGTGTGTGTGTGTGTGTGTGTGTGGGGGGGGGGGGGTACAAATAGTACAAAGCGCGACATGGCTCTGGGCGTGCACGTCACTCTCAGGCACTGAGAGGTAATGCTGGCTGACGTGGACCTGTTCATCGAGGATGGGAACCACGTGCGAATATATCGATAAATGAATGAATAAATAAATAAATGAATAAAGACATAAATGAATGAATAAATGAATTGATAAATGAACTGAATAAATAAATGAAAATAAATAAATAGACAGAGAAATGAATAAATACACAAATAAATAACTGAATGACTACATGATAATGATCATCTGAAGATAGAGTGAAAGATGTAGAGGTTACTCACAGTACGATGTTCAAAGAATAACTGGGGAAAAACTATAAGCAATAAATGATGATGACATCAACAGTAAAAACAATAAGAATAAGCAGAGAGAGAGAGAGAGAGAGAGAGACAGACAGGCAGACAAACAGAGAGAGAGAGAGAGAGAGAGAGAGAGAGAGAGAGAGAGAGAGAGAGAGAGAGAGAGAGAGACGGGGGTAGGAGGAGGGACGCGGTGGGAGTAGGGGTATCTTCGCAGGACAGCACAAAATAAATGAATATTTGTAAACACTATGTGTGCACTATTGGCATGGATGGAGCAGCATGATCATTTTTCTAATAATGTTTGGAGAAGAAAGAAGCAACAGACTGCTGTTAGACTTTGTAACAACTGACAAATGGTCTCCTGTACTTTCCTTTCCTCTTCTTTCCCTTTTTTCCCATGCTGTCTGTACTGACCATTATCAAACAAAGCTGTATGTCTTACATGACCATGAGGAGTGGATGGATATCAACAATCTGAACCAACATCATAAGAAAGGAAGAAGCCAACAAACTATCGCGCAATAGAATGGAGAATGCAGTGTAACACAACACGGTCAACCCACGGAAACTGTCTATCCCACCAACTTAGCGGCGGAATAAGGAATAATTCATGCTCTGATGTAAAGTAACACTATGGCTGCAGAAACAGTGGACGGATGAACAGTATCACCTGAAAAGGCGTTCGGACCCTATTGTGTTTATGGACGGATATCATCATAATCTTTTTTTTTTTAATCACAAAGAAAAACGTGGATTCTGCTAAGCAATTAACCAATGAACAATGCCAAAAAATAGTTTGGGGTAGAATATGTATAGCTTTTGCCATAATAACAAATACCATGCATTATGTGCCTTCATCATAAATGGACGGATGTGTTTTATTGATGGATTCTTGCAGAACCGATTTTCTATAAAAAAAAATAAAAATTAAAAAAAAAAGCAACTGCAAAAGACAACATAACGAAATCACAGCATATACTGGGCGGATTTTAAATCTGGCGCATTGTGATCTCGTAGCGTAGCACACCTAGTGTAGCGTGTATGGACAACTCCGCGCGCAGTGACACCTCCTTGATGAAAATAAAACTTTTGATTTATGATTGGAGGTGGCTTGGGGGTGTGTAAACGGGGCGGGCCCGCTATTGCGCGGCCCGCTATTGCGGGGACCCGCTATTGCGCGGCCCGCTATTGCGGGGACCCGCTATTGCGCGGGCCCGCTATTGCGCGGCTAACCCTAACCCTAACCCTAACCCTATCCCTAACCCTATCCCTAACCCTAACCCTATCCCTAACCCTAACCCTAACTGTCGCGCAATAGCGGGCCCGCGCAATAGCGGGCCCACGCAATCGCGCAATAGCGGGCCCGCGCAATAGCGGGCCGCGCAATAGCGGGCTGACCCCGTGTAAAACATTGTAGAATTTCATCTAATAATCTCTCACTTTTCATCAGTGTATATAGAAGGAGCAGTGACGGCCACTTTCGCCGCCAAACTTCTGTCCTGTCTTGGACTGAAATGTATGCGCTTAACAAAACAAATGCTAATGGAGACAATAATGATGATGATGATGATAATAGAAGAAAGGTAGATCATCCACCGGAAAGGGAGAGGGAAGGAGGGGACGGAAGGGAAGGGAAGAGGGCTATGATGGGGACTGGAGGTGGTGGCTGTATGTTCGCCTGAAAGAAGATGGACGCACTCATAGTAGAGAGGAAGTAAGCAATGAAAAGAAACTATGTCAGATTCCATTTTTAATTTTATGTGTACTTGTTTTCCCCCACTACTTAACTGTTCAGCATTATATTGTTTCGTTAATCAGTGGGCGATTGCATCTCTTAGGAGATCCAAGTAAAGGTTGTTCTGCACAATTCTTAGCCGCTGACAATGCTTGGGTCCTTGAACAGCAGAGCTGACCACTCAGACTGTTCCATATCTTTTGATCTCCCTTGCATCCTTAAATGGATCCTCAAACATAGGCTCAAAGATTGTCCCCTACATTTTATACTGTTTGCAAATAATGTTTTTAGTTTTTCAGCAACTTATTTCTTCTCCATACTTTCGTTTTGTTTTATTTACTAACTTTCGCTGGCTGCTTTGGGGGTGCTGTTGGATTCTTTTTTGAACCCTTGGTGGAGAAAACACCATAGAGTTACGGACTGTGGTGTGTCTCCACTTGACGCCAAGAGCACAGACACAATTAGCTGTATCTCCATGGTGAATCCGATCCAGCAGACAAAAAACCCAAGCGCACAAATCCGCCTACGAGAGGGATTGCAACGGTTCCCTCGTTCAGCTCGGGAAGAGTTTTCATATTTAAAAACTATATTATTCCATTTTCTGAATCTTCAACCATTTTGTATTTCCATTTTTTGCCAAATTATTCCTATAATGATGGAAAAATTATTAACCTGCACTTGTTTTTCTCCACTACTTTGTTATTAAGCAGCAGCAGTTACGTCCCGTGTGCATGTGTAGGTTCCCTTTAAATTTTTTCAAATATTTTTTTATCCGATCCATACTAATGCATATACACAAAGAAATCGTATTTGCTTGTAATGCAGTGATGTGCGAAGTTCATTTAAACTGTGTTAGATTAGAGAGGAAAACGATCGGTTACGGAAAGTAATGAAACATCTGTGGGGATGGAGAGAATGAGGAGAAGGAATTCTGCAAATTCTTTTTGACTTACTCTGTGCTTGAGTGCTATGTATCTGTAGCACTCCGTGCAACAACAAACAGAAGGAAGGATAAGGTCCTGACAGCCGACAATGCGGCGACAGGTCTTATCCCTACTACAACAACGGAGAGACAATGTTTTTAGGTTAAATCGTCAAGGGAACTCACTATGTGTAACCTGCAGGCGGTGCCGTGTGTACTGAGTTTGTAGTGGTCCGCCTGTTGGATCATCATCGTGAGGGATCTCTTGCTTGCAGCTCTCTAGTTGTCAAGTCGAGGACGACGATAAGAGGGGAGGGAGTGATGAACTTTGTCGAACCATGGTGTCCGCCCAGAAACTCCTGCACGTGCAAACTGTGAAATTATAGCGTTGTGAAAAAAAAAATGAAAACGAACAAGACAAAATTTTAAATCTTGTTTGTGGTTATTTTTTCTCTCTTCTTTCTTCCTTTTCTTTGAAAAAAAAAGAAAAAAGGAAAAAAATTTTTTCTTTCTCTTCGTTTTTGTACTCCCAGTTCTTATAGAACAGGGACTACTTTACAATGGGAACAAAGAAATGCTGTCTGTGTGTGTGTGTGTCTGTCCGTCCGTGGTCAAAAGGAGTGAAGGGGGTGAGGGCACCTTAGATAATAACGTGTTAGTTCACGTTTTGAAACAGCAATACCGGCTACATTTTTCTGCCGGAAATAAAAATTCCTAGCTCAAACTGCAGTTTATTCTGTATATCAAAACCAATGTTTATAAAGGAACAAGTATTCAAACAACTTTTTTAAATGATCACAACGGTCACCTGGAAAGACATGGAGAAGGGAGATAATCAACTGGATTGAAGAAAGCAGTGGACAAAAAATGAAAGAAAGTATTCTGACTACGTTGAAAGTCGGACTGACAACCTCGAGGTGAAGGGAAGTAAGCGATGTAAAAATACAGCCCAGAAAGTTCTTGTCAACCAGCAGTTACGTCCCGTCTGTTTGGCTTTCCTTGCTTTTGATGTTCAACATGTATCTATTGATTACTCGTAAATTTCACACACATACATATGTATGTATACACACATGTGAACCTATGTGTGCATACACACATGTGAACTCGCTTGACTTGCCTGTGTACACTTTGCCAATTCCTTTGAAACTTAGTCATGAGAGAGAGAGAGAGAGAGAGAGAGAGAGAGACAGGGCAGGGAGAGATTCCCAGTGGGTATCTGAGATGCGAGTGGTAAAGTGGGGTGGTATGAGGAAGATATGGTAGCGGACATTTTTTCCCCTTCAGGTTACTTTGTCCTATTCAAAGCTCACTACAATCTGTACGGGGAGGAAAAAAAGGTGGAATGAATGATGTGGGAATAGCAACACTGAGAGGACAAAGAACGCTAAAGGAGCGATGTGAGGGTGACGTAACGACGAGGACAAAGAAGGTGGAAGAAGCGAGGTCGAAAAACGTCACGGACAGGACAACAAAGGTGGAAGGAGCGGCCTGTGAGTGACGTCACGGAGAGGACAAAGAAGGCGGAAGAAGCAACGTGAGAGTGACGTCACGGAGAGGACAAAGAATGTGGAGCTGAACTTTTTTTCTCCCCTGCAATGGAAAATTCAACACAGACATAACCTATTGTCAGAAAAGATGGCCATAGGCGCCGGCTGAGCTCAGGTAGTCGAAGCAGCGAGTTTACAGATAAATGTTACAATTTCCAGTCACACTGGTGCGCAAATCAAACTTGTGGTTGCCGCTGTCTCTTGCCGTTGTCTCTCTCCTAATGTCTTGTCGTTCTGGTAGTACATGGAAGTGTGAGACAGGTCCCCCCCCCCCCCCCCCCCCCCCCCACTTCTCCTTCCCTCCTGGGGCAGCTATAACCGTCTGCTGTATCGGTGGAAATGTGTGTGCGGCGTTAAACATGAATGCAATTAACAGATGTCATGGGGACGTTTTGTGTTGTGGAGTGAGAAAAAAAAAAGAAGTTCGCATTGTCCACGAGCTGTGCCATCTACAACAAGAATAACTTCACGGAAATCTCTGACCTCCTGAACGTAAAACAAGCGAAACCTTCATCCCCTGCTAACACACACTGACACTCTCTGTCGTGAGTAAGCCAGCCCCCAGCAATCTCCCCCCCCCCCCCCCCCCTCCCCTCGACTGTTAACTCTTTCAGTGTTTGTCGTGGTAGTAATGGGCAAACAAGAAGCTCAAGTTTCACTATCGTTTGCTGCCCGCTGGGGTTAAGATGATTACATGGCTGATAAAAATGACAGGTTGCAAGAGCTCATTTACTGTGGACACTCCTAACGAGAAGCGCGTTTGCTTGATTAATAAGGCCTGGTGCTGGCTCGTAGATTAGGGTAATAATGATGGTTGTCTGGCGAGAGAGTTTTGTCACTGCTGCCGCCGACTCGCTGTTGTTGAGCGAGCGGTGTCTCTCGTCATTATCATGCTTGTGTCTGGGCTACGACACTCCTGACCAGATGCTACTTGTGGCAAGTTGGAGATGGCCTGTAAACTGTTCTGATGAACGCGTGACTGTTTGGAGAGTTTGGAGAGTGGGGTATTGGCTCATGTGGCTCTCGTTTTTGCTCTCTCTCTCTCTCTCTCTCTCTCTCTCTCTCTCTCTCTCTCTCTCTCTCTCTTTCTCCTCTCCTCTCCTCCTCCTTCTCTTCCTCCTCTTCCCTTTCCTCCTTCATTTATCGACATGTTCTTCTTGTTACAACCTAACTTGTCTTAAAGACGGCAATAAACAGAACTGAAAACTACGCGGGCTCTGCGAAGTGTTAAGTCATCGCGTAAAGTGAAATACCCATTGAGAAGACTCTTTGCGTGGTGACAGGAAACAGCTGCAGATAGTGTGAAGAACTTGCTTCAGTTTTCCTGTAACACCCCAAAAGTACTCCCCGACCAGAAGTACTTCCGGGAGTACTTCTGGGCCCGCGCCAGAATGACTCCCGGAGTACTTCTGGGACAGTACCCCCCTTGGTCCCAGAAGTACTCCCCCCTGTTGACATCTCTTAAAATAAATATTTGTTTTCTGTAACTATCTTGTAACGCTGATTCCTTTAGACAGGGGAGTACTTTTGGTACCAGTCCCAAACTGACCCCCCTCGGCACCAGAATGACTCCCGGAGTACGTCTGTACCTCCCCCCCCCCCTCCCCCAAAGCTGTGAGAGTACTTTTGGGCCCAACCCAGACTCACTCCCGGGAGTAAAACTGGGCCGTTTTTAGTGGACCCAGAAGTCCTCCCGGGAGTACTTCTGTAGTAGGTGGGGAGTCTTTCTGGGACCAGGCCCAAAAGTACCCCCCTTTCATATCTTCTGCATTAAAGAGCTTCGGAATGTTGTTTCTCGTTTATGAAGATTTATGTGGATATTGTTTCAGAATCAAGATTGAAATACAGTCTGAATCAACTTTAGGGGGGAGTATTTCTGGGCCGGTCCCAGAAGTACCCCCCCCCCCCCTTGCATATTTTCTATATTAATGTGTTCAGCGTCGTTATTTACTGATCATAAACTCATACATGGACATTCTATCTGAATCAACATTGAAAACGAGTCTAAATCAACTTTAGGGGGAGTACTTCTGGGCCGGTCCCAGAAGTACCCCCTTGCACATTTCCTTTTAGTAATGTGTTCAGGGTTGTTATATACTGGTTATAAATTCATACATTGACATTCTACCTAAATGAACATTGAAATATAGTTTGAATAAACCTTAGTGGGAATACTTCTGGGCCGGTCCCAGAAGTACCTCCCTTGCATATCTCCTTTATTAATGTGTTCATGGTTGTTATTTACTGTTTATAAACTCATACATGGACATTCTGTTGGAATTAACATAGAAATATAGTCTGAATCAACTTCAGGGGTAGTACTTCTGGGCCGGTCCCAGAAGTACCCCCCTTGCATATCTCCTTTATTAATGTGTTGAGGGTTGTTATGTAAAGGTCATAAACTCACACATGGACATTCTATCTGAATCAACATTGAAAACGAGTCTGAATCAACTTTAGGGGGTAGTACTTCTGGGCCGGTCCCAGAAGTACCCCCCCCCCCCCCCTTGCAAATCTCTTGTATTAATGTGTTCAGGATTGTTATTTGGTGGTTATAAACTTATACATTGACATTCTATCTGAATCATGATTGAAATATAGTCTGAATCAGCCTTAGGGGGGGTACTTCTGGGCCGGTCCCAGAAGTACCCCCCTTGCATATCTCCTTATTGATGTGTTCAGGGTTGTTGTTTACTGGTCATAAACTAACACATGGATATTCTATCTGAATCAACACTAATATATAGTCTGAATCAACCCGACCCGACCCGACCCGACCTGACTCGACGCTACGCTACACCACACTACACTGCACCCCACTGCTCTACACTGCGCTGCGCTATACTGCTCTGTGCTACACTACACTACACTACACTAAATGACACAACACTGCACTATACGACACTACACTGCACTGAGCTACACTACACTACACTACACTACACTACACTGAGCTACACTACACTACACTGCACTGCAGTGCGCTGCGCTACACTGTACTACACTACACTGAGCTAGACTGCACCACACTACACTACTCGATTTTGTTGTCGATGCTGTTGTCGTTGTTACTGTCACTGCTGCCGCAGCTGAAGTTATTATTGGCGTTGTTACAACCACTCCTGTTGTTGCACTTGTCATTGCTGCTACCGCTGTTATTGTAGTAGTAGCAGCAGTAGTAGTAGCAGTAGAAGTAGTAGTAGTAGCTGCAGCAGCAGAAGAAGTAGCAGTAGTATCATCACATGTCCCTCACCATCACCATGTCCCTCGCCATCCCCTTGTCCCTCACTATTTCCAACTTTGTCTTTCATCGTTTAGATCAATGAGGGATCTGAAATCCTCCTCCAAAATGCGTACTCACGCAGTAACGAAAAAAAAAAACTTGAAGGTCGAACTCACTTCTTAGGTAGTACATTTGTTGTCTTTAAGAATTTGAATATATCTTTCTTCATTTTGTTTTGTCCAGTGCATCTTTAAGACGTTGTTGTCTGTCCATATGACGACAGTTCGGTCAGTTTAAAGGCTTCAGCAGTGATGCTGAATAGACATGAAAGGAAAAGGAGATAATTATTCAGAAACATCTCTCTCTCTCTCTCTCTCTCTCTCTCCCAAACACACACACACACACACGTGCTCACACACACACACACACACACACACACACACACACACACATGCGTGCGCGTGCGCGCGCGCGCGCATACACACATACATGTACACATACGCGCGTGCGAGCGCTCATACATGTACGCACGCACGCAAGCACACACATACACACACGCACATACACAAACATACACGCACACACACACACACACACACACACACACACACACAGTTCAAATAGTTTTTCTCAAATCTATTTTTTGTTTTTTTGTGTGCTTATTTTGCTTAAAATAAAAGCTGCTTTTGCTCATTTCATGAAATAGCCACAGGGTTTGCTCATTTCACAAACTAGGCAGATTTTCTGCCGATTTCGTACACTGAGCAAAGTCTTACTCATTTCACGAAGTGAGGAATTTTACAAATATAGCGAAACATGTATATGCGCATATGCATAAAAAATTAACACGAAAGAGCAAGTTCCCGTCCATGTTTCTCTTCCCCTCATCGCAACTCATTGTCTAAAAAAACAATCAATGAAAAAAGTAATAAATCAAGATAACAATTTCTGCAACTGAAAGACTTTAGTGGTTTTGCCAATAGCAACCCACACTTTAAGAATTTTTTGGGGGTTACCCTGGCGGGTCCGTCCCCCCCTTTAAATTGGAAAGTTTTTTTTCCTGAACCCCCATGGAAATATGAAAATTTCCAATTTGAAAATTTAAAAACAAATTGCATTGTTTTTCCCCCCAAGGGTGCATTCTAATTCCCTTTTTTTCCCTTGATCAATTACTGTTGGCCGTTTCCTAGACTTACAAAGGGTTCCAAGAATTTCGGGGACCCCAGAACTCCCCTCGTTTGTTCCCTCTTTTTCAATGTTATTAATGATGTCCAAAAGGTTTTCATAAAAGCCTTTACAAATAAAGGAACTCCTTTGGGGACCCTAACCGCCATTAAAAACTAAAGTCCCAATTTATTTAAGTTAACCGGAAAATTTCCCCATGAAATTTTTGCGAAAACCCTTGATTAAATTATCAAAGGGGGTTCTTCGGCCCGGGCCAGATGTTCCCCTAAGGTAAATCGTTTTCAGGTTCAATGGGTGCCAATGATGAAAACTTAAAACCCCTGACCTTATAAAATTTTAAAAAGGGGGGTCCCTATCCAAATTTTCTCCCCAAAAGGAATTTGCAACTTTTGGAATGGGAAGGTCCATAAAAGAGTAACATAAAAACCCTGACCACAACAAAGGATTTCGGGGGATTTTGGGACGCCCGGTTATTCCCCAAAGTTGATCCTTATTTTCTATGTTTTTGGTGTTGCCTTTAAGCCTATTAGCTTTATAATCCTAAACTTTTCCGGGGTTTTTGCCTTGGGGGGGGGGGTTTTACTGGACCGGCGGTCCCCGGGTCGTATAAAACATCCATTTTTTTTCAACAAAAGTACCCCCTTTCTTCCGGGTTACCCCAAAAAGTACCCCAGTTTTTAAGGGGGTTTTTGGGTTTTCATTCCCCCTCGGAAAAAGTTTTCCTTTCCCCATGGTGCCGCCCGATGCAATTATGACATTCTTAGGAAAATAATGCCGGGGTTTTTTTTTTTTTCGCCTCCCTCCCCTTCCCAAAATTACCCCTTTTTGCTGCTTCTCTGGGCTTTTTTGCTAGTCCCTTCCCCCCCCCCCCCTTTTTTTCTTTCAAAAAACTCCTTCCTTTTCTCTTTTTCCCCCTTTTTTCCTCTCTTTTTCCCATTTATTTTTAAACCGATATCCCAGGGGGTTTTGGTCAACCTCGGGGTATGTCAGGGAGGAAACTTCGCAAAGCCCAAACCCCAATTCCTTTATTCATGAAAGGATTAGCGCACACAAAACCACAAATCTTACAATTATAAATATCATAAAACCACATCAAAAAGGGAGTCAAACTTTATCAAATCTCCCAACACACAACTTTGGGGGTCAAACAAATAAAACCCTTTTTAATTGAATTTCAAAAAACCATTTGTCTATAATCAAAAACTAACCGGAATAATTTTCCCATTTCCTTCCTTTTTTTTTCTTTTCTCACTGTCCTTCCTTCTTTTTTTTGGGCCCTCACCGGTCAGGCCACTGCTGGCACTGGTCAGGTTGGA
Source organism: Conus ventricosus (assembly GCA_018398815.1). NCBI lineage: Eukaryota > Metazoa > Mollusca > Gastropoda > Neogastropoda > Conidae > Conus > Conus ventricosus. The sequence goes on along the minus strand of CM031604.1, from coordinate 57,262,789 downwards.
CGCTGGCATGGTCAGGTGGACGCTGGCTGGTCGGGTTTGGACTGCGGGCATGGGGTTTGGCGCTGCCGTGGTAGGTAAACCGATGAAAGGGGGCCTCCAGGTTGATCTGCCCTTCTTACTGAAAACGCTTTACTTTCTCCTTCTTTCTTCCTCATTAACTGCTGCTATCTCTTTCTTTCTTTTTTCTTTTTCTTTTAAATCATGTTGCCTTTCTTTTTTTTTTTTCCTTTTCCCCTTAGCACCCTTCCTAAAAATCTTCTTTGTTTCCCTCGTTCATTTCTTTCTCACCCCTTTTTTTCCTCTCTCATCTCCCGCCTTCCCTCTCACCTTCTTCCTTCCCTCTCTTTTGGGTTCCTTTTCCTCTTTTCATCCTCCCTCACTTTCTTAGTTCCTTTGTCAGTTTTCCCGGCGCCCCTTGAAAAAATTCCCCCCTTCTAATTCCATTGGCGTTCAAATCGTAAACAGTCACATCTACTGGCCTTGCTCTCTGTGGGGCAAGGGGTCATTTAATTAATTAGCTTGATTTTACCCCACCACACAAATCTCCCCTTCCTACTTAACCGGCGAGTCTGACTTAACTGTCGGCGCTGGTCCTGCAAATTGGCTGTCTTAGTCTGACCCGGCGCCGGGACCCGTCTGGCCAGACCTATTGAGACGTCGGTCAGCTACTTAGTCTGTCTGTGGACATGCTGTCTCCGTCAGGACTAAAAATAGCCTCTTCGCTGTGCCTAATTGGCTGACGCGACACCGAAGTCTCTGCTTGGAACCAGAATGTTTGCGTTTGGACTTATCCAATTTTAAACTGGCCCGGCGAATGACCACGAATTCGGTTTTTCTATTTTTTTCCGTGACACCCCTTGAAAAAAATGCTCGTGTACATGGAGGGAAAAAACCCGAACTTGCAAACGGTCAACTTTGGGTTTTGAAAAATATTTTTCCAAGGTAAATCCCCAAAACGAAATTCCCACAAGGGAAAATGACGGGGCCTTTTTTTTTTCCCCAAATTCTATAACTTGTGGCTTGTAAACACCTTGGATTTGACTTCCCTTTCAAATATGGGGCACATTTAACTTGTCACAGTTCCCCAACCTTGAGATCTTCATCCCCCTTAGAAACGTGTTAAAACCCCGGAGTCGCCAATTTACATTTTGAAGTCTCCAAAGAAAAAAAAGGGGGAAAATTGTTTTGGGGGAAAACTATATAATTTTGTCAAATTATAAAAGGAGCTTTGCCGGTTTACTTCTTCCAAATTGGAATTCCCCACCCCCTTAAAGGCACCTAAAAAGACAACCCGGAATGATTGGAACTGAAAACCTAGGGCTGACCATTCCCACGAAACCCGCGTTTTAAAATGGCCTTTTTGGGTTTTAAAATTTTAAAAAATTTGGAAGAAAACCCTGAAAGTTTTTCCCATTTCCCAAAAATTCGGTAATCCACATTTGATAAATGTTTTAATATGAGCTGGTGATCCGGGACCCTAACGACGATTCCACTTGGGGTTGTCCTACTCCCCTTATTTTTCTTTTCCCAGTCCGCAAAATTCCTTTACCTTAACTTCCTTGGGGGCCCAATTTGGGAAAAAGGACAGATGGGGCCCAAAGTAAGGCCACTCCCAATGTTGTCAAAAAGGGGGATAAGACCCCTTCCTCCCCCCTTGGGGAATTGGGAACACGTCAAACCTTGGAAATTTATGTTGCCATTGTTTGGGGTTGTAAACCCAAAATACCACTTGGGCGTTTCCGAAGAAACCCCTGGGGATTGGCCACACTTTGAAGGCCCCTCATTACTCTATTGAGTTTCAAACCCCTGTTTTTGGTGAACCCCTTCCCAAAAACCCCTTTCCCGGGAATGACCCCAACCCCGTTTTTCCCCCTTGCCAATCCAAATTCAGAGGGAAAACCGGTCTGCCTCCCTTCATGGCCACCAAATTATGCCTGCTTTCTTGAGACATTAAAGGTTATCAACCCCTTCTTTGCTCTGGTAAAAAGCTGCCCTGTTGCAGCCCAAAATAGGGCCCATCCCTGCACCGGAAATCCATGACAAATTTAAGGGGTTCAAACACCACAGAACTTTGCCTAAAAAAGGGATCTTTTACTTACCAAAAACTCCCTCCCTTCATGATAGAGAGGTCCCGAGCCGCAAATACCCCTGAAGGTTGTTTTAAAAACCTGAAAACGTGTCCGAACACTTAAAACCCCCTTAAAACCACCTTCTTCCTGGTGATCCATCAACCAAAGGGCCCCCATCCCAAAGGGTGCCTCCAGGTACCAAAACGGATAAACCCTCTCAGGGGTCCTTTGGTTATCCGGGTTTCCCTTCACCCTTATCCCTTTTGCAAAAATGCGCTTCCGAACCCATGGAAAACCCTCCCAAACCTTCCTTTTTTGGAAACTAATGTCCCTTTTTCCTTTTGCCCACACCCGGGGGGCAGACCAAACCTCTCAGTTTTCCCTTTACCTTTTTTCTTTTGGGGAAAAAGTGTTTCTGCCTTGGCCAAACCCTTAACACCTTGTTTAATTCGCAAACCCCCCCTTGGGCTCCGTCAAATGTAAATTAAACCTATGAAACCTTTACAAATTGGCTTTCCAGGTTTAATCAGGATTTTCGGAACACCCTACAAAGCAACTTCTTTAGTATCTAACTCACCCAAAAAAAGTTACCTTTCAGCTTTATTGGGCCTGGACCAAACTTTCGAATCTGAGGTACAACCTCATAAAGATCCCAAGCACGAAAAAGAAGGGGGGGTTGGAAACAAGTGAAAACTAACCCCTTTGGGCAATGGTGGGAAATGTTTCCCACTCTCTGAAGGGAACCCTGCTGTAACAAACTTTCAAACCCATGGACGCTCAATTCATCGTTTTGAGTTGGGGGGGCGGGGGCAAAAAACAACAGGTCACTAAATGCACCATTCCTGGTTCTTGTTTTCAAAACCCCAACCTAATTGATTAATCTTTTGGGTTTTGTTTTTATAGCCTGTTTAATTTAATTTCGTTTTGGTTGTACTGATAGTTAGTGAATTAAATTTTCGTTCTGGTTTTACTTTTTGGCAACATGGAAACGGCCCTTTGTGTTTTCCTCCCTTTTTTGGGGGAAAAAAAGCTACAAAAAGAGGAAATAAAAAGGGCCAAAGGGTTAAAGGGTGTTCTTTCTGGGGAATTTCCTTTTTTTGAAAAGAAACTAGAAAGAAAAGGGGTTCCGAAACCCGGTGGGAAAAAGACAAAAGATTATATATTCCCGGACAAAAAGGATACCCCCCTACCCCGCCAACCAGGGCGAATATACCAGTTCGAAATAAGTATCTGGGGGAAAGAACCTTGGTGGTTTTTGGAGAAACCGGGCCAGTAAAACCATTTAAAATAAAAGGAATATTGGGTTAGGAATAAAACTTGTTTAATTCCTTTAGAATGAAATTTATTAAATGGCCAGAATACTGCAGTAATTTTTTGTTTCCCCCGGGTAGTTAGGGGAAGGAAAGGGTAGGCACCCCAAAAATAACTTCGTTCATTCTATATTAGCAAGGGCCATCAAACCACTATAAATAAAACTTATTCACTAATCATAGAACCAAACATCCCTTGGCATATGGCTACAATCAACCCCCCCCCCCCCCCCCCCTTCTCCAAACTTCATTTTTTCCCGGTAAATTTGTTTCTCCTTACAAAGGCCGGACTAAATATTGGTCACCTTCCTTTCCTTTTTTTTTTTTTCCCCCCTGTTCCCTTTAAAAAACCCCTCACCAATCCAACTGGTCGGGGACCGCGGCCCGGTAGCGGATGTTTCATCAGGGGGACTGCGGGGTCGGTTTGGGTCGTTGGTCAATTGGAAGCGAAAATGGGCTAGGTATTTTAACCCGGTTTAAGAAAGTCTACAGCCCCGAAATTTAACCTTCTTCTCTAAATTCGCATTTAATATCTCTTCCCCGGGGGCTCATCAAATTGAAAGGTTTCCTTTTCTTTTTTTTACGGGGCAATTTTTCTCTAAAATTTCCCAGTCCTTCCCGCGCTTATTGGTGGTGGATTTTTTGGGTTTTGTTCATCCTCCACCCATTTTTTCTCTGTCGGCACTAGGATTATTTTTGGTTCTTTTTCTCTTTGTTATCCATACCAAAGGTTTTTCAAAGTTTATTATTGGTCGATTTAAAAGGGAAAAAAAAACCCCAAAACCATTGGACGTTAAATTTTCCGTAAAAAGGCCTTGCTCCAGGGTGGTAATGGGTCTTTAATTTAAACTTTTTTTTACCCACCATAACTTTCTTTCCTTTAACCGGAAAGGGGTTTTACTAAACTTTCCCCTTCCAATTGCTTTTTGTCTGACACCCAACGTTGGGAAACCAATTGAAGTCTTCCCCCAAATCCGGGGAAGTGGGGGCTTTGGAAAAAAAAAAAGCCCCCCCCCCTCCCCCCCCCGAGTATCCCTTAAAAAAAGAATGTTTTAAAAATATTAAAACCCCCAAAAACCCGCCCCCCCCCCCCCCCCCCCCCCCCCCAAAGGAAGTCTGTTTTTGGGGAAAAGAAAGGGCAACGGGCAACCAGGCAAGGCGAACGGTCAGGGGGTTATGCGCCCCCGGAATTTTTCACTATGTGGACCTCGGGTTGGAACGTTTCCGTTTGGATGGGGTTTTTTTTTAATCCAGTGGGGTAAAATCGTTACTGATTTGTTTGGTAAAATTAAACAATTTTGGGCTTTTTAGAGATTCTGGGACTGTGTATGTTTCAGTATTGAATGTAAAAGGGGTTTCTGTACTTTCTCATTTTTTTTTAAAATGTTCGGTTTCGAATTTATTCCAAATTTGGGGGGTGGTGTTTGTGATTGGTGGGGTTGTTTGGGGCTAAAATGGTAGTTGTTTTTCCCTGGGGGTGCTCTTTTTTACCGCAATACATCCAAGGGGGGAATTTTTTAAACTACAAGCGGCCTTTTAAAAGAACACCCGGTTTGAAATAAAAACTGTAAAACAGGGTCCTGTATCACCCGCAATAAACAACTGGTGAAAATTTTTCCCCAAAACGTGTAAAGGAAGCCAGCAATTCCCAAAAAAAACCATACATTTACTGACAAAAATATGCACAAATCAAACCCCTAATAAAGGGGGATAAACCAATGAAGAATGACCTGTACAGGGGGGTTGTGGAAAAAAAAAACAAAACCCCCTTTAAAGTTAAAGATTCTCTTTGGAGGAAAAGTTCAAATGTCATGGAATGAAGTTCCAAAGCTATAAATTGGTAGGTTTTTTAAAAACTTTCTTTCCCCACAATTTCCAATACTTTGTACAATTTTTAGGAAAACAATACTTGGATGAAATATGTGTCACGGTGGTTGGTGGGTTGACACAAATAACCAAATGAAGTAGCGAATTTTAAGAAACCGAGTTTTGGTTTATTTGAAAGAAGGGCCCCCTTTTTTAACTACTGGGCGTGTTCTCCTTAAAAAGGGATATTTTGATGGTGAAGGTCCAAAAAAGTATGGAGGAATTTACAATGGGTTTCATTGCATTTTCATGGGGATTGGTTATACAACCTTGGGATTAATATTATAAATTTCGTTTATCCCCTTAAGATCAAGTTGGGTTTATAAAAAGCCAGTCTTTTTTATAATGATTAAATTTTTTTTTAAATTACCAAAATTTTGCCATTCATTCCCACGTCCACAGACATAATTTGGGTTCAATCCCCAACTTAACTAAACCGGATTCATTACCTACTTTCAAACCTGCTTTAAAAATTCAAGCATTGGGCAATTTTTGCCCGGGTTGTTGTAATTGTTCCTGACTCCGAAGCTTGGCCCACCCATACCGGCTACCACCGGGCTGGGTCCAGGCACGATCATTAAAAAACAATTTAGTAAAAGGGGGAAACATTTTATTAGGGTGCATTTAAAACCCCTTAACCCCTTTAACCCCCTGGCCTTTTGGAAGCAAAAATTTCGGCGTTCAAATAATGAAAGAGGCCGTAACCTAATTTTTACTAAAACATTTAAAAAAAATTAATCACAAACCAAGAAAAACACATGGCTTAAATTCGATAAGGTTGCCAAATGCCAGCCGGAAAATGGTTTTTTGGGAGACCTGAGAACGATTGTCAGGGGTTTTGACGAAAGTTGCATAAGGGGCCCCGCCAAGAAAGGGCCAAATAGGTGTAATGACAAGTGGAATTCAGGTTTACATATTTTGTTGGAAACACCAACAAACAACCTTTTTGGGGCACCCTGCCTCACAAAACAAGAACCTGTGGGCGCCTTCGGCACATGGACACAGCTTTAATCGAATGTGTTTGAAATCATAACAAAGGGAAAAAAGGTTTGACGTACCTGACTCTGAAATGTATCCCCTCTCACAATTCAGCGGCATCAAACTTTCTTCAAAACAAAGCCAGCTCGCCCACAACACGTGGCTTGTTCAACTTGCAAAGGGATGCAACTCTCCGACAGCACGTGTCCAGGCTTTGTGAGGACTGCGCCATCTTTTTTTCCCCCGTCTGATCTGAGACAATGACCCTTGAAAGACATGAAGAGAGAGAGAGAGAGAGAGAGAGAGAGAAATTGTTGCTGAAAGATAATGATTTTAGACAGTGCTTCTGTCCTTGCTATTCTTTTTATTTTCCCTGAAATACAAAACAAGACTCCATAATGCTAAGTCAATAATGATAACGATGATCCGGTAGCAACAAAACAATAATAATAATAATTATTATTATTATTATTAGGCCTATTATTAGGACAATGATGATAATGATAATGACACATGGATAGGAAATAAAAATCAAACAGTATAGAGGGATTTTCATTTTCACACACACAAACACACGCGCGCGCGCGAAGGAGTAAGGGAATGAAACATGCGTATGGAGCAAATGGGTAAAACGCACTTAGAGAGAGAGAGAGAGAGAGAGAGAGAGAGAGAGATTCATTGTTTTCAAATATCGTGTTCGATTCGTCAGTCACGACCGGAAGGCAAGGGAGATCATCGAATAAGCCGTTGAGTCCGCTTTTGTCCATATTTATCTCCCTTCATCTCTAAGCTATAACAAGCTTAGAGATAAAGGGAGATAAATATGTAGGCGCAGAGGGAATGAGGAGGGAGAATAAATCTGGGAATGAGATAAGATAAGATAATGTTGCTTATAGCCCAGCCGACCGCAAAGGGCCACATCAGGGCTGATCTGGGAATGAAACTATAACTTTATAATGAAATGTTGTGATGGCAGTTGTACATGTAGCGGTCACTTATGGTAGGGCATTTTTAGCATACGTTTTTGTGTCAAATATTGTGTTTGGTTATGGAGCTTGCGTTCGCAAAACTGACATTATGGTACCAGACTCGATGAGTGTGAGCGCATTTGTACACTCACACACACACACACAGAGAGAGAGAGAGAGAGAGAGAGAGAGAGAGAGAGAGAGAGAGAGAGTAATTTGAATATGATCAGTACAAAGTCCCTGCACACACACACACACACACATGCGCACGCGCGGCGCGCGCACCCCCGCCTCTCTTACACACACATATTATACAGTCTCCCCCTCCTCTCTCTCTCTTTCTCTCTCCCTCGTGTTGGAAAATTTTCAGCTCCTACTATCGCTTTCAAAACAGGTTGTTTTATATGTGTTTGCCTTAAGCACGACATAGTAGTCCTAATTCCAGCTTAATTCAGCGAAGAATATGTTTATTGGTGTTAAACTGTTTTACTGTGTTGACCAACATTGAATGCACTGTATGATTTTTTTGCAATGTTTTGCGCGTAGTTGGTTGCACAATATTGCATTGTGCATTATTCCGTTCTAAACATAGAGCTATGCGTTGTATTGCACTGTAGTGCTGTGTGTTTACCGTAATCTACTGTGTAAAATTCGTGTTGTACACTAAACTACAGTGCAGCACAGTGCAGTGTAAGCCAAACAAAAACACACTTTAGTGGTGGGGTGGCTTATACTGCACTGTTCTCTAGTGTGTTGTGCTGTTCTAAAGTGCACTGTAACGTGTTGTGATGTTCTTTGGTGTGTTGTATTATACAATGCTTTGTGCACTGTGGTGTGCTACGTTGTACTATAGTGTTCTTTACTGTGTCATATTGTGCTGTAATGTGTTGCACTGTACTGTTCAGTACAGCAATGCATCGTACTATATTGGGAGTATATTACACTGTGTTGTACTGTACTTGCAGTAAGTATGTTAGGCTGTGCTTTCCTGTACTGTTTCGATACACTGTATTTCACTGCGTTTGATTGTACTTTATTGAGATTACAGTGTTTTAGGCCTATTGTATTGAATTTAATTGAAATTTATTTAACGGTTACATTTCAGAAACCAGAAACTGGTTTCAATTCTACTACGTTACAATGCCTTATGCTACATTGCATCTTTAACTCTCATCCTTTTTCTTTTTTTCTCTACATCCTTCGTTGTTTGTTTTCAATGTACTTCCATTCATTTTTCTTGTACACTTTCAGTCTGTTTGTCATGCTTTCACACCTTTTGTTTTGTTTTATTGTGTTTGTCAACAGGCATGGACTTTAACTATCCACCCGAAACACGAGCGCCCCCGCCATCACCTGCAGAACCGGTAGTGCCAAAATCCGTTTGCCGGTCCAACCAATACCCGGCCGCCCCGTCGTCGAACTCCTGTGAGGAACTTTTCAAAGCTATTTTGTGGCTTAGAACACTCGCTCGAATACTGGAGCGACAGAGTGACCGAGAAAAAGAATGTGGGGAGGTTGTACCTCAAGACAAAGTGGAGTTGCAGCTGACTGGGCTGATAGAGGTCGACTGGGAGATGACGATTCTGGAACCGGAGGAAGAGGCGGGTGTACATGAGGAAGAAAGTTCCGATAGTCGCGACACCGGGTCAAAGCTGGTTCACAATTTGAGAGACGGTCTGGAGAAGATGTGGACCAAGACTGGACCCTCGTCGAAGATTTGGTGACGCGCTGCTGGTTGTGACGTCTTGATGGGTTTGAGGCGTGTCAAACCGAGTTATTTGTTTTTGATCCCATACTGGTGTGATGATTACTTTGATCTCGTCTGTAAATAAATGAAAGGAAAATGAAAACAGTGCTCAGAATGAAACGCACACATACACACACACACACACACCGTCAATATTTCAGAGAGAGAGAGAGAGAGAGAGAGAGAGAGAGAGATCATGTGTAGAACACGTAACACACACAAACACACACACGTCTTTTCTCTTTTACTTTTTATTCCCATGCTCAGTTGAATGAATAACACGTGAAAATCATGACAGACACACACACGTAAGTGCAACATCCTCTCTTTACAACAATAATACTGGTCCTGGTCCAAGATGATGACGACATGAAATTTTTTCAATGACGTCATTTTGTTAAAAAAAAAGGTCTAAAAAGCAATTCATGCACTGAAAGAGAGCGCATGTTCAGCTACACGACACTAGCACACATATTTACACAAGAATAGCCATGAACTTGAAAATAGGTGACACCCCTCCCCCCAAAGTACAACTGCTTTCGATTTTTATACCTTCAGTTTTTAACCGAAAACGAACATGACCTTTAGGATTCTTTATCTTCTCATCTTTCAAAAAACATTCTCATATCGTCTCATATTTCAAATTATTTCACATTTTTGATATCACATTTTGTTTTGAAGGATTAGGATAATCATAAATGAGGATTTAGTTAATCAAAAAGAAAATCAATATGAAAAATTAACTGATCTGTTGCTATTTGAATTTGTCACTGTATTTTGAAGGAACTAATTAGACTTTCAGTCTAGTTTTTAAAATCTCATGATTAAACAAAAATATTATGTGTATTCTTGGGCTATTTGAGAATTCGTTTGTTCACCTATGCCAATACAGTAATGTTAATTGCGGTGGCCAGGAAAAGCAGACAGACAATTGAAAAAACAAACCAAAAATGATGATCATCTGCATCCAACATTTTTGACAAGGAAAACAAATATATTGTTGGTTTTGGTAGGTTTTTTTTTGTTTTGTTTTTTTTCTGCGTACGCAGGCTGATAACTCCTGCGGACACTCCCTGTATAGCCAGGCAGTGGAGTTTTGTGTGTATGACCCTTTTTTATCCCGCCATTAAGGCAGCCATACTCCATCTTCGGGGAAGGTTTTGGTAGTGACAGTGGTAGTTTTCCGTTTGTGTGCGTGCGTGTTAGAGAGAGAGAGAGAGAGAGAGAGAGCATGTGACTGACCGTTACTACACGTTACATGATAATAGCCAATGTCAAACCATCTTATTCTCCCAACGACGGATTACGAGCCAGCATACTTGGAATGTATTTCGCCTATGCCCCACACTGTTGTTTCAAAGCCTGTACATTGCCGCCTCGAAAACCTATCCAATTTTGCGAAAACGAAACTAAGGCACGAGGAGCTCAAAAAGTGCAGTTCTTTTTTCTTTTCTTTTTTTCACTATCGCTATCATATTATGTCCATTTTCAGTATCACATACTGTGTACATATCCATTTCTTTTGCTTGTGCGTGTACGTGCATGCTTTACGTATGGTGTGTATGTTTTTAAATCTATGGTCATTGCTCGCTCATTACATGAAGCATATATTCATACCATGTCTTCCTTCACCTGAAAGAAAATGCAGATGTGCTAGTCAAAGGTTTGCGAAGGTTTGTACCTCGCTTCAGATAGAAACATTTAAATGGTGTAGTATCACTGAGTGGGTGCTAGTATATATATATATACTCTTGGTGGTGAGAACACCACAGAATTATGGACTGTGGTGTGTCTCTATTTGACACCCAGAGCACAGACACAATCAGCCGTGTCTCCCTGATGAGTCCGATCCAGCGGACGAAAGGCCTAGGAGCAGGCGATACAAATAAATGTGCCTTCGAGAGGGACTACGATGGTTCCCTCAGGCAGCTAGTGAAGGGCTTCTTATATTTATGATATATTCCCCCTATTATCTTCTTCTTCTTTTCTTTTTTTTTAAAGTTCAAATCTTTGCTAAGTCATTACTATAATGACTGATGAATTGTTAACCTGCACTTGTTTTCCCCCACTACTTAATTGTTCAGCATTCTATATATATATATATATATATATATATATATATATATATATATATATATATATATATATATATACACTGTCACTACCAAAACAACAATAACGGTAATAACAACGACGGTAATAACAATGCTAATAATGCAATCAATGATAACCTCATTTTGTCGTTGAACGTGATGTTGCGAACACTCGCTGATGTGTCACAGTGCACAACAACAATAATATGAATAACAATGATGATGATGGTGAGGGCGACGACGATGATAATATTGATAATAATAATAATAATAATAATGATAACAGTAATGATGATGATAATAATAATCACCCCGAAGCTGTTGATCGTATTCATACAGCACTCATTATAGTTGCAGTGTTATGAAACGTCATAATTCATGTTGTAGGAAGCATTATAGAATTGTTGGTTCAGAAACAGACTGCAGCACTGGTTCAAACACAGACCGTAGCTAGAATCGTTCATACAGACAGAAAGGAGCAAGCGCTAAAAGTACAGACAGTGAAATAACAAAAGCTGTATAGCAGAACTTAAATCGAAAAAAAAATAAGAAGAAAGGCTGCAGTCGAGATCATAATACGCTCAGAAAGACAGAAGGGCTACAACAGATATCAGACAGACAGGGCTGCAGCAGAGTTCATACGGACAAAGGAATAGCCAAAGTTTGTTGTCGACTTCATACTGATGGCAAATAACGAAGGCGACAGCAGCAGCGTTCATAGAAACATGCATGTGACGTTCGGAAATCTTACCGAATCATCCCTGCCAAGACTAAACTCATCCCGACAGACATGAGACAAGGTCTTGAAGGAAACCTGCTGACAAGATGTTGCTGATGCACGCACGTATACCCCGAATAAGAACCCCACACCAACCAACAGGGGATCACACAGAAAATCAGTAGCGCACAGGGCGTGTTCAACGAAGCCAAGCTCCCCCACATTAGAAGCAACTGTGGAATTAAACGCGTGTGGCAAAATGGAAAAGCAAGTATGCACACTGTCGAACACAAGAACGGGCAACAGAAAGCTGTGCAGGGAGTGTGTGTGTGTGTGTGTGTGTGTGTGGCTCTGGGCGTGCACGTCACTCTCAGCACTGGGAGGTGATGCTGGCTGACGTGGACCTGTTCATCGAGGATGGGAACCACGTGCGAATATATCGATAAATGAATGAATAAATAAATAAATGAATAAAGACATAAATGAATGAACAAATGAATTGATAAATGAGATAAGATAAGATAATGTTGCTTATAGCCCAGCCGACCGCAAAGGGCCACATCAGGGCTGTCACCACGTTAATTGATAAATGAACTGAATAAATAAATGAAAATAAATAAATAGACAGAGAAATGAATAAATACACAAATAAATAACTGAATGACTACATGATAATGATCATCTGAAGATAGAGTGAAAGATGTAGAGGTTACTCGCAGTACGATGTTCAAAGAATAACTGGGGGAAAAACTATAAGCAATAAATGATGATGACATCAACAGTAAAAACAATAAGAATAAGCAGAGAGAGAGAGAGAGAGAGAGAGAGAGAGACAGAGACAGACAGGCAGGCAAACAGAGAGAGAGAGAGAGAGAGAGAGAGAGAGAGAGAGAGAGAGAGAGAGAGAGAGAGGCGGGGTAGGAGGAGGGACGCGGTGGGAGTAGGGGTATCTTCGCAGGACAGCACAAAATAAATGAATATTTGTAAACAATATGTGTGCACTATTGGCATGGATGGAGCAGCATGATCATTTTTCTAATAATGTTTGGAGAAGAAAGAAGCAACAGACTGCTGTTAGACTTTGTAACAACTGACAAATGGTCTCCTGTACTTTCCTTTCCTCTTCTTTCCCTTTTTACCCATGCTGTCTGTACTGACCATTATCAAACAAAGCTGTATGTCTTACATGACCATGAGGAGTGGATGGATATCAACAATCTGAACCAACATCATAAGAAAGGAAGAAGCCAACAAACTATCGCGCAATAGAATGGAGAATGCAGTGTAACACAACACGGTCAACCCACGGAAACTGTCTATCCCACCAACTTAGCGGCGGAATAAGGAATAATTCATGCTCTGATGTAAAGTAACACTATGGCTGCAGAAACAGTGGACGGATGAACAGTATCACCTGAAAAGGCGTTCGGATCCTATTGTGTTTATGGACGGATATGATCATAATTCATTTTTTTTAATCACAAAGAAAAACGTGGATTCTGCAAAGCAATTAACCAATGAACTAGGCAAAAAATAGTTTGGGGTAGAATATGTATAGCTTTTGCCATAATGACAAATACCATGCATTATGTGCCTTCATCATAAATGGACGGATGTGTTTTATTGATGGATTCTTGCAGAACCGATTTTCTATAAATAATAAAAATTTAAAAAAAAGCAACTGCAAAAGACAACATAACGAAATCACAGCATATACTGGGCGGATTTTAAAATGCTAATTTACATTCAGACTAAACACAAAACGAAAGAATCAAGCATATCAAAAATGCCTATCATGTGAATATAAACTTGTGAAAAAAAGATATCGCCAAAAACATTCAGCCAAAGAAAAGAAAAAGATAAATCGATTAAACGCTCATAGCACTAGTGTTAAAAAAAAATAAAAGAAAAAAAAAAGCACGTACAGTGTCCAGAATAGAGAACAAAAAGAAATACTTATCATACACCACTACATGTATTCAATCCTTTTTCTCAAGCACACACACACCGATATATATCACAGGTATGGATCATGCTATTGGCCAAATAAGGTACTGAGACCAACTACTATTGGATGCACACACGATTATTCATGAAAAAATAGAGGTACACATATCTCCAAACATTCATAAATGATTATGATTATATTGTACTGGAGCATGCAAACGTTGTAACCACTGTAACATAGAAGCAGTGCGACAGAACACAAGTGTTTCCTTTTGATTTGATTTTTTTTTGTACAGTGCAAAGTATAATTATGGCATAATTTGTACAGGCTATGAACACCACACATCCTGGTATGTACAACATCGTAGTACATGGTTCAATGAATCGTTACTGTACAATATTGGTGTCTTTTGGTGGGACAGAAGACTGGACATCATGCAAAATTCCACGACTTCACGGATAACTTCAAATCAACAAATATTGTAGTCGCTGGGGTGCATTCTTAATGTTTTTTACAAAGGTGCGAGCGGGCGCGCGCGCGTATTTGCCTCTGTGTTGTGTGTGTGTGTGTGTGTGTGTGTGTGTGTGGTGTGTGTGTGTGGAGAGTGAGAGAGAGAGAGAGAGAGAGCAGAGAGAGAGAGAGAGAGAGAGAGAGAGAGAGAGAGAGAGAGAGAGGACGACGAAGAAGAAAAATTTAAGTTTTAAGTTTACCCCGGTACTGAATGAAACGATCTCAGCTGAACTATAAAAAAAAAATTTAAAAAAAGTGGCGTGGCCAAGCTAACCGATTTGAAAACAATCCACCTTTCAACAGTCGCTCCCCTATGCCCGCCCCCCACCCCCCACTCCAAACTGCTCCTCCTTCTTCCCATCCCCCACACCTCACACAACCAAAGGGAGCCAACACGACACATACCATCTGATCTCCTGTCACCCCCCCCCCCCCCCCAAACAATCCATCAACCTTTCAAAGTCGTCTTCAGGCTCATTACTCCACTTTGCGTTCAGTGTGCTCCAGGAGCGAAAGCCACGGCTGGGTGCGACCTCGTTCTTTTAGCGCGCGAAGAAGCACGCCGCTTCTCCACCCCACCCCCTCCCCCTACCCACCCCCATCCACGCCTCTTCGCGAAGTGCACCACGTACAAGACTGACAGCGGACCGCGGCACGTTCACGTGAAAGCTTCTCCACTCTCTTGGAACCACGGTGTGAAAACGCTCCTGCCTTTTAGGACCTGCTCCAACCGCGCCTGGGTTGCCAGCCCGCGGGTTCTCGACGTCCAGTCCTGCGGCTGCCACCCTAGTCATCGCCGTGTGCGATTGATACACACCTGCTAAGTTTTTTTTTTTTTTTTTTTTTTTTTTTTTCCCCTACGGGAGATTTCCATCTACCACAAAACAATGCTTGATAATAAGTCCGATCGGGCGCTCAACCTGAAAACCGAGAGTCGCTTTCCTTTTGGAGGTGAACGTTTGGGTAGGTATCGAGGGACCCGAAGGGGCGTCTCAGGTGGTACTGACGTACGCCTGGGAGAGCCGAGGGTGGGGAAGGTGGGGGGGGGGGGGGGGGGGGGGGGGGGGGGGGGGGGGGGGGGGGGGGGGGTTTGCCTGGCTAAGTCCGTTAACAATGTGGTGGCGTCCATTCCATGAAGCGGGCAAATCGTTAATTTTCGACAGTTTTGATCAGAACGTGTCAGTTAAAAGCTTAAAGATCTGCACCGCTGTATTAACAGAACGACGATGTACTTGCTTCGTTTCGAACCACCGTCAGCTTCCGCGACTGGTAAAACCATACTACCACTGAAAATAATTTTCAATGTTTTTTTTTAAATTTTGTTTTACCTGACAGTTTACTTGTAGTACTAATGTTTGTGTCCTGGTGTTTAATCTGAAATAGAAATATTTTGCTGACGTGAAATTACGCTCTCCTTTCCCCAACAGAAGTGTTCAAACGACCGAAATATTGGACAATAAACACAAAGGAGTATGTGTGTGTGTGTGTGTGTGTGTGTGTGTGTGTGTGAGAGAGAGAGAGAGAGAGAGAGAGAGAGAGAGAGAGAGAGAGAGAGAGAGAGTGAGAGAGAGATACTATTAGCGCATTCTGCCTGTCTGTCTTCTGATGAGTCTTTCTTTCTCACTACTTAAACACATCCATAGTGTTCATCCATCCCTCCACATTTGGCATGGTGACTCTCTAGCCCATTGACAGATTAAGAGGGAATCACTTTTTGCTTAGACAGTCGCATTTCTTCGTGTTAGCGAAGAAGCGAAGCGTTTTTCGGAAATCGAAACGATCAAACGCAAACTCGCCGCTGAAGTTCATATAGATTAAAAGCACGTGCTTACTGTCTGCCAGAATGGCTCAGTCAGGAGAACGTTAGACTGAAGATCTAAAAGTATTTGTTCAATCCCGGGTTCAGACAGTCCCCCCCCCCCCCCCCAATGGGGTTCTTTGCGGGTCTAAAGCAAAGGAGGACAAGAGAGGTGGGGACGGCGGGGAGGGTGGGAGAAGGACGGGGAAAAGGGAGGGAGCTGGGGTCGCGCGCGCGCGCACTCACTAACTCACATGTCATCCTGTCTGATTTTCCGTTTTTCCTTTTGACATTAAAAATGTTGAACCCAACGTCAGTAAAAGTAAAGATGAAAACGAGAGTGGTCCATTTCAAGCAGGAGTTCATGGATCTGTGTGTGTGTGTGTGTGTGTGTGTGTGTGTGTGTGTGTGTGTGTGTGTGTGTGTGCGCGCGCGCGTGTGTGTGTGTGTGTGTCTGTGTGTGTGTGTGTGTGTGTGTGAAGAGAGAGAGAGAGAGAGAGAGAGAGAGAAGAGAGAGAGAGAGAGAGAGAGAGAGAGAGAGAGAGAGAGAGAGGAGAGAGTGCGCGTGCACATGCGTGCATACATATGTGTGTGTATACATGTTTTGTCTATTTGTCGTGGCTCGTTCTGTTTGTGCTTCACTTCGTCTGCATCACTTCCAATCTATCACAGTATCTGAATGCATACTGACTGAAACAGCTTACATAAAAAAAAAGCTATGGTTCCATTACTTTTGATTAAAAACCACACCCCAAAATACAAATTGAAAAACAAACATCACTTTCATACACAAACCATGGGAATGTTTGTTTTAAACACTTGTGTACAGGCAAGTTATCACAAAATACATGACATATTCTGCGTTCTATAAAACATTCAGATTCCAACCTTGTGAATGAAATATTAATTTCCTCTCTCTCTCTTTCTCTCTCTCTCTCTCTCTCTTACACACACACACACACCACACACACACACACACCTGGGGGGAAAATTGTCCCATTACTCATTAATCACAAGCCCTGACCTCATGCTGGTGTGTCATTTTTCAAGTTTTGCATGAAGCAGCATCCCAATAATCACAAATACAAGATACGAAAAAAAAGAGATTCGTTCTGTATATGAAAATAGCGCTTTCCCCATTTTGTTTCTTCATCAAACATTGATGACACAGTTCCCATTAGACCGAGCGTAACAGCACAATGTCAGAGGTAACGAAGCAGAGCAGCCAAATGATTTAGTATAATAGCTCTCTTTTAGTAAATGCAGCTTCTTTTTCCAGAGATGTTAAAGTACAAGCTGGTTGTGTCGTGAATCTGGTTTTCAAAGCTTTGTGTCATGTATTGTTATCAGCGTTTTTTTTCTCCTTTTTTTTCCCAATGCATTTTGATCAGCTTTGGTGTGTCGTTCTGTCAGGCCACGGTCAGACAATAAATCAGCATGAATTCTTCTTAATCTGTCTTTCGATGACATGTGAAGGGAAGGGCGTTTCGATACAACGTGGCTAAGAACAGAGCACAGAAGAACACTGATCGTGTGCTGTGGTTCTTATTCCACAGCTTCCCTACAACACAACGCCTTAAGGCGAAGACTGTGAAGACCTAAGCGATGGGATCGTGCATACATGTGATGGACTTTTTTTTTATTTGTACGATTCATTTAGTGTAGTCACAGCGTAAGCTGACCGTTAAAGTAGGGTCGCCTGGGGTTATGTCCTACGATTTTGTGCATTACGCAATTTCACCAACATTGCTTCTACTATCAGGCGGTAAAATGTCCGTGTACCTACTTAGCAGGCAAAACTGGAAAAGATAGGACTTTTATAAGTTTTATAAGTTGGAACAGAGGTAAGACAAAATAGGGGAAGTAGTAAAAGGTATAGAAATAAGAACGGACAGTTGGAAAAGACAAGTAGAAAAGAGGGGGAAAGTTACAATAAACTAGCGCTGGGAGGTCCCTGGTATCGCTCCATCGTCTTGTCAACTAGGCAGACGTTGTCTGCTATTTGTCCCAGTTCACTTTCTGATGGTCCTCTCTTTCTCCGGCTTTTACTCAGGGGCTGGGCTTTTTGACAGCTGCACTGCTCATAGCAGTTTCTTTGTTCTCTTAGAATGATGTCTACCTCAGAAACTTGTGCTAGTTACAGAAGTGACTGCTTACTTCTCTGTCTCGGTTAGGTGTGATAAGTGTTTATTTGTATATATTGTCTATTTCTATCCATTAATCATCTATTAATTATGAACAACGTGGTCCACGGAACATTATCCAAAGAAGCTAAACATTCTGCTCCGGTGACAATACGAAACGATCGACGACGCAAATTACACGTGCACCTATGGCCGTAACGACTCACAAAGTGACAAGATTTAGTCCTTTTGGGACACAACAGCGCATCACAATTAATTCCATGCCCCCAAAGGGCATGTCACGACATGACAGTGATGACAGTGCGACTGGCAACCATCGGCTCCAACAACAGTCGTGGGACAAACGTGGTGGTCATGATGAACTTCACGACCCGGAGGATGGACTCGGCAAGATTGTCTGCAGAACTCTTTGTGACCTGGAGTGATCGGTGGAGAATGCTTCCACACTTCTATCTTTGGTGGTGTTTTCTCAGCAGGTTACGATGACACTGGGTTTCAAGAATGTCCACAAACTCAGCACGTCCATCTCGACCTCCTCGCGTCATGAGGCTGATGAAATGAGGAGAACGCTTCCGCATGCCGCGCGTTGTCGCGGCTGACCTTTCGCTACTGCTGAATGAATTCTCCTGGAGTGTTGATTACATGCGACTGGATTCTGTGAGTATACGTAGACGGGACGTGCTTCTTTTTTTTAAATAATTTTTTTCTCTCCCTGATCGTTGGAAAGCTAAACGAAGCCAATAGGATTCACCTTCTGGCATTTCACATGAGCCAAACGTTTTGGAATAACTCATCAGTTTTGACAGAAACACTTGGACTGTTTGTACGGACTAGGAATGAATTTTGATGTTAACAGCGGACGAAGGGGTTGGGGAGAGGAGGGGTGAGTGGTTGGGGAGAGGAGGGGTGAGGGATGGTGAATGGACAGCGACAGACATTCTGGGTGGTTTGATGTTTTACTCTCTCGATGACCAAGGCAAGATGAGCTTAATTATATCTATTCGACATTGCTGTATTCCGGTTAGGTAATGAAGTCACCTGACCGCCTCAATTTCCAGGGGCAGACAATCGACATGATATCTTCCAGGACTTCCGCATGTTCGTCAGGAGTTGAAGCCAAGACCCGCATGTCGTCCACTGGAAGCCAGCCAGCACACAAAAACCCGGAATATTCCTTTGTTGTAACAGTATCTTCCTGGAGAAGAGGAACTCAATCTCTCAAACGTCCAGTTTCGCTGTTTCTGCGAGGAATCCCATCCACCCCCTCACCCGAACACCCGGCCCTACAGTAGCTCATCAGAATACTCCACGCGATACTGAAAAGCGGGAATGTCTTCGTCCTCCTCCAGGTCGTGCACCATGAGCGTGAAGTAGTAGGTGCCTTCCTCGGGCAGGTTGAGGTGGAAGGTCTCGGCATTGTCCATGTTGCGAATCTCCTGGTCGATGTTGAAGACGAGGGCGTCCGCGTCCTGCGGAGTCCCGGGGCCTATGTACTCCAGCTGGGGACTAACGGCCACGTTCCTGAGCAGCACCGTGATGCTCAGTCTGCCGTCGTACGACCTCAGCACCGACTTCATGTTCAGCGGGCGGATGTTGAAGGCGAACATGGTGGGCCAGGTCTTCAACGTGCCCTCAAAGTCGCTCATGGACAGGGACTGGGTCATCAGCAGCCAGCGCTTGTCCCTGGGAAGTGCGACAGCCGCATCTCGTCCGGAGGCGTCATGAAGAAGTGCTCCACAAAGAACTTGCTGGGAAGAGCCCCGAAACCGGCGTCCAGGAAGTGGTAGTGCCCGCCCAAGAGCACAGCGTTCCAGGAATGTCTGAAGTGGCTGTTGCTGCTGTTGCCGATTGGAGTGCCTGGTCTGTAGCCCGGTCCCTTGGCGTACCCTCGATCCGTTCGCATTTCAAGCCTGCCGCCCTGTGGGGGACACACAACAAGATCATATACAAACGTCACAAACAGATGTCACATACAAATGTCACCCCGATTTTCACCTGTCATATCTAACAAACAAGCAACAAAGAATACACACATCATATTAAGGCAACGAAGAATACATATACAAAGTCACGTAAAAAGGTCACCCCGATTTTCACCTATCATACTAACAAACAGGCAACAATACACACATCATATTAAGGCAACGGAGAATACATATACAAAAGTCACGTAAAAAGGTCACCCCGATTTTCACCTATCATATCTAACAAACAGGCAACAAAGAATACACACATCATATTAAGGCAACGGAGAATACATATGCAAAAGTCACGTTAAAAGGTCACCCCGATTTTCACCTATCATACTAACAAACAGGTAACACAACAGATACCATACCAAGGCAACAAAAATACACCGGGACATTTCAAAATGACATGAAAACTGTGCGTTTATCCAAGAGACAATTCAATTCAAGCAAATGGATCGATTTATGTGTCGTGGAATGTAATTAATTACGGACTATTTCCAGGTAAAATTAAAAAAGTACCCGTTTCTGAGAGTCAGACAGTCGACTATACACTAAATCGTGCTGGTTGATCGCTTCCTAATCTATCTTTTTAGCGGGTGTGCCTGTGTGAGGGGGGGGGGGGGGGGAGGGGGAGGTAGAGGGAGTGGAGGGAAGTTTCATACGAAACACGCTATTGCACTAAACCAAACTGTGAATGTGTGCAGCTTGTCTGATCATCTCCGTAATTACAAGGTACTGGAGCAGATACCGACTTTGTGAGTCATCCATCCATTCCGTTCGTTCGTTTCCGAAAGAGAGGAAGGTAAGGTTGGAGAAACATCAACTTCTCAAACACTGACCGCGCTTTATTACTGCCAACAACCTACGTCCAGTCAGTCTGGACCCCACCCCCACCCCACCCCTCCCTATACTGCCCAACAGAAGAAGACCCTGGCGGTCAGCCGGGCATTATCTAACATCACGAAACGAAAACTAACCTGGCCATCTCTTGATACAAGGTGGCGTAGCAAATCCGTCCCTCGGACAGCTGCCGCAGCTTCCCCGTCGGGGAGTTGGCCTTGGCGCTCTTGCACTTGGCGTAGTAAGGCAGGCTTT
>CM031604.1:57185558-57235575 GCA_018398815.1 Conus ventricosus | reverse complement strand
TACCCCTCAATTTTACTCTCTCTCTCTCTCTCTCTCTCTCTCTCTTTCTCTCTCTCTCTCTCTCTCTCTGTGTAACAACGACAAAGAAACCAGATTTCCTGCACTTGTTTCCCTTACTATATACTTCTTATTTCTTCCCAGTATACACAATCAAGTAAAACCCTCAAAAACAAACAAAAAAAAAAAACAATTTATTCGTGACTGATCTTACACTGAACGTCAAGACACGTGTTTCAAAAGTGGCCACTCAGTCGAGCTTCTCGCTGAGACAAGACTCATGCCTTGATGGGACTCTGGTTTCGGTTCTGTGGGTGCAGTGGCCACTCAGTCGAGCTTCTCGCTGAGACAGACTCATGCCTTGATGGGACTCTGGTTTCGGTTCTGTGGGTGCAGCTACGGGAGTGCTGCTGTGTGCTTCATCATTTTAAGTTTATACTTAAAAATTTAATGGACGCACATCCGGGCTCTGCTGTCGCACATTCCAAGTCACAACATTTTTCTCTAGAAGTAACATCAGAGAAAAAAAAAGAACGAAAAAAAAAAAAAAAAAGAAGAAAAACCTAATGATATCCACCATCAGCAGTTAAGCTCAGCCGGCTCACGTTTTCAAGAGCTCTTTAATACGTTTCAGCTGTACCACTTCGCGGGAAACCCCTTCCGTAAATCAAGACAGAAAGCAGGAAATGGGGCGGAGAATGAGAATGCAGGCAGTCCTTGTCAGGGTAAAGTCATATCGGCTGTTGACCCGCCGGCTTTCTGTAATCCTCCGCTCTGAGGGATGAGAAGGGGGCAAATCACGGCTTTCAGCCACCCGCGATACCGTTCAGCACCTCTTTTGGACACCATAAGCAGTCCTCAGTTCTACCCCTCTTCCCTGCCGAGGCTCGAAAAGCTAGAACGTACACTGTATACGAAATCTCCATTCTGCTTATCTTGAGCCGATCTCCGGAAGGGGATTCAATGAGCTGTGTGAAACCTTGACCCCATGTGGCAAAAGCATGAAAATAATGGCCTCGGGGAGAAGAAACGAAAAGCGAACGTTTTTTTTCTCCCGTACACTGCAACAAACATGTGAAAATGTTGGTACACAAAGCGGCTAGCCACACTGTCCATGGGGAGTATTTGGTTTCTCAAAGAGTTAAAAAAAATGTTGTAGACAATGTAGAAGTATGTGAATATCTTGCTCCACTGACAAAACTTACTCTTGGCACCGTGCATTTTAGTACAGTTTTGCACTTGCGACAATCCAGCCCAGCAAAGGAAAGTATATTTTCTTACCCTTTCATACCCTCTAATTGGTGCCGACGCAGCTCATTCTAACCCCCTTCTTTTGCAACCCGTCAAGGCCAGTGCTGATGCCGTCCAAGCATCCTCACTCCCCATACTGAAGGCGGGTAGCCAAGGGGCCCATCACCAGAGAAGACTCCGCACTGTTGCCGAGTCAAATCGCTGGTGCCCAATAGCTTTATCACAACGTAACAACGTGCTGTTCATCACATTTAGGTTTAACATGCAGGCCCACCAAAGATAATTACTATGCCAGGAGATGTGGGTTTGTGGAGATCTAACACTAAAGTGGCACCATTAAAATGACAATACGGTGAGAGGGGGCATCGAAAATGAGAGATTTTACGTTGGGATCCTGCGGGATTTGAACTCGTCCTAATATGACTACGAACTCAGCGTTCTACCATTGAACTGACCAGGATCCTGGAAACCTCCCACCAAGCCTTCTACTGACTACATTTGCTTCGTCGCGAAACCAAAAGTGAGTACCGTCATGGGTTCTCTACTGCCCCACCACCCCCCCCCCCCCCCCCCCCCCCAACCCCATCCTCTGCTCACCAACCTTTCCGACCCTTCCCCGTCCAACACCTACACCTCTTTTTCCTCCCCTCTCACTCATTCCCTTTGGTCTTCCTCGTCCGAATTAATATCCCAAGACCAAAGACCTTGACACCACCAACTCAAAAAAAAAAAAAAACCACAAGGGGAAAAAGAAAAATGAAAGTGTAATCATTGTCATAAGAATAAGTTCAGATTCTTTGGCACCAGTTCTTTGTGCAAGACTGAAAGCAACAACCGAGCGGAAACGAACTGAGATGACGTAACAGAGAAACGACTGGTCGAGACACCATCACAGGGTTGCACACTGCGCTTTATTTCATAGCATATATCACGGAATTAACCAGACTCGAAGGAGACAGACGGCGGCACTATTGGTCAGGAAAACGGAGCAACGCATTGAAACGGGAAAAATGATGGAACTCGACAGTACAGTCTAAGTATTTCCATTCGAGTCCTCGGAACTCTCAACTGTGGACTGGAACTGGTAAGGTCGGACTATTTCCAGTGGTGTATATGGGCTTCAGACTGGATTTCTCAAAGTCAGGTCCAACATTGGCTAAGCCATCATGGAAACTAATCAGAACAACGACAACGAAAAAGTCCTAATTCGATAAACTGGACAGAGATTTTCTTTGGCTTTTAAACACCTCCTCACACAAAGCAGTTTTTGTGTGTTTCTTTAGACATCCTAAGCTTTTAAATCATATTTACCAAAACCTACAAAGTCTAAATATCTTACTGGTAGTTTTCAAAACACACACACTAGCACACTAGGACTGTCTACAGTTGAGCAGTCGGGTGTTGTCTTTTAATGGTGAAGAGCGTTTTTCAATGTCATGACCACATACAACATAGATACGTGAAAAGCGGCTGATTCAAGTTTACACTTTAAAGTTTTTAAGAAAAATAAAGAAGACGGAAGAAAAAACAGGTTTGTGCCAGTAAAGTATTAGCGATCTTGGCAGATTCATATTTGCCGGGGAGGGGGGATACAAGTTTAGTTATTGATACATAGTCTAAGTCATTGCTCTTTTCTGAGTCATTGATACATAAGTCTAGCTTCATTGACGTAAAGCGCATACCATTAGTTTTGTCGATGACAGGAAGGAGAGAGCGACAGCGAGAGAGAGAGAGAGAGAGAGAGAGAGAGAGAGAGAGAAGGAGAGGGTGGGGTGGGGTGGGGTGGGGTGGGAGGAGATTTAGAGACCCGACAGACCAGATTAGAGGGTAGGCAGTGGAAGCGGATCGGGAAGAGAATTAAGAGGCGTGTCTTATTACAGTACGTTCTCTCTGTAAGTTGAAGTAATAACAGCAGTCATCGGCTCTACTGTGACATTTATGCACGGGTCATGGTCAGTGGGTTCCGCTAAAAGCTTCGGGCGCTGACACCACTGTCCTAAGCATGTTGTTTATAGCAGGATAAACCACTCAGTCCACGTCATAGCTGAACAGACGTCACTGAAGTCATGACCACCGAGATCAGAAGAGGAGAAAAAAAGAGAATGGGGTAGACAGAGAGAGAGGGAGGGGAGAGAGAGAAAAAGCGAGCGGGACAGAAAGAGGGAGAGAGAAAGAGAGAGAGAGAGGGGGGGGGGGGAGGAGAGAGAAGCACAATAGCTAGGAAATAAAAGAAAACAATTTTCTGAGGTTGAAGAAGAAGAAGAAGAAGAAGAAGAAACAATGCTCAATCTGAAACTTCTTCAGCAGAGACTACTTTTCCAAGTCTCATCAGAAGTGGAGTGCCAATACGAATTTTATATCAGACTGTGCACATTCTCTTCATCACAGACACGGGAATCATCATCTTCCCTTTTAGTGAAGAGTGTTCAAATTCTGACAGACAGACACAGACAGACAGACAGACAGACAGAGAGAGAGAGAGAGAGAGAGAGAGAGAGACGGAGACAGAGACAGACAGACAGAGAGAGAGGGGGGGGGGGGGGGGGGGGGGGGGGGGAGAGAGAGAACGAACCACAGAATGTTTATAAGACCGCCTTAATCACTTTACGTGTTCTGTCTGACTTTCTATTTATTTGTTTGTTTGTTTCTTTGTTTGAGAGCGTTCAAATGTAGCTCATTTTACGAAGTGTGATTCAGTTTTCAGCCCGCGTTACCCGTACAAAGGACGAGGACTTTAGTCAAAAAGCTCTTCTGTTCTTCTTCACATGTGAATACAGTAACACAGTGGTCAGACCACTCGCTGCCAGCAGTCGAGATAAGCACGACCGGGCGTGGTGACCGGGCGTCCTGGCTTGAACACTTCCACCCAAGTACACCCACCTGTCAATGTGTACTGTTCCTCTTCTTCTTCGTCTTCTTCGTCAGACTGCTTATGTAGCTCCTCTTCTCGGTTCAAGACCAAAGTCTGGTCGTTTACACATCGGGCTGCCTACGTGGGAAGAGCCATCCAAAGAGATGCCTGCTGGCGTTACATTCAGTCGTTTCCTGTGTCATTCTGTCGAACGTCAATGACTCTGTTTTCACACATTCTTTCGCTTTTTCACGGAAGATGCTCGCTATGTGTATACGTGTCATCATACCAACGGCCAAACTGGCTTCCTTTTCCCAAAGTTGGACATAAGATGTTATGCGTGCGACAGATTTTACGTGTGCAGTCACACATGGAACCTTGGTTTATTTTCTCTATCAAAGAACTTTCTGGGGGAACTCAGTTAGAACCAATATAAACTTCGAGGGGGAAATTCCCCTGTACCGAAACGGCCCGGTAGAGAATCGAACCCGCGACCCCAGGATTACCAGGGTAATGAGTCCGGCGCTCTACCAATTGAGCTATTCCGGCCCCCTACCTCTTTAGGTATAGGAAAAGTACAGCAGTGGAAAAGAGGAGATGGACAATACTCTCATAACGTTGGTCCCAAACGTTTTTGATCTATCACCTAGCTTCCATTGATCGTTCATTGCCACTCTTCTCCATTATCACCTTGTAACCAACACCATCCATATACTACAATGAATACCTTGCGTCTGTCGGCGTTTTTACTAGCCACTCGCTGGCGTCAAGAAAGTCTGTGTGGTGGCAATAAGAGCATAAAGCCTCGTCTCCGAGGAGTTCGATCCATCACGTGCAAAAGGAGCGAGTGTATTCACCGAGTTTACCCATGAATTCCTCGGCATTGTACACGTAGGGAAGCCCCTCCGCCCCCACCACACCACTCCAACCTTCGCCCCCCCCCCCCCCCCCCCCCCCCCCCCCCCCCCTACGAACCCTCTTGTTTGCAAACGGTCACACACTGCTGACAACGGATTAGAGATCTGATCTGTATTGACACTGGAGATCGATCCATTTCGGCCAGCGGGGAATAAGTCCAGCGCCGGACCCGATCTATATCAAAAGCGGTCGTGGGGTCTGGGAGAGGTCCCGGGTGAAGTGACAGGCAGCCAAATGTCCGGGCAGGCCGCCGCATGCATTCCTGCTGCATGATATCAGCAACTTTTCAGAGGACAGGTTCAAATGCCGCTCCGGGCTGTAGCACCGCGGACACGTGTGTCTACTTGCGAAATAGCTATGATTCACTGGCACTGCGGACACATTTGTCTGCTAGTGAAATGGCTATATGATTCACGCGCGCGCGCGCGCGCGTACACACACACACACACACACACCACTCTCTCTCTCTCTCTCTCTCTCTCTCTCTCTCTCTCTCTCACTCTCAATCCCCTCCATGCTTCTTTCACTTCATTTTTCTTGCGGACAAACATTTCGACAAATTAAAGTATTTTTCGTTGTCTTTTTAAGTCGACATTAAAAAAAATGTGCTAAACTAATTTACAGATTTGCTTTAAGCACTTTTCCACAGAATAACCCTTCCGATGATGTATACTAGATACTATCTCTTGACGAGCTTGGTTCACTTGTCTGCAATGAACTATCTTCTTCTGCATCAGCTATCAGAAGAAAGGGGGGGAAAAGGAGAGAGAAACAAACCAAACAGAAAACGGCCAGAGAATGGCAATAACAAGCCTATGAATTAGGATGTAGGCAAGCAACAATGCACCAAGAGTGGACAAAAAATAGCCTTTCCATTCCCAAGGACAATACTTTTAACCCAGAATGCCTTCTGTCCCCCAGTGTCCGGAATCCCCCCCCCCCCCCCCACACCCCCGGCCTCCAACTCCCTCCCCCATCCTTCCCAACCCTTTCTCCCAAACCATTCATCCCCTCTTCCTACCCTGTCTCACACACAAATGAAGAAAAGAAGAAGAAAAAAAATCTCATTACACGGTGAACGCCCGTCGACAAAGACGGGATTCTGGGGACATAAATCGACACAATCGGCACTTTTTACTTCAGTCCTCCCCGGGGAGGACTAGGTCAAATCGATTTCTGGGGGGGCTGGCTTTGTGCTCCAAGTGCCAAGAGTGAAGCTCGGGGAGACAGGCCCTCCTGGTGCCTCACTGACAGCACCCACCCCCTCCCTCCACCCCATCCCTACCCTCCTTTCCCC
Organism: Conus ventricosus; assembly: GCA_018398815.1. Classification (NCBI taxonomy): domain Eukaryota; kingdom Metazoa; phylum Mollusca; class Gastropoda; order Neogastropoda; family Conidae; genus Conus; species Conus ventricosus. The sequence continues at coordinate 57,229,261 of CM031604.1, read as the reverse complement.
CTCGGCACCTCTTCTCGTGGTCTCCTCGCGATGACGTCCGCTGGCTGTGTTCCTCAAAGACTTCCTTTTCTTCGCGCGGGGACTCTTGTGTCTTATATTGTTCATTCATTTATTTATTCATTTACCGAGCCGTAACACGTGAGCGTCGTGGATTAGCCCACACGCAGTGACGTCTCCTTAGATGGAACTGAAACCCTCTCCTCCTCCCCTCTCTCTCTCTCTGTCTCTCTTAAGCACTCTGTTGAGGTTGTGATTAGATTCTTTGCGCACGGTTGGGACTCGATTTTCCTGTCTCCGCGCCCTCTCATCATCGCCACTTTGAAACACAGTGAGACTCTATCCCCTCCAGCTCGTCTTCTGTTGACCTCTCCCCCGGTTGCTGTACACTACCCTCTTTATTTGTCCCTCTCTGCCTTCAAAAGACACCCCTTGTCAGCACTTTTGCCTTTGTCATTTTGTGATGAAGCAAATGCTATCCTAGCGGTTAAAGCCAACCTTTGTCACCACTTTTGCCTCTCCTCATTTTGTGAAAGAAGCAAATGCTATCCTAGCGGTTAAAGCCAACCTTTGCCACCACTTTTGCCTCTCCTCATTTTGTGATGAAGCAAATGCTATCCTAGCGGTTAAAGCCACCCTTTGTCACTAGTTTTGCCTCTCGTCATTTTGTGACGAAGAAAATGCTGTCCCCGAGGCTATAATATTATACAAAGCGAGCTAGTATTGCAGGTAGTTAGCTCTGTTAGGCCAATTTTTCGCGGCAAAAGCAATGCAATAGACATTTTATGTCTCCAGTAGACAGCGCCGAGTTGTTTCTACCTCGATCTTACTATTCCACGGCCATATCCAATGACCGTCATGGACAACAGCAGTAGTAATGGCGCCGGACGGGATCCCAGTTGAGTTTGACATGGAGTACAATAACTCTTGCCAGCTACCTACTCTGTCTCCGAGTCTTTGCAGCCTGCTCAACTAAGAAGTGAAGTGAAAGAGAATAGTTGATGTTAAACTTCATACTATGACAAAAAAGGTCTACTTCGTAATGTGGCTATCACAATACAGTAAAGCTTTCATACAATAAAATGAGTCTGTGGGTGTCTCTATACGGTAAAGGCTTTATACTATAAAGACAGGTATAAAGGTGCCTTTATAGAATAACACCTAATACAGTTAAGACGGCTATGTGGATGTCTTTATTCAATAAATGACTCCATGCAATAAAGACGGAATACATCCATCTATGTATATGTGACAGTACAGAATGCCCATATACTTCATACGATATAAAAGGGCATCTCGATCGGCCGAACTATAAACAACATACAATAATTATTCTAACACCAAAAATCTGTGTCTGGATGTCTCTATACAGTAAAGACTTCATTCAATAAAGTCAGGTATGTGGGCGTCTGTATACAATAAAGATGTAGTACAATAAGTGTGGTTTAAACAGCAGATGTTTCATTTCATGCAATAAAGACGGAGTCTATCATAGATGTCTACACAGTTCAGACTTCATACAATATCGACAGAATCTGTGTGGGTGTCCATATACAGTAAAGATTTCATACAAAACAGAAGAGCATGGAAATGTCACCATACAGCCACGATTTCATACAATGGGCACGGATTCTACAAGGTTCATACAATACAGACGGGGTCTACATGCGAGTATCTCTGTACAGTAAACGTTTCATAATATGAGAACAGAAATCAACTTGGGAATAAAGACCTCTAACACTAAAGATGGGGTCTATGCGAGTGTATCTAATACAGCAACGACTTCATGCAATTAAGTGGATGTCTCTATACTGTAAAGATTTCATACAAAAACAACCCGAGGTCCACTGGGTATCTCTGTACAGAAAAGACTTCATGCAAAAATATGGAGTCTTACGTGGGTGTCCTCATACATTATTGACTGCCTTCAGCAAAGTCTATGTGGGCGTCTATATACGGTAAAGACTGCATTCTGCAAATGAAGAGTCTACGTGTGTGTACATGGTACAGACTTCATAAAGAAGGGAGTATCTGTGGGTGTACAATGACAATTACTTCGATTAATGACAGAGTTTGATTGTTCTTCCAAAGAGTGAAAACTGCAAACAGCAAATATGGAATGCTTCTATCTACTGGAGACCAGACTCCGTAAGGACAGTGTGTATATTGATATTCCTGTTCCTTTAAAAACTGCTTACAATAAATTCAGTGTATATAGGTGCTTCCACGCAGTAAAGACAGCATACCGTCTCTAGTCAGTACAAACTGCATACATGAAATTCAGTGTAGACAGGTATCTCTATACAGTAAAAACTACAGACACTAAAAATAGTGTAAACATGTGTCTGTTTACAACAGCTACTGAACAGACGGTGTGTATTTAGGTATACTAATTAAAAAGAAATTTATAAAAGACGGCAGACAGTAAAGGCAGTGTGCATACAGGTATAAATGCACCTTAAAGACAGCTTACGTACAGCTGTTTCAACACAATAAGGACTGCATACAGTATGTATAGCTGTCTCTACACTGAAAAGACTACGTAGAGTAAAGACACGGTACACTGCTGTGTCTGTATTGTAAACAACGGCTGGAGTCTGTTATACGTGTTTCAGTAAGTAAACACCGCATGCAGTAAGATTAGCCCCACGAGCTGCTCCTTTGGAGCCCGCTGACGTCGTCCGACTGTTCCAAAACAACCGTACCATGACGGGGCGGGCGGTATATGTACGCACGGCTAAGATCACCTCTCCAGACAGGTGCCACAACCGTGTCCACCCAAGCAGCTGACGACAGGTGCAACGTTCCACCAACCCTTTTCACCCTCACTACAGCTTTACCCCCCCCCCCCCCCCTCCACCGCCACCCCAACCATAGGGCATCCAACCGGTTCTCAACAGGTGGCAATGCACACACTTCAGGGGGTGTTTCAACGCGGGTGTCGAAGTGTAAAGTGGAAGACGAAAAAAGGGCAGATAAGTGTTCTGTCCACTTCTACTTTTCTTCACAAACACACTCAAGGTTCCAGACAATGCGTTTCATATATTACCCTGTATTGTGCTATCAACCACCCTGCAAGACTGTTTCGACGAGGCTGTTAGCTTTCCACAGCAAAGTGGAGAAGACGAAGAACAAGAACAAGAACAAGAAGAACAAGAATTGTTAGACAAGGAAAATGTTCAACCTTTTTTCAATTTCTGTTTTTCTGCCATTTAAGTCCGCGCTCTCTTGATGCATTCTGCCCGTCTACCTTGACATTCAGACAGCTATACTTCGTTTTCGGGGTTAACTTTGGGAGTTTGTCTCAAGTCGTCAGCCACTGGGAAGACATAGGCATGATCTGGACGACAGTCGCAAGAAATCATCCGACCAAATGTTTTTGTGTGTGCATCATTTTCAATGGATTCCATTCTTTTTACAAACTTTCCTTCGTATATTAACGTCCAGAAATGCTGAAATGTTTTCAACAGCTCAGCATTTTGCTATTAAGAAATAGCTTCTGATGTGTGTGTGTGTGTGTGTGTGTGTGTGTGTGTGTGTGTGTGTGTGAGTGTGTGTGTGTGTGTGTGTGTGTGTGTGTGTGTGTGAGAGAGAGAGAGAGAGTGTGCGTTTGTGTGTATGTCTGTGTCTGTGCGTGCGTGCGCATGCGCGCGCGCGCGCGTGTGTGTGTGTGTCTGTATGTGTGCGTGCGTGCGCGCGTGCATGTGCATGTGTATATGTGTGTGTGCTTTTTTTCTTCTTTACTAAAATTTGTTTATATTTGTGTTTTTTTATGGGAGAAAAGTTAGCTTGTTGATATAGGTATGGTTGACTGATTCTTCACTGCAACAAGAACAATGACATAACAAATATTGGGAGTTTGGGAACAAAACAACAACACATAATCTACTTTTGGAAAATTGGGGAGAAAAACTACACTGTATAAAACTGAAGATGGAACTATGATCTGCTTTCGCTTCAAACACACATTGCACATTACTCCACACGCTCGCAGCACATACTACAGCATACAAACACACCCTTATACAAACATGTACTGTGGTCCGCTAAATCTTAAGGGGGCGAGGGGGGGGGGGGGGGGGGGAGCGGGAAGGCAGATCGTCAGAAAGAGATCTCGAAGCGGTGATCATCATCCTAACTTGGTGGGCCGGGGAAACAAAGTCATGCTAAAAACATCGCTGTCAACGCGGGCACCCGGTCTGAGCGACCATCTGCAGGCCTTGAACCTAATGAAGGAGTCGGCACATGTTGACATAGCAGTTCCTTGCGCGGCTTGACTCTTAACTGGCAGCTCCAATGCCCCCTGCTGAGCCTCCCCTGTCTCTTTGTCTGGGCCCCTGGGGGACTCGCCCTCGCTAATCACCGTCCATTCGTCCTCTCGCAGGGTCTCTCCACACCACATCTCCCAGTCACCACCCCACCCCCGGGGGGCAGTGGTCGGTCATGGTGAGGGTGGCTGAGCTCCTCAAGGACAGGGTCTGTTGCAAGGAACCATTGTGTGTGGGGGAGGGGGTACCGGACAGTCAGCAAGATCCGGGCGGAGGAAGAAAGGGCGTGTTCTTTTGTCAGCCTCTCCACCTGTACCCGGCTTACACAAAATGGAGATGAGAGGGTGTAGATGAAGAGTAGGTACAGGCTGTGGGGGTCATCCGAGACAGAGAAGGGGGGGGGGGTGTAAAGGGGGGGGTGGAAAGATGGCGAGGATCTCTTTCGTTGACCAGACGAAAAAGCGGGGACGAATATTGCGTTTTGTTTGGGATTAACGCCAACTGCGACAAAACATGACCTTGGGCTGAAATATCTATTGTCGCAGCTTCAAGTCACCAGCAACGTTAACTCATAGGATGAAAGAAGTGCATGCACGGCCGTTTCCCACCATCTCGCTACGTGCTCAGACTCGCCTCCGTCTCCAGGGTATTAAGCATTCTTCCGAAAGAGTGACAACTATAATACAAAAAACCTTCCAAGGCCGGAGATATTATCCTCGTTTCACTGTACTACACAACCGTTAAATATAAGCCGCAAGGTCACGTCCGTGTTCAAAGCTGACGGAGCTATAGATCATGGCATACATCTCTGCCCAAATTCCAACAGGACTCGTTCATATAGCAATCATCTATGCGATGTCGAGCAACTCCCGAATGAGTTGATCGGTCCTTTCGGACGAAAGCTCTTTTGTGTAATGTTTAACACGATTCAATAATCCGCTGCGATATTCAGAATATGACACAAAGTCATAGTCGTTCTACCTAGTCATTCACAAAGTCATTTCCAAACACAGCGGTAAGTCTGTGACGTTATACGAATCTCTCGGTCGTCTAAATGGTCCTAAAAGCGTCGAGCTGATTTGGGCGGAGGATGGGGATTTCACTAGAAAGAACACGGCTGTCATCCCACCGAGATCCTAATCTTTCAGCTACGTCCATAGTCTACAGCGGGCGTGGTGATTCTAAAATGCTAACGGCTAGCAAACCACGGTCATCCACTTGGAAACCGAGTGAATAAATCCAGTCTTAGCGTACTATCTCCAGATACGTGGAATCAAAGGTATAGCTTCGCAGAAATAACGTAGAAAGGCTGGCGTTGCTGTGTGATTTAGCCACGCTCTGGATTTGCTTGTTTAAACAAATTTTGTTTACCCTGTGACGTGTAAATTTGTGTGAGGATCTTGGGAAAAACAACTGATCGCCCGTTGTGGGGGGGGGGGGGGGGGGGGGGGGGGGCGGTTACTGTTTACAACACTGTCGCCCTGCTGAAGATTGTTTATAAGCCGCAGATATTTAAAGATTTACAGATGCAAGTATAATGGAATACGTATTCCCTAACGAGTGTAGAATAAGCAAACAGATCTCTAGCCGATACAAAAAAACAAAACAAACAAAAACCCAAATCAAACAGAAATGAAAATAAAAGGGGTCAGACCACAAAAACTACTCGCATACATGCACATACGCATACACGCAAGTACACATATGCATCTACACACGCATGCATTTATTCGTTCACTTGAGCAAAAAGATCACACAGGGAGAAAGAGAGAGAAAGCGGGACACACACACACACAGAGGCAAGCGCGCGCGCGCGCACGCATCTTGTGATTCAACGAAAACCACACTGTCTCCTCCTCTCTCTAAAACGCTCTTTACACCCCACACTCATTCTTTCTTTCTCCTGCTGTCTCACCTATGCCCTATCCCATCCGCCCCCACCCTCCACCCACAACATCCCCAGTGGCGTTACTCCAACGCCGCTCTTCCCGGCTCCTACAAGGGTTTATCCTGTTACAGCCCTTATCGCAGTCCACAAGGAACAGCTAATATCAAGTCATCACGAGACAGTCCGGCGAGAGTTCTGATCAAACTTGTCAATGCTGGAGGCTTTGACACGAACACGATTTCAACAGTTATGCACGTGGGAAGGAATTCAAATCTAACATCACAAGACCCAGGCTTGAAGGACCCAAAAAAACTCCATCTTTTCATAATATGATGATTAGTGTGGATGAAGATCAGGAGCATCAGTTCCACGCCGATCTGAGACTACATGGCAAGACTTCCTTTCGTAATCTATGCCGCGTCACCTAGTCCCGAGTGATACAGACCCCTGCAGTGTTGGCTAGGAAATTGAAACATTCTCGGGGACACACATCCCTTTCCTTAATGCTATGTCCCAGCTCTCCACTTTTCCTCCAAAATCTGCTCCTGCCGTTTGTGAGAGTTGAAAAACCACCCGTTGATGTCATGTCCTTTCTCGCAACCCCCCCCCCCTCCCCAACACACACACCGCTCGAGTGCGCGCGCGCACGCACACACACACACACCGCTGGGGTGCAAACACACACGCGCGCGCGCGCACGCACACACACACACACACACACCTCTTGCGTGCACACACACTCCACCCATACTCCCCTCACCTACCCAATCCCACCTCATCTGCACCCCCCACCCACCCATCCTTACCTCATCTCCCCCCCCCCAACACCCCCCCCCCCCCCTAACGCGCACACACACACACACACACACACACACACACACACACACACACACACCCTCACCTGTAAAATCTGCTCCAGCATTTCCAGGGAGGTGGAGATCCACTCGGTCTGGGTGGTGAGGTCCGTGTCGGTCTCGCGCGTGGCCTCGGAGCTGGAATAGCTGGCCGAGCACGAGGAGACGACGATGCCGCTGTCCGGACGGGACTTGCGGCCTCCCTTGCTGGTGCTGCAGCGGCTGCTGGAACTGCTGGCCACGGCGCTGGTGGGGTGGGTGTTCGTGATGACACCCGCCGCCACGCTGCTTTCCTTCTGCGTTGGAAGAAAAAGAAATAAATGTCCGATTCGGGTCTTTCTTTTCTTTTTTCTTGTTTGTTTACGCCTGTTGTTCTTTTTTCATTACATATACCATTTTTTTAGGGGCTGGGGGTTGGGAGTCCTTTTCTTCTTCTTCTTCATCTTCTTCTTCTCCCTCTAAGTCTGTTTTTTTTTTTCATCTTTTCTTATTCTAAGCATTTAGGGGTTGAGGGTCCTTTTCTTCTTCTTTTTCTTCTTCTTCTGCTTCTCTCTCTCTCTCTCTCTCTCTCTCTCTCTCTCTCTCTCTCTCTCTCTCCAAGGACAGACTGGAAGAATAGGGTTTACCTGAAATTGTAATCCATAATCGTATAAAGGTTTTCTGAGTTCTCTCTGTCTCTGTCTATCTGTCTGTCTCTCTCGCCAAGGACATATTGAAAGAATAGGCTCTGCCTGACATTTCAATCCTTGATCGAATAAAGTTTTCTGAGTTCTCTCTCTCTCTCTCTCTCTCTCTCTCTCTCTCTCTCTCTCTCTCTCTCTCTCTCTCTCTCTCTCTCTCCTTCTGCTTTGGGCCTATATCTTAGCTTGTTACCTCCACCTAGGAGTTTGTGTTTTCCTTTATGTCCATTGGTTGGTTTGCCTGTTTGTCAGTCCGTCAGCAAGTTAACGTAAAACCAACGGGACCAAATTGAAACTAGACATGCCAAAATGATGCAATGCGATCCGAAGGTGAACCAAGTACATTTTGGCGTTACCACAGTATGCACAGGGCATAACTAGCACGTGGCTAACCCTTCCTGTGTCCATGTGGCGGTTGCAACGTCAGGCGTTGGTGTCGCATTTCTACATCAACTACAGCAATTTGCTGGGTTTTGAGGTGTCATTATCATAACAACCAGCCAACGCACAGAATCTTTTCTCCGCTATCAAACTGATACAGAAACAGAACGTGACATTTTGAACACGTCGAATCATTAAAAACAAACCAAAAAAAACCTAAATAACTTAAAACAAACAGATAAAAAAATATAGATAAAATTCTGAAAAAGAAACAGACAACAAAGGCAATTCATACATGGTAGCTAAGCTACCGCCATCTGTATGGTAGAAGTTTAGTCTGTGCTGAAATGCCCAGACATTCACTTTGACTTCTCACTCGTAGATGTTTAAACAATCATAAGAAAAGAGTGAAAAGCATCTAAACACACACACACATATTAAGGGAAAAAAAACATGTGGGCAAACCGACACCGCAGAATGGACAGCTGGTGTCCATTGGGAACAGTGTGAACAACTTTCACTACTTGTCACCAGATTACAACATCAACAACAATAGCTGGCATGTCATGAACTGTGGCCAGAAAAAAAATCTGAAAGAGTTTCCAGAATAAAGACCGGAGAATGGTCTACAAGGCTGAAGAACAGTACAGGATAGTAAAAGAAAACGGACAGAATGGAAAAGGCAGATTCAATGAGTCATAGAGAAAAAAAAAGTGTTATCACCAGCACAAAACTGAAAAGGCGGAGGAGCTAGCTGTATTGAAATGCACTGGACATCCCAAAGCGACTTCAACAAGGTTACTGCTAAACTGACAGGTCTCTGTCGTGGAAAGGAAACTTACTACAGGTTTTACACGGTCATTCTTCCGCGTTGCTTTGCACACAAAAAAAGGAAGATCATTCTTTAAGAAATGCGGTGAGAGACGGTGAAAGACAGTGACTGCCACATGAGCTGGCTTGTGTGACCGAATGCTTGCGATTTCACAACAGCCGGGTAAAGGACTCACCTCGGCAGCAGACGACCCCTTGACTCCAGTCAATGCTGACGTGTCAGTGTGAGGACGGCACGCGCTGCTCCGGGCACGGGACGACGACTTCATGCTTCCGGTCAAACTGGCTGAACGTGCACCTGAAATCAACCACAGCACTGGAACTAGTGACTTGAACATGAAAAGCGGGCATTGGAGAGAGAGAGAGAGAGAGAGAGAGAGAGAGAGGGGGGGGGGGGGGGGGGCAGCGACAGAGAGAAAGCGAGCATGCACCCGCATATAAATAACCCCTATAAAAAGACCCCATGTGACGACCAATGCGCGCGCGAGTCATCACACATGACTACTACAGGCGTCATTGCTGAAAAGGAAGTAACTCGATGACTTCGAGCAAGTCCAGCCGCATTCGATTTTTTTCGAGCGTTTGAAGACAACAGTTCATCTCCCGCTGCAGTCATAAATTTCTTCGGCTCCATAAATACAACGTGTAGTGCAGAACTGCCGAGGCCTCAAAAGCACGAAGTGCAGCATTTTGACATTTTAAGTGCAGCGTTTCAAATATAGGGGTTGCACTCGTATGCGATACCACAAGAGCACTTTCAATCAAATTCGCTTCACACTCAACATGAAGGCGAACAAAGAAGACGGAAATCTCGCTAGTTATAGCGTGGTTTTGTCTCGGGGGGAGGGGGGGGGGGGGGTGGGGGGGGGGAATCAAAGTGGCCGACTTTGAAACCAGTCAATACGGTGGCAAAATCGCGATCGTCTTTAGCGATTTTTTCTTCTGCTTTGTCATTTTGACAAAAGTAGCCGCAGTCTCAAGGTCTACATTGTGTCGGTTTCGATTAGGCCGCCGCCAAGTGCAGGAAGCGCTTTCTTTACGTCTTTTTCTTCTTCTTCTCTTTAATCTTTTTTTTCCCTTTTTTTGTTTTCTGCGTAGTATTTCGTCACAAATTGTTGCAGCTTTGCGCGTTGTCAACGAAATCGTAGCATGCTACGCCAAAACGAAAGCCTTTGGCAGCTTTGACGGTGGCATCTTTTGCCATGTAGGTGTAATATCCCATGAGTTTGTTGCACTGGAGAAAAAAAAATTGTCGGATTCCTCCAGACACAAAGACACCCGCGCTAGTAAATACGCGCGCGCGCACAAGACAGACAGACAAACGCATTCACACTTACGAACGGGATTCAACCACAATGGTCCGAAACCTTCACCAGCGAAACATTACTCAACAACACGGGAACCGATGATGCGCGCATTAAAAGCAGGTCTTTTATGGGCGAGTGAAAGTTGTAAAAGGCCTTGTCTCCTGTCACTCTTGTGCTCGTCTCTCTTACAGCTCCCCACCACCCCACCCCACCCCACCCCCAAATCTCGCCTTCCTCCTTCCTACCTACCCTGTAAACTGAAGCTCGCGGGAGTAACATGGACGTGACTGTAGCCAGTGGCCCGGTGATTTATTGGACAGCGCCCGTGGGGTCGTTTCCTCTCACAACTTCCCCCCACCCTGCGTGGCCCATAAATCATAGTAGTTGGGCCAGAACAATGGTCACACCTCCCTCCGCCGGCTCCTGTCTATTAGTCTGTAAAGCTCGCTCTTGTTCGGCTCCTCCTTGTTCCAATATTCCCGGCCGAGGGCGTAGCTTATTATTGCTATTAACGCTTCAAAGCCGTCGCTTCCTTTGTGTCTGGGGGCTGAGACGCCCATCCGGGCTTGCCTCCCCCCCCCCCCCCTTTTTTTGTTACTACTTTTCACTCACCCCGAGGGGTGGGGGAAGGGGGGGGGGCTGTAGATGTCTATGCCAAGCATCAATCTGCAAGAGAACAATCCACCAGGCGCGACATGTGTCAGCCTGTTATAACCACTTGTCGCCAGCGTTTTTCGGATGTCTGGGCTCCCATAGACTCAGACTGTGTAAGTTTGGACAAAGGGGGGAAAGTTTTGGTTTGGGGAAAGGAATGAAGTCGAAACCTGCCCGGCAGTGGGTTATCGGGTGTTCCCATGAGACTGGGGATCCCGCTCCGGATAGAGATTTTCAAGTTTTAATAAACTGAAGGAGGGTCCGGCAGATAAGGACGGAACACAGCTCTCTCCCTCTCCCAGGTCAGCAACCCAGGTATTGGTCAGCGGGTTCCGACCAGGCATGGAGAGCTCTCTATCTGCCTGGCATTCTTTTCCCCACCTGCTGTCTCCTGTCACCTCCATGTCCTCCCGCTGCTCTCCTCTGATACCGGAAAGTTTGGCAAAGCGGAGAGTCGGTTCGGCCGAGAGAGATTTCCGAGTTAGTCTACTCTTTATAGCTCCAGTTTGGAGATTATAATGTCATATAGCAAGATTTCAAGGCACCCGATCACTTGTGGAAAGAACTGTAGCGTGCTAAATTAGGTGGATTTTTCATAAGTGTATCCCCCGTTCGCCTTCTCCCCCTCCATCCTCGTCAGAAATCCCCTCTTCCACCTCTTCCTCGGCAGCGTAGGAGGAGAAAGTAGAGAGAGATCGATGACAGATCGGCATTCTAACTAACTTGTCTGAGGACCTCAAATACACGTTTGAGTTAAACGAACAAATACTATTCTGGCCCAGCTGACAAAGTTCTAAATGCGCAAGTACGTCCGTGTTCACTTCACCCTAAAAAACGAAGGCGTGCCTACTTCGATCACAGCAGCATGAAAATGAACATTCTAATACGACAACATTAACCAATAGCCAGCGACAATAATAACAACGAAGGGTCTATATCTGCCTTGGGCACTCGATATTCATGTTCAAAGCAATTCCTCCTATACCTGAAGTACGCGCCTGATGTTTAATCATTTTCTCCCACGACGAGAACTGGGGGAACACCGAGCATGTCTGTGTCGCCAGCGCCGTGGTCAATGTCCCAGCGCTAATCAAAATCACGGGTGCGTTCAGACAGCATTAGTCATCATACTACTTGTCCCTACATTTTTACTTCTTCCTATGCTTAACTAATTCTTCTCAATTTCACCACGCCCCCCCCCTCCCCCCTTGACTGAAGATACTAAAAGGAAAATGCATTTTCCTTAATTGCCAATATCCACATAACTTCATTTGGCCTGTAGTCTGCAGTACTTTATCACCCGTATTCTATAATGACACTTCCCAAAGTCCCTTAAAAAAAAGTTTCGAAATCCTGGATTTACTTTAATTCGGGCTTTCGGGACATTTTCGAAATGGAAATTCTACGAAAATTCGGGAGGCTTTTGGCAGCAGTTAGACTGGAAAAGGTCCGTCTAGCAATTCACAGTCATGTACTGCGCTAAAATTGCTTTATCTGGTAATTGTCGTACTTTCCTACATCGGAAAAACAGTAACGTGTAACAATAAGCCAGCCATTGCTATCGTATTTGGCTGAGCCGGAAAAGTCCTGTGCAACAATATATATGCCATTTTCATTGTACTTTCCTAGGCCGGAAAAAGCCCATGAGCCATTACTACCCTAATATGGCTACGTCTCGCAACAGGGGTTTTTTTTTTAAGCCAGAAACGGTTGCATCAAATAACTCGTGCGCCTATTTTACCCTATTTCTTTTACGCCAGAAAAGATTGTGTTCAAAAACTCACACCAAACATTTCTACATTTTGTCACTGTCGTAGGCAGATTGAGGTCGCATCTTTCAACTCCTAAGCCAACCTGCAATTCTACACTGAAGTTGCTGCCTTCAACGTTTCAATGGAGGCCTGAAAACGTTTGAAAAGGACGGCGAGAGCAGCGACAGGTGACTGCGGAACAGCTTGCAGGACTGGGCTTGATCCAGGCCCACCTCTGTGAACCGTGTTTGATTACAGTACAGCCGGGGAACACCGTGCTTTAGAACAATGGCTGATGATGGCTGTCACACCATAACTTTTCACCGCTACTACGGGGATAAAACGTCAAGGTTAAAGGAGGTGCGTGCGTGCGTGCGTGCGCGCGCGCGCGCTTGTGTGTGTGTGTGTGTGTGTGTGTGTGTGTGTGTGTGTGTGTGTGTGTGTGTGTGTGTGTGCGCGCGTGTGTGTGTTTGCATGTGTGTGCGCGCGCGCACGCGTGTGTGTGTGCATGTGCGTGTGTGAGGACTGAGGGAGGGGGCAGGGAGAGAGGGAAGGTGGGGGAGAGATACAGAGATAAGACAGTGTGGAGAGGAGGGAGACAGCAAAAAAGACCAGAGGTGGGAGTGTGAATAGGTGGGGTCGTTAATCTTTCATATCGCTGGAAAAGGCATATCACGCACGCACACGCACGAACTCACGCGCACACACAGACAGACAGACGTGTGCACGTTGACAGACAGAAACCAGTTTATTGTCAGATTAACCGTAAACTGCGCCGCTATGCACAAGCACACACACACACCCATATACAGAGAGAGAGAGAGAGAGAGAGAGAGAGAGAGAGAGAGAGAGAGAGAGAGAGAGAGAGAGAGAGAGAGAGAGAGAGAGAGACAGACAGACAGACGGACAGACAGACAGGCAGAACGTGTGCGCCCACATTTACGCTCACATATTATATTCCTATAACATTTACTCGCTGAGTCTATGGGCCTACAGATAGTAAAGTTATGGGCCAAAGTGCACACACATACAGGTTGTTTGGACTTTTTCACCCCGCCTGTCCTATCCAAACACAATCGTAGTGCATGTCAGTCTTGCTGCAATAACTCTTATCGCTGACACTAATGCTTTGTCGATGACAGCAAAACCATTGTCACAAAATACACCCCGGTCTTCATCAACATAATGTCCCGGCTGGGGGTGACACAAAGAGGAGAGAGAGAGAGAGAGAGAGAGAGAGAGAGAGAGAGAGAGAGAGAGGAGACAGAGACAGAGAGAGAAGGAATGGGAGTGAGTAGGCTGAGAAAGGGAATCTATGTGTGACGGATAGGAACAGTGAGATGGGGATGGACTACGTGAGAGAGAGAGAGAGAGAGAGGGGAGAGAGAGAGAGAGAGAGAGAGAGAGAGAGAGAAGCTGATAGACAGGCATTCATGGAGAGAGAGAGCGGAAGAGAGGGAGGAAGCGATGAGATAGAGAGAGAGAGAGAGAAAGAGAGAGAGAGACAGAGACAGAGAGAGACAGAGAGAGAGAGACGGAGGGGGTGTGAGTAGGCAGAGAAAAAGGGAATATATGTGGGAGGATGGGTGTATGGTGAGGTGGGGGTGGACTAAGAGAGAGACAGAGACAGAGAGAGACAGACACAGTCAGACAGACAGGCGGAGAGACAGAGAGTGACAGAGATAGACAGAGGGGGGAGGGAGGGGAGAGAGAGAGATAGACAGAGAGAGAGGGAGACAGAGAAAGAGGAAGGGAGCGAAAAAGGAGGGGGGAGAGAGAGAGAGAGATAGAGAGAGAGAGAGAGAGAGAGAGAGAGAGAGAGAGAGAGAGAGAGAGAGAGAGAGAGACAGACAGACAGACAGACAGAAAGAGTTCGGGTGTTGCATGGTGGTGATGGTGGTGCATGAATAGATAGCTAAGGCAAGAGCAATGACACATAAAGAGAGAAAGAAAGAAGAGCAATGACACATAGAGAAGAGAAAGAAAGAAAAAAAGAGACCCAGAAGGTCCAAGGCCAGGTGGCATTTTAATTCTCTGGCCTGTAGCCGCAGCTGTGGCTTAATCGACAGTAAATTCAAGAAGGGGATTCAAATGGACAGACACTCCAAGCGGTAGCTGCACCAGTCGTCGCCAAACAGGTATTTCAACGGCGCAAAGGACACACATTAGAAACAAGCGCTTGAACGTGCCAACGCACACACACACACACACACACACACACACACACACACACACACGCACGCACGCACACACACACACACACACACACACACACACAACGCACGCACACACACACACACACACACACACACACACACACACACACACACAACACAGACACACACACACACTTTCCCACTCCCCAATATCCCCACCCGCTTCCCTTTTTTTTTTTTTTTTTTACTCCGTCTAATATCACCAATGGTGAAAAGGCATTGAACTGAAGAACACACACACACACACACACACATGCACACCACACACACACACACACACACACTCACGCACGCGCGCGCGCGCGCACACACACTCACACAGAGAGAGAGAGAGAGAGAGGGGGGGGAGGAGAGAGAGAAGAGAGAGAGAGAGAGAGAGAGAGAGAGAGAGAGAGAGAGAGAGAGAGAAGTCTGTCTGAATATGTCCTGTCTCTTAAGAATTTTTGTTCCTTTTCCTGAATTTTTGCCGCTTTTGTTTCCTTCTTTTTCTTTTACTTCTTGTTTGCTCTACTTTCTTGTCACGTTGCATTCATATTATACAATGCACCGATAAACCCAGATGATTTTTTGTTTAAAATGTGTGTGTGTGTGTGTGTGTGTGTGTGTGTGTGTGTGTGTGTGTGGTGTGTGCGTGCGTGCGTGCGTGCGTGCGTGCGTGCGTGCGTGTGTTTGTGTGCGTGTGTGTGTGTGTGTGTGTGTGTGTGTGAGAGAGAGAGAGAGAGAGAGAGAGAGAGAGAGAGAGATTGTATGTGTGTTATCTGTCTCTATCACATTCTTCCGCTCATGACGCTCTCCACAATGCAATTCGTACTGTCCTCACTTTTCACGGTTTAATTTTAACCTACTGTATGTCACCGCTTAAATATAAAAACAGCTTTTTGTTGATTTTCTGTATTCTTTTTTTCGTCTCGTGGGAGGCCAAGACTTCGAACTAGACAACTTATAGCAAGTACTGGTACCATCACTGTCTACGAGAGAGAGAAAAACAAAAAACAACAAAACAGCGACTTTTGGCGCGTTATCGACCCATCGAGCCCAGCAATACCGAGGACATGAATATACCGATATGAACACGAGCTCCCTCAAATCACTATCCCCCCCCCCCCCCCCCCCCCCCCCACCCACACCCCCACACACACCAACTTCTCACATGAAGATTTCCGTGACGTGTGAATTCTGATATATGAGCTTGGTGAGAATGCATGAAAGCAGTAGCGAAGATCGAGTATCCCAGTCTGCATATGCAATGAAACAGTAAAACACATCGGGCTTCTTCTTTCATTGCGAATGGATCTCGCCAAAAAACGCAGACGCATTCAAAGCTTCAGAATTATCACCTCGGTACAGGGATCGACCAGATAGATACCGCATGAACCTAGCGCCACGTCGCAGAACGTGTTGGAGAAAATTCCAGCTCGGTCGACTGGCCTGTTGCCTTTGTTTCCCTCACAGAATCTGTGTTCAAGAACGTTCATTTCGCGGAGCGGTACTGCCGCGCACAACAATACCTCCAAGAGGAAAGTGAAACTACAAAAAAAACCAAGGGCATAGGCAATAAATACACCAAACACAGCTCCACGAAACAAGGTCATAAGCAATTAACGCAGTAAATACGGATCGGCCAAACAACTTCTGGGTAACAAACTACAGCAAACATAGATCAGAGTTGTTGGGTAAATCGGTCTTTGAACACCTGGCTGACTGCAACGCTCTGGGCGTTTTGCTTCTCAAACCACGACATACGCTGACAAACAGCAGTGGACCTTTAGGGTACCAGCTTAGGTGGTAGCGGGGCACCCAGTTCACTGACAGGTGTTGCAAGTACGAATCCATTTGATCCTAACGTGAAAACAATGACAAGCAAACAAATAGAAAATCATTGACAATTTTGTCGTCTAATCTTCACATAACAGCGTTTTTCAACGTAGTGTCAGAATGCCCCCCCCCCCCCCCCCCCCTCCGCTCCCAACGTGTTTGATGTAATAATCTAAATCCAATTAACTCCAAAGTTCTGTGTCGAGTGGTTTCCCTTGCATTTGCATCTTGCCTGAAAGTAAAAGTACTATGGGGTAGAGTTTTGTTCACGTTCCTGTCTGTCGATTTACTTGCCTGATCGGCGCCTGTCTTCCATCAAATAATACAGGACTTCCTTTTAAGATCAATGTCAGCAAGTGAAGTTATGACATTTTACAACAAATAAAAATCCAAAGGAAAAGCCATTCGCAAGCGAGTTTTAACAGAATTCTGCAAGAAGTGATAACAATTTTATACCTACAGGGTTTGTCTGCTTGCCTTGATATTTCAAACTAACACCCTGGCTGTGTTTGACCTCAATGTTCTCTTCTTCTTCTTCTTCTCCTCCCGTTCGCTTCCCGTTAGATGAGCAGCCCGGTGTCCTCGATGTTCTATTCACTACCACACAGAATATGTAAAATCGTAAGGCATTTCATCGTCACAAGATAGGAAATCGAATATGGTGTCATACGTCGCATCTTCGTGGATTTTCTTGTGGACTTTATTGAAAAATGTATGCAACAAACTAGCAAAACCAAGAAGCATTGCTACTAGTTAAACACAGTCTTGAAATACTGCAATTTTTTTTTCCTTTTTCATCAACCCTGACTATCTTTTTAATTTTTTTGTTTATACCCTATCGGAATTAACATTTAACGATTTAGAAACCGCGTGAGAAAACAGGGAACAAATCCCCACATTTCAGCGTAAAAAAATTACTGCCCCAAATGTTTTGCTTCGCCCTTTGGACGTTTTTTTTTCCCATTTCATTGGGAACAGCTTTAAATGTTTTGAACGGATGTCGAAACAACATAAGCCCCTTTAACCCGGGTTTTCGCGAAAAAATATCTTACCTCTTCCACTATTTTTAAAAAAACCCTTAACGCTCGACTTTTCCCCCCTTTCCGCGGTCCCAACGGAAAACGGTCACCAAAAAAGGGCAAAAAACCCAAACAGACAGCCAGATCACCCGCTAAAGGACAACGAAACTTTAAAAGATTAGACCCGTTTTAACCACATTTCCTCCCCAACGGGCTTGCCACCCTTCGATCTCTTTTTACCTAACCCCTCATCCTCAAAACGGTTGACCAAACGGGTTTCAAAAGAAAGACAAACGGTTTTAAAAAGATAGGGGTTTTTAAATTTTCTTACAAAAGCGAATTTCTCACCAGAAGCGATAAAAAAGGTTTCAAACCCAAAAAATTTTCCATGTGAAATCAAACACATAAAATTCAAAAGTCAACATTTCTGAAAAAAAAAAAAAAAAAAACAAAAATTTCACCTTCTTATCCTGTCAAATCAAAAAAATTCCAAATTTTTTTTTGTAACTTTCATCAACTTACTTTTTTCATTCATTTTAAAATTCCTCGGGTTTAGTATCAGGGTTTAAACAAATGCACTGCTTCTCCACCCCAAAGCCGTTTCTCATTTTTTTTTTGGGTTTTCCCATTTTATTTATTTATTTATTCATTTGATCCTACCCCCCCTTCCCCCTATTTTTTTCTGTACCCCTTCCCCTGCTTTTACATCTACCAAGCGAGGAAACCATAATCACACTTCCTTTTAAAACTTTTTTTGGGCCTACATAGAAGCTGTTGCGGCGTCGTGTGTGTGGTGTGTGGTGTGTGTGTTGTGTGTGTGTTTGTTGGTGGTGTGTGTGTGTGTGTGTGGAAGGGGAAAAAGGAAAAATGTGGAGAAACGGGAGGGGGAAAGAGGGAAAAAAAAAAAAAAGGAAGAGACTAAAGAACAAAAAAGGGGGAAACGAAAAAAGAGGGGGGAAAAACGTACAAGAATAAAAAAAAAAACAAAAAAAAGAAAACCGAGGGGGAAAGAGAAGTATTGGGAAGAGCAAAAATAAGCAGAAAAAAAATACGCCAGGAAGGGGAAAAAATGTGCGAAGAGCTGAAAAGGGGGAAAATAAGAGCAGGAAAGGAGAAAAAATTGCTGAGATTTGGGAAGGGGAAGAAATAAGACAAAAAAGGAGAAAGAGGGTGCGGAGAGCGGGAAGGAGAAAGAAGGGGCAGAGGAAGAAAGCGGGAAAGGAAATAAGGGGCCCAAGACAGGGGGAACGTTAGAAAGAGAAGGAAATAGTGATAGCGGGAGGCGATCTCGAGCAAGAGGGACCGAAGACACGAGAAAAAAGCAAGCGGAAGCAAAAAAGGGAAACAGGAAGGGGAGAATGACTGGAGTGCAAAGGTATGAGGAACCCAGGCAAACAGGAGATGGCAAGGGGAAAGAAAAGGGAGAAAAAAAAAAAGGACGGAAGACTTGAAAAAAAGGAAAAACAAAAAGAACGGGAAAAACAGACGCAACACCGAAAAAAGAAACAAAGGGAAGAAAAACCCACAAAAAAGAAAAAAAGGGAAGAAAGGAAAAGGGAGTGATTATACTAGGGGTTTATCCTTTTTCATTCATTATTTCAATCAAAAACAAAACAACCGAACAAACACCCCTGTGTGTGTGTGTGTGTGTGTGTGTGTGTTGTGTGGGGTGTGTGTTGGTGGTGTGTGTGCGTGTGGGGTGTGTGTGTGTGTCTGTGTGTGTTGGGGTGTTCCCGGTGTGGGGTGTTGGGGGGGGGGAGGAGCCTGCGTGTGTGCGTGAGCGCGTTTTTTTTAAGAAGAAAAAAGAGAGGGAAACTCAAATCTTTCATCGACATCCCCGGGATACCATAACAACCTTACAAGTTTAAAAGGGCACACCAAGAACTAAAATGCTCGAAAAAAATAACAAGACCGTATTTGTTTTTCTCTGCAAAAGCAATCCAAATCATATCTGCACCGTTTCCTGTGGTTTTTGATTGAAGGAAAGTTCACAACGTATAACTGTCTAAAATCATGGGCATTTAAAATGAATTTTTAAAACCCCAATGATATACAAAGTGACAGAGAGAGGAGAGGAAAAGAGAGAGAGAAGAGAAGAGAGAGAGAGAGAGAGAGAGGAAGGGGAAAAGAAGAGAAGAGAGAGAGAGAGAGAGGGGAAGAGAGAGAGATTTCCCAAAAACCCTCAATTTTGGGGATCAAATAAGTGAAAAATGGACACAACCAAACAAAAAAATGGAGGGGGGGGGGGGGGGGGGGGGGGGGGGGGGGGGGGGGGGGGGGGGGGGCGAGAGAAGAGGAGAGAGGGGGACAACAGACAACAACAAAGAAAATCAGTGACCCAACAAAACACAAACCCTTTTTATATCACAAACAAGAAAGCAAAGGGACCGGGGCATAACACCCAGCCCTTGAACGTGAAGGCGCTTCCCTTTAATTTACCGATTTTCCCGTTGACAAAACCTTTTTTTTTTTTTTTGGGCCGATACCTTTTTTTTTCCCCTTTTAAAAAACACCTTGCTCTTTTCTCACTCAAAACTAATACCCTTATTGCTCTTGTCGTTCATTTCCCAAAGACAGAAAAAAAGCATTAGGCTTTAACAACCCAAAAGACCCAAGACAGTCACAAATTCCCCCCGGGGAAATGAAAGCGACAGCACCCAAAAAAGACCGCTTTGCAAGGGAAAACGTTTCACTTTTCTTACATCAAACCCCCCCCCCCCCCCCCCCCTCCCCCCCCCCCCCCCCCCCCCCCCCCCCCCCCCCCCCCCCCCCCCCCCCGCATCGTTCGCCCTTTCAAGCCCCGCCGGGAAATAAAACAGCGAAAGTCCACATCAAAGCGTGGGGGCCCGGACACTGACACGTGGAGGGGGTCCCCACTTTCCGCCGTGGGGGAACAAGAGCACGCGAGCTCTCCGTCTTTTCCGGCCCAAAAAACCCCAATTTAAATAAGCCGGCCCCCGAGAAATTTTTTTCTGCGAGCCGGCCGCCCCGCACCGGTGAGCCGGGCCCATCGGTGTGTGTCGGAAAAAGGGCAAAAAACCCTATCTTGTCGGACCCAAAAAACCTTTACCCCTTTGGGTTGCCCCCCCCCCCCCCCCCCCCCCCCCCCCCCCCCCCCCCCCCCCCCCCCCGCCCCCCCCCCCCCCCCCCCCAATTTTTTCCCCACCCCCTCCATCCCTTCCCTTCCCCAAAAATGGCCCCTTAGTCTTTTACCCCCACCACCCCCCTCCCCCTTCCCTTCCCAAATTTTTTCGGGGGGGGGACCGTTTTTTCTACCCCCTTTTCCCCCCCCCCTAAAAACCCCAAAATTTTAAAAGGGGTTAAAAAAACCACACCACCACCACCAAACCCCTTTTTTTTAAGGGAAAAAAAAGGGGAAAAAAGGGAAGGGGGGGTTTTTTTTCCCCCAAACCCCCAATTCCCCCAAAAGTCCCCCCCAAAACCCCCGGGACCCCCCCCCCTTTGGAAAAAAAAACAAACCTAAAAACCAACAAAACAACACATATTATTTCCTTGAGGGCAGGGGAAAAGGGGAAAAGGGGGGGGGGGAAAAGGGAAAAATAATAGGAAAAGCTTTTTTTCCCCCGTGGGAGGTTTTCAGGGTTTTCAAAGGGGGAAAAAAGATAAAAAAAAAAACCCCTTCCGCAGTGCCTGGCAATTGGGTTTCCTTTCGGTTTAATAATTTAAAAATTTCAAATTTTGGTTTAAATAGTTTTAATGTTTTTCTTTTTTTCATGATAAAAAAAAATTCCCCTTTTTGAATTGGGTTAAAATTTTGGTTCAATTTTTAAAAAGAAATTTTTTCCAAAAAAAATGTTTTTTTTGGCGGCAAGTTCTCCAAATTTTTTCGCCAAAACCAAAAATTTTCCTCCTCATTTTCCCCTCCCAACGGCATTTTTGGAAAAAGAATTTCCCCCTCGGGGTTCCCCGGGGACGTGAAAAACGCCTTTAAAACTTCATCTCCAATTGGCCCTCAAAAAACACCCTCAGCCGAACCCCAAATGGCATCGGGGGGCCCACAAGAAGCCGGTGGGCCCTTCCCCGTGTTGGGGACTGGGAAATTTTCTGGACAAGAAGTGCGGGGTCGCCACACTGAATCCCTTTATTTGGGCTGACACCGCCCATTGTTTACTGCACTCTGTCACAGACATCAGCCAGCGCTGCAGTGCCAGACGTCTTGAGTGAGTGGGCGAGCGGCACGCGTCTGCAAAGAAACGGCCAACGGAAGTTTCCGAAACGACGCACCCACTTCGGTGATAACCGGATTCCGAGGTCTATCGGGGGGAACTGACAAACATGGCCGCCTCAGACGTGAGAAGTACTGTGGGGATTAATGATGGCTTCTTTGCCCTTAGCACGATCGTTTCAATTTTGTGGTTTCTCATTCAGATTTCATTTGAGGTCTTCGAAGGTTTTTTGTTTTGTTTTGTTTTGTTTGTACGAATGTTTTCTTCAAGTATGCCCGTTTGGAAAACATAGCACGAAGGCGCGAACACACACACACACACACACACACACACACACACACACACACACACACACACACACACACACCACCTGCTTGCGTGAGCGCCCATGTTAAAGTTATTTTGCCGAAGGGCGAAATGAAATTCATCAAGCGGCTGGTACTATATGACAATCACTCCTCTGATCCCAAATTTAGTAAACAAGAAAAACAGACAAACCTTGAACACTAAACTGGACATCAATATCGGAACGTCATTTGAACGCCTGCATATTCTAAGGACTTGTATATGCTTCCCATTCCCATCTCATGTGCTCTTTCTGCTGCCTTTTCCATACTTTATCTAATTCCGACACGCAATAGATACCACACCCTTGTGATACCAGCGTCAACAATCGACAGGCATCCATAAATATTGGGCCGTCATGAGATATCCCCAAGGTGAGATTGTTTCTGAGAAACATGTGCACTCTACTGTTTCTGAGAAACTGTGCATGCTTAGCATATACCTGAAGCCACCCACTCAACCCCGTTTTAACAATAATAACCTCTTTGTCGCGGAGTCTGGACGAGTGAATGTAATATTCTGGTTTCAGATGAATGCGTTCAGGTTGCGTTGAGGGTTAACGTCCACCATCGCTGATTTGGCAAATGAGGTCGCGATCCTAAGAGCGTGGGAGGGGGAGTTGGGAGGTTGCAGGGACCTAACCATGAGCGAACCAAACACCCAGGATGATTCAGGACTGCACACTATGTATTTTTGTTTCTTTTTTTTTTTCTTTTTTCAAAATACATCCTGGCAAACACTCATATGAAGGAGGATGGAAAGAGTGAGAGAACCTGAGAGAACGGCGAGTATGAGAAGAGGGGGGGGGGGGGGGGCACTACACACACACACACACACACACACACAGAGGCGCCTGCTCAAACAGTGCCGCAGACAGACGCTGAGTATGTTTTAATGGTCAAAATCAGCTACTTTGAACATTTTACCAAGTCGTTGCTGATCATTCACTTCTTCACAATGTGACAAAATTTCGTCTTCCAAATCACATTGGGCCATTTCTGTGGTCGTTGCTACCGTTGATTCTTTTATGGAAAAAAAAATCTATGAAACAGAAGATTTATCTCTTCCCGTACCCACTGAATGAAGAGTGTTTAATACAGCTGACAATGTTGAATGTTAGTGAAGACGATCTGTGTCTCTCTTACTTACACACACACACACACACACACACACACACACACACACACACACACCAAGAGAGAGAGAGAGAGAGAGAGAAGAGAGAGAGAGAGAGAGAGAGAGCAACAGACCGTACATGAAGAAACAAGGAAAACAAATCAGACGGGGGGAAAAAAAAAAAAAAAAAAAAAAAAAAAATTCACTTCTCGCTGAAAGAAAAGGTAACTCAAAACCCTAAGAAAAGGTAACTCAAACCCTAAAAAAAGTAACTCAAAACCCTAACTCGCCCTCCGACGAGCCGCTCGTGTCAGAAACGGACAATCCCCCACACACACCAGTGCCACCAACAGCCAAGAAACATAAGACCCCCGGCGTGGCGACGCTCTCCTTGCTCCCTTTGCAACCTTGACGCCCAAAAGACCCCCACCGCAAGGAACGGAGTCTGGTTTCCCAAATACAGGTCAGAGTTCGGGGTCACAACAAAGGTCAAGCAGCAACAACAAGGTTTGAACTGATGAAAATCACCCTGGCTCTGCGAAAAAGAATTCTTTTTTATGTGAAAAAGACATTTCAATCCTGGAATTTGGGGGTCAATAAATCAGTTCAATGCCATATGTCAGCAAATATAGCAGAATGTTGCATGACTTGTGGACTCGGAAGTGTTTCTCCGCCATTGGTAGGGCACCAGGATTTAAGAGTGAAAAATCTCGCAGATGATAGGAAAATGAGGGGGTCATATGCAAAAGAAACGGACATGAGAGCCAGGTATGGTATGGGTCAAGGGCTGGACAGACTGTGCGATGAATATGTTTTGGAACTGGCTAATCCGCTGAGAAAAGCCGTATGCAACTGTGAGTATTATAGAGAATATATGTTGTGGTTTGGGCCTAAACTGTAACCATGGACACGGACCACCAAGAGTCCACACCACTTGCATAAAGGGTAAGGGCTCAGTGAAAACCATCGCTGTCTAACGGGGAATGGGGGGGGAGAGGAAGTGAAGTGAAGTGAAGGGAAGGGAAGTGGAGGGTAGAGTGGGGAGGGATGGGGGATGGGGGTGGGTGGGGGGGGGCTGAAAGGCCTGAAATCCCCATGGCCTTACAAAGCTGGAGCTAAAATGCGATCCGTGTTTGCGCCCAAAACGACGTCAGAGCTAATGTCCTTCTCTCTCTCTCTCTCTCTCTCTCTCTTATTTGGGAAGGGGGTGGGGGTGAGGACAGATTGTGTTGACTCTTTGTTCAGACCCCTTCGGATTTAGGACATCACACTGAACACTCTTGTGTCGCGCGCTCTCGTGAACAACGTCGGCTCCTGTTTCAACCGGAGGCCCACGTGAAGGGGAACAATCATCGTCATCATCGCAAGAACAGATTTCAAATAACGGTTTTAAGTGAAGGTTAGTGATAGGGGTGAAGGATTTTTTTTCCGTCGGCGCCGGTGGAATTTAAGTACGTTTTTAACCGAAATGTGCATGCAAGACTTGCCTACGAGAGCGTGTGGAGGGGAGAGAGGGGTGGGGTGCGAGGGAGGGGGAGTGCAGGAGCTGGAGAGTGGGCTCTGTGTGTGTGTGTGTGTGTGTTGTTGTGTGTGTGTGTGTGCGCGCGCGCGCGCGATCGCGCGCGTGCGTGCGTGCATGTGCGTGTGTAAGGGAGGAGGGGGTGATAGTGGGAATTAGGACTTGCGGGGAGCCAGTGTGTGTGTGTGTGTGTGTGTGTGTGTGTGTGTGTGTGCGAGTATGTTCGTGCGTGCGTGCATGAGAGTGTGTGTGTGTGTGTGTGTGTGTGTGTGTGTGTGTGTGTGTGTGTGTGTGTGTGCGCGCGCGCGCGCGCGCATGCGTGTTCCTTTATGTCGTTTCAGACACGTTTAGCCTACATGAAGTATAATTATGTTGTGTTGATGCCTCCGTGTGTGCAACTATGTGTGTGCCCGACGGGTTTGGCAACAAACTAGTGTACTTCATTAAAGTACGCAATAAAACTGTATGCTTACGGTTACAACCCTGATCAGTAGCGTAAGTCTCCAGGGTATGTTTCCTCGGAAAAACAACAGAAATTTGGGATGAAAACTATTCATGTAGCTAAAAACTATACATGAGGTTGACGCCATTGAACACGCTGTTACCCTCGTACTTGCCATTGGTCCCCTGCCCTTTTGGCGTGCCATTTACAAACCGGACGAAAAACCCAGACGAATGGGGAAAAAAATCACCAACCTTGCCAGCTCCACTTGGCGGAAGTGACGACAGAATCGCCGCCTCCTTGGTCAGGTGACTGTCATGGCGGCCGGAAGCCTCGGTCCGCAGTCCTGCGCAGCTTCCCGAAGGAAGGGGAAGACTGCCCAGCTCGCTACCCGCTTGCAAATCCTGCGCACACGTGTCAAAGGGCACCAAATAAATAATGTATTAGATCACTTCTTTTTTTTCATCTAGAGGCTTACGCTGTGTGGAGTTTAAATCAGATTATAAACGAAAGTAGTTAAAATATCATAGGAAAAAAAAAGTATGGTGCGGAGTTCACTTGTTCAGTCTCATTACAATATAAATGGGATTTGCGAACTTACCGACGGTGCAGTGAACAGAAACTACACTCGAATTACTTTCTATTCGTTACGCCGTACGGCGAATTCTAAAAAGCCCTCACGAACAACCTGTTTAACCCAATGATCGGCGTGAACGGCACGGCCATCAACTTGAGACCGAGTCAGACCTTGTGGCAAACTGATACTTATTTTCGCTCGCTACAAAGACCCCCCCCCCCCCCCCCCCCCCCCCCCACCAGTCAAGCGAGGAGTCCACAAGTCCTTCAAACAGTTCATAATGCGATCTAAATTACTCGTTCCCTTACCTGCTTCTTATTGTTCCTCTGGCCTACACACACACACACATGCACGCACGCACGTACGCACGCACGCACAGAGAGTGCAAGATATAACGAACAACAAACAGCGGCACAATAAAATACATGTTCTTTGTTGATAAAGATGCAAATTGATTTTTTTACAGAGAGAGAGAGAGAGAGAGAGAGAGAGAGTGTGTGTGTGTGTGTAAAAGTGGGGGTGGGTTGGGGAAAGGAGTAATGGCAGGGTGGGGTGCAAACCGGGGAAGAGGATAGGGAGGTGGGAGGGGGGGAGGCACGTGCATGCCCAAGCGTGCGTATAAGTGCTTTAAGGCAATAGGGGTACTTAGTTCCTCATCCATCCTTTCAACAAACAGCAGCTAATGGCCATTTTACGCTGCATCGAATCTTGACAACAGTCTGCACGTAACGCCTTCTACCTGTCCGCCCTTGTCAACCGTACCCCCCCTCCTTCCCCACTCTACTCCCTCCCCCACCCATCCCTCCACCCCTTACCCCCCCCCCCCCCCCCACACACACACACACACACACACACACGCACATACACGCCACCCCTTCCTGGACCACTCCACAGGTCATCGAGGAAGTGGAACGAGCGTGCACCCCGGTCTCGACAGTCCTCACCCCCACTTCAAAAGCTGATCCCAAAGACAATCGGCAGGGGAGGGGGTGGGGGTGGGGGTGGGGGTAAAGTGAAACCCGCGGCTTTTTGAGGAAGGTGGTGGGATGGGGGGTGGGGGTGGAGAGGGAGGGAGGGAGTGGCATCGAAGTGGTGTACCCTTTTCAGTTCCCAGATTGCAGGGAGCAGGATCATTAATGACAGTCCGCGCTGGACTACAACTTAGAACTGACGACAAGGTCAGGCAATAACGGCTAATCGCCTGTGACGACGGAAACAGTACCCGGGGTGGGCTACTGGAACCTATCAGCCCCCTCCCCCCACCCCCATCCGCCCTCTCCCCCCCCCCCCCCCCCCCCCCCCCCCCCCTCCCCCTCATCGGTGCCTCAAGGTTGGACGAACAAACACAAAACGCCGAACGCAGGCACTCTGGACGGCTGACGCAAGGAAAACAACTCTCGACAATAGCGTGAGACGGATCAGTGGACTGCTGCTCCTCCCTCTCTCCTCCCAGAATCCACACCCTCCGTCCCCCCTCCCCCCCATCCTCTCTCTCTCTCTCTCTCCCTCACTACCGCTCCCTCCCTCCATGCCTCTCCCTTCTGCACTCGCTTCGCTCTCTCCCGTGCGATGTGATCATACAGACAGAAAGGGATCGACTAGGTCAAGATCTTTCCGTCCAGAGGAGTTGGAATAAATGATTGATAGGACGGTCAGAGCGTGGAGATGAAAGAAGGAACGGCGTTCTGTTGTCCCGAGGACACCGAAACAAAAAAAAAAACCCAAAACGGTGATTCGAGTCAGTTTCCACCTTTCCACCAACTGAAGAGCCCAGCTGTGCTTCGCTCATTTGAATTATAACACGGGTGGGCAAAGAGTTTTACTTCACAGCTTCATTTACACGCTTAGTTCCGTAGATTTGCACAAAGCCCACACCTGACAATCACCACAGCGTAAATCAGGAGAGCAGAGGATTAATATCTACGCCTTTCGCTGGAGTTACATTGCTGAGATTGGAGGCATTCACCTCTCCTGATCTGATTAGCTTTCTGTCCGTCTCCTGTCCCCGGATGGCTGTCGATTCACCGCACTTTGCTTTTGACAGGGTCTGCTTTTGACAGGGTCCAACTGTCGAGTCTGAAGCACACACAAGGTGGTTCGCGTGCACACGAAGGCAACGCGCAGGCAGTTGGCCGCCCTTCCTGTACAGCCAGCCGACAGTAAACAGACATGCGTAGATAATAGTGGGCGGACCAGCCAACTGCACAATTCTCTTATGGCGCGAGATTAACAGGTCTATGGGGCAGACCCTGTGGCCTACTCGCATAGAAATTTACAAAAATTAACGAAGCACGGACCCTGACATAATATTCATAAGTTAAACAAGACAGAGATAAAAAAAAGAACGCAAAGAAGAAAAGCAAACTAGTTCCTAACTAAACTTTCCCGCTTAAAATCCACTTTACCTTCGAAACCAACCAGACAAACGTCGTCTTATAAGGAGAAAGATCAAAAGATTTTTTCTTCCGAATTATTTTCAGAACCGTTATCTTTGTTTCCACACACACACACACACATACACACACACACAGAGAGAGAGAGAGAGAGAGAGAGAGAGAGAGAGAGAGAGAGAGAGAGAGAGATTTCATCCGTCTGGTATCACAACCGCAACATTTTCATTCTCCCCATGAGTGTGGTGCCAAGTGGTAAGCTACCCTCCGAGTGAACGGGACTCCCACACAGATGGGCGGTGGGACAGTAAGGGGGGATACTTATCCTGTAACCTTTGATCTGTGGCTACTGAATGGCGTAGTACGTATGCACTTAACGTCTCAAAGTTGTTTTTTTCCCTTTAAACAGACTATGCGAAAGTTAACTGGTCCGGTCCGGATCATTCCTGCTTTTCCTGTACTTTGTTGTGCCTTGCTGCGTTTTGGATTTTTCTTCAGCTGTTATTTCTACTTTTATTTATTCATTCACTGATCTGTTATTTACTAATTCATTCATTCACTCCTTTCTTTGCCTGTTGAGCGAGTGCTTTAGGTTGTTTGACAGCGCGCGCGAACAGAGAGAGAGAAATGGAGAGAAACAGACAGACAGACAGACAGACAGACAGACTCATAAACTTTATTACTCAAGGACAGAATTCTTTTACCGGGAGAGGGGGCGATGCTGGGAGGGGTAGAGAGGGAGATAGAGAAAGAGACAGACAGACAGACAGACAGACTGACAGACACATAGACACGCACCACGAGAAACGCTCACAATCATACTGTTAAGAATGGAACTCACAGTCATACTGTAAAGAATGAAACTACATAACAAAGGTTCTTGGATAAACTTTGTGTAACATTTACCATAGTCTCATACTTTTGGGAAAAAACAGAGCACTCTCAACAAAAAGCGACTTCAGTATTTCATAATAGCTAAATTACAGTAGTTCTCGCAACACACACACACACACACACACGCACAGACGCACGCACGCACGCACGCACGCACGCACGCACGCACGCACGCAACACACACACACACACACACACCAAGGCAATTCTCACAGGTTTTCATTTTACACAAAACTGTGAACTCGTACAGTTTCCAACCGTAATTACCCTCCAAAAATGCTACACACAGAACAGCTCTGCGTCGTCTTCAATGAAGTGCACAAGCCTGAAATCCAGACGGGATGATACCGCAGCATTCCCGAAGAAGAACGGGTTTGTGAATCGTGTGTTGTAAAGGATGAACTGCATATTCCTGAAAAACGTTTAATCTATGATGAACTGAGATTTTATATTCTAAACACTGATAATGTACAATTGTTTGCCTCAGTGTCCAAAAGTGACACTAGTCTTGACATAGAAGGTATTTTTCAAATCTCTAAGTTCCATACTAAGGTCAAGTGATTTTCAGCCTATATATATATATAGCTGCTCTGAAAGTTGCTGGAGTGGTGCTCAGCTACTTATCCTTGGAATTTATTAGTTTATTATAGTTCAGTCCCCTGCGGATTCATTCCAAGAACTGGCTTCCAGCAGTTGTGTCTAATATGTTATCTTTTTAAATTTTCGACTTTTCACAAGAAAATGTAGCTTTTGTTGTTGTTTCATAATTCTCCTTTGCTTCTTAGGTGGGACCTTTGGTGCGTTTTTTTTTTTTTTTTTTGTTTTTTTTTTAAATTCTACAAACATACTATAGTATTACACACCAGCCTTTTTCTGGGATAGCATTCTGCTTAAAACCTAAAAGGAAGAGAAGTCAAGTTAAGACTTTCAGAGGTCACCGAGGAGAAACAATAAGGTTGTTGGCTCATTTTTAAAAGCATTTTATTATTTCCCATTACTGTTAGTTAGGCAGAATTATCTACCATGGCAGATATGAATACTTATCTCCCCTTTTTTTTCAAAGATATAAAAGCAAGCTTTGATTATAATTCAATATTTCTTGCAGTCATTGTAACACCAAGCTGCTCTGAAAGTTTCTGGAATGGTGCTCAGTTACTTTATCCTTCGAATTTACTAGTTTATTGGTCAGTCCCTTGCGGATTCATTCCAAGAACTGGCCTTCAGCACTTGTGTCTTAAGATGTAATACTATTCAACCTTTCACAAAAAATGCATGTTATTTTGTTGTTTCATAATTCTCTTTTATTTCTTATGTGTTGGTTGGTTTATTTGAAAATTCAACAAACATACTAATATATATATATATGGTATGGCACAGCAACCCTTTTTTTCTGGGATAGCATTCTGCTTAAAACCTAAACGGCAGGTAGGACTTTCCGAGGTCACCAAGGAGACACAATCAGGTTTCACTGACTACGAGAGATATGTTAGTGTCCACCCCTTTGAAGATATGCCCCCTCACCCTTGGAGACTATAAATAAACCTTGCCGAAGGCTCATTTTGAGAAGCATTTCATTATTCCACCCATTCAAGCACATATTTGTTAGTTAGGCAGAATTATCTACCACTACAGATATGAATGCTTACCTCCCCCTACTTTTTCAATCTAAGACATAAGAGCAAACTTTGGTTATATAATTCAATATTTCTTGCTGTCATTGCCAACACACCACGCTGCTCTGAAAGTTGCTGAAATGGTGCTCAGTTATTTTGGAATTTATTCAGTTTATTATACATATATATATATATATATATAGAGAGAGAGAGAGAGAGAGAGATGGATGGATGGATGCGTGTGCGTGAATGTCTAATAGTTGTGAAAAATAAAAGATCCCCCCCCACCCCTACTATTTTGCGAACACTTCATCTATTACTTCCTTACTCGTTATTTATGATTTGCTATTTGACAGAATTTACGACACATAAATGAATCAGAGTCAAATGCCTTTGCGATCAAGCGGACATCACATGCGCGCTCGCTCTCTCTTTCTCTCTCTCTCTCTCTCCCCTCTCTCTCTCACACACACACACTTGCCTGCACCTGTGCAGCTTCACAACAAACTCACTCCCCCCCCCCCCCCCCCCCCTCAAACACATTCAACACAATCTCATGATCTGCCCTGTTGGTGCGAGAGCCGTTTTCGGGTAAACGACAGATCAGAGGCACAACCAGATTGACCGTGAACAAAGGACAGACAGTTCCATCAATCAAAGGGTACCTACCCATCACCCCCACCCTATTAAAAAAAAAAAACACGTCCGAAAAGGAAACCCTGCTTTGTCCTGTCCGCAATCGTATCACACAAATAACTGAAAACAAAAAAAACACGTTTAAAAAAAACAAACCTATTTATCCCATTTACATAACGAGACGTAGATCGTTGGCCGCCCAACCAGCACTAAAGAGGACATTAACAGGAGAATGACAGACATGACCTTCTGAAGTCGATAGTTGATCACATCAGGGAAGAGAGAGGGGGGTGGGAGACGAGGGTTGAGATGGGGGATGGAGGAGGGGGTGGGGGCAAGGCCATATGGTGTTTGGTGACACGTATAATCCGACTTCAAGAGCGTGGTGAACTGCTAGGGAAAAATCAAAGCAAAACACACCTCGCCGCCATCTCACGGAGTGAAAGGACTGACAAAGCAAGTTTTCTCTCTGCGCGCTTCCAGGTGCGTTAGGATTGGGAAAAAAAGAGGCTGGTAATTTAAAAAAAAAAAAAGAAAAAAAAGAAGAAAACTGCATAGAGAGAAAGACAAAGAATATGACAAAAGAAAGAACGTGCTCTCTCTCTCTCTCTCTCTCTCTCTCGCACACACACACACACACACACACACACACACACACACACAAGGCACAGTAATAATGTGTGCACAATTCGTTCCATAATGACCTGATGTTGACCTCCTGCTGCTGGCTTTTGGAGCTGTGACAGAACGAATCTAGGTGTGGCTGTATTGGAAATATGGGTGGAGGAGGGGTGAGGGGGTGCTCTGTGTGTGTGTGTGTGTGTGTGTGTGTGTGTGTGTGTGTGTGTGTGTGCATGCGCGCGCGCGAGCGTGCGTGCGTGCTTGCATGTGTGTGTGTGTGTGTGTGTGTGTGTGTGTGTGTGTGTGTGTGAGAGAGAGAGAGAGAGAGAGAGAGAGAGAGAGAGAGACAGAGACAGAGAGAGAGAGAGAGAGTGCATGTGTGCGTGTGTGTGAGTGAGTATACATGCGTGCGTGCGTGTGATTTTTTTTTCCGCCAGGGGTAGTGACAGTTGGCATGGACTGAATAAGTTACTTCTCGTATACTTTGCAAGTTAATAATGCATGCAAAACATAGAATGTCAATATATATCAATGTCACTTAGTTTGAGGAAAAGTAATGGATTCGCCACAGAAACCTTGCAGTCTTGATATCCTGTTACCAAGTGAAGAAGACGCGGACGGAAAGACAAAACGAGGACTTCTTCAAAGCAGGTTTTTAAGGCCATGGGCATCTAAAAATGAACATCAAAAAAAAAAAAAAAGACAATGCACAAAACTTACGATGATGAAATCGCTCCCGTCGAGCTCATCGTCGTCGTCGTCGATGTGAAAGTCGCTGGTGAACTGGTAACTGGCCTTCTTGGATCTGACGGATTTGTCCTCTTTCACGGCGGGGGAGCCTCGTTTTGAACAGTTGAACTGCTCTTGCGATCGGCCCGCCATCAGTAACGCCACGAGTTTTTTCCGACATGGTTGAGAACAGCGATGGTGTTTTTGTCTTTTTTTTTTGTTTTTTTTTTAATGAAGCTTTCAATGTTCAACCGTTATGATCGAGCTACAGGTTATACAAAAATTATACTGCCTTCTGAACGTCAAAGAATACACAGCTGTAAAACAATAAATAAATAAATGAAAATAAAAAAACCGTTTCTCTCACGTCCCACAGCAACTGCTTCAGTGCTTTCTCAATTTAAGGGTCATAGCTCACTCTCTACCAAAGATAAACATCTGTCACCATCACACAACGTCCGGCTTGACAAATAAAAAAAAACCACACACGCTAACCTTGAACCAAACCACCGAAGGAAAAACTCCCCGACGGAGGAGAGAAAGAAAAGAAAAAGAAAAAAAAAAAACTCACACTCGCAGATCACACACACACAAACACAAAAGCAAATATACAACCGGCACATAATGGAATCCCCGCAACGGTGCCGATCGGAATCTAACCAGAGCTTAGAAATGCCGGAGTTAGCTTGTCTGTACTCCTCCCCTTCCCCAGAAAGACGACTCCTCGCATCCGCTCAACGTAGCCGGGGCAAGTTCATAACTTCATAAGGTGGACAATTCCATGAATAAGTAAACGACGGGTGTACACGGAGTGGGGCGGGGGTGGGGGGGTGTACCCTGAATAGCCCCGAGCGTTGGTCACGGATCAACTAACTGCTTGCTGCTGCCAGGGGGGTATGCTACGTTTACACGGACGTGCAACTGCTCGTGCAACTACTTAATTGCACGAAAGAGCCCCCGTGTAAACGCGAACGGTGCAAGTACCGTGCTGCAAGTGAGAGCCACCGACAGAATTAAGCCCCGCCCACGCTGCTTTTTTTTCCAGGAACTTTCCGCGATTTTCCACGAACTGCACGGACTTTTTCGGCTTGGCGCGAAAGTAACATCCGGTTGTACGGCGGTGCAACTGTGTAAACACTGATGCAATTCACTGCAACTACTGCAACTGCTGCAACTGCCGAAAAAACATCGCTCTGGACCGATATTTTGCGACTACTCATGCAAGTCCTAATCGGGTATTGCCGATTATTTTGAGCTATTTTGAGGACTTGCTGCAACTGTTGGTCTGCTATTATTCATGCTTAGGTATTAGTTGCCGTGCGAACGCAAAGGGGGTTGCACGGCTAGTTGCACGTCCGTGTAAACGTAGCATTAAGAAAGATAGGCCTGGACGGGAGAACACTGTTGGCTGTATGAAAAAAAAAAAAAGCAATCAAAGGACGGAGGGTCGGGGGTTCAGTGGCCCTGCCCCCCCCCCCCCCCCTCCCACACACACACACTTCCTTTCCTTCTCCCCCTCCCTTCCCCTCCCTCAAACAAACAAACCGCGGAGAGGTAGTGCGAGCTTTCCAGTTGAGAACTTGCGTAAATCAAACAATGTCTAAGGGGGCGGCGGAGTTCAGTGGCTGGACTGCCCTTGTCCTCTCCCCTGCCCGTCAACCCTGTGTCTTTGTTCCCTACAGCGCAGTAGGTTCCCCAGGCTCACTACTGACGAGTTCTTTCGCGTATGCAGATCCTATTGAATCCCTACCGTTACCTTTGCTACATTCTGACTTGTCGGGTGATCTTTAAAAAAAAAAAAAAGTGTTTATAACAACTCCGCCAGAAAACGTGGACAAACAAACCACAAGACAAAACACGACGCGTTTCGACCTCTGTGGCCCTCTTCAGGTAGGATTAACAAACACTCGGGACAACGAAAATGAAGAACGAGCAATCACTTATCTTTTTGTCAAATTCGGAGCAAGATAGGGCGTTGAATGAAAACCTATGGGGTGATGTTCAATCACAGCATCAGTTTACATGTGTTCTATTTTCGTATCGCCTCTCCCACTGGCCCATGTTGCCTCGCTCTTCATAAAAATGTGAAACGGAATCTAAT
The DNA here is from genome assembly GCA_018398815.1 of Conus ventricosus. Classification (NCBI taxonomy): domain Eukaryota; kingdom Metazoa; phylum Mollusca; class Gastropoda; order Neogastropoda; family Conidae; genus Conus; species Conus ventricosus. The sequence goes on along the minus strand of CM031604.1, from coordinate 57,194,430 downwards.
TCGTGCCCAAGATTTCTTTTTCTTATTCTTTTTTTTTCTCCTTACGCGCAGGGACCTCGGTTAAAAGTGTCATTCTTTAGACTAGAAGGGACTGTAGTCTACGCCTGAGTTAACCCCGACGAGGAAACCTCTTCCAACGTGGCTGTCTAGAGTGGGGACAGAACCCTCAGACCTCGGAACAATGTCCAACGCCTTACCCACGAAGCCAAGCAGGGCTCCCAACTCCCCTCCCTCCCCCCCTCCCTCCACCTCACGCCTCCACATCAACACTTTCGTGCATACATGTTAAGACGGCCTCTGCGATCAGCTCAGCAATAAACAACATTGAAGAAGATCGAACCGATCAAACTTTTGTTCAGGATGGTCGTCGTGTGCTGATTCAATTTGAGAAAGAGACGCTCCTCCTTGGGTGGCGGCTAAAAGCCCGGATGTGGCCTTGGTGGTCGGCTGCACTGTAAACATGATCCGGGCTCTATGTTAGGGACTGTTTCCGAGAAATGGGGAGAGAGCGTAAAATTTATCGATCTGAGAAAACAAGACAGGACAAGACACAATAAGTGTGTTCTTACGAAGACAACTGATAAGGACAACGTCGGGTTTGTTTGTTTGTTTGTTTGTTTGTTTGTTGTTTTCTTAAACGTTCAGTCTTCGCCTAAATAGGGTGTAGAATTTTTTCTCTCCAAAAATGACGATTACAAGTACGGAAGGAGAAAGGCACGATTGTTATAAATATTTAAGGTGCTCAGAGAGAGAGAGAGAGAGAGAGAGAGAGAGAGAGGAGGGAGGGGGGGGGGGGGGAGAGAGAAAGAGGTGGCAAGGAAATGAGGCAATGTACAGAAAAACAGAATATAAGAAAGTAAGCACACTAAAGGCTTACATGGGGTTGGGAGGAAGAGAGAGGAGAGAGAGAGAGAGAGAGAGAGAGAGAGAGAGAGAGGGGGGGAGGGAGGGAGAGGTGGCAAGGAAATGAGGCAATGTATAGAAAAATAGAATATAAGACGGTAAGCACACTAAAGGCTTACATGAGGTTGGGAGGAGGAGGAGGAAGTGGCGGACGAGGAGGCGGACGAGGAGGAGGAAGAGGAGGAGGAGGAGGAGGAAGAGGAGAGAGAGAGAGAGAGAGAGAGAGAGAGAGAGAGAGAGAGAGAGAGAGAGAGATAATGTGTGCATAACAGAGAGAGAGAGAGAGAGAGAGAGAGAGAGAGAGAGAGAGAGAGAGAGAGAGAGAGAGAGAATGTGCAAACATGAAGACTTAACACGCGTTCGTAACAGTCAAGGTCATAGAAGGAACAATAGCGTTGACAAAATGCTGTAGTGAAATCTGAAGAGCGACGAGATTGCTACGGTAAAACAATACTGTGTCTCCGAAACGACATCCTGTCCCTCGTTGCAAACGCTGTGGGAAATCCAAAGGTTGATTTAGCTCTTGATAATTAAAGTTCACGTAATCCGGCGTAACATACAGCCCAACACGTAATTAACGTATATGAATACAAGACAGATGAAGCGAACAAACAACAGCAACAAAAGAAAAGAAAAGAAAAGAAAACAAAACAAAACAAAACGATACAAAAAGACCAAAACCGACAGGTGCTTTTTAACCTAATCAATGACTCCATTTCTTTCGTTCAGAATCTACATCATGTTCAGTAAAGATGAGGTAACTTTTGTCTTGGAGGCCTTGAAGTCACATAGGAAAAAAAAAGCCTGCTAATTACGTAGTGTTCTTTCTCTTGATCACGCGTCATAAAATAAAATAACCTTCTGGTCGGTTCTCGATCGCCATTGATCGGTGCGCGGTTCACACGCAAAAGTAAGCCTTTGGTGCGTGCGCGCGCGCGCGCGCGTTGTGTGTGTGTGTGTGTGTGTGTGTGTGTGTGTGTGTGTGTGTGTGTGCGGGCGCGCGCGCGCGCGTGCGTGCGTGCGTGCGTGTGTGTGTGTGTGTGTGTGTGTGCGTGCGTGCGTGCGTGCGTGTGTGTGTGTGTGTGTGTGTACGCGCACGCGTGTGCGTGTATGCGTTGACTGCGCACACGTATGTGTATATGTGTGTATGATTATGTATATACACTCTGCCCTTCCCCTTTCCCTTTTTTCCTCATCGCCTCTTTGTTGGTTATGAACCGAAGGTGTTTGAAGAGCAAACATTTCAAATCTGCGTCAGCATTCTTCTGTTGTTGTTGTTGTTGTGTTTTGTTTTAACGATTTGAGCGGTAGACTTTTATCTCAGAGAGAGAGAGAGAGAGAGAGAGAGAGAGAGAGAGAGAGAGAGAGAGAGAGAGAGAGAAGCCATCCTCGATATAAAGAAAGCCTAAGCCTTAAAGAAAATCAAATCAAACCACGCCACCCTATCACATTCTTGTTGCCCCCCTGACATCCCACTTTAACATGTAACATACGCATGTTGCAGAACGATGGCAACATTTACGTTTCATTTGTCTCGAGTCCATCATGCTCCCAGACCGGAGTTCATAAGCAGAAGTTCGGATTATCCTTCACTGAATAATCCAAGCTTCGTGCAATCGCCTGTGTGCCCGTGTCCATGCAGGGGCACAGAAACAGAACTACCCGACACAAAACTATGGCCGTTTTATACTCACATGCGGCTACCACGGTATAACCCCCCCCCCCCCCCCTTCCTCCTCCCCCCCCCCTCCCAAGACGAAGGAAAAACAGAGAGCTAATAAATAATAATAATAATAATAATACACACCCACCATGCACACCCCACCATCGTCAGCAAAGCGTTTAAGGACTGTTACGGCTATTGCTACAAACTGTAGGCTTCTTTCTCCTTTCCCACGACACAAAAAAAAAAAAAGATTGAACACCGTTGTTCCCGTACCAGCTAGTCCTACAACGCAGAATCTAATGCGGCCCACTGGCGTCAGAAAGCAGTTCTTCCAGGCTACTCCGTGGGAGGCATCGAAGAACTGGAAAAGTACTACGCGCGTACTCATTTCAAACGTGAACAGGATGTAGAAGGAAACCTCAAGCAAGGCTCTGTGCACAGCTTGCAAATGTCTTACGCTGTTGTGTGTTCATGTCAGCTCGCAAATTAGAAGAAAGCCGGGAACTTCTTGTAAACATAAATCTGTGTGTGTGTGTGTGTGTGTGTGTGTGTGTGTGTGTGTGTGTGTGTGTGTGTGTGTGTGTGTGTGTGCGTGTGCGCGCCCCCCCCCCCCCCCCCCCCCATGTCCGCACGTGTGATAGCCGAATGAGCACCATAAGCAACACTAGTCTGGAGCTGTGCGCATGCAACTGTTTCACCATGGAAGCACAAGTTACCTCCCTTTATCGTTTACTTTGAGATGGATACTGCTGTGTCAGTGAACATTTCAATTACATAATACTAAAACTGAAAAAAAAATTACTAGCGTGACGCAGTACTTACTCGCGTGGGTAAAAGATCTGGGGATCCTACGTTCGAATATAGTCAAAACATCATCATTGTGAGATTAACCATCGGCTCCGACCGGCTTCAACGCCAGATTTCACGGACGCAGTTCTGGGAGTGTTACTCATTTTCCCTTTAAAAAAAACAAACAAACAAACAAACAAAACGCAAGCGCCCACAGCAAAAAGATTGGACATAAAGAAAGAGAAAAGACTCAAAAGAAAGGGAAAGAAAAAAAGCGTGGAACTATTTACGGGTGGAGGGGTGGGGGGAGGAGAATGAAACGATAGAAAGAAAGAATCGCCATAGAGCATCATGATCATGCATGAAGATGGCCAGGGAAAGCCTTTTAACTGTCCAGGGATATTCATCATTAAACCTGTTCACTTCGCAAACGCACCCCCCCCCCCCCCCCCCACCACCATCCTCCTCGAAAAAAGAAACTCGATAACAACAAAGAAACCAAGGAAAGCATGTGACGGACGTAACAAGCCAACAAGCAGACTTTAACAATACTACTACTACAACTACTACTACTTCTGAAAGAATTGCGCGCAGGCAAGACTACAAGAGCAAAGAGGAAGACAGAAAGTATGCGGGGAAGAAAAAAAACAAACGAAAGTCAAGTAAACTGTTCACTGTGCCGAAGAAAGAATGAAAGAAGAAAGAGGGATCTACAGTGCCTTTATCCCTTCATGCTGAACGCTGACGCGTCTCAGTGACTTCAATGGAGGAGGAAGGACTTCATTTCCTTTCAACATTTTATGACTCGCCCTCTTTGGTTCACGTGGAAATCAATATAAATAACTAAATAAATAGACTAAATAACTTAATCTCATGTCAGAAAAACATATAGATTTTTTTCTTCTTATCAATCATAGTTCATCAGATAGGTCAGAGAAAGGAGGATTCTCGCCCTAATACGGTTTCCCATTCAGTGGGTATTTCGGTAAATCCCTTTTTGACACAATCGTAGTCCCCATACGTAGGACAACGCCTGACTGACCGCAAATGCAAGGCTGGCTGAATCCACGATGGCTTTGCGGTTAAATTCGCCATGGTTTGGACTCGGATTTTCGGGCTTTTCGCTTTTTGCATTGGCTTGTTATCACATGTCAAGAGAAGTACAATCTATTGATGGAAAGAACCTCGAGGAACAAAAGAAAAGAAGATCATCAGTTGATGGGAAAAAAAAAAAGATTCTGAATTATGCGTTCGTCATGCTTCCGTCAATATCACGATCTACTCTTACCTTTATCTAATGCAGCCATTGCCTCGCTTCATCTCCCCCTCCCCCCCCCCCCCCCCCCCTGCCCCCGCCCCTCCTCTCTTCCTTTTTGAAAGTAAAAACAATAATTGTTGCACCTTCCACTCACACAACACAACATTATTTATGGCGCACGGCAGACAATATAATGGTGGTACGTAATTAGCAAACATTTCCTTAAAGATCTCTTGGCGTTACATCTATCTTGTTTTACTGAGAATACACAATGGATATACCCCCCCCCCCCCCCCCCCCTCACCCCCCTAACCTAAAAACAAAAAAGCCGAATTAATGACCAAACTGTTTGTTTATCTGATTTTCGTCGGGTGCCACCTTCTCCTCCCTATCGTCTGTCCCCTCTCGCCCCTGTCCCTTCCCTCCTCCCCTTCCGCTTCCCTTCACCCATCAAATCCTCCCCTCCGTCCCTCCTCCGCATTAGCCATCCCGAACCCAGCATCATTTGCCTTAAGATCCGCTTAAAATCCTTTGAAGAAGAAGGGGAGAAGGGGGAGGGGGGGGGGGGGAGAAAGAACAGAAAGACAAAAAAGGAAAAAGAAAAAGACGTGTGACTGAACCCGTGATTGAATCAGGGGCCTCAACTGGATCTTCAGTCTCGCGCTCTCCCAAACGAACTTTTCCTGCGGACAGAAAACGCGGCGTTTTCAATGCGTCGAAGTTCATTTGCACTTTGTGTGTGTGTGTGTGTGTGTGTGTGTGTGTGTGTGTGTGTGTGTGTGTGTGTGTGTTTGTGTGAGTGTGTGCGCGCGCGCGCGCGCGTCTCTGACTCTCTGTGTGTGTGTGTGTGTGTGTGAGAGAGAGAGAGAGAGAGAGAGAGAGAGAGAGAGAGAGAGAGAGAGAGAGAGAGAGAGAGGATTATGTGCGTGTGCCTCTGTGTGTGTTCGCGCGCATCTGTGTTCGTGCGCACATGTGTGTGTGTGTGTGTGTGTGTGTGTGTGTGTGTGTGTATGTGTGTGTGTGTGTGTGTGTATGTGTGTGTGTGTACGCGCGCACGCACGAAAGCATGCGTCTGCAGAAGTTGTGTACACATGCTCAGACGGATACCGGCCGAGCGTGCAGGCCTTTTTTTTTTTTTTTAAATTATTTGTTTGTTTGTTTGTTTCTCCTGTTACACTTTCTTCCTTTTTTTCGGTCGGTCGGCGAAATCAATCTGGCCAAGGGTACCAACTGCCTGTGCTCTCATATCGACAGGAATGCTGTGTTGCTTCCCCTATCGGACTGCTTTTGCGATCGAATGCAGGTACCGTTGGAGATATGACCGCCGTTACAACATGTATGAAACACTTATCAAGAATGCACGAGACACTTGACCAGGTGAATGAAAATGCTCACAGGATGACGATATGAAGCTACAGACTGTCACGCAGACAACTTGGATGTATCAAAATCTGTTGCACTACATATCCCGAAAAAAAAAAAATCAGAAAAAACGACGGATTTTTTAAGCAAGGAACCGTTCGGTGAAAAAGTTATAAAAATAAAAAAAGGCAGAGTGAGGACAGGCAGGCACTAGTGAGAACAATAAAGAAAGCAACAAAGAATGCCCATGCAAACAAACCGTCAATCACACACACACACACACACAACACACACACACACACACACACACACGAAAAGTACAAAATGTTGGAAAAAGTAAAAATAAAAAGAAAAAAGAAAAAAGAAAAAGAAAAGAAAAGAAAATGGTCGGAAGTGCAAGGAATAACGAAAAAGTGAAAAATCGTAGAAAAGGGACGGTGCCACACACACACACACACACACACACACACAAAAAGAAAAAGAAAAACGGTACATTAAGAAAAGTTTATAGTAAATTCAGGAAAGACAGTACGGCAAGGAAAAGACAAGGACATGTAGCAAAAGAAATGAGATTAAAGCCCCGGTCCCACTGCACTTACGGATGCAAAGAGGATGTAAAACGTAAAAATATCTTGCCATCCGTGGGAAAACGCTATGCATCCGTTGTGTACTCATTGCATACGTATTTCATACGCTCTATCCATCGGGCATCCGTCCACTGTGATTTCATCCGCGCAAAAAGTTTTGAGCTGCACAAAACTTTTAGAACGGATGAACTTTCCGCCGTGTACGATGTCAAATCCGCGACATATACAGCAACAAACGCTTCTGGTTCCGTTATCATCCGTTAAACGTCCGCTGTATCCTCTCTGCATCCTCTGGGCATCCTGCAACTCACATCCGCGCAGCTAAAACGGAAAGAGGAGAAGAACGGAAATGGAACGTCTATACACCGTTTGTTGCACGGAAATAGAAAGGATGGAAGCGTATTCCTCTGAATATTAAGTATTCAAAATGATACAGCGTTTTATCTGGGATTATCTCGTATATTTAGTATGTCTGGAGTATGTTGATAGTAAGTACAGGACAACCTAGCGGGACAACCGATATTATATAAAAAGAGGGAGAAAATCATCTGAACTATATGAATCCGAGAGCCATGCTGTATCAGACCTTCAATCCACCCATGAAACTTGTCTTCACATCAATCAATTGTCTCCATCATGGATATTTCAAAGAGTACCCAAATGATAGCTGCACTCATTCAACGCAGAACCACAACCTGTTCAGACTTAATCAAGTTTTAGACAGAAGGAGAAGGAGGAGACTGCAAGAGCTGTGTGGACCGAGGATGGATCGGGAGAAGAAGGAGTTTTGAAGAATGACCATTGATGGTGAGCTGAGGAATGACGACCCACTGCCCATTCCAGCACTTCCATGAGTGCCACCAGCCATGTTTGACGAACTTGTAAGAGCGTCCTGAGACCCAGTTTGACCAAGCCTAGCAACACCAACTTCCGTCCCAATCTGGACCATGGACTGAAGGTGGCACCTGACACTGCGGCACCTAGCCTTTGGAACACATACAGAAACAGCAGTATGCAATGGAGGGTGCCACACAACAAGCATCCGCATAGTCTCAGAGAAGTAGTAGAGGCCATCGTTTGAAGAAATACGCTGGAACAGGCCCTCGGGTGCCCCACCACTGAACAATCTGGAGACAACTTGCAGAAGATTGGTATCGAGAGGTGGAACTTTCACACACCGTTGAGCCATAGATGGGAAAGCACGTGGCCTGCAAAGCACCATCCAACTCAGGGTCCCACTTATTACAACTACCAGGGCTTCTTCAGTATCATTCTCTTTGCCATGTTGCTAGTGAGCTACAAGTTCATCTTCATCGATGCTCCAGGCACGGGTCAGCTTCATATGCCCAATTATACAAACGCCAAGTGGACCTCAAGGATGGCTGGAACGCAACCTCATCATGGTGTTTTTCCAGGTCCGAACCCCCTTCCCAAGACACAGAAGACGTGCCCTACTTCATCGTTGGGATAACGCGATCTCCCTCTGAACCAAACCCCATGAAAGCCCGTACATTCAAGATACCTCCACCCGGAAGAAGGATCTTCAACTACAGGCTGTCCAGGGCAAGACGGGTGTGGAGAACGCCTTCGGCATCCTGGCCTACAGGTCCAGATACATTTCTCACCACTATGCAGCATGACCCAGAGACTTTGAGGAGCATCGTGGAAGCTTGTCCTGCAAATCCCTGCACACTCCATGCGCACACCGCTACCCAGTGTTGAGAACAGACTTGTCGACCGTCAACAAGGAATGGGACCTGGAGCCTGGTGAATGGAGGCAAGACGTAACCTATGGACACTGTGGATGTACTAGGCCCCAACAGAGCTTCACGTGAAGGGAAGAAGCAGCGCAACCTCCTGAGACACTGGTGCAACTCCCCAGCTGGATCATGCAGTGGCAAGACAGGGTGATAGATGATTAGAATGGATGCTTTCTTGAGACTGTTGCATAAGACATGAGATTGTGCCAAATGAACACTGCATTACTATGTTGTTGTATACTTGTAGCTTTTACAGTTATAAATGTATGTTGTGGGGTCCTTCAATGGATAGGTCATTATAAACAGCTTTGTTTAATTTAAAATGTGTTGACTTCCTTTTCTGCCCAACTGACGCATGGTTTTGACACAAGATGTAGTAGACATGTATCAATGCAGCCTTCTTCAATAACGAGATGTAGTACAGATGTGTCGATGTAGCTGCCAACACGTCTTTCCCGCTTTATGCTGACTGCGTGCGTGCTTCATCCCTTTATATCCGCGTAGCACACGCAATTCATACCCCCCGCATGCGCAGTGAACGGTTTGC
>CM031604.1:57170558-57175558 GCA_018398815.1 Conus ventricosus | reverse complement strand
CAAAACACTTTTTTTGCCACTGGGGCCGAGACTGAACGTAGCTCATCTGTTTTCTTTGTCTCAAATGGTGAGTTTGAAGTCATGCCGACTGGAAAACGGTATCAGTTGTCATTCGACCAGGCGAAGTGGTCCGAAAACAATGCCGCGACTGTCTATGCAAGAACGCGAGCGAGCCATTGGAATGTTGATGGTCGGCATGTCATCGAGAGAGACAGCCAGACAACTGAACTGCAGTCACTCAACAATTGTAAGGCTATCACAACGTTTGGCAGCAACTGGTTCCACCACTGATCGGCGTCGAACGGGCCAACCTCGTGTTACCACACCAGCGCAAGATCGAAAACATTCGACAGCTTCATCTTCGTAATCGATTCCTTACAGCAGCAGAAAACATGTCGCCAGGTGGTTGGTCGACGGGGTCCAGTGTCTGGACAAACCGTTCGACGTCGATTGCAAGAATCAGGGCTCAATGCAAGACGCCCTCATGTTGGCCCATCCTCACCCGTAGACACCGTCAGCAACGCCTGCAGTGGGCCAACCAGCATCTGCCATGGACACGACGTCAATGGAGAGCTGTGCTGTTCTCTGACAAAAGTCGCTTCGCGTTATCTCATGCTGACGGGAGAATGAGAGTCTGGAGGCGTGTCGGGGAACGCTACGCCAACTGCTGCGTGTTTGAAGCCGATAGATGGGGAGGGGGCAGTCTGATGGTTTGGGGCATTCAGTCATGACTACCGGACACCTCTGTACTTTTTTGGACAACCATGTGAATGCCAACACGTACCAGCAGGTGCTGCAGAACCACGTCGTCCCACTGTTTGGCCAGCCCCCGGGAGCTGCAGTTTCTTCCCAGCATGATAATGCACGACCCCACACCGCAAGAGCCACCGCTGCGTTTCTCCAGGCGAACAACATTGCCGTGTTGCCCTGGCCATCTCTGTCCCCTGACATGGCTCCCATTGAACACGTCTGGGATGAGCTGGGACGTCTTGTGGCCCGTGGAAGACGTCCACAGACTCTCGATCATTTGAGGCGCGCACTTTACCGAGGAGTGGGATGGACTGCCACAGGCGTTCTTGCACAACCTTGTCTACTCCATGAGGAGGCCTGCCAAGCGTGCATCGGGGCAAATGGCGGACACACTCGGTATTAGAGCTCGCGGACGGACATGCTCGCGTGGTGTACTTTTTGACAGGGACCCTAGTGAAGTCACCAGCTAATTTCAGATGAATTCGGCCATTAATGTCAAGAACAGACATTTTGTTTAATTGAAAAATGGATGCGTAATCAAATATGCTTACTTTCATTAAATAATTCTGTACTATCAACGTTGTCTGGGTCTTTTGGCAAGCGGTGCGTTTTAAATGTTGTTCAGTATACTACCGCTACCACCACCACCGCCACCACTACGACTACTACAACTACGACGACGACGATGACAACGACAACGACGACCATCACCCCTACCAACACCACCATTAGTACGACTACTTCTGTCACGTCGACCACTAACTACTAACTACCACAACTACGACGACGATGGACGACAACGACCACCACTACTACTACCACCACCACGACAATGACCACCATCACCGCCACCACCATCATTACTACAACTACTATTACCACCACCACCGCTACCACCACCACCACCACTACTTCTACTGCTACTACTACTACTACTACTACTACTACCCCCCCCCACCATAACGACGACCACCACAACCAAAACTACGACTACTATTACTACTATCACGATCACCACAACTTCTACTACCACCACAACATACAAATCTAGTCAATCCATACCTATCTGTCAACACACACACACACACACACACACACACCCACACACACACACACACACACACTGACGTGCGATCGCGCACAACACACACACACACACACACACACACACACACACACACACCAAACCCCCCAAACCGCTCTCCATCCACACACCCATCCCACAACCTACACCACCACCCCACCCCCCACCCCTTCACCCACTCACCTCCTCCACAGTGGAGTCCGACTCGTCCTCCACCCCCGACTCGTCCCACAGGGCTTGCTGCCGGCGCTGCAGGGAGGGCGGGAGGAGAGGGGCCGCAGGGAGCGGGGAGGGAGGGACCCCTCCCTGTCGCACAGCTCCTCCAGCTCCTGCAGGTGGTGGGTGACCAAGGGACCCAGGTCCACAGGGGGGCGGCCGCCGCCTCGGCCGTGGGGGGCACTCAGGTCCATCAGCTGCAGGGCCAGGTGCTCCTCGAGCTGAACGATGTGCTGTTTTTTTGGGGGGATGGAAAAAAAAACGGTGGGTAGGGGTGGGGGGGGGAGGGAGAGAGGGAGGGGGGAGGGTTTGCTTAAATCTCGCGTCAGTTTTACATTAAACGCAAATGTTCATCTGACAGTGAAGTACAGATGGACGTGTAAAACAGGTGCTGGAGGAAACGCTTGTTTATTTAACGTGCGGTACGAAACACAACATTTATGTCTTTTTTTTTTCAGGTGTTGCAGACTACAGACATAAAGCGCAGAACAATACACTCTAGATCGTAGTCGGCGTGAGAATCTTTTATCACCCGGAACACGAAAACACACACACACACACACAACACACACACACACACACACACACACCTATCTATCTATCTATCTATCTATCTATCTACATAGACAGACAGACATACACAAGAGACAGAGATGATAAAAGAATATTTAACTTTTTTTTTCACAAATGATTTTTTTTTAGATGGATCTTCAGTTGCTTGGCATTATCATTTGCGTGAGACATAACACAAGAATGGTTACACTATCAACGCCCCCCCCCCCCCCCCCCCCCCCCCCCCCCCCCCCCCCGTTCTAAAATAAAGACATTGTATGTGCATGTAAAAACGTGAGTGGGTGGGTACGTGCGTGCGTGCGTGCGTGCGTGCGTGCGTGCGTGCGTGCGTGCGTGTGCGTGCGTGCGTGCGTGCGTGCGTGCGTGCGTGTGTGTGTGTGTGTGTGTGTGTGTGTGTGTGTGTGTGTGTGTGTGTGTGTGTGTGCAAAAAACAAACAAACAAAAAACAAAAAACGAAACAGATGAAGCGTACGGATGGCGTTAATTCCTGATTCGTTTGACACACTAACGCTAGTCTGCGCATCATCGAACACATTATTCCCTCTCCTCTACAGATCAGTACTTCGTTTCAAAACACTAACTGTCCGAAAACCGCATGACACTGATTCAATTCATCAACAATGCAACCTAAACAACAACAACAAAGAGCCCCGCCAGAATCGGCTCTCATTGCGTGGCTGCCATTCATGAGCCGTTCAAAGCCGATTTCTTCGGCGAAGGTGAGCAGGGCGTATGATTCATGAAGAATATAGTGTGCGACGAAATTGACAACTTTCATGAAGTCGGGTAGCTTCGATATGAAAGAGACAGACAAAAACAAATCAAAACAAAACAAAACAAAAGAAAGAAAGAAAGAAAGAAAAGAACCCGAACAAGCAACCAAACAGAACGGTTCAACAGCTCAATCACTCAGCTTCTTGTCCGTTATCATCCACGTGATCTTTGATAAAAACGAGATAACAGGTTGCCTGTCAGCTATGATCCTGTACATCCCGACCGGTGAAGGCCTTCCTTGTCGCGTGCACGTGCACCTATGTGTGTGTGTGTGTGTGTGTGTGTGTGTGTGTGTGTGTGTGTGTGTGCGTGCGTGCGTGCGTGCGTGCGTGCGTGCGTGCGTGTGTGTGTGTGTGTGTGTGGATGTATATATGTATCTGTGTATGGATGCATATGAGTGAACGCACGTGCAATGTATTTTCGTGCGTGTACATTAATTCATAGCACATTATATAACATACAAACAATGTGTGTAAAGTGAATTGTATGTAGAGTTTCAAGATTACGATTTAAAAGGAAAATTGAAAACTGAATACTTGAAACAACGAAATCTCTCTCTCTCTCTCTCTCTCTCTCTCATCTCTCTCTCTCCCTCTCTCCACACACACACACACACACACACACACACACACACACAGACACACACACAAACACATCCACAGAGAGAGAGAGACAGACAGAGAAACAGAGAAAGAGAAAGAGAGAGAGAGAGAGGAAAACCATACCTGACACTCCACTGGCAGACGACCCAGCACTTCGCCAGACGCCATTTTAAAATCGCCCAACAGTCGCAGGAAGCGGGGCCTCAGGGACGTGGCCACGTGACAGTAATCTTCTTTCGTCACTTCCTCTTTGGCGCTTATGGCCAGCGTGGCTGCTCTCAGGTCTTGTTCGATTTCTTGCAAACACTAAGCGGGAGAAACAGAGTGAGATCAAAATGTTGTTAGGATCTTGACCATGAACTGCACTCCAGCGACATTCTCACATGATTAAAGGAGCATAGAAAACGGCAATAGAGAAACAATAAACAAATATATAACACAGAAAAGAAAGAAAGAAAGAAGGAAAAGCACAAAGAACGAAAGATGTAAAGACAGAAAAAAAAATGTGAAGAAGAGTAAAGAAAGAAAGAAAGAAGACGAAAAAAAAAATGGACAGAAGAAAGACAGAAGGAAAGACAGAACAAAAAAGTGATTATTAAAAAAAAAAAAGAGAGAGAGAAGAAAGAAAGAATGACGATAAGAAGAGTAAAATAAGAAAGTAAGAAAGAGAGAAAGAACGACAGCCACACAGACAGACCTCAAGAATGAAAAAAGAGAACAGAAAACAAGAGGCAAAGCGTACTCCCAGTTTATCTTGAATACGCGCGAGATATTCCATAAAGAGGAAAAACCGTTTTGGGCCGTTATAACAGTTAGTAACGGCTATTCTGGTAAACATCGGCCATCATCTGTGACCCATAATGAACATACCTACAAATTTCAGAAAGATCGGCCAAGTACTTTTTGAATATTCCACAAAAAAGAAACACCGTCATGGGCTGTTATAGCCGTTAGTAACAGATATAATAACGGTAAAATAAAACATCGGGCATCATCCGTAA
>CM031604.1:57125558-57153058 GCA_018398815.1 Conus ventricosus | reverse complement strand
TGATACATTCGAGTTGTTAGACCGGCCATGAAACTGCTTGTTGTGTTCCAAAACATTTCTAACAGGTGTTAACGTTCTTTTTTTCACCTGTTCAGGGACATAATCAACGGTTCGCATCTAACTTCTTTATCTGTCATAGGACCAAACAAAAAATGACCCCGATCAGCAAATAGCAAGAAAAGGCTCTGCACTGCTCATGGCTCATCGTTTGTATTACATTGTCCACTCTCTTTTTCCTCTTGCATCGTGCTGACATGTTACACGTAGTACGTGATTCATTCAACTACATGTAGACTTCTATCAACCTAAGGGGGAGATACTAAAACAGCATCTTCCTGATGCAGTCGACTTGACACACAGAGCGTCTGTAAGCGGTAAAGGGCATCTGACGCTCCGTTTGAACTCTTCCAAGAGACCCGTTTCTCAGTCTCTGAGCGATTAAAGCGAGGGTTAGGCGCCTGTAGTTTTTGGAGCATTTGGTCTGATCCGGAATGTCGGGGCTGAACGACACCCTCTTCTTCTCCTTTTGCCCACGCCCTGTGGGCACCACCTTCGCCGCTGGAACCAACAGACTTTTCAACTTGGCGCGGCCACGCTCAACGATCGCTTCCGACCTTTCTGTCGAGCCGAGTAAGGTCTCTCGACAGGTGCGACCACTACGCCGCCGGCCCCCACCCCGAGACTCGGCAACCGCCGCCTGAGAAACACCAGATCCTACTACCCTCCCTTTCTGTTCAACCTTGAAGTCGGATTTTTTCGACATTATCCTCAGCTTCGTCTACCACAAAAAGTTCGCGCAAATTTACCCGGCGACTAGATCGTGAGCGGCGAAGTTTAGACAGTCGGGGAGATCGCGGGGTATCATGACGAGGTTCTTTGGCCGGGAGAACGGTAAGTACGTCCCCGAGTCCGGGGTCTGGAGCTCCGCGAGTGTTCATATTACCACTACGGGTCGTCGGTACGGGAGAGGTGTGGGAGGAGGAGTGAACAAGACGGCGCATGCAGGAAGCTAAGGTGTGCAGGGGGCACTCACCTGCAGGATGTGCTGGGTTATGTCAGGATTAGTCACGGCAAAGCATGCGGGGTTAGTAGCAGGGGCCGCAGAGGCTGTGGAGGAGTCCAGGTCCACAGCCGTGGACAGCAAGATGCTGGAGATGGAGCGTTCACTTGCTTTTTTGGCCACGCGGCTCTCCGACCACCCCAGGCTGTCCGGCCTCGGGGTCGTCACGCTGCTGGCCTCCGAGCGGCTCGACTCCCGTCCCTCCTCCACGACGCTGCTCCGCCCCTCCTCCTCTTCCTCCTCCTGGTCCGTCCACCACTCCATGGGATCGTGCTGGCTTTCCTTCTCCTTCCTCCTCCTCTGGCTGACGCGGCGGCTCTCCTCCGATGCCTGACGGCGCGGATGAGCGCGGTCACCTTTGGTCTGGAACTGCGGGCCCAATTTCACCGTGGTCAGCGTTCCGGGCCGTGACCCGCCTGGGTAGGTTTCGTCAGGAATGGTCAGAATGCCCGAACCGAAGTCTTCCTCCCCATCATCGCTGGTCAGGTGCGTGGAAGACTCCTCCTCCTCCTCCTCCCCGCTGACGCTGCCCGCAGCGCTGGGGTGGCTGTGTCTGGAGCGGCCCGTGCGGCTTCGGTGGCTCTGTCCCCGGGACTTTCGGAAGTGGGCGCTCTTGGGCCGCTGGGGTCTCTGAGCTCGTAACCGTTTGTCCTCGGGCTCTCCCTCGTGCGCGTCCTCGTCCTCCTCGTGGATGGCCTGGTCCAGCAGGTTGGGCGAGGAGCTGGGGTTGTGTCGCAACGATTGTCCGGTACCCAGTGGAGGGTCAGTTCTGCGTGGGTCCAGGTCCTTGCTGTGGTTGGTGGGGTCTGCGGGACCCCTGCCGCTCAGTGCCCTCGGGGTCGCGGGGCGAGGGGTGGAGGTCATGACAAAGTCTGTCCCGCACGCTACGTCATTGCCCTCCACCATCTCCTCCTCCTCCTCCTCCTCGCTGTCCATGTCGTGGGACGACATCACGCGACGGTGGCAGCTCTCGCTCTTGCGGTGGCTCTCGTTGATGGAGATGCCAGAGTCGCAGGAGTCGGACAGGACGCCGCCGCTCGTGCGCAGCACGTGCTGCTTGCCCGCGCGCCGGCTCTCCGTCACGCTCACACTGGAAGGGCCGGTGCAGGCGCTGAACCCTGACCCCATGACGACAGCCGCAACCGTGACGTCTCCCCCCGTCCGGCTCTTGACGTCAGTGATGCGTGTCAGCGCTCACAGGAGTTCTGGTTCCATGACTGCGTTGTCCTCGACCCTGCAACCACGCAGGCAACAGTCTTTAAGGGCTGAAATATTGATGCTGGAGTGGGAACTGAAATAATTCTTTTTTTTAATGGCTGTAGTTGTGGTGACGTTTTAAACATGTCTTTATCCTCGAATGAGCCACAAACATTAAGATTTTAAGTAGTAATGCTTCTTGTGTTGCGATGAATACAGTGGATTTACTGAGGATTGTTTTGCACTGTACTGCATCCATCGTAGCATACTGCACTGTATTACATTGTACTGTACTGTGCGATACTCTAATGTTCTTGTGTTGCATGGCATTGTATTGTTTCATACTCTGGAGAACTGTACTGCGTCGTAGTGTTAAACTGTATCGCATTTTACTGCACTGTACTGGATTGTACTATATGGCATGGAACTGCATTGTACTGGATTACATTGCACTGCGTTGCATTATATTGTACTTATTGCATTGTGTCATACTGTATCGTGTTGCATTACATGATATTGTACCGTGTTGCATTATATTGTACTTTTTGCGTCGTGTCATTCTGAACTTATTGCATTGTGTCATATCGTACAGTGTTGCATTATATTGTACTTTTTGCATCGTGTCATACTGAACTTATTGCATTGTGTCATATCGTACCGTGTTGCATTATATTGTACTTTTTTGCATCGTGTCATACTGAACATATTGCATTGTGTCATATCGTACCGTGTTGCATTATATTGTACTTTTTTGCATCGTGGCATACTGAACTTATTGCATTGTGTCATATTGTACTGTATTGCTTTGCATTGTGCTGTATTGTCTTGTACTATACTACATTGCATTGTATCGTCTTGTATTGTGTTGTATTCTATTTTGCGCCCCCCCCCCCCCCCATCCCATATTAATCTTAATTTTCATGCACAATTTAACAACTCCCGGGTTACCCTGGGTTCTTTCACTTTCACGCAGTGACTGCTGTTTATCCATGGGGGACTCCCATTGCCTCGCCCGAAAGACTAGCGTTCACACCAGTTCTTAAGGTGCTATGAAAAGAAGGGAGTGAGAGAGAGGGGGGGGAGAGAGAGAGAGAGAGAGAGAGAGAGAGAGAGAGAGAGAGAGAGAGAGAGAGAGAGAGAGAGAGAGACAGACAGACAGACAGAGACAGTGAAAGAGAGAGAGGGAGGGAGGGTGAGAGAGAAGAGAGAGAGTCTCGTGCGTGACTCGAATAACGCACTGGGGGAGGGGGGGTTCCCACTTCCTATACGAGTGTATCATCCTCTTCGCCATCTTGACACTAAAGAAGTTCCAACGGCAGCAGTAGCAGTATTAACAGTAATAGTAGTACTAGTAGTAGTAGTAGTAGTAGTAGTAGTAGTAGTAGTAGAAGCAGAAGTAGAAGTACTAGTAGTAGTAGGAGGAGGAGGAGAAGAGGGAGATGGAGAAGAAGAAGAAGGAGGAAGAGCAGGTGAGGGTGGAGGAGGAGGAGGTGAAGATTGAGGAGGTGGAGAAGAAGGGGGAATATGGGAAGGAGGAAAAGAAGGAGCAAGAGGAGAAATAGGAGGGGGAATAGCAGGACGAGGAAGAAAGCGGAGAAGGAAGATGAAGAGGAATAGAAGAAGAGGGGGGAGGGGGGCAGGAAGAAAAGCAGGAGGAGAGGAGGAGGATGAGAAGAAAGGGGACGGGGGAGAGGAACACGTGACTTTCCAACACGATGTCGATCATGTGACCATCTGACCAGTTCGGGGTTCCTGGAAAAGAGAGCCGACTGATCACTTGAATTATAAATCATTCCGTCATTGATTGGTCAAACAGTCCATCCCAGAAAAAAATGCTCGAAGACTAAACGGATCGGATTCAGCTTTATAGCTAGTTACCAAGCGGCTGAGCGGGAAGAGTTATTGCAGGAGGGCAGTCACTTTACAGAAAAGATAAACCACTGCCTAAAGGAAATGATAGCGTACACACACACACACACACACACACACACACACAAACACACACACACACACACACACACACATATATATATATATATATATATATATATATATATATATATATATATATATATACGATAATTGTATGCACAATTTTTTTTTTTACTTAACAGGTTAACCACTGACATCCTTCAAGCAGATACAAGTGGACCATGTTGGGTGCATCCGCTATTTCGCTTTTTCTTCTTCTTATTTGTTTGTTTGTTTATTTTTGTGGTTGTTGTTTCCCCACATTTTGTTAAAAAACAACAACAACAACAACAAAAAACGAAAAATAATTCAGGAAAATTTCAATGTCACAGAATACCTTAAAAAAAATGTCTGCAAATAACACTAGCAGACTCCGTGTCCCCGCTTTTCTCTCACTCTCTCTCTCTCTTTCACACACACACACACACACACACACACACACACACACACACACACACAACACACACACACGCACACGCGCGCGCGCGCGCACATACACACACTCTCACTCCCGACAGCCTTGCAAGGGCAACTCATAACGAAATGAAAGTGACGGTCGAACGATAGAAAAACAACAAAGGAGACGACAAAGAAACATATGCTCGAACATGGCCATTACGTTGTTCGACACTTCATGAGGAAAGTACTAAACAAAACTAAACAAAAAACGAACCAGGCGGGAAGGGGAAAAAGCAATGTATAAGGTTCACTCTTCCTGCTCTCTGCACTGCTTACCTTAGCGGCCACCACTTCCGGCCTTTCGTCAGAGACAGATGATAACGACAACGACCACGACGACAAGAAAGAAAGAGAAAAACAAAGAAAGAAAAAGAAAGAAAGAAAGAAAGATAGAAAGAAAGAAAGAATGAAAAGAAAGAAACAAAGACAAAGAAAGGAAGGAAGGAAGGAAGGAAAGAAAAAGAAACAGAAAAAAAAACAACAACGAGCGCCAAATGAAACGGAAGAAAGAAAGCAGAAAGCCACTTTTGACTGGTTGTGGTCCAATTGATCCGTTTCGCAGTCTTCATTGCCACCTCTTAAACTTGTATGAAGCGCCGTTTAACGAAGAAGGGGAGGTGAAAGAAAGAAACAATGGCATTCACTGGCGGGGCGGGCGGCACCATCAGAGAGTGTGTATCCAACCGAAAACCGCTGACGTCGCCTAGGAAAGACAATAGTGAGTTTGCACGCAAATACACATACGAACGCATGCACGCGCACGCGACATAACATATACACAACACATACGAACACACACACGCGCGCGCGCGGGCGCCCCGCACCTGCATGCACTTATAACTTGTGACGTCAGTGGACGGCGCTGCATGTATGGTCTTTGTCTTTTGGGGAACAAAATCTCTCTCTCTCTCTCTCTCTCTCTCTCAGGCGAGTGTGAGAATGGGTGTTTTTATGTGTGTGCACTGTGTGTGTGTGTGTGTGTGTGTGTGTGTGTGTGTGTGTGTGCGAGAGAGAGAGAAAGAGAGAGAAAGAGGGAGAGAGAGACCGAGACAGATCGTAATACAAAGAATATCTAAATTGGAAATGAAATGAGGCAGGGAACAGTAAACAATAAACAGTAAACAAGTGGGGTAACTTTTGCTCCCATAAGAAAACCTAACAGAGTAACTTTTATTCAAGACTGGCACAGCCTTTTAAACTTGAATAAAGTCAAATACATAGACGAACAATCTAATAGTGGGGGAAAAAACAAGCGCAGTTCAGTTGTTGGCCTGCGCTTGTTTTTCCCCCACTATCAGATTGTTCGTCTATGTATTTGTCTGACGTTATTCAAGTTTAAAAGGCTGTGCCAGTCTTGAATAAAAGTTATTCTGTGTTAGGTTTTCTTATGGGAGCAAAAGTTACCCCACTTGTTTACTGTTCAAAGAATATCTGTTGAATGGCTATGCTTTGTTCTGATATTACATGTGAACAGGCACACACGAACCCATCCACTCTCCCCTATCTCTCCATCCTGCCTTTCTTACATATCTTCCACCCTCCCTTTCTCCCTTCATCCCTTACACCCTCTACCCCCTCCCACCCCCAGTTCCCCCTTCACCCTCTACCCCCTCCCACCCCCAGTTCCCCCTTCATATCTCCCCTTTCCACCCCCACCCCCTTCCCTTTCCCAATCCCATCCTACTTCTTCTCCCTCCTTCTTTCCCTCCTCGTGCCTTTTCTCCCATCCCTCCACCCTCTCTCTTTCTCTCACACACACACACACACAGGCACGCGCGCGCGCGCGCGGACACACACACACACACACACACACACACACACACACACACACACACACACACACTCTCTCTCTCTCTCTCTCTCTCTCTCTCTCTCTCTCTCCTCTCTCTTCCACATTCTTTCGTTTTGTACCAGACATTGAGGTAGAGAAACAGAAACACTGAGAGACAGGAACCCAAAAAGACAGAATCACGCGGAGAGAGAGAGAGAGAGAGAGAGAGAGAGAGAGAGAGAGAGAGAGAGAGAGAGAGAGAGAGAGAGAGAGAGAGAGAGAGAGAGAGAGCTGTTGAAAAAACAAATGCAACAGAAGTTATTTCTGGGGAAAATGGGCAGACAAAAACATCCCCCCATGTTTCCGAATAAGAATGACTTTTGCTTGATTATTTATTTACATAAAAACCTTGGTTTTCTTTGGAATCACCATCCTCGTAATCATGTGTTATCATAGTTGTTAGTATCACTATTACTGCTTATGTTATTAACTATTCAGACACCCATTACCTCTGCACGTAAATACTACTATAAGGTTGAACTCTTTATCAGAATTTCTTGATCTACTTTATACTTAATTTACCCTTGAAAGCACATGAAAATATCAGAAGAACGAAGCAAAAATGAAAAAGCTGTTCAGACAATAAACGACAACTGCATTCTAAATTACACTATGAATTGAAAAACATAAACACCCAAATTATTATTTTCACGTTTCTTTTTCCTTCCCCCCCCCCCTCCCCCCCCCCCTTTTTTTATACTGACATTACACAACAGTTGTGTACATTTCTAGGAAAATTATAAACATTCTAAGGAAAACTACATTTTTGTTTTTTGGTGTATAAGAACTATTTTCATAACACACATTATACTATCATGCTTAGGAAATCACAATGCAGACTTCTGAAACTTAAAATTCTCCATAGAGAGGACACAAGAAATGAACACGCCCCAAAGCAACATGCCAATCATAGTGACGATTCGCTGTCAGTTTCACCGGTCCCGCTTCATCATCATCGATCACCGAATTCCTCTAAGGGAGACGGGGGAACGTGCGCGTGTAAGAGAAAAAAAAAAACAAGAAAAAAAAAAAACACGCATGCACTGCACAAGCAGTTGCACTCGTACTTCTTAAGTCCTGTTCTTTTCAGCTCAGACTTCAACGCGGCGACAGCCCTCATATGGCCCTTTGCGGTCGGCTGGGCTCTAAGCAACATAACCCTTACCTTTTAGCGCAGCGGACCATGGACAATATGTCAGGGTCGTAAGCAAGTTCAACTCACAACCACACATAAACTGACATCCCGGGGTGGACATTAAAAAGAGGGTGTAATAAAACGCTGAAAGACTCATACAAAATGTATCATGACCCATGTCCCACTGAGATCAAACGAAAAGTATTGATATTCTTTGTTTCACGCACGCACGCACGTATAACACACACACACAACACACACACACACACACACACACACACACACACACACACACACACACACAAGCGCCGGGAGATAACGCGAGCATTAGAACAAAATAATCACACACACACACACACACACACACACACACACACACACACACACACACACACACACACACACGAACCAAGTATTGCCAGACTGTTAAGTGCGTATGTCGTGGGGATCTTTAAGTTCAACATGTGATTTTTGATTGTGAACTAACGAAACCCTTTTTGAATGGTGTTATACCAAGTGCTGACACTGGGCATGTTAATGTGTTTGACTTTTTAGATTCGTTGCAAGTTGTTTCTCTTGTTAAATTAACGAGTAACCTTTTGGGAAGTCCATTAAGGAACATTTTATAATCATAATCGTAAGTTAGATTACTTTAGATATTTTTCTCTAATTTTTCATAGCTACTGTCCTACAATTCATCTATCCTTTATTTTTGTTCAATGTAACCACATCGTCCTCTTTTCTTTTATGATAATAGTCTAAAATTGTAAACACTATGTTATTTAGACGTCTGCAATCACCTATATGTGTGACGAGACGTAAAACAGAATTCCTTCCTACACACACACACACACACACACACACACACACACACACACAAACACACACACACACACACATGGACGTACGCACGCAAGCACACAGAGAGAGAGAGAGAGAGAGAGAGAGAGAGAGAGAGAGGAGAGAGAGAGAGAGAGGAGAGAGAGAGAGAGAGAGACGCATTTTGTCTAATAAAATCAATTGGTAGCAAAGATTTTCGAAAAAAAACAAGAGGTATGGGAGTTTATACACCATCATGACTTGCAAAAGAAGAAAAGAATAATTCTTTATTTCATTTCACAAGTCAGTTTTCTTTCCAGAGCTTTCAGGAAAAAATAACATGCCGTCGACTAAACTCCTTACATCCATCTTCACCTCACATGGCAAAACAAACAAACAAACCCCACACATTAAGACATGCCCAGACCCTTTGTTCTGTACCATCAGAATCTTCTCAGAATACTCTCAAGCCTATTAATTAGAACACAACTTTTTTCCGTCTGATACTATTATTATAGCCAAATTTTCATTGAGATGATCTATCTAAATTATATCCGTTAAACAAATAAGTTGTGGGATGTGGGGTGGGGTGGGGTGTACAGCAGGTTAACAATTCCTCTGTCGATAAAACAACACCCTACAGAAGTTGTTGTTTTTTATAACTGGATGGGTCGGGTGGCAGGAGAAACGAAAGAAAAAAAAGGTGGTGTTTGACTATAAACATTCAATCGTTTACCAGCAACGTATTCATTTCTCATTGAATGTCAATGAATAGTCATATCCACATATGAAATCAACCCTGGCCACAAAACCAGAACGAAAACAGAAACGTGATCGGTCATATGGACACTTAATTATTCCTTGAAATAAGATATAACTCTGCTAGACGAACAGGATATTGTAGAAAAACAGTAAGATAAAACACTGAAACCAGCCAGAAGGGGCAACGCATAACTCGGTGCTATTCAAAGAAAGATGGTTACAGTTATCCCGATGTCAGTATGAGAAGAAGGTAAACATGGCAGACAGACTGAAGCGTGTGATCTATGACGCAAACCAAAACAAAACAACACACACACACACACACACACACACACACACACACACACACACACACACACACACTATCTCTGTTAATATCTTAACCAAAAGGACCAGATGAAGTAAAACCGAAAGACTAAAAGGCACTCCTAGGACATGGAAAATCATGGATGGGACAGGCAGAAGACAGTATACATAACAGCTTGGAAGACATTGTCGAGAATGGCCAGAAGGCAAAGCCAACGCAGAAATTCAGATGCAGGTAGAAGACCTTTGCTCAAAAGAGGATATTGTAATATACACTGACGGTTCTGTCACCAAAGGTAAGTCAGGCTGGGGATATACAGTGAAGCAAAATAGCCGAACTATCCAGGAAGACAAAATTGTGCACACAGTTTAACAACTTCAAGTCTAACAATAAACAAACCAACAAACGTCGACCACGTTGAAAGCAACGGCCGAACTCTATGCAGTGTGGATGTATGCAACAGGCAGTGGCATTCTAGAACCGATAGATGACCTCTGTCCAGGATTCGTCTGCTTGTTATATTTTTTTCCATGCTTGTGTGTGTGTGTGTGTGTGTGTGTGTGTGTGTGTGTGTGTGTGTGTGTGTGTGTGTGCGTGCGTGCGTGCGTGCGTGCGTGCGTGCGTGCGTGCGTGCGTGTGTGTGTGCGTATATGCATGCGTGCGTGCGTGCGTGCGAGTGCATGCGTGTATGCGTACGTGCGCGCGTGTGTGTGTGTGTGCGCGCGCGCGTGCTCGCGTCTGTCTGTTTGCGTGTGCGTCCGTGCGTGCGTGCAGATGTGAGTGCACACGTGCGCGTGTGAACGTTCAAAAGCACCACATGTACATTTACACCGAAGTTCAGCGGGGAGGGGGTTAAAACCAGCCGAACAGCCGAGCCGTCACCGACGGAAACGTTTCCGGAGACACAGCCAATAACCTTTTCCTCCCATCTCTATGAGCTGATAACACCCCCACCACCGCTGGAGCTTCCTCCACAGTGGGTCTGAAGAGTCAGGACCACCACCAGCAGAGCTCCAGCACAATGGTGGACTTTTCAAAGGCTACTGCATGTCCGTAGCCACAATTTATTGGCAGACTAGACGATCCTCAATCGTCTGGACACCACTGCTCTCTTCTCTTCTCGTGTCGCGCGGAGGGCCGACAGGGAGGGTGGGAACCACAAGAGAGGGGAGCTATCGCTTGTGGTTGTTGGGGTGGGCAGGGTGACAGAGATGAAAGGGAGGTGGGGTGGAGACGGGAGGGGGAAGGAAAAGGGAGTGGAGGTGGAGAGGGGAAGGGGTGAGGATGGGTAGTCTTTCATATTAGTCTTCAGATGATATACACATTAATCATATTCAGCTACACGTGGGTCGCGCATGTGAAATGTCAGTACAATAACGAAACACATTGTCAGTTTGTCGTTACGTTTCTATTACAGCCAAAATGTCTATGTAGGGCCCTGTAAGGGCTAGACAATGAGGGTTCAATTCATATTAATCATTTAAATGAGATACATCGCAGACGTGTCCGGTGGAACCATGAGGCAGCTTGTGACACACACGCTGCGCGTGTGTATGCGTGAGTGCCTGCGTGCGTGTGTGTATGTGCGCGCGCGTTTGGATGAACGAAAGAGAGAGAGAGAGAGAGAGAGAGAAGAGAGAGAGAGAGAGAGAGAGAGAGAGAGAGAGAGAGAGAGAGGAGAGAGAGATTGTTAGTGTATGCGTCAGTAAAACCCAAATCCAAAAAATGGTTTAGCTCTCTCTCTCTCTCTCTCTCTCTCTTTCGCTTAGAGAGAGAGAGAGAGAGAGAGAGAGAGAGAGAAGAGAGAGAGAGAGAGAGAGAGAGAGAGAGAGAGAAAGTGTGTGCGCGCTCAGATAAGTTCAAGTCGTTCTCCCTTATTTTTAGAAACAACCAATCCGCCAAGCCGAGTTACAATGCATTCAACTCTACAGTCGTCTGATCCAAAATTTACCGAGAGATCAACAGTCCACAATCGTCAAGTCATACGGACAGTGTCAGACCTACAGAGGTACTGTTCCTGTTCTCTCTCAATGCACATGCTGGGGGGATAGGCGCTGTGTGACAAACGTAGTTGGTGCCACAGCAGAGTACCAGTACGACCTTCATCAATAATTCCCCACCTAAGAAGGCCGATAAAAGACTGGCCTTTCCGGTAAGTGACACGCCAATGCCGCTCAGGCTCCGACCCGTGAACGTAACAGTTGAGAGCTAAAGCCTGACGGGGAGGGGGGGGGGGGGTCGGGGCTAGTTGTTGGCCCAGCTGGACAGAGCACGCAGTTTGCTTTTCGCAGTTGAATGTTGCGAGTTCGAATCTCGCTTGCGCTCACAAAACTAAAAACCTGCCTTTTTTGCTGTCCATGATAATGTGTTGTCGTTCTGGTGGGTATGTGCAGTTCAAATAGCCCCTTCCCCCCCCCCCCCCCCCCCCCCCCCCCCCCCTCTTGTTTTCGCCTGTTTTCCGGCGTGGGTATACCAGTCTGCCGAAACATTCCCGGTGGGCGTGGGAATCTGAATACAACCTGACAAGTGATAAAGTATAAACCTCACCACTCACGCAAGGCTTGTCGTTGTTGCGTTATCATATTACTCCCAAGGCGAGTTACTTGATGCCATCTTATTCAAAACTGCGCAAACAAGACACCGAAGATGTTGGGGAACAATAAGAGCAACGACGACGACGACGACGACGACGACGACGACGATGACCTGAGTCCAAGTTCTGAACAGCTTGTGCTCAAGAGCAAGACCAACAAGACACTGATGGCCAATT
Source organism: Conus ventricosus (assembly GCA_018398815.1). Lineage (NCBI taxonomy): Eukaryota > Metazoa > Mollusca > Gastropoda > Neogastropoda > Conidae > Conus > Conus ventricosus. The sequence goes on along the minus strand of CM031604.1, from coordinate 57,140,747 downwards.
CGTCATCTTCATCCCCACAACAGCAACAAAACATGTTATCACCAGCTTGACAAATTGCCCTGTCCGCGGCCTTAGCGCCGCGAAGCAAGATGATCATTGTCGATGCTCGGTGTGTGTGTGTGTGTGTGTGTGTGTGTGTGTGTGTGTGTGTGAGAGAGAGAGAGAGAGAGAGAGAGAGAGAGAGAGAGAGAGAGAGAGAGAGAGACAGACAGACAGACAGACAGACAGAGAGACCGTGAGAGTGCAAGGCAATTCAGAAACAATCTAATTTTACAGGGTTGTAGAACAGTGTCGACCATGCTGTGATTACAATCTTCAAGTCTCATGGCGTAAAATGTAACAATCGCCAAAGAAAAACCTCTTCTATAACGGGAAAAAAAACTGCGTGCGAAAGGACGCATTTCGACGAGGTCGCGTTCCCCTCACAGACGCTGCTGTTATTGGTATACCTAGGACAGAGAAGGGAATAACGTGGGCAGGATACTGACGGAGGACAGGGGAAAGGCCGAGGACACTGGGCTACCTAGTCCTGCTGTAGCTTACTAGCAAAAAGTGTACACAGTACCCCTTCACATACATGTCTTTCTCAAACTGTCATGAAGACACATTAAAGGCTGAAACTGAAGAACGAAGGTGGTTGTTAGGGATGTCGAACAGAGACAGAGAGAGAGAGAGAGAGAGAGAGAGAAGAGAGAGAGAGAGAAGAGAGAGAGAGAGGGGGGGGGGGGGGGCGGGGAGGTCGGTAACAATGTTCTGAATTAAGGACGTCAACTGCTTTTAAATGCATGCTCTGTTTAACATACTTCACTTCAACTTTTTTTTTTACCCCAATAAATAAACTGTAAATTCACGTTTTGTATGAAAAACATTTTTCATTCGATTTGGTAACAGGCAAACTACAGACATCCATAGACGGGTGTATGTTGACAAACTAAAATGATCTCTACAGATCTGTGTGTCTATGTATGTGTGTGTGTGGAGGCGCGTGCGCGCGCTTATGCGTGAGTGTTTGTGTGCGGGCGTGTTCTTGGTTTGTAATCTCCACACTAGCATGCAGCGATCGGCGCTTCTACGACAGCATTCATTGAAACCTTTTTTTAAAAAAAATAAGAAAAAAAATCAGCGAACCAAGCCACCACCACTCACCCACCTCAAACAAACGCAGACACTCATCTCGGAGGAAGGCCCCGGTCAATAATCAAGCGAAAACAAACTGCACGGTGAAAGAGAAAGAAAACACATCGCCTTCAGAGCACTGTTCCCGTTCACCTCGCTTCCTCACCGCGCCCTGTCTGTCCTAGACCGACCTCTTCTCCTCAGCTCGGACAACACACACAGCCCCACCAGGCCACGGCGCCACATCAAAAGAAGCAGGCCTGACAGACAGGCAAGGTGGATTTTTAGTTCTACAGCTGTGTGTCTGATCCACCCTTAGAGGTGGAGTCGATCTCTCTGTCTCTGTCTCTCGACCCGGCCCACGGGACAAGCACAGACAGCCAGCCAAAGCCACCCAGAGTACAGCCGAGCCCGTCGGCTCTCCCAGCCTTTCTTTTAAATCGCGGCAGCTGCCCGTGGCTTAGCTTAACTAGTCAGCTTCGCCTGACCTCTCCGCCACCTTGCCCACCTCATCGCCTCGCCTTCCACCCCACATTACCACCCACCCCACCACACACACACACACACAACACTCTCTCTCTCTCTCTCTCTTCCTCTCCCTCCCCCCCCCCCCCCAACCTCCAACGTGCCGAGCGCCTCCCCTCCCCCCCCCCCCCCACACACACACTCCCGCTTATCAAAGTAGTAGTAGTGGACGATGCAAGCCAAGCCAAGGCCGCGCGAGAGTTCACCACCCATCGACTTGCAGTTATCTGACTGCCTTGCCTCCGGTACCATGTCTTGGACAGAGCTTTACCTGATTGACTGTCTGAGACCGATAACCGTCTATGACCTTCTCTCCCCCTTCCACACCCCTTCCCCTGCCCCCCCCTCCCCATCCATCCTATCTTACCATCTCCCCCCCTCTTTCCCCCTCCCTCCCCCTCCCCCCACCCCTATCTCTACTCTTCCCACCCGTTCCCCCACCCCCACCCCCGATCCAGGGTGGGATTGCTTTGCAGGGCTATTAAGGGCCTCCCGAGCCGGGCACGGGGACCGAAGATGACGAGGCGATAGATGGGAGGAGCGCACCTTGATTAACATGGCCAGACAGCTTTGAACTCCCCTGACAGCCCGGCGACGATAGCACCGCTGTCTGGCAGCAAGGCCACTGGGGTGGGGCGGAGGCGGGGGGGGGGGGGGGTGTGTCTGTGTCTCTTCCACCACTGCTAGCCCCTCGCCTCTCTCCCCTCCCCCTTCCACTCAGTTTTATGAGGACCATGTAGTGGACACGCTTGACGTATCCATGGCACTGCTGGTTGGTATCAAGGTGCTACTGTTGAACTTGAACCCGTTTGGGAAATGGGGGAAGAAGTGTGTGTGTGTGTGTGTGTGTGTGTGTGTGTGTGTGTGTGTGTGTGGGGTGTGTGTGTGTGGGGCGTGCGTGTGTGTGTCTGTGTGTGTGTGTGTCGTGTGTGTGTGGTGTGTGGGGTAATTGAGGTTGGGTTGTTTTACCAGAAAGCAAGGTTGCCAAAGAGCAAGGTCAATGCCTCCAGACTAATGGAGGTTGATGGGAGGTGTGTGTGTGTGTGTGGGGGGGGGGGATTATTTTTCATATTCAGCTATTTACTGCCACCCCGATCCGCACAAGGTCAGATCAGGTCTCAAACTACGCAAAATAAGTGTCATGTCTAGTCATTGCTACCACCGCACAAACCTACACACACACAGACACACACACACACACACACACACACACACACACACACACACACCACAGTCGATCCTATGTTAAACCCAGACAGTACAGATCATACTCTGTCCAGATCATTAACTAAAATCATTAAACTCTAAAGGCAGGTTATCCAGGCAACGTTCAAAGTGCACAGAAGTCCTCTTCAGTTATTTCTATCACTTACGCATAGAGAACGTTTGCTTCATATTAATGAAACAGGCATTCAGAACGTACATACAGACAAGACCAAAAGGCAAATGACACTTCAATGTGGATAGTCAGTGCTCATTTCAGTGGTAACAATTACAACTGTCAGAGGAGTAGAGTGAGACCTCAAACCCATAGTTTTTAATTAGAGAGGGAGAGAGAGAGAGAGAGAGAGAGAGAGAGAGAGAGAGAGAGGGAGAGGGAGGGAGAGAGAGAGAGAGAGAGATAGAGAGAGAGAGAGAGAGAGACAGACAGACAGACAGACAGACAGACAGAGACAGACAGACATAACAGACAGACAGCCTTTCGAACTGACTGACTGATTTTCTGCGAATTTCTTTGCATAGGAGTAAGTGAATAGCGAGTCTTTTGGCTTTCCTTTTCATTCTCTGTAACAGACAACCAAGACGAAAGTTTTTCAAACGTGTGGGTTTTTTCCTCCTTACGGTAATTCCGATTTAAAACTGTTAAAGCAGACAGACCACGATTATCGAGTTTTTATTTCATTATTTTCTTTACAGATACGTTTCATGGAAGGTAGTTTGCCACTTCAAAATCTAATACACACCAGGTAAAGATAAACCTACCTTTTTTTTCAAACATTTTCAAACGCAGGTGTACACCCCTTTTTAAAACGCGCGTAAAAAAAGGCTGTTATTTCCCCGCTCTGTACCACGAACAGAAAGGCCTGCAGTCAAATGCCCACAACGTTTGCCTGCAAAACTAAAGGTCTGAGTTTTAAATGATTCTTGGGGGGTCGATTTTTACGGCATGGAAACCCTCTCAGTCCACCAAGCAGTAAACAGGTAATGGAGTCAGTAGAGGGAAGGTTACGCTTTAGGACAGCGGAAGGACAGGGATGGGCTACGCCTTCCATCATGCTGTGCTCAGGACACTGTGAACGTATAACAGTTCATCGGGCAATCAGGCTATGGAAATTTGACTTCTTTTTAATCCTGTATAAAAGGATGACTTCCTCGTGTTGATGCGCATGAAAAGAGAGAGATAATGTTGCTCATGGCCCAGCCGACCGCAAAGGGCCATGTAGAATTTAACTTTTCAGCCATATACGAAAGGATGGCTTCATTGTGTTGATGCGTACGAAAAGAGGGAGAGATATTATAATGTTGGTTATAGCCCAGCCGACCGCAAAGGGCCATGTGGAATTTAACTTTTCAGCCATATACGAAAGGATGGCTTCATTGTGCTGATGCGCATAGAGAGAGAAAAAACGTTGCTCACACTTTCTTTGTAGTATTCCTCAAAATTTTCAAACGAGGCTCTTTGTAAGAGAGAATATCCTTCATGTAAGCTCAAGGGAATATGAATAGTAGCCGTATTGTCAGAATTGTTTGCACCTGCTCGAGCAATGCTGTCAGCCCACTCATTTCCGGATATGAAGCAATGAGAAGGAACCCAACAAAAATTAACTATTATACCTCTTGACATAAGGTTGTGAATAAGTATTTTAATTTCTGATATGATTTCAGCACGTTTTTTGAATTTGTAGATTCTAAAACCTTGAAGAACTGACTTAGAATCTACACAGAAGAGAATACCATAACAGTCCAATGATAAATCATTTATGTACTCTACGGCCATTAATATGACTATAAGTTCGGCTGTAAAAATAGACAGATTTGCCCCAAGATGAAAGGACTTCTCAATTTTTAAAAATGGAATGACAAAGCCACAACCAGCATTATGTTTAATAGAGACCCATCGGTTTGTGTGTTCTCCCCCGAATACACAAACCCGACTCTTCTATACTTTGTTTGTACGAGCTCTCAAGCAAGTAATCTTTTAAAAAGAGCTTCCTCGGTAAATCCAGTAAACTGTAATACAAACATAGGATTATATCCAAGACACAGTAAACAACTTGTCTCCTTATTATTTCGGTTAAAAATAAATGCATTCAGAACAATATATGTCAAGAATATTCGATGTGCTTGCGGCGCCCTTGATAATTGTACAACAACACACGTTCTATACTTTTGCCCCTACTTTGATTCCCATTTGTCAGAATTTAGAAAGGATGCTTCAAAGTGCATATTCCAGGATACCATATCTCTCTTAAATTTTGTACGAATTCTTATGTTAAGCCCAGTTGGCTCAATCCTGTAACTGCTGTTTCATGATCTTATTTTGTACAGTTGTTTGTTTTTACTTTTGATTTTTTTTACAGTTTAATTCTTACTTAGAGTTTCTCCTCATCACACATACACGCACACACACGCACGCGGGCGCGCACTCACGTACGCACGCTGCACGCACACACGTACGCACGCTGCACGCACACACTCAAACACACACATACACACACACACACACTCACACACACACACACACACACACACACCACACACACACACTCAAACACACACACCTTGTCTAATATCACATTTAGTGAAAAGACATTAAATTGAAGAACAACAACAACAACGTTGCTCACGGCCCAGTTGACCGCAAAGGGCCATATCCGGGCTGTCACTGCGTTGAAGTCAACTTTCAGAATGCGCATGAAACATGTGGATAAAGAAATATTAACCCAAGCATCAAATCGCAAAATTGTGTAACTTTACACCTTCCATTAGAACAGACAAATAAAGAAACGTATGACTTACCAGCTGTAAAGCTTTGTGTGTGTGTGTGTGTGTGTGTGTGTGTGTGTGTGTGTGTGTGTGTGTGTGCGAGCGTGCGTGCGTGCGTGCGTACGTGCGTGCGTGCGTGCGCGTGTGTGTGTGTGTGTGTTTGTTTTGTTTTAAAACGTGGTAAATGTTATAATCCTAAAACCCGAATCACCCGTCTCTCTCTCTCTCTCTCTCTCTCTCTCTCTCTCTCCTCTCTCTCTCTCTCTCTCTGTGCGTGTGCGCGCGCACCAGACAGCGGACGGTGGGTTCTGGGATGGCTCATCGCCAGATGTCCACTCTGTTTACAGCACTGGACTGGCAGAGAGACAGGGGAGGAAAGGAACTTGTGGCTGATGAGTTTCACAGTGACGTGACTGCAGGCGGAAAGTGACACAAACTTTTAAGAATCATTCCTTTTTTTTTTTTAAAGTGAGTCCGCCGAAAACAAGGACAAAACAAGTTACAAGACAAAACACGACGCGTTTTGACCTCTTAGGTCTCCTTCGGGCAAACCAAATAACTTCGGACAACAAACTGGACAACGAAAAACGAAGAACGAGCATCACTTATCTTAACGATCAACGTTTACAAGTGAAACGGACGTGAAGCGAAATAAGAAACAATGAAAAGCAGCACACAACGATCCCAAGTGCACCCTATGAATCGATGACGTGAAACGAAACAAGCAAGCAGCGAAGGGCAGCAGTCAGTATAAATCCCAGTTAGTTTCCCAAGTGAGCTGACTGCAGGCGGAAATTTGAACACCCATTTGAAGAATCATTTGCAGCTGGTGGTTATGACACTTCGTGGTGTATACACAATGAATACTGGAAGTTGGGGGGAATGGAGAGTTGGGAGGACTAGGTGAGGCGGGAAGGGGTCCAGGGATGGGGGAGCAGCTCAGATGAGGAACTCCAAAGGCAAGTAATACGACTGCGGTCCCTCTTCGTCGATGAAACGGCTGCTGTCTTTCAACGTTCGCCCTTGAACTTCGGCGTATTTAAGCGTAACGACCTTGTGTACAGACAGGGGGGGGGGGGGGGGGGGGGGGGGGGGGGGGGGGGGGGGGGGGGGGGGGGGGGGGGGGGGGGGGGGGGGGGGGGGGGGGGGGGGGGGGGGGGGGGGGGGGGGGGGGGGGGGGGGGGGGGGGGGGGGGCAACAGCAGTGACCCAACACAACGCAAGGGCCTTGCATTTGTGCTGCTGAACGTCAGTCGAGGGTTGAGTTTCTCGTTCCTCAACACCAGTTTTAGCGGTTCATGTAACAAGATCCACAATGGCCTTGCTAACCTAACACAAAACCCTCCGGCTGAGGGAAGGAGATGAAGGGAAAGACAACAACAGCAGCAGCAACTGTAGCTGCAGCTGCAACAAAAACAACAAAACAACAGCAGCAGCAGCAGTAGCAGCAACACGACCACCACCAGCAACAACAAATGATGGACTGACACCATCGATGAACCAGGAAACCATCCGCAGGTATCCAAGCCTTGCCTCATAGCCAACAGAACGACGGGGGCTAACCTGGAGAACTATTCTTCAGTGTGGTGTCCCAGTGACTCTCCCCGCGGGTTACGGAGGAAGAGGAAGACTCGTGGCCAGCCTGCCCCCCTTCCCTCCGCCCACCCCTTCCTGCTGACTTGACAAAGAGAACTGCCCCCAAACATTCATTTATGCTTAACATTGTTTGCGTCGTTTGCTCGTTTATTTTGCTTACTTGGTTATGGATATCACTCTATTATGATGTGGCGTTAAATTCATTTTGTGTGAGTATTGTCTTATATTTCTGTGCCCCAAATGTGGTATGAAATAAAATAATGCCTTGCCAAACAGGCAAAGTGATCGACGCCCTCCATGATAATGTTCATGGCCAGGTGACTGTGCGCCTTCGCTCCTCTTGGCGCTGGCCGCAGTTCCCTCAAGTAAGTTTTCCGGAGATTAACACTTTTCTTCTGATCTAACATTTTACGGAAGAAAGAGTTTTAACGAAATTTCCCGTGTGTTTTTTAGAAAGTGTATTTAAACGAGTTGTGTGAATGAGGTCTTTTTTTTTATAATGACTTGTGAGTTGACTTCGACAAAACAAGTGACAGTCCTGATACGGCGCTGGGCTATAAGCAACATTATTTCTCTTCTCTAGCTCTCCCCCCCCCAAAAAAAAAAAAAAATCCTTCTTACAACATTGAGGATCTTCCTGCTTTTGCTTGGAGCACGCCAGTGGTGCTTGAGATCATACAGTGGACGGGAACAATTCTTGGTTAACTGGGCAAGGAATCCCCTAAGAAGAGACTTGCCAGTGGACACAGCTATCAGGTTGCCCCTTGGCGGCCACTTGGGCCGCTGAAGAGGTGGTTGTGTAACGTCTGTATCAGATTGGGCGTACAAGGTCATGCATGTTGAATTAATCACCGCCTCCACCACCTCAGCCCTCTCTACCGCCTGTCTCGGTCTCTTGTCTCTCTCTCTCTCTCATCACTCTCAATAATATCGACTAGTTCTGTGTCTTATTTAGTATAGTAGTTTCTTTTTTTTTTCGTGACTAGTGATTTGATTCTTACCACATCGTAAATATGAATGATTGTTCTCATTCCCCTACAAATATCCGATGGCCTTATTAAATAAAAATCTGAAGTCTGAACTCTCTCTCTCTCTTCTCTCTCTCTCCTCTCAACACTCACACACACACACACACACACACACACACACACGCAAAACAATTACACGCATGCCACCTCACCCCGTACGCCACTCCTCTCTCTCACTCTCACTCACTCTCTCACTGTATGTCTGCTGTCTCTCTCTCTTCCCGCCCCCCCTCTCTCTCTCTTCCACCGTTGTCTGTCCGTCTGTCTGTCTCTCTCCCCCCCCCCCCTCTCTCTCTCCAAGTAACATGTACCTGATGAACCCCGGAGGAGTGTCTCGCGGACCTTCAGAGGGACAACCGAAGCTAAAAGAATACTGCATAAAAGGATCAAGCCGTCTCCACAGCTGATCCGATCCCCCAAACATGTCAGTTACCACACTTCCAATTTTACCGCAGTTTGTCCTACACTAAGCCAATTACGTTTCAGCTCCAAGCTTAAAACCCATACCAAAGAACTTCACGCACCCGCAAACACGCGTAAACCTTGAAGCAATAGGACGCCGCACACACACACACTACACACCCACACACACACACCTGTAGAGATTCGCCAATAGAGTAAAGTTACTACTTTCCTGACTTTCGACGTGGTGAAGGCCCCGAAAGTGGCGACGGCGTTTGGAACACAGCGATTAAGCGCCTCCTTGAGAACACTACAGATTTGTGAAGAGGACTGTCGCGATAGCCTTCCTGGCCAGTTAGCCTGGATTTGACATGCCCTACGCTTGATGCTCACTCTCTCTCTCCTCTTCGTCTCTCTCACTCTCATCTCAACACGGCCCCCCCCCCCCCCCCCCCCCACACACACACAATCACACCTTCCCCCACACTTCCCCAATACACATCTTCCTAGAGTAAAGAAGACTAAACACTATGAGGGATCACACCCACCCACCCACCCCACACAACACACACACAGAGAGAGAGAGAGAGAGAGAGAGGAGAGAGAGAGAGGAGAGAGAGCATACAGACAGGCGTACATCAGACCATGCCCCATCGTCCGTGAATATGACACAGTCAATAACACTACTTGATGATAGCTCAGCACCTCCACCCTACCCACACACATACCTTACACATCAATCTATCTATCTGTCCTGGTCTGTCCTGTCTGACATCTATCAATTCTATCTAATTCTATCTATCAATCTGTTCTGTCTGTCTTCTGTCTATCTATTCTATCTATCTATCCTAACTATCCTCTCTTCTATCTATCTATCTGTCTGTCTGGTCTTTCCTATATCTACACACCACACACACACACACACACTCTCTCTCTTCCTCTCCTTCTCTCTCCTCACCACTCTCTCCCTCTCACATACACACACACACACACACACACACACACACACACACACACACACACACACACACCCCCCACACAAAACCTAAACACTGGTACGTCCTCAGACTAGTTCACGAAGGACAGGGTTCTCTCCCACAAACAAAAAAAAACGCCAAGCCTCTCAACCAGACTCCCACCCCACACCAAACAGAAGACCGGACAGAATCAATAACTTCCCGGTGTGCTTCGTCAGATCAAGTTTTCACCGGCAACATTGCACACAGGGCATTCCATCACTTCACATCCTGTTGGTCCGATTTGCTCCGCCTCAGCCTGCGGTTCACTCGCATGGCCGCCGTCAACAAGTCGCAATGCTAATGTCGCATATTGTCCTGAGACTGCGTGCCAGGAGCATGCTCACGACAAGCCCACAGATCACATACATACAACACACACATGCACGTCTGCACACACACACGACACACACACACACACACACACACACACACACGCACACACACACACACACTACCCATCCATACGAATACACTCACATCATGTACGCAAACATGCGCTCGTCTCACACACACTACGGGCCGTGCCCACAACAACCCATGACACACACGTGCACACTCCCACACAGACACATACGACAATAATAAAGGCACAACCCATTTTTAGTTTGCTACTCAAGTCTGACCAGCGCGTTGGCTAAGGCGTAGTCCAGACATCCTGCCAAAGTCTACAAAGTCGCAGCCACGAGAGCTTCTAACATTCTTCTCATCTTAGTCATTAATTCAATTACCCATCAGTTTTAAAATATCATGCGCTATGTGTCTCGTAGCGGATGGTGGGGGTGTATCGTATATGATCTATGCGCACGCAGTGACGCCCACCTTGATGACAACGAACAGATGATGTTCAAGGGCCACGGAAAGCCCACAAACGGTGGTTTCGCACCTGAACTAGCTTTCGTTCAGCAGAAAGGCCAACCTCCGTAAAAGCGGAAGAAGACAAGCTGGTCCGTTTGTTGCCTGAAAAGACACACCGATTCTGTCATCAAAGTAGTCACGGCCCAGCCCAGCCGATGGACTCCCAGCAAGGCAAATTGAAGGACAACGAGGCGAGGTTATTGATCCTGTCCTCTCGCACATTGCTCACACAACCATTTCACAAGCATCTGCTTTACAGACGTGCTGACCTTGGGCCGAACCAAAAGAAGGGCATGCAATCTGTGTGGGCCAGTACAGCAAACAGGTACGGAGAGTTTCGTGCAGACCACAGTGGACACACACGCAGGCACACGGGGCGAGCCGCGCGCGTGCACACACACGGAACGCACATGCACACCACACAACGCACACACACACACACACCTCATCACCCCACACACACACACACCAACACCACACACACACACTCAGCTTCGCCATGCCGTTCCTCTCTCTGTCTACCTGCTCCCGGCTTTTTTGGAAACTGAGGATTAACAGCCACCCAGAGTTCACCACCAATTTATTCCACAAACAGACTGTCGCGATTGCAGTGCGGACACGTTTCCCACCACGCGCACGTGAAAGCTCTTTCACACATGCCGCCATAGCAACGTATTCATATAGCTTTATGCGTGTAGACCGTCGTATGCACACACACACCCACCAACACACACACACACACATCACACACACACACGGGGTTGGGGAGGAGTGAGATAGAAAGAGGACAGAGACAGAGAGAGACGAGAGGAGGCAGACAGACATGGGGGGGGGGGCTGGAAAAGAGAGAGAGAGAGAGAAAGAGAGAGAGACAGAGAGCGAGAAGAGAGAGAGAGAGAGAGAGAGAGAGAGAGAAGAGAGAGTGGCGTGTCATTCGAAAGCATTGATCCACGCAAGGCTAAAACCACCTCGTGAATGATGGATATTAACTGTAATTTCCCAGCATCACAGCAGACAAAATTACGGTGTCAACATCATATCCATCACATTCAAACCTCTACTAAAAAAATAAATTAAAAACCACGAATAAAGCTATCCCGATCCTCAAAACCGAGAAGCTTGACCCAGTTTAATTATCAAATTGAATCTAGATCCTTCACCTATCAAGCCATCAACAAACAAAATTCAAATAAAAATTAGATTTCCCACACTTTAAGAAACGACTATTTTTTCATGTTGGCTCGGAGGGAGGGAAGGGGGGGGGGGGGGCCGTTAAGGGAAGGAGACCTACTTTCATACTACACTGAAACCCCCGAAAACGACCATGCAATGAGATGGACATTAAACGACCATCTCTACGTCAAACGGATTCGAACTCAAAACGTCGAACTTGCGCGAACAGTCGGTGCATTACCGCTGGGCCCAACCAACCACACGTAATACGATTTCCTTTCCCTCATCCCGGGAAAAAATCAAGAACCGACGAACAACGTGCGACATTCAGGCCCCATACGCGACTTCTTCCTACCTCTTTGAAACCCCAATGACACACAGCAGTTGCGCTGGGCTGGTGGCGGGGGGTGGGTGGGAAGCTGGGGGTGGGTGGGGTCCGAGTACAAGAGGGTGATTGGGGGTTAGGGGCCGTGGTATTTTTAGTAACACAGAGGCGCAAGACAGCAATGACGGGTTTAATGTTGATGAAACGACAGCTTTGGGGGAAAAAAGTGCCAAAAAGATGAATTACAAAAACCCTTTTCGATATATCTAGGGACAGGCTGCCCTGCCATGCTTCGGAACCCAATAAACCCTCTTCCCCCCCCCCCCCCCCCCCCCCCCCCCCGCCTCCCACACCACCTCCTCCCTCCCCTCTCCACCTTCTCTCTCTCTCTCTCAGCCTGCAATTCTCCCACAAGAGCCCCAAACGCACCCTACGCAAATCTTTTTCCACAGAAACCCCAGTCAAGCTCTAAACCAGCTCTTTGACAAGACTGCGAACAGTTCAGTGGCCAAACAAGATAGCCTCCCTCCCCTTCTTAACCCTCTGGCGCAGACAAAAAGGGTACCTGCCCACGTTCCTTTAGTGGAGGGCGGCCCTTGTATCATCGCCCTCCTAATAGTCGATACCAAGTGCGTGCCACACAATAATATGTGTAACCTTCCCGTTTCATCGACTCTCTCCATTTTGTGTGATCGTTATCATTCAAACCATTGCGGCTCTTGCACGAGATCATGTTTACAGTTCTGTTTGTGGTGCACTGTGGTATGTGTGTGTGTGTGTGGGGGGGGGTGGGGGGGGGGGGCGGGTACCAAACAAGCATCCCTTTGTGCCACGTCTCTTTGTGCCCACGTCTCTAAAATGGTAAGGGGTTAGGGTTAGTTAGGGATAAGGGATAGGTTAGGGAAGGATAGGGTTAGGGATAGTGTTAGGGATAGGGTTAGGTTATGTTAGGGTATAGGAAAGGGTTAGGGTTAGGGTTAGGATAGGTTAGGGATAGGGTTCTGGTTAGGGATAGGTTAGGGATAGGTTAGGGTTTAGGGGATAGACGTGGCACAAAAAGACGAGGACACAAAGAGACGTTGGGCTCAAAGATACGTCTGTGGGCACAAAGAGACGTGGGCACAAAAGATACTTCCCGTAACACAGACTCTTGGTGTTGTTGGTGTGTGTGGTGTGTTGTGTGTGTGTGTGTGTTGTGTGTAAAGAATAAGAGTGAGTCTGAGAAAGAGACAGAGACAGAAGATCCGGGTGGGGCAGACCAACACGTCTGTGTGTTGTGTGCGTGGAGTGTGATTGTGTTGTGTGTGTGGCGGCGCGCGCGCGCGCCGTGCCGACTGCACACGTGTAAAAGTAACGCGTGTATGTATGTGTGACAATGCGCTTTTATACATATGTTCGCGCGTGCAGATCATTGTGTGATGTACATGTTGCAAACACGGATATAATCTCTCTTTAATACACTGGTCACACACACATCGCACACACACACACACCCACAACACACACACACACACCCACACAACACACACACCCACACACAATTATCGGCACCACCACACACCCACATACACACACACACACACACGCACGCACATTTCTCCTCTTCCTCATCCTCACCCTCCCCCCCCCCCCTCTCTCACTCACTTTCCTTCTCATCTCCTGTATTCCCCCCAACCCTCTCATCTCTCACTCCCTCTCTCTGTCTGTCTGTCTGTCTGCAAGTCTAGCTTCATTCTCCTTTCTGACTTCCTCTTTTTAACATCAAATGAACGAATCTGATCAGGGGGCATCACTGTTGTAACATCGCACTCAATGAAACACAGACTGGGTTGGGAAGAAAGCGGAACAGGTGAGGTGATAGGGAGTGTGGGGAGGAGGGTTAGATTCAATTCATTTCAATTTACAGCAAATTTTCCAAACTGCGGAGATTTAGATAATAAGTTACAGTCCGACCAGATCAATGTCCTGGTGTTGTACAAATATCCTTGACGCTGTGGATATCTTTCTCCTTGAAGAAAAACATTGTACCTTTAACTAACACCTTATGTGTGAGTAACATTGGGATTTTCGAAGAAATCACTATGACAGCAACCTTTGATATATTTTCGAGCGAACCATCGGACGCCTCAAAAAAAAAAAAAAATAAAACGATGAATAGACTCTCTCTCTCCCCCCCCCCCCCCCCCCCCCCCCCCCCCCCCCCCCCCCCCCTATATCGTTGAAACTTACCTAAGCCCAAATATTATATACACATCCGTTCGCTATTTAAATTTGTGTCCGCTAATGTCAATCGACTGCACCCGCAGATGTACGTAACCTTTCTTTTTTCGTATAAAGGATTTTTAAAAACTAAAAGGTGTTTTGTGACTGAACTGAAATTGCACAAGATTACATTGGTATCACACTGGTTCTAACAGCCCCTATTTGCCTTTGCGGTCGGCTGGGCAATAAGCAACATTAAACTACTTAACACTGTTCTCATCTGAATCTGCTATATATCCTCATCCAGCTAATGTTCGCATTCCCCCTACAAGATGGCTGAGGCTTGATATGAACGAATCAATTTCGAGTCTTGAGTATAGAGTCTCATCTCTCTCTCATCTCTCTCTCTTCTCACTCTCTCTCTCTCTTTCCGATTTTCTGCCTCTTTCTCCTTTTCTATCCTCCCCCCCCCCCCAACTCCCACGCCTCCCTCTCCGCCTCTCTCTCCCCACTGTCTATTTCTCGTCTTTCCTTTTGGAGGTGAAAAAAGAAAAAGAAAAAAGGAAAGAGGAAGGAAGCACGACAAAGAAAAACGAGGAAAGGAAGGAAAAAAGGAGGAAGGAAGAGGACTGATCATTGCAACGCCCAAGGGAAGCGCGACAAAACCGGAATATGATCAGCAACTCGGTCATTCAAAACCAACGACACGAACATGAGACGTCTAGGCCTGGTCGTCCCCCAAACCTGTTTTGCCTACCCCCCCCCCCCCCCCCCCCCGACTCACCCAATTCATCCCATCAGGCCAGGGAGATTTTGCCTTGCTTTAGGCGAGGCATCGGAACAAACTTGTAATTACTCAATTCTATCCTGTTTGCTCAGTCTTTACGAAAACTGAAAGAGAGACAGACAGAGACAGAGAGACAGACAGAGAGACGAGAGAGAGAGAGAGGAGAGAGAGAGAG
>CM031604.1:57113058-57120558 GCA_018398815.1 Conus ventricosus | reverse complement strand
GGCCGTTTTCAAACATGAATATTGCTATATTATCTAGGTCACGCTGATATGTTTTTTTAATGAAATTGAAAGATCTGACTGAAGTTTTCTTCTTTAAAGTTACGTTCATCCACATGCAAATATCGTCAGCATATTGCACCAAGGAGCAGTTTTTAGATAGATGCTTTGGGAGATCGCATATCAGAATATTAAAAAGTAGCGGAGCGATGACTGATCCCTGAGGAATGCCCATTTGCAAATATCTCTTGCTGGAATAAACATTTTGTATCTTTGTTTCTATACTTCTATTGGCCAGAAATGCTTTAATATAGTTATATACATGACCAGAAAGACCAATGGTTTTCAGTTTTATAAAAGTCTCTCATGCCAAACATGATCATACGCTTTTCTGACATCAAAGAAAGTGGCGAGGACATTTTTTCTTCGTGCAAATTGTTGTTTTACATGAGTCGTCAATTTTACCAGTTGGTCTATTGTTGATCTGCCTTTTCTAAAGCCTGCTTGTGTAGTCGGAATTATACCACGTTTCTCACAGTGATATACAAGCCTACTTAAAACAATTCTTTCCATTAACTTACACGTGTGAGAGGTGAGGGCAATCGGACGGTAACTATTTAGTTGGGATCTTGGTTTGCCCTGCTTTAAGATCGGTACGACTACAGATTCTTTCCAAATAGAAGGGATACTTCCATCTTGCCAGCATTTTGTTATGATGTTATGAAGAAACGATACAAAATTTTCTGGCAGGTGTTTTAACATCTCATTCGAAAGTGCATCCAGACCAACTGATGTTTTTTTTGTTGGTATGATATTATTGCATTTCTTAATTCCTGTAGAGTGATATCCGCGTTTAGATGATGGTCATTTTTTTCTTCTGGATCACAATATATATCGTTATCCTTTGAGTTTTCCCTCATAGCTTTGCATTTATCAGTAAGGCTATTTGTGGAACTATTCTTTGCAAATAGATCTGCGAACGCTTCGGCTTTTTGAGCAGCAGTTGGAAATTGCTCATTTTCTAAAGTAACTGGATAAATTGGAAGATTCACTCCCTGTGCCTCCAAATTTATGACCCTCAGCTTCTTTCGGAGATCGAGGATGACGTAACAATATGGCGATGGACAGCATTCTCTTCTAGCTGCTCCCGTCAGAAGACAGTCATGGGGAGAACGCGGGGCTCAAAAAGCTTCAAGAAAACTTCCAATGTGTGCAGTATGATGCCAGTTACAGTTGTGTCTCGGTACAAGTCTGCTGCAGCGGCAGATTTGTGTCAAAAAGTCAGTGAAGAATTGAACCAGAGTGAACGCTCCCAAGGTAACGGCAATGCCAGTAGCCGCACGCTCGTGTGTTCCAGTGTTCTACACCGATTCCTTGGTCAAGAACTTATCTACCGGACTATATGTTGTGTGTCTTTATTCGTTCCCACCGAAAATACATGTGTCAGGTATGTGCCTCCAAATTTATGACCTGCATATGCGTGTGTGTCCGTATGTGTGCAGACGCGTGTAGCAAGTGGTTGGGTGAAGACGTTGATATTTTGAAACTTTGAAAAATAAAAAATTGAAAAGCGAGGAATGAAAATGGGGAGGGGGTCGGCCTAATAACTCGAGCAGCAATTCAGCGGAGGGTGGGGGGGGGGGGGGGGGGGGGGATCACTAGACAGCCATTCATTCAAAATCAATTATTCAGAACATGAAACATCTGCTTGGGGTTGGGTTGGGATGCCCCCTACCCCACCACCCCTCACCCCCAAAACCTGTTTGGTCACATCTCCATTGAATCCGCCCCCTACACGTCAAGTCAAAGGGAGAATCCTCAAAGCCTTATTTACGACCCCAGAAGTGACAGCCTTCGTACGGTCGGTCGTTCAAGTCCACCAGCGCCAAAAAACCCGGGGGATTCATGCGCACACCACTTTCTTCCATATCGCACTAGTCTCGCCCCCCCCCCCCCCTCCCTCACTCCTCCTCCCACCCACCACCACCCTCCTCTCCTCCCACAAGCTCTACTAGGGAATGGAGGGGGGTGGAGGGAGGGGGACACCAAATTACTTGGGCTTCATCTCTACACAGTACAGCATAAGACTTTTAAACTGGCGCAACGCACCTTTGAAGACTGATGTTATTGTGAAGGAAACCAAAGTTGGTGGTGTATATTGCTGTTATTCTGAAGGGGAAGTAGATGGGTGGGGGTGGGATATGTCGTGTATGCTGCTGTTGTTTTGAAGGGGTGAATGGGGGGTGGGGGGTTGCATTCTGAAGGGGGAAAAAGGAAGTCGTGACGGGGGGGGGAAAAGAAAGTCGTATATACTGCTGTTGTTCTGAAGGGGGAAAAACGTAAATCGTGTATATACTGTTATACTCTAAAGGGTGAAAAAAATAAGTCATGTATGCTGCTGTTATTCCGAAGAGGGAGGGGGGGGGGGGGGAGGGGGAGGTAAGTCGTGTATGCTGCCATTATTCTGAAGGGGACAAAGTACGTCACGTGTACTGGTGTTATCTGAAGGGCAAAAAAAAGGTCACGTATACTGCTGTTATTCTGAAGGGGGAGGGGGGAGGGAGGGAGTTAAGTCGTATATACCGCTCTTATTTAAAAAAAAATAGGAGGGGGAGGGGGGGGGGGGGGGGGAGGTAAGTCGTGTATACTGCTGTTATTCCGAAAGGGTTGTGGGAGGGGGGAACGTAAGTCATATCTACTGCTGTTCTTCTGAGGGGAGGGGGGCGGGACGTAAGTGTATATACTGCTGTTCTTCTGAAGGGGAGGTAGAGAAGCAAGTCGTATATACTGTTGTTATTCTGAGGGAGGGAAACCGTAAGTCGTATATACTGCTGTTCTTCTGAGGGAGGGAAACCGTAAGTCGTATATACTGCTGTTCTTCTGAGGGAGGGAAACCGTAAGTCGTATATACTGCTGTTCTTCTGAGGGAGGGAAACCGTAAGTCGTATATACTGTTGTTACTCTGAAGGGGAGGAGAGGAAACAAGTTGAATATACTGGTGTCATTATGAGGAAAGGAAAACGTAAGTCGTATATACTGCTGTTATTCTGAAGGGAGGAAAAACGCAAGTTGCATATACTTCGGTTCTTCTGGCGGGGTTGGGGGTGGGGGCAGTAAGTATTGTGTACTGCCGTTATTCTGAAGGAAAAGAAAAGAAAGTTGTGAAAACTGATGTTATTGTGAAAGGGGCAAAGGCAAGTTGTATATACTGCTGTTAAAATGAAGGGGAAATGAAAAACTCGGGATTAAGTCGTGAAGAGTGGAATAAAAGAAAGTCGTGTATACTGCTGTCATCTGAAGAAAGGAAAACGTAAGTCGTAACATACTGCTGTTATTCTGAGAGGGAAAAACACAGTCGTATATACTGCTGTTAATCTGAAGGGGGGGAAAGTAGGTCGGGAAAAGGGGGGGGGGGGGGGGGGAGTAAGTCGTGTGAACTGCTGTTAATCTAAAGGAGGAAAAAACTTAAGTCGTGAATAGGGGAGAGAAAAAAGTCATGTATAGTGCTGTTAATCTGAAAGGGGAAAAAAGTAAGTTGTGAGGAGGGGAAAAAAAAATAAGTCGTGAATACTGTTGTTAATTCTGAAGGGGGAGGGGAGGGGGGAGGCGGGCAAGTCGTGAAAAGGAAATTTTAAGAAAGTGGGGGGGGGGGGGGGAGAGAAAGTCGTGAAAAAGGTATTTAAAAAAGTAAGTCATGTATACTGTTGTTAATTTGAAGGGGGGGGGGGGGGGGGGGGGGCAAGTCGTACTGTTGTTAATTTTAAAGTGGGGAGGGGGGGGGGGGAGCAAGTCGTGAAAAAGGTATTTTAAAAAAAGCAAGTCGTGTATACTGATGTTAACTTAAAGGGGGGAAAAGTAAGTTATGAAAAAGGTAAAAGTAATTTTCTTTAAAGTAAGTCGTGTATACGGGTGTTAATTTGAAGCGGGGGAAAACGTAACTCTTTGAAGAGGGGAAAAACAAAGTAAATCTTTGTATGCTTTTTTTGCTACTCTGAAAGGGGGAAAAAAGTCATTCATCCTCCAAGCCGGGGAGCTCTGGGGACGGACGGACTGACTGACTGACTGACTGACCAAGAGCTGGATATGAACTCAATTGTCCTCCCCACACTCGTTGACCCTGAATGGTTTATTCGTGATGGGCTGCACACTGCTGCTGCTGCTGCAGCTGCGGGAAGTGGGGGAAAAAGGGCGGAAAGCGAACGGTCAGAAAGCCCCACCCACCACCCCCCCCTACATCACCAATGTTCATGGAGTGTACGCTTTTTTAGCATCAGTATTGTCCTGTGAAACCTCCACGCAGTAAATTTGGAAGTGGGCTCTATAATGAAGGAATATCAAGCACCAACAGGTTGGCATGGTGATGACGCCATTTTCTCACTCGGGTTTCTCATTCCCCCCCCCCTCCACTTTCCATATGAATTTGAAAGATAATAAAAAGATGCGTCGGTTAGTATGGTACATATACCATTGGGTTCTCTTGATCCATGAGGCCGGGTTTAAAAAGGGGATTTTTTTTAAAAGGACACTTTTTCCTTCAGAAACCTCTGTACACACTACATGCTTCACACACACAAAACCACACACACACAACACACACCTTGCTCGCACGATAAAATTCCATTCCACCTTCATTTAACAGTTGACCATCGTGCGTTGATGGACTCGATGACACATACACTCATGCAAAGAAACACGCATACCGGTGTCGCGTTTCGACATCCTCCCCCCCCCCAAAAAAAAATGTGGCTACTTTAAACAAATCTTAAATAAATGTTAGCGAAAACCCCCAAGAGAAATTTTTGACAAACGAGTCACAAGACCAAAACACAACGCGTTTCGACCTTTTAGGTCTTCTTGAAACAAATAATACAACGAAATGAACGAATTTGGTACTCAGCTTGATCTCTTCACCCTTTAGCGCAAGGTGCAAGGATTTCCGTGGCTACTTTAGTCAAATCCGAAATATCCCCGATGGGACTTTCAGAGTTACAGCCAGGGAACAAAGGAGATGAAGAGAAGGGGAAAAACCTAGTGAACACAAAGCAGCACTGGCAGAAAGGGGGGGGGGGGGTCAAATCAATGAAACACTAAGCCACACACAAGGGATCTTGGTTGCTGTAAACGTTCCCTCCCCAACCCCCACCCCCCCCCTTTTTCTCCCCACCCACTCCCCTCGCAAACGCCTTCCGGTCCCCTTCCCTCTTTTAGCTCGATTAAATTTTTAAAAACTAACCTGCCGCATCAGACTCCGACGGACATTGCAAGGAGCACCCTTACCCCCCCCCCCCCTCTCTCTCTCTCTTTTCTCTTTCTCTCCCCTACGTGCTACTGAAGCGGTACTTTACAAAGAGACTTTTCTCTGCCGCCAACTGGGGAGGAGGGTGGGGCTGCAGGTGTGTGGTGGGGACACAGTGTCAACAAGGGCCAATTGATTGTCCAGACCCCACAACAGAGGGCCAGCTATGGACATAACCTCGTCACCGGGCGCTCTAGTTAGTTCGCTTTCCTTCCGGCTTTCCCTTCCTCGCTCCCCCCTTTTCTCGCGCGGTCTCTACCGCCGCCACCCACCCATGTTCCCGCCGGAACGCTAAGCGTTTCATTAACGGTTTTTAACAGTAACAATGGCGTAAGGTCAATAGAGGGGAAGTTAGCGGGGCGAGTGGAGCACGTCCGAACGCAAATATCCCCAACTTGAAATTGCCGGACGCGGAGCAGACCTCCAGGCCTATCGAGTGGACGCGAATGACGTAGAAAGAGGCGTTGGGAGACGTGGAGAGATCGAAGCCAAAGATGTAGAGGGCAGAGAATAAGTACCTCCGTTGATTTTCCCAGTAGAAAAAAGTAACTTCTTTGATTTTTCCCTGTAGAAAAAAGTAACTCCTTTGATTTTCCAGCAAGAAAAAAAGTAATTCCTTTGATTTTTCCAGTAGAAAAAAGTAACTCCTTTGATTTTCCTGTAGAAAAAAAAGTTACTCTTTTGATTTTCCCAGTAGACAGTAAGTATCTCCTTTGATTTTCCCATAGAGAATAAATATCTCTTTTCATTTTCCCAGCAGAGAATAAGTATCTCCTTTCATTTTTCCCAGTATACATCTTTGTCAAAGTCCTGTCTGCTCGCTACTGCAGATCACTCACCACTTCAGGGCCAGAGAAACTGTTGAACTGCCTGACTTACCTTAGGCAACGATTACGTATGCTGGCTTCTTTGTTGTCCTCTGCACAGCAAGGTTGGCCTACTAGCTACACGTAGGGCTTTCCCCCACCCTCTACCCCGTCCCTTTCCCCTCCATGCGAGTACTGTGGTGCACCGTGCTTCGAAGTAGACGACTTGACACTATCAGTGTTTTAAGTGTGGCGAACAGCCAATCAGCCGGTGAAGGAGCTGGCAGACAACAAACAGGCCTTCAGACCAACTGGATGGATGAACGCCTTCAATGTGCGCAGTCAATGGAAGAACTGCAAGAAGAAAAAGGTAAACATACTGATCCTGCCGCTCTACGTCTCTGACAAGGTGTGAAGCGGAGCAGCGACCACGGGCACGTTCAACTCGGTTGCTCTCAGATCTGTGTCTTCATGTAATTTAGGCACGTTGCCTAAATGAGAAAAACACACACACACACACACCGCTTGACAAAACCTCTATCACTAACAGTGGGTGACCTTCTACTACCCCTCCCTTCACCCCCCCCCCCTCTCCTTCCTCCCTGACCCCAATCTGTGGACAGGACGTTCTCAAGAATTTCCGACTAATAAAGGGCGTTAATCTCATCGTCTACAAAGCCACCGCTTTGAGTGATCCGCATTTTTGTCAGTTGGCTGAGATGAGACTTCCCTTATTTGTGCTCTAAAAAAAAAAGTTGAAAGGTCTGTTTTCTGTAGCCTAACGGTTAAATCACACGAAAAGAAACACACTGATAAACATACTTAACTTGATGTATTTTTTTGATTAGTTCGCAGTCATGAAGGATTTTTGTATTGTTCTCTAACTGTTCCGTTGTTATTTGTGTAACAAATTGTTTGTGCCAGAATTACAGATATTCTGCTGATGTATTCACTTTGCCCAGTGTCCTTTTCTTTGCGCACATCTAACCTTAAACGCTTTAATTTTAGAAATTTCATTCTATAAAGAAAAA
This sequence comes from Conus ventricosus, assembly GCA_018398815.1. Taxonomy (NCBI): domain Eukaryota; kingdom Metazoa; phylum Mollusca; class Gastropoda; order Neogastropoda; family Conidae; genus Conus; species Conus ventricosus. The sequence goes on along the minus strand of CM031604.1, from coordinate 57,113,428 downwards.
CAAACAAACAAACAAACAAAAACCCTAACCCTCCCACCCGCCAATTTTAATACTCTTCCTGCGGGCCAAAGGTTTAACACTTCAGACGGGTGTTGACCGATATAATAACACATCGTTGGACAAGCACGACGACAGCAGCGCACGCCAGTGGTCGACACGTTTCTATTCGTCCAAGACGGACATGCAAACTTGCACATACGCGGGTTTCTTCCTTTCCGTATTTGGTGAGTGTCGCACCCACGGACCTCAAAGCTAGACCACAGGTAAAGACTGACCCTACGGACAACTCTGTGGCGCTGAATGAGATTCCGCTCATCTGTAACCCGTTGTCTTTCTGATATATAAGAATTGTTCTTTCTTGTTGCAGGAA
>CM031604.1:57095558-57108058 GCA_018398815.1 Conus ventricosus | reverse complement strand
GGGGCATTTCTAAGCTGTTTTCTTAAAAGCATGTCAGTCACAGACTGAACTGACTTGCCCACGGCAAAACGCCACCATACTGGAACAAGTGAAGTGCACTGGCGACTGCACAACCTAATTGTCCGTAAGATCCGATTGCCTGGTTCCATCGTTGCCTTCGGTCTTCTATTCTGGTCCCACAGGTCAAGCAGCCTTGAACTAAACCCGACCAGACACGGGGCTTTTGCCGTGTGAAGACATGGAAGCGGGCCTGTCAAGCTATCTGCTCGGGGGGGGGGGGGGGGGGGGGGGGGGGGGGGGGGGGTTCAAGCACGGTCACGTGTAGGCCGCCAGGTTGTGCAATGGTTGGCTCAAAACGTAGACCCCATACAGCCCATTGCAACACGGAAAGCGCTCCCTGGAGGTCAGAAGAAACGCTTAAGACACTCTCAAAACATCATTGAAAGCGTCTAACATCAACCCTGACGCACAAGAACAAACTGCTATGGATCGAGCTAATGGGCGCTACTCTATCCGCAAAGGTGCCAATTTGTGTGAAGAAAGAAAGGAGAACAGCTGCAGCGCAACAAAAGAGACAGGCAAGGAAAGCCACGACTGCAATGGAGGGCAGGTCTCCCACATTGCCTTCCAAGCTGTCTCCGCACTTTCCGTGCACGCGTCGGCTTGATCAGCCACCTGCCTATCCATAAATCATCACAACCCTCTTCAACCCCCAAGGTGACAAGTGGTTCTTGTCGATTCGACGGACGTACAAACAACACTGGCTCAAAACGTTAGATTTACAAAACAAGAGTTCGCCTGTCAAGAGTGCTTCGTAAAATAAGAAAATTCACTTCTTCCTCTTCTTCGGACACTCAGACAGGAACCCAGCTCCTGGAGCAGGGGCGACCACCCTCAACCAGGCGGGTCCGCGGGTGGCGGATAGGGTGGTGACCCCAGATATGAGGGTGAGGTGTAATATGAGTCAGGCTTGCCAGGTCAAATAAGCAGTCCAGGACCAAATAGCGATGTTCCTAGGAGGATTGGGCGGGATAATAGGTGGCGCTGTTATCTCCACTGAAATACCCCATATGTCCACTGACAGGAGCATCATGCGATCAAGAGCCGTGCTATAAGCTCTTAGTCCTGGGGGAGGACACCCCAGTGAACAAACCATCTCAGCAATGAGCAAATAGCCAGGTAGACTGGACTCGTCGGCCTAGTAAAGCCACCAGTCTAGGAGAGTGTTCACTCTGATATAAAAACAAGCCTAAGTCAGATGTGCTGGTCCTGACTTGTCAGGGGCATAACGGCAGCACAACGCATCTCCACACATGTAATGTGACAGAACATACACGAATCAGCTTCGAAATCTTGTAATAAAGTGTATCAGGCCCAAAGACCCAGGAAACATGTTGCGCGTTTATTTCGGCATAACACACTGTTTCTTGACTCTCGTGCGACACAGACCTGAGGTGTCAAATGTAATCGCAGGGGATCGTTTTGTTTTGATTTTTTCCTATGACAGTTTTTTGTTGTTGTGATAATATATAATGGCATTTGAAAGGAAAAAACCGAAACACCATACAGCCGTGTTGTTATTGTTGTTGTTTTCCCAAATTTTCAGGCTTAATTAAGCTAGTGTCACGTAACTATGTCTTCGACAGGAACACTCTGACAACAAATTTAACACAATGGCGTTCAGAATCTACTTTGTTGAAAGGCATCTCACACCAGCTAAAACGCGGATATTCCAGATTCTGCAATGCATCCCGACTTGAACATACACTACCTGCACGAGACCGGATATCGTTCCCCCTCAAGTTTATTAAACCAATCATTCTGATCGCGAACTTACAGTGCCATACGAAGCAGAGGCGGAGAAGCGCACATCTAAAAGACTAAGGATTTATGCCAGCCTAGCCAGCAACTTGAGGAAATCCGGCTTCCGGCCCGGGTTTTCTCGCCATAGAGGTTGGGGTCAGAGGATTTGTAGGCTCGTCAAACCTATGACATAAAACAGCGCTGGGTTTCAGGTCTGAAGAGAACCGGAACCCTGAAGGCAATGGCAGAAGCAGCTGAAAAGAGTTCCAGTTGGATCTGGTCGAAGTGGAACAAAAATGGACTCCATCAGGCTTAGGTTTTCCGGTTTTTTGGGTCAGGTTCCCTTTAAAACAGTGGGTAAGACATTCGCCTTAAAAAGGCACACCTTGTCACGCAACCCCCCCCCCCCCCCCCCCTTCCCCTCCAAACTTTTGCGCCAGAAAAAAAAACAAGTTGGCGTGGAAGAAAAGTTATGACCGGGTTTGCGACCCAGCTCCTTAGGTGTATAAGGAGTTCTGGGCAGAAACACTTTTTCCGAGGAGGGGGGGGGGAGGTCTTTGAAAAACTTCTGCTGTCAAGTTCTCCCTAGAGGTATTCCTGCTGACGCTGTATAGTATTGTTTCTTCAGCTTCTTTTTATCTTGCTTTTCTGCAGGTCAAACGTCACTGGAAAATAAAACCGTTTACAGTGTTCAGTTTTTTGACCCAAGTTGGACCCGTCTAGCTCTCGCCACTGTTTTGGTCTCATCCGTAGCCGGCGTAATCACGTGACAGCCTGCCGTGCAAGCTCACTGGCTGAGCATGTCAGTCTTGCAGATCAAATTTTATCAATGAGACCCCATCGCAAAACCATGAACGTGAGCGAAATGGCTTCAAAACCTGTTTTTGGACGAAGAGGTGTCACACGGGAGAGAAAAAAAAAAACAACAACAAAAAACAGAAAGAAAAGGAAATCAACGTTTTTTGTTTGCAAGTTTATTTTTTTTCCCAAAAAAACAAATGGTGAAACCCGTGTGATAGAGGCCTTAGATTTCAGCCCGCCAAGCGGGTTTGGGGCTGAATACAGCGGGAAGGGAAACCGAAGGCAAACCAAAAAAAAAAGGGAGGGGGGGGGGGATTACATAAGAATCATCCCCTCTCCTTCCCCCTCTTCTACAGGCCAACCCCTTTGAATAGGTTACATTATTTCCAGCTTGCTGTTTTCTGACTCACATACTTGTATTCCACATGTCCTCTATTTTGTAATCCTCATCCAGACACAATTAAACCCTTTTAACAGTACCACTAAGCGTCAAAGTAAGCTGCTTCGTTTTCTCACGAAGTCAATGGGTTGTGACGCTTTTTTTTTTTAAAAAAAAAAATAATCTTTACATAGATTTTCTTCAATTTCCTTTAAATTTTACGAACGAGTAAAAAAAAAAACAAACAATACTGATACAAACAACCAAGGCTACAAAACCTAAAAAAAAAAAGGGGGGGGGAAACAAGAAGAAAAAAAGATATCGTCAATAGGTCAAGTATTTTTTTGAACTATTCAGCCACACGTACAGGTCCCCCGTGACCAGGATATTCAAAGTCTTCGAGACACTTCCACAAGGCAACTAAATTATACTCTAGTACGCCAACACACGAAATCGAGTGGCCCGGGTTTCAAAGTCTTTTGGGGTTACAAAACCTCTGGGTTGGGAAATCTGAACTCTTTACTCCCATCCCGCCATACCTTCCCTCCCCTCTCCCCCCCCCCCCCCCCCCCCCCCCCCCCCCCCCCCCCCCCCCCCCCCCCCCCCCCCCCCCCCCCCCCCCCCCCCCCCCCCCCCCCCCCCCCCCCCCCCCCCCCCCCCCCCCCCCCCCCCCCCCCCCACCCCCCCCCCCCACCCCCCCCCCCCCCCCCTTCCCCCCCCCCACCCCCCCCCCCCCCCCCTCTCGCTTCCCCCCCCCAAGCCCCCGGAAGGAGCCCCCCCCCACACCCAAGGCTACCCCCTCCTCCCCCCTCACTTCCCATCCAGCCACCATTAAAGCCCCATTTGCGCCTTTTGCAAAGGCCCCCCCCTTCCGCGTCCCCCCATGCCCCAGGAAGTTAGAAAAAAAAGAAAGACAAAACGGACCCCTCTTGGTCCGGAAAATTTATGCCGTAACACAACGCCGCCATGCGCGGGTCAAGTTCGTACCCAACCCACGTTCGCCGCCCACAAACGGGATTTTCCCCCACCAAACACACCTCCCAACACAAAAAACACACCCCACCACCACACACCCCCCCCACCCACACACACACACACACACCACACACACACCCACACACACACCACAAAACACACACACCACACCCCACACACACAACACACACACACACACACACACACACACACACACACACACACACACACACACACATGCACACACACACATACATACACACACGCACGCTGACAAATGAATTGTTAGAAATACACAGACAACGACAACACACACACACACACACACACACACACACACACACACACACACACACAGACGGACGGAATGACAGAGCGAGACAGACAGACAGTTAGACAGGCAGACGGACGGACGGACAAGCAGATGACCGACACAGAGACAGACAGCGAGAGACAGAGACAGACAGACACACAGAGAGAGAGAGAGAGAGAGAGAGAGAGAGAGAGAGAGAGAGAGAGAGAGAGGGAGAGAGAGAGAGAGAAAGAGAGAGAGAGGAGGGCGTGCATGAGATAGAGATACTGGTAGTTGCATCAGGGGATGGTTAGTTTAAAACAAAAACTGCAGAGTGGTTTCAGTCGCTTTGCACAAACAAATCGCAGATTAGGCAGTATTGTCTCAAAACCTCCAGGACTGAAAGCCGGAAATACCCAACAGAACAAGAATGTTTTCCCTTGTGCATGACAAACGACACAGGAAAGGTTGACTGAAAAGTCCGGAGCTGCTACTATAACTGACATCTGAGATCATACACGACCACTCTGCACAAGATGGACTCTGGATTGTGTAGCACTTCTACTACTTCCAGGACGAAATAATTTTTTTGTTTTTTTGACTGGCATGTCATCCATAACGAAAGCAATCTCAACTTTGTTATGACATATTTCAAATTGTCCCTCCGTGTTCACCACGAAACGAAATTGGCTCACAAGGTGTCAACGTACACGCTTTTAAAAAATGAAACCCATCATCGTTAAGAGGGGGCCGTATGTAGTATACAGTCAATGGTCAGAGCGTTTGCCCGCGGAGATGACGGTTTTCGAGTTTGCACCATCGGAATTTTTTTTTTTCGGCCGAAAACTTCTCTCCATCCAGGAGTAAACGTGTACCTGATTCAGATCAGAGAAGGTTAGAGATAGTGGAAGGAGCAGAATGGGCCCCGCCTTCTATCCTGCTGTGCCCCAGACACGTGAATCTCTATAGATATCTCATAGGCGTTACGTCCATTTGGCTATGGAATTTTAATCTTTAATACCTTTTTTTTAATCACTGGACGTTGCTAGGCCATTCTTGTCAACAGCAGTTGACCGGTCGACACTGAAGCATGCACATAAACCTATGGTTGGTCTGCAGTTCCCTGATTCAACCATCCATACGCAAATACAGGATCCTAACTGTTCATGTTAGATACCCTTTCCATCCAAAAACAGGTAACTTTCTGAGTGCTTTTATCCGAAGTCTTGACTACTCCGTTCGTGCTTTTTTTTACCAGTAAGAAATATATTCATTATTATTTCTTCTTCTTCTTCTCATTATTGTTGCTATCATTATTGTTATTACTATCACTATTGTTATTATTGCTGTTATTTTATCAAATTCGAGGGAGTTATTGGGGTACACATCGAAGGACAGTTTACCTCCAGTTCTGCCGGTTATGTTGCCAACGCTTTTTGGGGTCGCCACAAATGCTTTCCCTACATGCTGCACCGTCGATTTTTATGTCTTTCTCTCCGTCTTCTTTTCCAACAGTTTTATGGAAGAAATGTTTTAGCAGGGCCACTGGATCTTGTTCCATGACCATACCAGCACAGTTTGCTTAACTGATGTCAGTAGGTCTTCATACGGTCCTCTGTTCCGCTGTATGGTTTGTGACGCAGGTGTTCATTAGTGATAGGATCAGTATGTTCATTGTTCAGTATCTTGCGGTAATGCTTCGCATCCGTCGCCTAGATTCTTCTTTACAGATCCGCTGTGAGTCTCCATGTCTCACTTGCATACAAGAAGACAGAACATACGGCAGGACCCTGATCTTGTGTTTCATAGACATGTTAAGTGTCCTTACGCGCAGGTTTTAGTCTGTACAAAGCTGATCCTGTCTTTGCTGTTCTTGTGAGGATTTCTGGTTTGGATCACTCATTGCTATTGATGGATACCAAGTCAACGATCTGTTCAACAGTTTCTAGCGTCTGCCCCTGGAGACTTACATCAGCAATGGTAGTGGTATTGTGTCTGTCCACAAGCTTCGTCTTCTCAGCGCTGATTTTCTCGCCACATCTTGTTGATGTTCCATCCTGTTTTCGAACAAGTATGTCGAATTCTTGTTCACTGCCTGCAAGGTCACAGATGCTCTCTGCAGAGCGAAGTTGCATGATGATTCTTTTTTTCCAGAGCTGATTCAGCTGATATGATATCTCAGCGCATCAGTCATGATGCGTTATAGGAGTATGACACAAGTGTGGAAGAAAGAAGACAGCTCTGACTGATTCCAATTAAATTAAAATCAGCTGCAAATTGATCGCTTTCAAACATAAAACAAATCATTAGGCGTTCGCACGTGTGCACCAGGAGACTATCTGTAAGTAAATGAATGATTTGTTCCCTCTTTTTTTGTACCATGAACTAGATCGCGAAAACCGTATATTTCAGCTCCACACTGATATAGTGTTACAGACTAGACTTTTAGGTCAGACAGCTATATAAACTATTTAAAAGATTGATTTGGGTAGTTTCACAGAAGAAAGACATCGCAGAAGTTGTAAACTTGAAATTGACGGGTCTTAAGAAATCTAGGGGAACAAATTCAACCAGCGAGTACAACTACAAAATGACATTAAAAAGAAAACGGAGATCAGTGCAAGAGACAAATTACGTCTCCTGTATTTCGTATGGCCAGCACGTCATCCACACCTTCAACAGAACAGCTTAGAGTCCACCTACCTCACAGCATGCTGACCGCTTTCCATTCTCCCCATACCCTAGCATAGGCAACTTCTACGAAATATCTACTTCCACCTCTAACCCATCCCCCTCCCCCATCCCAAATACCCCCACCCCGCACACACACACGCGCACACACACACACACACACACACACACACACACACACACACACACACACCACACACACAAACGACAAAGGCGACGGTTATGTGATCTTCGATGTTTTCTGCCACTTTACAGTCACCTCTTCAATAAACCGTTTACAGCCTCTATCCCCTTTCAACTTGTCTACAATCGGATGCCCACGCACCTTCCCCACCCCACCCTACCTCTCCCCACCCCCATCTCCTCCGTCCTCCACTCCCCCTCCTCCTCCCCCCCCCCCCCCCCCCCCCCCCCCAATACACATGCATATTTCCCTCAAGCATGCTGACTGCGATCTTCAATTGTATTCACAGTTCGTTAGCCCCCCATATAATCCATACTGTTGCTGAATTGGAAACCGCTCACAATGGCACATGGAGACACCATTACTGTCTGCATTCCGGGCAGATTTGATGGCAGTTTATAGCGGTTCACACCGCCACACTGAAGCCGGGTAATGTTCAGGAGTCGGGCGAATATTGCCCACAGTGCCGGAGTTATTGCTGCAGGCGAAAACCCACACACAAAGCGTCGCGAGATGGCTCAAAAGGAGTGATACCGTGGGTGGGTAGGTGGGTGCGAGTGCGAGTGTACGTGTGTGTATTTTTGTTGTTGTTGTTGTTGCTTTTGTACCAACCATCGTTCGAGATAACGGGGGATTATTTTCTACGTCATGCGAAACTAACTGGCGAGTGGCGCGCGCGCGCTCGCGCGCACACACACACACACACACACACACACACACACACACACACACACACACGCACACGTCTTCACTTCCTTTCAAATTTTGTAAACAACATCTTTGTTTTCAGAAAAACAGTCTGACTATGCTTGTCATGTCATGTAATCGTCGTGTGCGTGTGTGTGTGTGTGTGTGTGTGTGTGTGTGTGTGTGTGTGTGTGTGTGCGTGCGTGCGTGCGTGCGTGCGTGCGTGCGTGCGTGCGTGCGTGCGTGTGCGTGTTGTTGTTGTTCTTGTTGTTTTGTGTGTGTGTGTGTTCATGATAGTAGGCACAGGCGCGCATGTGTGTGTGTGTGTGTGTGTGTGTGTGTGTGTGTTGGGTGTTAGTGTGTGCTTGAGAGGGAGAGAGAATGAGGGGGGAGAGAACGTAGGGAAAGAGTGCATGGGATGATTATGTTCATCTGCATGTATGATTCTATGTTTTTAAATGTATGTTGTTCTTATGGTGTTATAGTTTATATGCCTTAATCTTATGCGTTTTCTTTCTTCTCTTTATTCTTAAACGTTCGGCTTTTATATTGTAATGGCGCCTGGAGCCTCACGAGGGACAGACGTCACTTTTTCTTAAATGAATTGAATTAATTTTATCATTAGTGTGTTTGTGTGTGCACGCCCGTGTGTGTGTGTGTGTGTGTGTGTGTGTGTGTGTGTGTGTGTGTGTGTGTGTGTGTGTGTGTGTGCACGCCCGTGTGTGCGTGCGTGTGTGCATACAATCGTGTGTGTGTGTGTGTGTGTGTGTGTGTGTGTGTGTGTGTGTGTGTGTGTGTGTGTGTGCGTGCGTGCGTGCGTGCGTGCGTGCGTGCGTGCGTGCGTACGCGCGTGCGCGCGTGCGCCCGCGAGCGTGGGCGGCTGAAAGGGTTGGTGGGTGTGCTTACATGTCTGTTTCCAAACAAAAAAAGTCCTCCTTAACCTCATGTATGTGCCTACATGTGTCTGCGCAGTTTGTGTTCGTGCCTGTGTCTGTCCGTCCTGGGTGGAAAGGCGTCTCCGATCCTCGTCAGATGACCTATAGTGACCGACTCTTATTTGTCTCATGCCTGCCAACTCAGTCACGCCTTCCATCTTCGGTTTCCACTCCTACGCCATCCCTTCCCCGCCCGTGCAGACACTCCCGATTTGATTCATGAGTTTCCTTTTGTTCACGCGTTGCTCTGGGTTCAGCTTACACTGTAATGTGCAGCGACAGGGACGATTGAATGACCATGCATCGAGATTAACCTTGCTTGATGCTGCAATGGTGTGTGACATGCTTGACTTGTCACCTGTACGCATGATCTGTGTACTGGAAGATGAAAGACAAATACATTATATTAAAAAAAATCTAAAAAAAACGAACGATGATTGTGCGTCTCTTGGGGGAAAAAGCAGTGAAAGAAAAAGTGTACGTGCTATTGAATAATTGTCGTTTCGTGTTGAACTGGTCTTATTAGGGTGACAGACGACAAAGCAGTAACTGGTTATGGAGTCAGCTTAATAGTTTTATGCGCCATTTCGTTTTATCCCAAGAATGAGATCGAAGCAAATTAAACCATGTTACATGCTTTTCTGGCTGATACAGACACAATGTGTGTGTGTGTGTGTGTGTGTGTGTGTGTGTGTGTGTGTGTGTGTGTGTGTGTGTGTGTGTGCAGAAAACATGTATGTGTGCTAGAAATGCTTTACCGAGGTTTATTTGTGTACTAAAATGGCTACTCTACTTCTAAACATTGAATAAATGGTTCCGGGGAGTTTTCTTTACAAATGGCGTACATTTCTTTACAGAGAGAGGAGTATGCACAACATGAATGTGCTGTCATTTCAGAACATGTTGCTGGTGCATGTCGGATGCCAAGTTCTACTGTATTGAAGTCATGTAGAGATAACCCTGTTCAATGTCTTGAACATTCCTGTCAGCTCAGTGACCCCCTCCCCTCCACCACCTACTTCTCACCAACCTCCTCTCCCGGTGTTCGTGAGGATCCTAGAGATGCTTTCAGCATATGCCGTGACCTCATTTTCTGATGATTCTCTACTAGTGACCTCTCATTTTTGTCGCTCTTCTAACTGCCTTTCTTGTTCTTATAAAGACTGCCTTTCTTTTTCTTCTTATAAATCTTCCTTTATCATAGTCCACTGGGGTTGTTTTTCTTCACAGTGGCCAATTGTTATGCCTTTGTTCTGGAAATTGTTTACGTTGTGCTCCCCTCTCTTTACAAATGACAAAGTACCAGCGTTTCTGGTCGCAGTCTGGTCACCAGGTGGGTGAGATGGAGCACACTGTGAACAAAGGACACCGACTGTCCATAATGCAGAGACCTCCTCTCCTTCTTTTTCTTCTGCAGTCGATTTTCATTGGCTGCGTCAGATCTTCAATCCTGTCGCCACGATGAATCCCACAGTCTTCTCAGGGTCTTGACGGCTGCCCCAAAGCTGCATCTGTGGTTCTGCTCCCTCTGGCCAGGTTTGACGCGGTAGAACATCAAAGACTGGACAGTGTTGGAGGACGTGGTCAAGGTTTGAGATCCAAGTGCCTCACGGATAGACATCTGTGTGGGCAATCTCAATTCGGCTGAGGTGGCTCAGCAGTCGGCGGTGGCCAGTTCTCAGTCTGAAGAGGATTGTTTGTGGATGTCTCTGGAGCTGATGGACTGGATCAACACCACAGTCTGCACCATCCTTCTCTTCCACTGGTTTTGGTATTGGTTGTGGATGATAGTTCTGGCCTCTCTGTACGTCACTGGGTGGTTGAGCTGCTCCATCTTGCAGCCTGCCTTGGACGGGCGTCCGCCTTCTCATTCCCAGTGATCCCTCAGTAGGGTGGCATCCACTGGAGTACAATGGTGGAATGCAGAGACCAAAGGCCTTCTGATTTATCTTTTTACAACTGTATTGTTTTGGTTTGTTTGTTTTTTTACCAGGGGTAATAAATGGAGTGGGATGACTGGCATCCTCATCAAGGCCTGGCTTTACTTCCTTTGGTGCAGACCTGCCAACCTTTCGGAAAAAAAAAATTAACGATCCTGTGGGGGAAAGAGCAAAGGGGAAAGGGGGGGGGTGGGTGTTAACGAAACCGAAACGTACGTACCGTGTGCGTCGTTATGACTGATTGTACCGGAAATGTTGACCACGCATGCGCCTGTAAAAACTGTGGTCACCGAGCAACGGAGATGACGCGGAAGTGAAACTGACGATGCAACGGTGGTGGTTGTTCAGCTGCCGAAGTGACAGTGAGAGTAGATCAGTTTCATTGTTCAGTGGGGATGTTAAAGGAAAGATCGCCTCTCCTCTGAGATCAAGCGGTTGCGATGAAATTCGTCAACAATACGCGGCACTGTTTCATTCTGAAGGGAAAAAAAACCCTACACATGTTAAGAGACAACTGTGCTCAGATTTAGAACATATGGATCTGCGACTAGCCAACTCCCCCCTCCAACCCCAACCCACCTTTTACGCTTTTTTTTATATAACAGAGAAAGTAAAGAATAGTAAACGGTACTTCCCCGAAGATGGAGTATGGCTGCCTTAATGGCGGGATAAAAAGGGGTCATACACACAAAACTCCACTGCCTGGCTATACAGGGAGTGTCCGCAGGAGTATCAGCCTGCGTACGCAGAAAGAAAGAAAAGAAAGTAAACGGTACTTTTATAATGTGAACTACGATTATGAAAAACAACCTAAAAACTAGTCATGGCTAAGCAGTTATGCCTGATGATGTCAATAGATTAGCTAGTACGCCAGGAACTGGTGAATATATTTGTAGGTACCTTTTAGCTAGTACGCCAGGAACTGGTGAATATATTTGTAGGTACCTTTTTTGTACTCATTTGTTGTCTTGCACTTATTTGTTGTCTTTGTTGTTCTTGTTGTTGTGGTGGTGGTGGTGGTGGGCAGTATTCATTTCCGGATGGTGACACCTACTGAAGGGGGTTCCTGCATGGTCTCTTTAAAAAAAAACCCAACTAAATCAATCTCACTATGAAATATTGGGGACAAAGGCGACACCGAGTGATTCTTCGTTTCTGTTCTTGCAACAATATTGCAAACAACGCCTAATTGGTCATCTGAGAGACGTCTTAGATGGATCATGAAACACCTTTTGTCCTTCAGTGTATACTGACGGTCATCACGGTGCAAACTGTACGCTGACAATAATGATAACAGGACTTGAATCGTGTACTGGCTCATACTTGAGTAGTAAACTGCACATATGTCGAAGAGAGAGAGAGAGAGCTAGAGAGAGAGAGAGAGAGAGAGAGAGAGAACAGGTTGTGGAGGAAGGTGGGATGGGGGCCTGGGACAGAGGAAAGGCTTGGGGGGGGGGGGGGGGGGGGGGGGGGGGGGGGGGGGGGAAGGGATAGATGAAGGATGGCGGAAACTGGAGAGGGACTGGAAGTGACTAGAAATGTGAACGAAGGGTGAAGGGGGGGGGGGGGGGGGGGGGGGGGGGGGGGGGGGGGGGGGAAGGGGAAAGAAGAAAGTAAGAGATAGAGGAGAAAAAAACAACCACCGACCAAAACTAAACACGCACCAACACCATCAGGGTTAACAACAACATAAAAATGTATGAAGCAGCGTGAGTTCCTCCAACCTGTCAAACGGTCCCCCAACGGCATGCATCATCTATTCAACAACACAGCCACCACCCAACCATTCCCACCACTACCCCACCCCACCACA
>CM031604.1:57080558-57090558 GCA_018398815.1 Conus ventricosus | reverse complement strand
TGTGCATGTGTGTGTGTTTATGTATGTGTGTGTGCGCATGTGTGTGTGTTTTATGTATGTGTGTGTGTGCGCATGTGTGTATTATTGTGTGTCGATTAAAACTCAACTATGCGAGCGTGCCAGCATCCGTCTGTTTATGCTCGTATGTACATGTGCACGCATGCGCATCAGGGCGCTTGTGCACGCATGCGCGTGTACGTGTCCACATAAACGCGGAAACGAACCTGTTTCCACAGTCCAATCGTTAGTCCTCCATCCCCGAGGGAAATGTTGAGTAAACATGATCGTTTATCGTTCAATTCAGTTTCAAACCACCAGCTAAGCTTTACTGCAATATGAACTGTACCCGTCGTTAAAAGGATTCTAGGTTGCACTGCGGCCTGACCATGTATACTCACGTCATCCGTTTTTCGGTGAAACTATGTACAACAACATGGCCGCGTTGAACTTCTTCAAAACGCTAACTGAAGAAGCCTGACTTGCTGCTCTAAGATCACAACCGTGCAAATGAATTAGATCAATCGAGGTAAGGTGCAAATCTGAAAGGGGAGAAACAATACTTGCACGCCATCTTGCCTTTCGTGTGTACAGACATCCCAAGTGTGCGAAACTATCCACAACCACAACACCCCTTACCTCCCGTCTCCTTCGCCCTTGAAAACGTAAAGATTTTTTTGTTGTTGTTTGAAGAACAACAAAATCATGTGGATGAATTGTGTTTGTTACGCCTTCCCCCCCCCCCCCCCCCCCCCCCCCCCCCCCCCCCCCCCCCCCTCGTTTGCAGATCTCGCTGTGCTTACTTTTCGACGATGATGACTTAACACTTAAGTTTTTCCGTCGACTATTCGGTCAAAGCTTACGTCAACAAGTAATGTGTGCTGTACCTAGTTACATTCCCATGCACACAAAGGCCTTCCAAACGGCCGGATCGCTGCACAAGCGGTCTGCCGACTCGCTGTCAGACGACGGCATAAACTATGTGTGCTGCGCTCGTTGCGAAGATGAATTCAAAATGGCGTCGTGCAGTCGGGCACAGGTAAGGTGTATAGCAAAAAGCCTGACCACCAAACGAGCTGCTCGTTCGGGACAATGTCATTAGGGCCAGTACATTGGGGCCCGGTGGTACCATTAGGTTCCAAAACTATAAATCCCCAGAATCGTTTGATCTCAGTTCCAGTGGGACCCCGGTACCTACATGGCTGATTGACACCAATCGACTGCAGGACGAAAACGGAGAAACCCGGGCTGCACAAGGCCCTGATGACAGAGAGCCGAACAGGGCGATCCCGTCCACTGTATCACATTAAAATAAGAAAGAAAGAAAGAAAGAAAGAACAAATCAGCTGGACAACATCATCACGCGTAGTGCTCAGAGACAAAAATGAAGACCAGAAAGACACGGACATATTTCTGACAGAGGCACCTTTTTCGTTGAAGTAAGTTATTCCCTGATGGAGTTGGTGTGTATATATTAAGAAAATCTCTCTCAGCTTTCATTCAAAAGTTGCCCCTTACCACACGCGTCCTTCCAAACTTCCCAAAGTCACAATAAAGATTTGTAGTTTCAATAGTGGTACTGTTCTGAATTCATTTAGTATTTAGAAGAGAAAAAAAGTAACGATTCGATTGTAGCTCCTCTTTTCTAAAACACCAATAACAACAATTCAACGTGTTTTGATTCACTTAAAGCTCAGTTATCCTCTGTTCAAAAGTGTTTTCAAAATTCATTATCTAAAAAAAAATGCACACGTCAGTTCTCTAAAGTAAAGCATGATTACTAGCTAATTTGATTCTTTGTCCACGCTGATTATAATTTGCTTTTCTGTAATATAATTAATTTCTATTTGTCTTCGTGTTCTTCGTGCCTGTTTACACTGATGTGTTACGAGCAACTTTAATCCATTTTTCTTTCTGACAATCATTGGTGAAGTGCAAAGCTATTTACAGGATTGCTTAGAGGTTTGGATTTTGAATGTTGTTTTCAACATACATCGTAATTATCGGAAACCCGTTCTGCTGGTATATCTCCTGGTTTGCCTCCATGCTGTCTGAACCATAGACTCATACGCCAGATTCACATGTTCATGTTTGCGTCCATGCTGTCTGAACCATAGACTCGCACGCCAGATTCACCATGTTCATGTTATCTGAATTACTAAGAATAAGTGAATCTACGTGTTTCGATTGTCAACCTCACAATGAATTCAAACGCACCTCACGCGAACTTGCACAACGATTTGTTCACACATGCAATCGCTGATACAAAATAAATGAAAATTACAGAAAATATTACGTAAATAATGCAGTTAGAATACACTCTTCAACCCAACCTCTTCCCCTCTTCCGTTCCCTCCCTCCCACATCGACCCCCCCTCCCTCCCCCCTCCCTCCCTTCTTCTCCCCCCCCCCCCCCCCCCCCCCCCCCCCCTCCTCTCTCTCTCTCTCCTCTCTCTCTCTCTCTCTCTCTCTCTCTCTCTCTCTCTCTTGCTCTCTGCGTCCTTTTCGTGCGATGAACATGTTATCCAATTTTCATGGGAAAATGAGAGAACATTCCAATGAATAAGTTTATGTACATTTACACAGACTACAAACACTTTGTACAGGTTTTCCTGCCCCCGACGAACTTTTATTACATTGGACTACGACGATTTGTGGAAGGGTGGGGGGATGGAGGGGGCTGAAAGCGGATGACAGGATTGCTGGGAAGGAAAGGGGTGGGGTGTGGGGAGAGACACCGTTTTTACGATAAAAAAAAATACATCCCATTATCAACCGCGGTGATTAACACTGAAACAAATCATTTACAAGCAATCGGCAACATCTACATTATGAACACATCTAGCATTCTCTGTAAACAATGCATTTTCCTCGTACCTAAGCTATAACCTGCATATCAAACGTCAAATACGGGTGAATATCATGACAGGCAACTAAACCATTACATACCTATGCAGAAACATGAGGGACAAAAAGTTATTAGCGTCCTCCCCAGCCCCCCACCCCGTCAAAAAAATCAATTTCCTGAATAAGACTCTAGTTCTTTTTACACATGGCACTCCATAGGAGGAGGAGGAGGAGGAGGGAGGGGGGTGGTTAGGGTCAGGGGATGTCTTTAAACGAAACAATTCCTGGCAATGCGTATTATCTTCACAGTAGAAACACACGGGACTGTCACCAAACTTCATTTTAGCCAGGGGGAAAAAAAAAGAGAAACAAAGAAAAAGATCAGCTGTATTCACGTTTAAAGCGCTACTCACTTGTACACACACAAGTAAGCAAGCAAACAAGCAAGCACGCACGCACGCACGCGAACACACACACACACACACACACACACACACACACACACACACACACACACAACACACATACACAAGATATCAGAACGCGGACGCGCGCGCGCGTGCACACACACACACACACACAAACACACACACACACACACACACACACACACACACACACACACACACACACACACACACACAAAGCGTGCGCACACACACTCCTCCAAACATTCGCTATTCATAAATCCGTTTATCAACTTCTTTGTTTTGTTTGGTGATCCCATTCAGTGTATTGTTAAGATAAATTGGGGGGGGGGGGGGGGGGTGGAGAGAGACGGGGGGATGAGGGGGGGGGGGGGGACAGACGCGTAGAAGCCCAGGCAATACAGTTTTAGCAACCTGTCAATCGTCGCAGTTGTCCAACAAATAACAGAACATAAAAATCCTGAAGTGATCGTACACACTTGCACTTACAATCAGAAAAAAGATTTTAAAAAAAGAAGTCTACAAGCGATTGTAACTGATAAACCCGCCACACAGTACGACAGTCTGTTTGTTTACAGTATGTGACCTTGGTAAGCCTGCGCTGAGGGTCTGAACAGTTCTGGAGAAAGTAATAAAGAAAAAGGAGGATCCCCCCCCCCCCCCCCCCCCCCCGTTTATTTTTTTTCTTTCTTTAATCCAATAAAGAAGGCATACTACGCACATAAAAAATGTGAAAAAGAGTGCTGATTGAACTGCATGTATATAATCCACACAAGAATAATAACAATAATCATCATCATCATCATCAAGAATTAACGTTCAAAACTACAAAAGACAATATGACAAAGAAGGACAACAGTCCCAGGACACACAGAGAGAGAGAGAGAGAGAGAGAGAGAACGAGAGAGAGAGAGAGACAGACGAGAGAGATCATATCGGATTTTCTTTATGTGGTAGTGGTTTTTTTTTAACTTTACTTTTGTTGTTGTTGTTGTTGTTGATAACTGCGACTATTGACAAGTATCTTACGTTTGTTTGTATGTGCACAAGTGCGAGGGGCGTTAAACCTAAATGCAACAAACCGTTCCTTTTATTTTTAGGGAAACGGGAGAGAGAGAGAGAGAGAGAGAGAGAGAGAGAGAGAGAGAGAGAGAGAGATTCAGAAACAGTACTCCGCGGAGGAGGCGAGAGGCGGGGAAACGTTTTATTATTATTATTATTATTATTATTATTATTATTATTATTATTATTCAAACACCGACAACAGACAACTACAGCTTACGTCTTGCATAGATATACAAACTTTGCAGAGAGGGGGAGGGGGTAGCGAGAGGGGGGGGGGGGAAGAAAGCTTACACAATTCAGTTGAACGGAGAGGGGAAAAAATCACAAACGTAATTAAAGTTTTCTTTTTCCCTTCCTTCCTACTCTTCATGTGCGTGCGTGCGTGCGCGTGTGTGTGTGTGTATGTTTGAGTATGAGTGAGTGTTTTCTACCTCGACTGTTCACACCATTTTTACTCAAGTGGTTACATTGCATTCTTTCGGTGAAAGAGACGGCTCTCTCCTACTTCCACAACCACTGATCTTTATCTGATCCGAGCGCCGACACTGGATTCTATCGCTGAAGGGCAATACTATCATCAATGTCAACTGTTCACGTTGATCTCATACAAGCGCTTACATTTCATTCTACACGGTGATGGGGCTGGGTTTTTTTTTCTTTCTTTTTTTCTAAATTTATTCATGATTGCCACTAATTTTACAAACGCGCTTGTGTTGCAATTTACTGAGGAAGGAGAAGACTGCCTTCCACTTCCGCTGTTAGTATCATTTCACACAAATGCTTATTTTGCGCATTTCATCGGAGAAGGAAAGCTCTGATTTTAACTTCAACAGTTAACACCACTAGCATCCAAAGGGTTGCACTGCACTCTACAGTTGAGTGGGATTTTACTGTTTGCATCCTCATTAACCGTGAAAGCACACAGGCGGTTACACTGAATTATACTGGTCATCAGTTTACTCAACCCAATGTTTATTTCATCCAAGTGACACCACACTCGATCAGTGTCTTTTTGGACTTACAAATTAGGGCGTAGGGGGTGGGGGTGGGGTGGGGGTGGGAGGAGCTTCCGTATGAGAATACAGAAATGTCACGTGAACCGTGAATGATCTATACCCTCCACGCACTTGGTATTCATGCCTTCGCAGATGTCGAGGTAGTTCACAACATGAACTATTGTACCAACGTGTCGACGTCGTCTCCTTGAACACACACACACACACACACACACACACACACACACACACGGCGCGCGCGCGCGCGCGCCAGCAAAAACAAACGAAACAACAAAAATGACAGCACTGTTGTTCTGTATACCGATTCGGATTGACACGAGCGTTGTTTGTGCATAGAAGTAGCGATCTTGTTCAAAGCTTTTTTCCCCACACACACTGGATAGTTGTCCGCTGAGATCTGACGGACAATCTAAACAGATTCTGATGGAGAAAATATGCTCTTTGTGACTGCCCTATTTCATAGATAAAGAGCCTTGCTGGTGGGAAACTTTATTTCCGTTCTTCATTTAACTCAAACTCACTTCCTAGTTTTTTAGCTTTAATTTCCATGCCTGATGGCTGATCAAGCGGAACAAACAAATAACTGAACCAAAACCTGATAAATGAATTGTAAAGTAAAGTGGAACATACACAGTCACGCTCACGATCTCAGATTTAAAAAAAAAAAAGAAGAAAAAAAAAGATGTCGCAGTTCTCTTTCTTATTCGTTACAAATACAGCTACATTCACATATAATAACGAAGGTCAAAACGAAACCATTAAAATCTGAGAGAGCGGAATTACCTTCAATGTTCGCATAGGCAAGGTAGGCAGACACGACAGTCGGCAGACAACGTTTAGCCGTTTAAAGCCACGCACCGAGTGAGTGAGGGTGGTGAATTGAACCGTCTGATGGCGGCGCTGCTCTCTCTCTCTCTCTCCACTCCCCTGGGCTCGCACCGCGACACGACAGTTCCACCCTCCCTGGGTTCTAGCGTGTACGTCAGTGTTTCTGCCTGTCTTTCATGTCCACCTGGAGCGCTGTCTGTCTAGTCATCCCGCATCCACTTTACTGTTCACTCTGTCCTGACGCAACCCACCAATCAACTCCCGTTTCTCAAATGGCTTAGGGCATGCGCACTACAGGTATCAAGCAGTTTGTCACACTGGGGTTTAACGCCCGAACCATCTTGTGTGATTGAATAGATGTAGTGTGTGTGTGTGTGTGTGTGTGTGTGTGTGTGTGTGTGTGTGTGTGTGAGTGAGCATATGTGTGTGTGTGTGTGTGTGTGTGTGTGTGTGTGTGTGCGTGTGCGTGCATGCGTGCGTGATGCGTGTGGGGTGGGTGGTGGGGGGTGGTAAGGCTTAAGGGGAGGATCTATCTGTCATTACATTAGAACAACAATAGGCTTCAAAAAGGCTAGTTTTCATGTTGGGCGTTCCACTGCGACTCTGCCTTCTGCATAACAGAGCTAACCAAACGTCATCATTGCAGCGAGCGGCCGATTCCGCCGTAAAACCGCCACTCTTCTTCATGGAAAGGTTGTACCGCTGGAACAATACGGTCAGCAGACTGGAGATTAATGATTAGGTAGGAGGCCGGAAGGAGATGAGGGTGATGGAGTGGGGGGGGGGGGGGGGGGGGCGCAGTCAGTCGAGGCAGTGTTGGAGGAGTGGGGTGTGGAGGGCGGGATCGTGGATTGACTAGTGCAGGGTAGGTCTACCGGATTCCGAGAGGATAAAAAAGCGGGAGAGGGGGGGCAATCAATGGTTAATTAGGCCTTGCCTACCCGGTGTGATCTCTTTTCTGTCGGGTCTTGGGCCTTGCCCGCTGGCAAACGCCGGACACGCACAGACGGTTCAAGGCCAGGCTGCCTGCTTCACGCTGTCGTGCCGCGGCCTCATCAGACAGGGTTTCACGTGCACTGACACAGACCCGGTGTGTCCGTCGCTGTCGCTTTCAGTCTTCCTCTTAGAGGCTTGCTTCACTGCCTAGCGGAGTATTCGGTATAGGCGAATACCAACTGTCCACCACCCTTGATGCCAAAGAGGGAGAGAGGTAAGGTAAGGCAAGCTCATGTTGCTTACAGCTCAACCGACCGCAAAGGGCCATGTCAAGGCTGGTCACCGCGTTGAAGTCAACTCACAAGTCATTCATTTTTTGGTTTAAATCATTCACACAACCCTTTAAGATACACCTTCTAAATACACACCGGAAACTTCGTTTAAACAAAAACAAAAACCTTTCTTCCGTAAAATCTTAGAGATCAGGTGGAAAAAAAACGTTAATCTCTTTCAGAAATTCAAAGATCACAATCAGGTGGGACATATCTGAACAAGGTTTTCATGGAGTCTGCTGGAAAGTGTTTATGTCTCACACGAGGGTGAGAACCACAGACATACACGCTAGCAGTTTGAAAGTCGATGGTGAAAACTGGGCGCGCGGGGGGCGGGGGGGGGGGGGGGGGATGAATGGATCTTTGTGGGTAAGTGTTAGTGCATGCCCACGATTCCTGGCGCTTCGGAGCGTTTACCGAGCCCCATCATTCAGCTGCCGAAAAGTACAGTAAGTCAATATAACTTCCAAAAATCCATCTTTGCTCTTGTCTTCGCGAAAATAGTAATTCTACAATTACAATAACTGTTTTCTTCATGTGAAATTATAAATTTTGATTTATAATCACGGTTTTCTTTTTCATTTGTTTTTGTTTGCACAATGATGTTAATCAGCACAATAATAGTAATTATGATTCATGAAAATTGTAGCAGTGACTGAGGATGCGTATTCAAATGTATTTCTCAACACGAAGACCGTCCAGGCTAACTGTTACACAAAAATGACATCATTACCGTTTTCATTGCACACGGCTTGGATTGTAAGATTAACAGTTTCTGTTTCGTTTCTTCTGACGCGCTGTCCAGCGTGTAAACAGTGTTAAAAGCAGGCAAACTTACTGACTTAAAGTCATGGTTATTGTTTTATTTGCGGTTATGGTTTTCAATGACACTTTAAAAGGTAACTATGCATTGTTTAAACGAAGGTAATTATTGTTTTCACCCAAAACACAGTAGCGGGGGAGATTTTTTTGTTTTGTTTTGAAGAGTACACACTTCTGTCTCCCGTCCGTCTTTTGAGATCCACTGGGAACATGAAATGACAACACAACAATCGATTATTCTTGTGACAGTAGATTGTCTTGTGATTCGATTGTCCACGGTTTTTGCTTGTTTGTTTGTTTGTTGTTGTTGTTTTCTGCAGAGCTTTATCAATAATTGTTCAAATGTGTTTAGATTTCTGCCTAGAGTCGCCTCACTTTGCAGCTAGATTACTCTACAATAAACCGCCATGCACTACAACATCGCAATATTCTACAAGAATACTACTACAATAACAACAAAATACTCTGTAATACACGACAATGACATGACGACAACGGAGTGATCTGCAATACACTATAATAACACTACGAAGGAATATTCTGCAATAATCCCAAATGACAATTCCACTATGATATACTCTACACATAAGCCACGATGACAAATACGACAACCAAATATTCCACTAATAAACCGGAAGAACATTACGCAAGGGAATACTCTACAATAAACTGCGACGACAGTACAACAGCTGAAAACTCTTACAATAAGCCACGACATTACAACGACGGAACACTCCACAACAAAGCGCAGTGACGTGACGACAACTGAATACAGATTAGAAGGGCATTACTACAACAGAATACTCTACAATAAATCACAAGGACATCACTTCAACGGAGTACTCTATAATAAAGCACAAATGACGCCACAACAACGGAAAAATGTTCAGTCAATTACTGACAACAGACTACTCAACACTAAACAACCATGACATTAAAACAGCGGAATACTTTGTAACTAGCCACAATGAGAAGACGACCACCGGATACTCTACAATAAACCAGAAAGGACATTACTACGACGGAATGCTCTACAATAAACCAGAAAGGACATCACTACGACGGTATGCTCTACAATAAACCAGAAAGGACATTAATACGACGAAATTCTCTACAATAAACCAGAAAGGACATTACTACGACGAAATGCTCTACAATAAACCAGAAAGGACATTACTACGACGAAATGCTCTGCAATAAACCAGAAAGGACATTACTACGACGGAATGCTCTACAATAAACCAGAAAGGACATTACTACGACGGAATACTCCACGTTAAACTGCAAGGACCAATACAATAACCGAATACTCTTCAATAAACCAGGACATAACTAGGACAGAATACTCCACAATAAACCAGATGGATATTACCACAGCGAAATACTCTGCAACGAAGCACAATGACACTACAACAACTGAGTACTCTATAAACCAGAAGGACTTCACTAAAGACAGAATACTCTGCAATGAAGCGCAATGACACTACAACAACTGAATACTCTATAAACCAGAAGGACTTTACTAAAGACAGAATACTCTGCAACGAAGCACAATGACTCTACAACAACTGAACACTCTATAAACCAGAAGGACTTTACTAAAGACAGAATACTCTACAATGAAGCACAATGACACTACAACAACTGAATACTCTATAAACCAGAAGGACTTTACTAAAGACAGAATACTCTACAAACGAAACAATAACACCACAACAACTGAATACTC
>CM031604.1:57070558-57073058 GCA_018398815.1 Conus ventricosus | reverse complement strand
TGCTGCTGTCTCTGCTCTGTAGCTGCAGGACATTTTTTTCCAGTCGGAAAGGCTCTTGGGGTCAGTCTCCTATCAAGCGTGTTTGAAGACGATGCCTGCTTCTCCGTTCTTCACTGCTCCTTCTGTGCATCCATCCGTGAAGACGTGCGTCCACTCACTAAAGGTGTGCTGGTCTCTGCCAACACGAATCTTTGGAAAGACACTCCTGTGAACATACGTGTGTGTGTGTGTGTGTGTGTGTGTAGTTATGTGGAAGTGGGTATGTGTATCTACGCTTTAACATTTTATGTTCAAGGGCATTACGGCCTCTGTTCATTTTCTTTTCTTCCAAGCTGCTTGTCATTTTTGTCACACAAAGGAAATACGAGATTCTTGTTTGTGTGGACCAGCGTCAACCTCGGTTAGCAGATGAGACGTCGTTTAAGTTCAAGTACCCCAGAGGAGTTCGTGAGACAAACGATTTGGTCTTCGTAACGAGGGTTTGCGGATTGGCGGCACTTGTGAACATCACAACACAAGCAACACGAGAGGCATGAGAACGAAGGCAACCTTTTCAACGCGGACTTCAAAAGGCACCGGCTGTCGTTGTGAGAGCAGGGGGTCCCGCTGAGAGGTATAGATAGACGTTCACGCAGCAGGCTCGTGAGATGTACCTGCTGACAACCAACTACTCGAGTTTGTTTACAACCGACATTGTCACGCGGTGGCAATCAGTTTGATCAGTGTCGTCTTGCACAGTGTGGAGTCTGCAGGACATATTATCACGGATTTGGTTCTCTTCTTGTCAAAGATACCCCCCCCCCCCCCCCCCGGTCCCCGTCTCCCCTTCCAATCCCTTTACAGTCTCATATTGTTGTTCAAATCGAGGGCGGATCATATGATGACACGGGCACTTAAAAGGCGAGGAGAAACACAAACATTAGAACACACTTTTACGAGTGCTTTATTCACCGTAAAATACCATTGATACACCACCATTCTGAGAAATACGAAATATACCAAAAGAGGTAGGGGGAAAACGTCTACAAGATTTCGCATCTTCGCTGGAAGGAAAGAAAGAAAAAAAGAGAATACTCAGTATTTTGTCCCATGAATTTTTGTTGAGTTTCGCGATTGCAGAAAATGAACAAAAAAAGAAAAAAGAAAAAAAAGAAGAAGAAGAAGAAAAGAACGAACGAACGAACGAACAAGAACGAGAAGAAAAATCAACTTAAACGTAATCAGTCTTTTGATAAAATCAAGATGGAAAATGACAATCTTCCTTGTTCCTGCCTTCCCTCCCCAACCACCCTCCCCTCAGAAAAAAAGGGCACAACGTTAGGAGTCTTATGAGATCTCGGGGGGGGGGGGGGGTGTAAAGACTGGCTTCATTGAATTGAACAGAAGCACAACCAGTCCAGTAGTTAGCTGGATCTCAAACCCGCTGACGCCAACTAGAAAAGTACGTGACAACAAACGCCTCAAAATGTTGTCACTAAACTTGGAACCGGGGGGGGCAGGCATTTCTACGTTAATCTACCCTGTTTATAAGCGTCGACACCAAGCAGGGAATGGGCGTTTACATGGTAAGGCGCTTGTACATAAAGTGTGACCCAAACGAGCAGGTGGAGCGCAGGAGTATACCTTGTTCATGAAAATCGAACTTAGATAAACAGTCGTTCATATAGAAATATAGCCTGTTTATAATAAAGTTAGACCCAAATTAGGGGAGTGGCTGTTTATATGGTGATGGGCTTATACCATGTACTTAAGCTACTTTGGTATCTGCCAGACTAAAAACACAAGGTATTTAAGGTGTAATTTGCTAGCTACTGAGACTAAAATATCTGTCACAATTTCTTTTGAAGTACTATGGTACTGGAAGTTTGTTTGATTAATTTGAGCCTAAGACAAGAATGCAGAGACAGACACATGCGCGCGAGCACACACAGACACACACAAGCCCACAGAGAGAGAGAAAGAGAGAGAGAGAGAGAGAGAGAGAGAGTGACAGAGACAGAGAGACAAAGAGAGAGAGAGAACTCGGAAACCCTTTATTCGAGAGAGAGAGAGAGAGAGAGAGAGAGAGAGGAGAGAGAGAGAGAGAGAGAGAGGAGAGACAAAGACAGAGAGAGAGAGACAGAGAGAGAGAGAGACAGAGAGTGGGAGGGGGGGAGGAAAACGGAGAAACAGAGGACGGAGGGGGGGGGGGGGGGGAGGTAGATGGAAGGGAGAGATCGATAGAGAGAGAAAACCTTTATGAGAGGGAGAGTGAGGGAGAGAAGAAATCTGAGACAGAGAGAGAGAGGGGGGAGGGAGAAAAATAGGGACAAGAGACAGACAGACCGCCAGAGAGAGAGAGAGAGAGAGAGAGAGAGAGAGAGAGAGAGAGAGAGAGAGAGAGAGAGAGAGAGAGAGAGAGAAGATGCTACCCCCAAATTCTCTCCCCCACAGCGCGGTGAGACCTCACAAAATAAGAACCGGTTTATCTTGTTTGTTATGTCTGCATGCAGCCAGCCAA
>CM031604.1:57050558-57063058 GCA_018398815.1 Conus ventricosus | reverse complement strand
CATATGGACAGAGGATCCGATTTGTCACAAGATCATCCAAACCGCTTATAAATTGGCCAAGTACTTTCTGAGATATTCCATAAAGAAGAAAAACCGTTACAGGCCGTTACAACCGTTATTAACGGCTATAACGGGCCAAACTAAAACATCAGGCATCATCCGTGACCCATAATGAACATACCTGCTAATTTTCAGAAAGATCGGCCAAGTACTTTCTGAGATATTCCATAAAGAAGAAAAAGCGTTACAGGCCGTTACAGCCGTTAGTAACGGCTGTAACGGTAAACTAAAACGTCGGGCATCATCCTTGACCCATAATGAACATACCTACAAATTTTCAGAAAGATCGACCCAGTAGTTTTGTCTGGAGCGAATGGAACACATTTTGACCACGGACACACACACAGACAGACAGACAGACAGACAAGACAGACACACACACACACACACAGACAGCATTTCTTCGTTCCCATTCTAAAGTACTCCCTGTTCTTTAAGAACTGGGAGTACAAAAAGTGACGATGTTTCAAACAGCAGAAAAGTAAGGACTTCGTAAAGCCCTCAGAAAAAAGGGGGTGAGGGGGTGGAGGAGGGAAAAGGGTGGGAGCAAGGAGGGGAGGGCGGGATGGGGGGGGGGGGGGGGGGGGGGGGGCTTTCGTCCCACAGGCATTATGGGCTTCGTTAGGTGCTTCAAGGGAAACAACTGTGACGACGCTTTCGTTTTTAATCAACAATGTTACCTTCAGCCTGACGAATTCCTTCTGTTTCTAAATATCGCTATCATTTTTCCCCCTCAGCAGGATTCTTCTACGACTTTTTAAACTGAATGTAATCATAGGTGTTGAACAAAATTCAGCTCCTCACATGACAGAAGAAAACGGAAATATGACAGTCGGCGTCCTTATGGTCGAGCAGATCGGGACAGTGATACTTTTGTATTCAAATACGACTTCACGACTGCGCGAATGCTGGAAAACCAACTGAACCAATACACTGAACGTAACGCCATTGCGATGTGGTCCTATTCTGTCAGTCTCCGTGGCATAGAATGTCTGCACACAGGCATTAAATATCAGTGACTATGATGGTAGATAACCGGCCAAAAGACAGGATGGAACATAAACAAGAAAATCAGCGCCGAGAACTCCAAAGTGATGTCTAACCACAACACCACCATCAATAGGATGTAATTGTCCATGGATAAAAGCTAGAAACTGATCAACGGTCCACGTACCTGACATAGATGCCTACCTGTTTCAAAATTCGGGAACCAGGGGATGACTAACGGGTGTGCGGTGGGATGAAGATGGGGTAGTTTGTCTTTTGACTGAAAGTTCTTCTAATCCCCTTGTGTTTCATTCAGTTGGCAAATGCGGGTTTTAAAAAATGCATTTTACACACACACACACACACACACACATATATATATATATATATATATATATATATATATATATATATATATGTGTGTGTGTGTGTGTGTGTGTGTGTGTGTGTGTGTGTATAAAACTGCCGACATCCACACATCATTTGAACTTTATCCTGCAATGTTTCATAATCCTGTTGTTGTTTTTTTGTTGTTGTTTTTTTTGGGGGGGGGGGGGGGGGGGGGGTTAAAGAAAAACGTCCCCCCAAATCCCATATCTTAAAGGTCTACTTTAGAGGTTTTTGATAATTGGTCAGCTTATGCAGAAATATGAAATGTTTGATAAATTGGTAAAATAAACATCCGATTCGCTCCCGATCACACGAAATCGATCTGCGAAAGTGGGCATTTTCACCTGTAATCAAGAAAACGGGAGGTAATCAACTAACTCTTGGCATGGCTTAACTGCTCTTGGATGTGACGTCACATGAGTGTCGGCGACGGCGACAGAAAGCGATTTTGATGGTTCTTGCACATCTCGCTCGGTATTCAATTTATCATGTAAAAGCAGTGACTATGATTGCGACAGCCAATGTAACTCTGGGGATGTTTCTGCAAGGCCTTTACCTTATCAGTTTGAACGCTAAGTTCTTTTTACCACGTCAGTTCAGTTCCAGCTGGACGCCCGAACACAGCATTCCGAAGGCGTACGGACTTTACCGAAGTCTCGAGGGAGGCTACCGACTGACTTCTTGATGCAATCACGCGTGGACGGCGAGCGGAGATTCTCCTTCCTCAAGCCTTAACCTGTTCATTGAATTTAACAAGTGTGATCTGTCCATAGATAAGAACAGAATAAACGTGCGACTATCGTACTCATCTGTACGAGCTTACCACTCCGCCTTCAAAGTACGCACGCACAATGCAGACGAAGTTTTTGATCCACTCGAACGGGCTCGGCAATTGTCAGAATAGCTCGTTTCCGCGGTCCAGCTGGAACTGACGTGGTAAAAAGAACTTCAGCTGCCCGGTGTCGTATAATATCTGGGAACCGTGATATCTGGGAACGCGTTCCCAGATTTACCGTGATATCTGGGAACGCGTTCCCGGATTTCCTGAACTTCCACTCGTGAAATCTGGGAACGCGTTCCCAGATATCACGGTAAATCTGGGAACGCGTGCGAAAAAATAAAGTGACATGAAGGCCAAAGATCTCAATTGCACCTAAATAAATTGTTTCCTACCTTATCTCTAAAACTCATTCTTTTTTGTCTTCTTTCTGCCCTACTGAGCTCTGAAAGACCATGTTTCCAGATATCACGGGCCTTCCCAGATATCACAGTACATTTTGGGAACGCGTTCCAAAAAAAATCTGTGATATCTGGGAAGCCTTCCCAGATATCACGTTCCCAGATTTCACGCGACACCGGCATGGTTGCACGAACCGAATCCACTTCTTTCGAGTATCTGGATCAGATGGAAATGTGTGCAAAGAATATCCGTCTCCTGCTGAGCTGCTGCACTCGCCTACAGCACAATATCTGCCACCCCTCGTGACTTTTTAGGCTGTGGGGGATCGCAACTCGTGTTGATTTCACTTGGCGTTGGCTTGTTGTGTAGGTCGCAGCTGACGGCCAGTCCATCAAGTGACGTCACGGTTTTCGGTCTACCGCGCGGGGTTTGAACAGGTGTGCAAAAGTCGTTTTTTATCTATTAAATTCTTCCGGCGATTTAAAAAAAAATGAATACCATACTGTAGTTATATGACATGTAGACCTGTTTTTAACAAATTATCGAAAATCTCTAAAGTAGACCTTTAAACATTTTGATATTCTAGATTTTTTTTTCCAGTAATGCGGGATTTGCGGAATAACTTCTGAATGAGAAGAATTCCAGAAAAAATTCGGGAGGGTTGGAAATTACGACCTAGAAGCCATCATCAGCAATAAGGGATCCAAACAAGAAATCCTCTCTTAAGCTGCAAAGGCTGATATTGGCAGTGTAGAGATGGAAAGCTGCATGGAAGGACAATGACGTCTCCACCACATAGATGATCAGGCCCATACATGCACTGGTACAGCCTTTCACCCTGCATGCACGCCACACATGGATCCATACGACAGATTTGGAAAGAAGAAACAAGCCATCGACATGAGATCTTACCGCGAGGTATTGAATATCCTTAGACATACAGATCATATCATCACATGCACATCGTATCAACAATGAACACGTGCGTCAAACTATCGAACCATGGGAAGATCTACTGACGTCAGGTAAGAAAAGGTAACTACACTGGAATGGCTTGTAACAAGATCCAATGACATAGTACCTGGCTAAAACGATCCTCCAGGGAACTGTTACGAGAGACAGAGAGAGAGACAGAGAGAGAGAGAGAGAGAGAGAGAGAGAGAGAGAGAGAGAACAGACAGACAGACAGACAGACAGAGAACAGACAGAGAGAGGGACAGTGACAGAGACACAGAGACACGGAGACAGAGAGCGACCGACAAGACAGACAGACATTCAAGACAGACAGACAGACAGAGAGAGACAAAGGGGAGGAGTGGGAGACAGCGGACTGACAACATGGCAGAATGGACAGTGAAACCAGTTGCTAAAACCAAGGCCTTGGCACACCACCCACGGAACTGAAGGAAGCTGCTTTTCCGTGTGGTGTTCCAACGACTCTAACGGACATAAAGAAGAAGAGGAAGACCTATTATGAAACTTCCTGAGGATTTTGATCGACAACAGGTTCTTGGATGTTCGAATCAAACTGAACATTCTTCTCCCAGAAAAGACACTGAAAATGACCAGTTTTACTCGTGCATGCCAGGTCTGCCAAGCATAACCATAGAGTTTCGACAAGCGATTTCCGAGTGTTCCCCCGTCACATTTCTCCATCGACCAGCAGTAGTAATCTGACCCCGCAGCTGTCCGAGTTGCACGTTCGTTCGAATGAGATGGCAGCTCTGGGTTTACGTTACACAGGAATCTGTGGTGTAAGTTTCAGTGCATCATGTTCGGACAGCATTTCGCACAAAGTAATCTTCGTCAAGGTTGCCCGACCAATCCACTGTATGCAACCCAGCTCTTTCATAGAACAGCATCCGTTTGTTTGCCCATGTCACTGTGGGTCGTATCTGTTTGCTTGTATGTCATCACCGTGTCGTGTGTCCTGACCAGGCAGGAGAATAAAGACGAAGAACTGGTTCAGGCACTCACAGACTGTGAGTGACGTCATCGGACAGAATCTCTGAAGATACGTTAAGTACTTGGTACAGGTGGAAAGGAAAGGAAGCCGGAAAGGAGGGCTAAGAGGAAAGAAGTGTTCGTTTTGATCAGCTGGTGACTATGGAATCATTAACTGCGTATGGTTACATTTGTCTGGATTTTTGTGTGTATGAGAGTATGTTCCAGGTACCTATGCTGTACATTTTATCTTAATGTGCAGTAGGCTGTTACAAAACATTTAACTTTTTTTTTAAAATTATGGACAAATTTAAGATTGAGGAATGTAGGGCGATACCCGTATAAGTGTAAGAATGTGTGTATCTGAATGAGCATGTGTGTGTGTGTGTGCGTGCGTGTGTGTGTGTGTGTGTGTGTGTGTGTGTGTGTGTGTGTGTGTGTGTGTGTGTGTGTGTGTATGTGTGTGTGTGTGAGCCCGTGCGTGCTTGCGGAATTGTTTCATACGGAAGCTTATGATTTGGCACCACCCCCCACCCCCATTCCACCTGGCAACATCATTCAGAGCAGAAGTCATGACACGCTGGATAAGTCATTTTAATGTAGTTTTCCCTGTTCTTTTCGGCAGTCACCATTTTTTTTTTAATTTGCAAATGACAATGTATCAGTGGAAAATCACTTTTAAGTGGGATACTTTACATTTGACGGAAAGATGGAACACATGTTACTGCGCATACACATTCTAGACTACAGTCATCATGATCACACTGTACTAAAGAAAACGCAAGCAAAAACTTAGCGAGCACTTCACGACCACTTTCATTTATAAGCAACCAACGGCTGAAAGTGAGATCTCATATTCCATCACAGAACAAACAGTAGGAGTATTCCAAGTACTAGTAGACTATGACTAAGTGTTTATATGTCAAGCATTTAATTGTGTGTAGAAGGTTTATGTACAGGTAGCACATCACATGTCAATGCCCAAAGACCATGGGTGGTTTCTCGAATATGTATACAAAAAGTCCTATTAAATTGTTTTCAGATTATTTTTAATTGCTTTTGAAAGTTGATTCCCTGTCTGTTTGTTCATATCCCCATCGAAATACATGTAAGGTGTTTCACAGTAAACATATCAAAATAAAAGAAACCGAGAAACCCGAACAGAAGAAGGGGTGCTGGCTTCTCAAACGAGAGCAAGCGAGAGGGAGACACAGACAGACAGACAGACAGACAGAGAAACAGATAGGCAGACAGAGAGAGGAAGTGAGACAGGGGCAGACACTGAGGCAGAGAGAGAGAGGTCGGGTGCGTGCCGGTGTTCCCCGGGTTCTATGTTCCCAGTAGCGCTGTTCCCCGTGTCTCTGTTCCCCAGTGTCGATGTTCCCGACCAAAAAAGCGTGCCGCTGTTCCCGTACCGGTGTTCCCCAGGTTCTCTGTTCCCCAGTAGCGCTGTTCCCCAAACCGATTTCAATGCACGTTAGCGCCAGTACGGGCCCTACCAAACAAAAAAATGCACATGCCCACCCCCACCCCCGCTCCCCTCCCCGCCGAGAGAGAGAGAGAGAGAGAGAGAGAGAGAGAGAGAGAGAGAGTTGCACGTGCCCACGCGTGTCAACTCAGGTTGTTCCCATTTTAACCGCTACATTGGAAGTGTCATCGCGCTTCTGTCGTCTGCGAAGCGTGTCACTTGGCGTGGCCCCCAGGGCGCATTGCCCGGCACCGTTCCAACGGGGGGGGGCAGGCAATTTGGCTGTGAGTTGCTTGGTCAAATCAGTAAGAAAAACGGAATAGGGGGGGGGGGGGGGGGGGGGGGGGGGGGGGCAGGCAATTTGGCTGTGAGTTGCTTGGTCAAATCAGTAAGAAAAACGGAATATTTCGATCGTGTATGATTCTAGAACGGGAAGCATGAATTTGTGACGCCAGAAAAGGGTTTTGACAGTGATGTGCTTCTTTTTACGCTTTGAACTCCTATCCCTTTATATCACACTTTGCGTGAGCTACACCTTTTCTTTCGCAACGGGTCATTTTACTTTTAGACTGTCTACACAGACCTGATGGGGTCATGCAAGTGCTGACCTGCTGGTTCCAGCGCTGTCCAGTCGGCATGAAGCCCCTCTTCTACGGCCCTCCCTCTCCACCCCCAATACCCCGACCCTCCCCCCTCCTCCCACCCCGCCCTCCACTGCCTCGCCTATAGCAATGAAAACAACAGTAACAACGTTTAAGTCAGCAAAACCCACCAACACCACCAACGGCAAAAACTTGGGGAACAGCGGGCCTGGGGAACACCGGGACTGGGGAACACCGGGACCGGGGATTTGCGGGAATGGGGAACAGCGGGATCGCCACAGGGTGGGGAACAACGAAACTGGGGAACTTAGGGACTGAATTTCGATTTTTTCTTGAGGGGAACACCGGGACTGGGGAATATAGAGACTGGGGAACAAAGAACTGGGGAACAGCGGCATGACCCGAGAGGTCCTCATTTTTGTTCCACAGACATTCAGATAACAAGAAACTGAGACAGACAGACAGATACGCAGACAGATAGGCAGGTTGGAAGACAGGCAGGCAGGGAGACAGGCAGAGAGAGAGAGACAGACAGACAGACAGACAGACAGAGACAGAGAGAGATCCTCTCAAATGTAAGTTCCACAGGCCTTCAGATAAGACGACACTTGTTCCAGAAGCCGGGCAATCCTCAGAACAGCCAATCCTCAGAACAGCCCGGGGAGAAGAGAGCCCTGTGCCGGTGTAACGAAAAGTTTTAACTCCCGAATGGTTTAACTCCCAGGGAGTTAAACTGTTCATATGTAAAATTTTAACTCCCTGGGAGTTAAACTAGAATGACTCCCACCATGTGCCAAAATAACTCCACTCAATAAAACTTCAAAATGTTCTAAAATCTTTTTTGTACAAGTCTCAACACATTTTTGAAACATTAAGGGGGGAGTCATTTTGTACATATATCAGACTTAACTCCCACCCTGTAACAGAATGACCCCCTGGGAGTTAATACAGATTAACTCCGGGAGTTAATTCAGGCGTGTAAAAGTTTAACTCCCTGCCCACTAAGGGGAGTCAGTTTTTCACAGTTTAGAATAACTCCCCTGGGAGTTAATGTGTACACGTGTTTTCTGACTCCCAGGGAGTTGCTTTGTAACAGAGGGGGAGTTAATCTGATCATGACTGAGATGACTCCCCACCACCTATTCCCAGGTGTCTCGGAAAGAGAATGGAGAAGGGGATTTAATGTTCATGATCATCATCATCAAAGGGAAAGGAAATGTCCGTGTACATATTCATGTGCTCATCTATGCATGTCCTTGATATTTTACTATGCCTTTTTGTGTATAATCTGTATGTAAAGTCTGTATGTACATGAATTAATGGTTTGATGCCTTTGGTAGAAATACTGTACCTTCAGTCTTTGGCGTTCTCTCTCTCTCTCTCTCTCTCTCTCTCATGGAATCTATGCGACTATCAGTCACCCATAAGTGTATGCGACTATCAGTCACTCAAATGGTGTAGAAATGGAACATTTTCAATTTTTCATTGTCGTGCCGCCAAATTAGGGAGTGGGGGGAGGGGGGGTTGAGAGGGTAAAGGTGGGGAGAGAATGACGAGTAGTCGCGACGTGACGTAAAATTGTATTGACTAGCTACATCTGGGAGAGAAGGAAGGAGAAAAAGGGTTGGCATAGATTAGAAATTTGTGTGTGAGACACATAGATAGAGAAAAGGGGGAGGGGGGGCCGTTTTGTACAATTTGTACAAGAGGGTGGCTGCTTGGGACCGATCTGATGAAGTTGTCAAGTGACTCGTCACAGGTATGGAGGTGTGCGTGTGCCAAGCTAACAATGAAAGTCGGCCAGCCAATCAGAAAAACACACATTTTCAATAAAATTCAGGACACGTGACTAATTCACAGAAACCAATAATATCGAAGGAAACAATTGTACCTGACAAGTCTTGATCTGGCAAGTCAGTGTAAGAACACACACACACACACACACACATATTCGTGGGGGGAAAAAAGAAAGAAAAAAAAAATATATATATATCAGCAGTGCACCCACACATCACTGAGTGGTGTCCAGCCTATTCCAGGGTTTACCTTTATATATATATATATATTTATATATATATATATATATATATATATATGTGTGTGTGTGTGTGTGTGTGTGTGTGTGTGTGTGTGTGTGTGTGTGTGTAAGATGCATGGGTGGAAGCGAGGTGTGGGTGGTGGGTGGTGGGTGGGAGTCATTCTGGTGGTATGTCAGAATAACTCCCCTGGAGTCAAACTGAAACACAGAGGGAGTTAGTTTTTTATGTTCTAGTTTAACACCCAGGGAGTTAAAATTTACAAATGAACAGTTTAACTCCCTGGGAGTTAAACCATTCGGGGAGTTAAAACTTTTCGTTACACCGGTACTTCACTGAACAAACTGTGCTGAACGGCTGGCCAAGGTTAGTCATACAGTCCTTGAAAGAGTGGGTCAGGCCGTCCTCGACAGGACAAGCAGCGGTAATCACACACACACACACACACACACACACACACATATACACATATACATATACACACACATATATCTATATATATATTATATATATATATATATATATATATATATATATATATATTATATATATATATACACACACACGCGCACACACACATGCATTCTTTTAAAGTACACACACACACACACACACACAACACAACACACACACACACACACACACACACACACACACACACGTGCACCCGCACAAACATTTATACACACATGCGCAAGCACACGCACACAAACACACATGCACGCGCGCGCGCGCACACACACACACACACACACACACACACACACTTCTAAAAACGCACGAGCCGTCAGCCCCGAAATGAACGAGGGACCTTATTTTGCACACGTGTTACGCACGCACGCACGCACGCACACACACACACACACACAGACACACACACACACACACAACTTGTGTTTGTGCAGGTCATTATGACTTCACCGCGAAGGGTAGGAACAGAAACCCAGCGTCTTCTGAATTGGCCATTTTCCTTTGTCGATTCAAGTCAGCGTGACCGAAAGACACGCGCGCCCGCACACACACACACACACACACACACACACACACACACACACACACACACACCACAACAGAAAACACACACACACACACACACACACACACACACACACACACCAATGCCAATATGACTGGTTTGAAGTGTATACACAAATGGTCTGGGGTGTGCAGGGTACAGGAAAGTGAGACAGAGGGCAAGAGGAAGGGGGGTAGAGAGAGACAAAGAAAGAGAGAAGGGGGAGAGGGGGAGGAATAAGGAAGAGATAGAGACAGAGAGATAGGGGGAGAGAGGGGAGGGGGGAGGGAGGCCAGGGGAAAGAGAGAGAGGAATATGGGAGAGAGGGGGAGAGAGAGAGACAGAGACAGAGACAGAGAGAGAGAGAGAAGAAGAAGAAGAAGATGATGATGATGATGATGATGATGGTGATGATAAAGATGATGATGATGATGATGATGATGATGATGATGGAGAGACACAGAGAGAGAGAGAGAGAGAGAGAGAGAGGGAGAGAGAGAGGGAGAGGAGAGAGAGAGAGAGGACAAACAGACACACAGACAGGCAGGCAGACAGACAGACAGAGACAAGGACAGAGACTGAGACAGAGAGAGAGAGAGAGAGAGAGAGAGAGAGACAGACAGACAGACAGACAGACAGACAGACACAGAGACAGAAAGACAGAAAAAGAGACCAGCTGGAGTTGCAGGGTGTGGTATAGGAGAAAACTTATGTCCGAAAAGGAACAGAACACACCGCGCAGTTGTTCATTGTGAAACGAACCGCCAGACCACCACCATGAATTATGAAGCCAGAAGGGCACTCGGGATGCCGCAGACCTCTGCCGGACAGAGGGACCTGTTCAACCGGCCGCGCCGCCCTTTTAGGTTACCAGTTACACCACAGCTTCTCCTCGTCCGCTGTACGGCGAGGTCGGCCTGCAGACTAAACTTAGCCTTTACCCCCGCGCGCCAGTGTGTGCTTCAACACTGGATAAGTTTGATACTGACAGTAGCGCACAGTGGTGAACAGGCTGCCAGCCTGTCAACAGGGGGCAGTAGACACCGGTCGATCAAACCAGCGGGAAGTGGCGGCTGCGTTTTAATGCGGGCAATGAAACTCTAGTTAGCTAAACGCAAGGTTCCCCTGTCTACGTTTATGGAGGAAATAACTGATGATAGTTTGGCTGGTGCTGTGTGATCCTCCCTGCTTGAACAGGCAACACCTGTTATGTACTCCTCTGCTCTGGCTGCCTGACAGGTTCGATCATAAACTTCCCACCCTCCCTCTTTTGCTGTTACCTCTGGTTTCACACCAATCTGTCTGAACTGCCCCCACATCTACACACCTCGTCAGCTCCGCTCTTCTTCCTCTGTCATTCATCTCCTGGGAATTGCCACACTGAAAGCAAATACTGACGGTAGTTGCTCTTTCTGTTGTCAAGTCTCCAGCTCCATGGAACAACTTACCCCAGTCAATCATCTAAGACTCCAGATGTTCTCACAGCATTCAAACCAGGTCTTAAGACGCCTCTTTTTTTTCCTTTATAAGTACTATTTATCATGCTCTCATGTCTATGCGTAAACTGGATGTGTGTGAGTAAGACTCTCAGCATATTATGGTATGCCCACAACATATACGAAGTATGTGAAAATGACAGATTGACTTCGACTTCTTATTGCCTGATATTGTCACAATTGTCCATGTTCCCGGTAAGAGACGAAAAAAAAAAAAGCAGTCCGAAGCCTTTTTTTCTTTGAAGACTGTAATTTTCACTCTAGATGTTCCCTCTGTGTCCAGCTCTCGCTTCCATACAGACGACTGGGTACCAGCTGACTTGCAGCGTTTCATCTTCACAATAAGCTGGTAAAGTTGGTGCTCCAGACAGTGTTGGGTCCCGTAATGGCACATATAGTCAGACTGAGCTTTTTTTCTTTTTTTTTCTTTTTTTGTGTGCTTCCTTTACTGCAATTCCGTTCTTGCTCAAAATGGACAAGACGACAGAATGATCGTTTTCTTTTCTCGTACCTGTCCTTTCATCGTCTTGATGTCGGCTTGTGAACTTGGTTTTGCTACTCTACTTTCAGACTTCGGTGCTGTATATATACGTCGCTAGAGTCCACAAAACTCTCCTTTGCTGCGTCAAAGCAAGTCGATGTCATCAAAGAAACGTAGGTTGCAAAGACGACGTCTTCCGAGAATAAGCATTGGAAATGCGAATACGTTTCTTACTTTGTACCCCTCCTAGAAAATATTTTAACAGAATGAGAGAAAGAAGACAGCTCTGACTCACTCCTAAGTTTGTTAAGAAAAAAGTGTCCGTTCCTATTACTGTGGAAAACGGAGCTGCTCACATCATTTTAGATGATCCATGATCTGCATGGGACTGCCGCCGAAGTTACAGTACCAAGTGACCTGCCACAAACCGTATGCTAGATACGGTCAAAGGCCTTCTTGAAGTCAATGAAGCTGTGGTAGTGGCCACAGAAACGCTTCCTGTCAGCTGCGCGACTCTAAAGATCTGATCTGCATAGGTGTGCCCCTTTTCGTTCTGAATCCCCCTTGTTCTTCAGGAAAGACGTACTCTTTCATTTGGAACTGATTTGAAGGACTCTTACATTACTTCATTCCCGGGACTGACTGAAATGACGGTCTTGTAGTTTTG
Organism: Conus ventricosus; assembly: GCA_018398815.1. NCBI lineage: Eukaryota > Metazoa > Mollusca > Gastropoda > Neogastropoda > Conidae > Conus > Conus ventricosus. The sequence goes on along the minus strand of CM031604.1, from coordinate 57,050,732 downwards.
ACAATGATAAGATTTTCTTTCTTGCGCAAATGTCATGAAGGGAATTGTGTCAGAACTATTCTCCACTGTTTTGTCCCCACTCTCTCCGACAGACAGTTGCCAATACATTCATGATTCCTGGCCCTCCACGGCTCAATAAATAAACATGGCGCATTACCCACTCCAGATGACTTG
>CM031604.1:57025558-57035558 GCA_018398815.1 Conus ventricosus | reverse complement strand
TCGATAGTACATTTCTCTTACTTAGACAGTATTTTTCAATGACATTACAACTTTACCTGGAGGCAAGATTACGTTTCCATCGAGTGACCGTAAAATACCACTTGTTTACGGGAGAATATTTTTGCATCAAATCAGTTAGCACATGTCACTTTACTGCGCTGCAAAATTCATCTTTTCTTCGTGCATTTTCCACTTAGCTGATGACAAAATTGATATCCTACAATAAAATTCGTCTAATCATGTCAACAAAACCTTGCTTTTTTCCATCACGTCAGCAGTACACACTACTGAATCTGTCAGCAAACACAATCATATCATAGGGTTAATATTTCGGTGTTTACATCCATGCACCATTATCTTTTCATTACGCGTAAGCACATTTCAATTTACGTGACGCTAAACTTAAATTTCAAAAAAGTAATAACTGATTACACGTTTATCTCATTTTACAATGATCTTTCGTCAAGATAATAACGCATTCTTTATCTGATATCCAAACATTGTTTCAGTTTACCTAGTATCTACATGTTTACCTAGAGGCAAAAATGTCTTCACCAATTTAACAGTTTATTCTGTCCCTGAGAGCATTTCCTTTTTTCCCCCCAACAAATCAATATCTACTTTTTTGTCTGGTGGCAAAATCATTTTTACATCCAGTCGCTTTTCTGGTAACATAATTATATCATCACCAAGTCAATAGCACATGTCTCTTTGATTTGAGAGCAAAACTGTATTCCGGGTATGTGGAATCTACCTGTTTATCTGAAAATCAAATCTATCTTTGCATCAACTCAACAGCACAGTAAATAAATATCTACTGGGTTATCTGGTGGCACTATTACCTTTTCATCAAGACAGAGAAGCACATATCTCTTGTTCTGACAGCAAGAATTTTACTCCCAGACAGTCAACCCTACCTGTTTATCTGGCAGCAGAATCATCTTTATATCAACTTAATAGGACTGTACGTAAACATCTACTGGCTTACCTTGTCACACAATTACGGTTTTTTTTATTAGACAATAGCACACATCTCTTGTTCTGACAACAAAATCATATTTCTTATAGGTCGGACAGATCTCCCTGCTTATCTGGTGGCAAAATTACTTTTTCGTCAAGTTGATGGCAATGTCTTCCTCAGAAAGCAAGTTATCTTTACCGTAAGTCAATATTTAGCTGATTATCAGGTGAATAGCAGATATCTTTCGATCTGATATCAAAATGTTTTCCCCTTAGGTCACCAAAGACCATTTAATCCGAGTTAAATGTATTTCCACACAACCGAGTGAAATATACCATAAAGCGTAGCGGTGAAATCGTCCCTTTTATACCACCAACGCGTTATTCCATTTCAGCTGATAATACAATCAAATCGCGCCGAAATCAAATGCACTCCTCACTTTGGTGGCTTACATATCTGCCCGTTGAGTCAATAACACAATATTGCCATTTTCTTTTTTTCTGTTTTTTCTCTTCTTCTTTTTTTTGCTGGGAGCTTTGCTCTCTTCTTTGTACGACTCTGTATCTATGTGTGTGTGTGTGTGTGTGTGTGTGTGTGTGTGTGTGTGTGTGTGTGTGTGTGTGTGTGTGTGTGTTCGTTCGTTCTTCTGTTTAACGTCTGTTCACTTTGAGTGATATTAGACGTGAATGAATGAAGAGAATGACTGTAGGAGTGAATGATTGAGTGAATAAGCCAATATGTTATATAAGCGTGTATGTAGGCCTTTGTATGTGAGTGTATACGTGTATATATCTGTATATGTATCTAAACTAAAAACAAACAAACAAAAACAACAAAAAAGACAACAACAACAACAAAAACAAACACCCAAACCCCCCCAAGGTAGCTTAATACAACAATTAATGGGTAAAATTAACAGAAGATATAGATCTAACATAATATAACAATAAAACAAGAATCCTTCACTATCTAAACTTACGAGTGAAGGAGTAAAATGCAGGCCATCATTATATAACGCACTATGAACTAACACAAAACAGTTTAAAGAAAAACCCCAATCGGACTATGAAATAAGTGTTCAGCAATTTCGATCAGCAAAAGGTGGTCCGAAAGTATATCTTGCAAGTTTTTTTCAGAAAAATTATTAGACCTTAATGATGTTGGTAAGAAAGAAGATAACTTGCGACAATTAAATAAAATATGGCTCAATGTTATTTCTTTACCACAAATACAATTAGCATTTTTACTAAAACTTTGTTTTTAAAGCGTTTAGCTTTAATCGAATCACAAGGGAATATATTTGTCTGGAATAATAAACTGGATGATCAGACATTTTTCTTAGAACAAGGTCTATTGGAAAAGCTTCCCACTGTTTGGATGAAATATCAACATTTATTTGAGCTCTCTTCCGTGCAGTTGATTCAAGGATACGATAACATTCTACGACTGATGGTTTTATTTTCAGCTCGGACGATGAGCCTGCTTTTTTAGCACCATTTTTTGCAGCCCTATCAGCCAATTCATTCCCAAGTATACCAATATGCGAAGGAATCCAGCAAAATTCTATAATAGTGCCTTTAGACGCCAGCCAGTATAAAAGATATTTAATTTCAAACACAAGGTCGGGTCGTGTCGATATATTTGATGAATCAAGGGCAAGTAAGACTGATTTTGAATCTACAAAAAAAACTATCTTAACAATATTACTGGGAAGATCTGTTAGAAAATCCATTGCTAGCATAATAGCTACTAATTCAGCTGTGAATATGAGCGTTACTCGTGTGTGTGTGTGTGTGTGTGTGTGTGTGTGTGTGTGTGTGTGTGTGTGTGTGTGTGTGTGTGTGTGTGTGTGTGCGCGTGCGTGCGTGCGTGCGTGCATGCGCAGGTGGAATGGGAGTGCCGGGACTATTGGAGATGTTTATTTTTAAAAAGCAGTCTTCAAAGGTCCTGTAAGTGAATAAACAAGTTTATGACACCAATTGTATCAAGCTAAAAATGTATATCTATTCGGGCTCAAAAGCGCAGAGAGCTTCTAACTTGACAGTTAAATCACATTTTCCATGTTTCCAAACTAAAAAAAAAAAAAAAAAAAAAAAAAAAAATCCTGTCCCATCTCAGAGTCCATATTACCTGCCACCTTACCTTTCGACACATTCATCTTGCCCCCACGGGTCAGTGACACATCCCGCTTTTTACTGTTTCTATGCCATCCTCGCCTCCGCCTAAAGCGCCCGCCACCTGCCTTGGTGGGAAATCTAATCTCCGCATTGAAACTGCCGCTTGCCTCAGAGCCAGCGCGTCTTCTATGGAAAAAGGTCAGAATTCTCCACCACGTGTGAAGTCTGGCCGACGTCAGAACCCTGGCTTAAGTAGAAAGACTTAACGGCGTGAGACGTTGACAATGCTATCTCCGGTCCGTTTCTTCCTCGTGCCCCAGGGGAACAAGACGGATAACTCAGGTGATTTACTCCTTTAAAGGTGTTGAAAGTCTTCCCCAAACTTGGTGGCAGGGCATGGACTAAGCCACAGGCCCGTCTTCCCTCACGGTTCGCCACCAAACAATGACATCGCAGGGACCAAGTCAGCCAGCTCCTGCGAGAAGCAAAACGTCGACATCGCCAGCCCACCCCCCCTCTCCTCCCTGTCCAACACACACTCTGGCATCATGACACTCGCGATCGTGCTGATTTCCACTCCTACCCCACCCCACCCCACCCCACCCCACCCTAGCCCACCCCATCTCACACGCTCTCTTACCTCCACGCGCGTGCCTTACGATCAGATTTATGCCTTCAGTATTGTGAAAGACTGATCAGCGCCGTGGAAAATTCGGACTACCCCTTTACACAGCCTCCAAAACACTTTGCACCCTTGAAGATCGTAATCTCCAGTCGGGGCGATGTGACCTCAACGACTTAAGTTCCCCGTTCAGTCTAAGTTTTATGACTGGACACGTCCCGTTGCCTCTGAGATTTTCCTTGGAACAGACGTCCTACAAACATAATTATACAGAAAGCTGAGCCGGCCAACAACCGATCAGCCGGCGGAATCAGAGTGCTGATGATTATCTACGGGCCCCTCAGTTCAGTCCATGATAAACCAAGACGGGACAAGGTAGATGTATACACCCTTACACTCCCCATTCATCACACACACCAACAAAACAGCTGACTGGCTGCAATACCGTGACAATATTGATCACCTACCACTTTCGTGAAAGGAGTTTAACCTGGGAATTAAAAGATTAACCTTGAAGATTAGGGTGTTTGTAGACATATACATAATGTTGTTGTTGCTGAGCCACTGAAGAATATTCAGGTTCTTGGGGCGGTATTTTCAAAGCTGCCATAGAGCGCAGAAATCTGGTCTCGAGGTGAAAAAAAGTTTATGGCATGGTCCGCGTTTTGCATTAGAAGATCCGCCACGAAAGACATCCGAGGAATGATCCGATTGTGATAAAACTGAATTGATTATAAATTCTCATTTCAAATTCACACAGGTCAGTAACAAAATCTCTCAACAGTGGAAAGACACATATCTGGCATTTCTTCAATATTGAGTTACTTTCGATCATCGCCTGTTCCAGTATAGATTTTTTTTTTAAATCAGAATAAGGTAGTCTGTCCAGACAAAGGGTAGCATTTTCTGAATATTTATTAAAGTGAAGGGACATCAATACAAAAAACAGGCTTAGCTCAACCCGAGGTTCTTGTTACCCGACCGTTCCCTCTAAGCAGCATGCGAGGAACGCAAAGTAAAGGTCAACCCTATAGTGTGACAAAGCACCCCGAGCTTGGGGGAATGAAACGAACGTGATGTGAAAGGTTAAGTCTCAACACTTAACGGGCCACGAGTATAATGAGGCAATCGCGTGCCGATAACCACATGACGGGCGCTCGAGCAAGACTGTGTCCGACCTTCGATGGTTAAGTCTGGCTGGGAAAAAGGACGCAAGAAAAATAAGGGGGGGGGGGGGGGGGAATCAGCCGGTTACAAATCTCCCTTGTCACCGCTCGATGCAACGCAGTGTGGTTCTCTCGTGAGCAGGGACTATCGGACCGTCCCCACCACCCACGACTCTAGTATGTGTCTGAGTATGGAAGGCTTTTGGTGTTGTGGGGGGCGGGGGAGGGGGGGGGGAGCGAGAGAGACAGACGGACAGCCAGACAGAGGGACAGAGACACACACAGAGACAAAGAGAGAAAAAAAACGATGTTAGGTTTTTCATAGAAAATGGTGTTCCTGCTTCAGTCATTTACTGCTTAAATTCGACCAGCCGACTTCTCTGGATCAACTAGGACTGCCTTCAAAGTGAAATGAAAACAATCAAAAGAGCACTGTCACGAAAACAAAAACGAAACATACCTAGATTTTTCTTTGAACAAACTTACAATTCATAAACCAGCAACTCACCCATTGTCCTCCTACAGGCAGATGAGCCTAAAGGCCGTGTTTGGTGCGCCATTCATTCCGCTTCATTCACCACACACAGTTTACAACACACACACAAACATCGGAAGAAAATCAGCTAAGAAGCGCTTTAGTTGCAATGTGAGCCGACTGCAGGCGGGAAGTCTAAACAAAATTTTAAAAAGTATTTATAACAGCTCCGCCGAACAACGTGGGCAAACGAATCACAAGACAAAACACGACGCGTTTCGACCTCTTAGGTCTTCTTCGGGCAACATACCAAACACTCAGGACAAGGAAAATGAAGAACGAGGCAATCACCGCTCAACGCCCATCTCGCGCCGAATTTGACAAAGATAGGTGACTGCTCGTTCTTCATTTTCGTCGTCCTGACTACTGCTTCTCTTACCTCAAGAAGATCTAAGAGGTCGAAACGCGCCGTGTTTTGTCTTGTGATTCGTTTGTCCACGTTGTTCGGCGGAGCTATTATAAATAAGTTTTTTTTTAAATATTTGTTGAGAACCGCTTTACATCCACGAAGATTCATAGAAAAGCCCACTGACTGATAATACCATAGAATAAACGGCTAGTGCCCCGTATACGAATTTCCAATCCAACTAATGGTTAAAGCGTTCGGCTGCAGAGCCCATGATTGTGAGTTCGAGCCACTATAGGGGGGATCGGAATTTCGTAGCGTCAAAACCGTCTCTGTCCGCACGGCAGTAACTGAGAACCTGATTCAGTTCAGGGAAAGGTAAGGTGACGGAAGGGAGGCAGTGGGCTTTTGCTACCCGTAGTGCCGTGCCCTTCATTCGCTGACTCTTTAACAAATCACCGCTCAATTCACCATGACGGTATAATCTGCAAACTGTCACCTGACTTGTGGAATCGGAACAGTTTGAACATTATTATTTTGTAACGAGAAAACACTAATGAACAGAATTTTCGAGAGCAAAGACAGGAACATGGGTCATGAAGGCAACAGACCACACACAGACGCGCGCGCGCGCACGCACACACACACACACACACACACACACACACACACACACACACACACACACACACACACAACACACACGTAGACTTAAGTAATGGGAGAAGAAAAAGCAGTCGCAAAAAGTTACAGAACAGGATGTTTTTAGCTCAGAAGTTCCAGAATGTTGAAAAAAAAATCTTCACTGAAATATCACTGACATCACTGCAAAAACCCGTGAAGAAAAAAATATGACTAGAAAAAGTCTGAGGAAGAGAAGATCTTTTAAAATATTTGTTTGTTTACTAGAGACAGACAGACAGACAGACAGAGAAACAGACAGATAGACAGACAGATATTTCTTCAAATATGAAAATCTACATTTTTGTTTTTACCGAGGAACGGTTTTGTGCATCATGAGTTTTTGGTGTGTGTGTGTGTGTGTGTGTGTGTGTGTGTGTGTGTGTGTGTGTGTGTGTTGTGTGTGTGTGTGTGTGTGCGCGCGCGCGCGCGCGCGCGCGCGCTCTCTCTCACAAAATCTTAGATCAAACATTAAGTATTTACCTCTTGTTGACACCCCAAAATCGTCTCCGGCGGAACATCCTGGACAACGTCCGCCCGGAATCGCCACCATAAAAGTATCTAAGTATCCAATGAATTATCAAAATTTCTACGCGCACATATGAAGCATCAAGAAAATAAGTAGCTGATCTCTGGATGGGAAATAGCTGTCATAATCATTCTTTTCACCGCAGATGACATTCTTGGTGACTGAAAGGTTCATGTATGAGGGGTCTTTTGATTAAACTCCTGGACGTGTTCAAAATGATGCTGGTGCAAACACAGTTGCATGTGTTTGTTACAGACCCCGAGGAAGCCTCATGGAGGCAAAACTTTGGTCGGAATAAAGATTTTACGAGCTGACGGCGAGTGCGGAGTTTTTAGTTTAGTTTCTGTTGGACGAGTCTGTTGTAGTCAGATATTCGTTTGAATCCCCAGCACCGACATTGTGGGGTGGGGTGCCAGCAACTGCCAGGTTTTATCTATTTTGTATCTGTAGATTTTTTTCTTTTCTTTCTTTTCTTTTTTGTTTTTAACACTGCCAAGTGGAAAAGAAAATGGTGTGGAATGCAATCCAAGTTGTGATCTTGGCGTAAACATTTCCACCGGACTCCTTTACCAAGGCATTTTTTCAACAATGTTATCACATAAAACTGATTAGAATTACGATATGTACATTCCCCGTTTCACGGCGGGTGGCTCTCTAATACGAAAATGCTTGTTGAACCTTTTGAATCTTGAAAACTCCCATACGTCTCCCAAACACGCACACCATTACGTTTTGCCTCCTCGGATACTCCATGAAGAATTGACGGTTAATGGGACGGTAACCCTACCCGTCTTGTCCCACCGCGCAAGCCGACAACGGATACGAAAGCGAACAGTCGATATGATCTTTTGTTTTGGATAGGGTCCATAACAGTACTTCAATGGCACGGCCCCGTGGAAGACTTGAGGATTGGTAACGACAGGGAGGGGGGTGGGAGCTGGGGGAGGCGGGGGTGGGGTGGTGGCGGAGGAGGATGTTGTAAATGACAGGGTAGCTATGGTATGGTTTCGGAAGGGGGTGGGTGGGATACTGACTGGGTTGGTTACAAATTGATGATGAAAACCTGGGTGGGTGTTGAAGCCCGGCGCCATAACCACATCGTGTGACAAGGCCAATTGGCATAATCACCTCGGGAGACTGGGTTGGAAAAAAAAAGGATGGGAGGATAGCGGGACTGGAGGAGGAGGAGGAGGGGAAGTGATGGGAGGGAAAGAGGATGGGAAGGAGGGGTACTGGACCACAAAAATGATCAAAATTTCCAAAGAGTCAAGTGAGAAATGTAAAATGTTATTCCTGAGCGCGTGTGGATTTTTGGTGTGTGTGTGTGTGTGTGTGTGTGTGTGTGTGTGTGTGTGTGTGTGTGTGTGTGTGTGTGCGTGTTTTCCCTTCAGTAAGCTCACTCGTCAAAAACAAAAAACAAACAAACAAACAAAAACCTGATGGATCTGACATTTGCGTTATTATTCCGAGGACAATACGCTTTCGTCTGGCTCGTGATACCTTTGTCTCGCACTGCTTGAGGGCTTTCGTTTTGAATTCATGGGTTCATTCTACTGTTCAACTTACATTGGTATGTATTCATCGATCAACTGATTGCCTGGTAGGGGCTTTACACAGCCTGAATTCCAGGTCTCAATGTGCGTAATTCGTCTGTTTCGATGTCTTCAAGTTCTGAAGAAGATGTATCTCCAGCATTCAGAAAGCTCGAACACTTCTGCACCATTATTCTCATTGATTTCAGCCGGCATTTAACACAACAGTCCATTCCCAGCTACTGAAGAAGTAAACTGACCTTGATGTCATGAATAGTTTATGCCGCTGGATTGCAAACTTCCTGATCAGTAGACCCCGAGCAGCCACAGAAGGAAATCAAATGTCCAACACCACGGGCGCTCCGCAAGGATGTCTTATCTCCCTTGCTCTCTATACTATTCAACGATTTCAGCTCTAACAATCCATCTGTTGCTGTTACTAAAGAAGCTCTTGATACTAATCTGAATGTCTTAGCATCTCGTGGTAATGACAGCCTACAGATAAAAAGGTGAGGAAAAAAAAGTTGACTGGAGTTCTGCAAACAATTTTGCACTCAATATTTTTAAACAAAAAACAAAAACAAAAAACCCTCTCTTACCACGGTCTATCAACAGGCCGAATCATTCAAACTTCTAAGTGTGCGTATCTCCAACAGCTGGGAAGTCAACATCGCATCAGCTTGTAAGAAGAAATCACGACAGAGACTATCTTTTTCGGCGAACGAGGAAGAAGAACTATCTTTTTCTTACGTCAACCGGAGAAGTTTGGCATAAGACTAAAGTCTTGATCCAGTTCTATCGATCTGTCACTGAAAGAAAACTCTTCACATCTGTAACTTTTTTTCTTTTTTTTTAAATTTCATTTTCCCAGTTTCTCCATCTTCAAACTCCCTCTCCCCTCCCTCAAGTCCAAATCTTTGCCAGACAGTTCAGTTGTTGGCCTGCGCTTGTTTTTCCCCCACTATTAGATTGTTCGTCTATGTATTTGTCTGACTTTATTCAAGTTTAAAAGGCTGTGCCAGTCTTGAATAAAAGTTACTCTGTGTTAGGTTTCCTTATGGGAGCAAAACATACCCACTTGTTTACTGTTTATCGTTTACTGTTCCCTACCTCATTTCATTTCCAAAAAGAAAGAGTCAGCATATGATGTGAATGATGACAGGAAATACGAAATGCAGAAATAAAGTGCAAAATCAATTCACAATGCATATTAAAACAACTACACATAATTAAAGCAAACATCCAAATGAGCTACGAAACAAATGTTCACATAATTAAAACACTGACAAGAAATTACCATCAATTTTTCTGTCGAGTCGTATGAGAAATGTTGCCAGAAAGATTTCAAAATAAGCACAAAATACTATGTGGGGAAATAGAAATGTTTCTCCACAGCAGCATGTAATGTTTTCCCAAAATGTCGTATTAAAAAGGATTTAATTTCAGCCTGTGTATATAAACAATACTATCTGTCTTATATTTCATGAACTATGGTGTGACTGAGATTTCCA
>CM031604.1:57015558-57023058 GCA_018398815.1 Conus ventricosus | reverse complement strand
ATGCATGCACGCACGCACACACGCACGCACAAACGCACGCACGCGCGCGCGCGCGCACACACACACACACACACACACACACACACATCACACACACACACACACACACACACACACACACACACACACACAACTTCGCAGTACTATTGGTCAGCTAAGAAGCAACGTACATTCGCTGCGTGAATAAACGGCCGGCAAACGGTATACCAAGGGACAACATGTTCCGAAATCTCGCTCAGCTAGCGCGAGCTTGTTCATCCGCGAAGTCAAATCGTGGATTGGGCCCGACGTATGCCAGACCCATTCCGTGTCTGTCTCGGAGCTGATTACCCAAGTTGGCACCGTTTTCAGATCGGTCGTGTCACTCCGGTCAGTCGGATCCGAGAACGACCGGAACGAGCTGAGAGAGAGAGAGAGAGAGAGAGAGAGAGGAGAGAGAGAGGGGAGATGAGAGGCTTTACTCGCGGTTATGAAAACACGATTTACTTTGTGCAGCGACCCAGCGTAAAACTGGTTCACACGAGTGCAACAATGAGGCAACAATGGGTGGCAACTCCAAGTTGCCTATGTGTTGCTACATTGTTGCTTCAAAAGTTGTCACTACAGCAACTCATTATAAACCAATTAGCCCCATTGGATTTTCCCAATAAAAGTTGCCTATGAAGTTGTCACAGCCAAAAGTTGAACGTCGGGAGATATAACTTTTGGTGGAGTTGGCAACTTTTGCATGACAACTTCAAGTTGCTTTTGTGTGAACAGCTTGGCAACACAAGTATATCCGGTAGGCAACAAAAAAGGGGCGGAGCGAAGTGCATGCGTGCGACAAAAAGCGGCACGTGCCGCCACGCTTTTCTCGCTTTTTTCCACACGCATGCAAGCACGAATTTTGTTGCTTGCATGACAACTTTTTGTTGTGCGTGTCGGCAACATGCATGCAACCTCGGTGAGTTGTCGTCGGAACAGTATAAAAGGGCCAAGTTTTGGAGAAAATTTTCATACTTTGCTATTGCTGCTTGTGTGATAGATAGGTTTTTTTCACTGACCATCACTTTTGAGTCTAGTTCTAGTTCTAGCAGCTATTCTAATATCCATGGTGAAAATTCAAGATGGATGACAGACGTCCCCTGGAACCGGCTGCTTTTATAGCAAAAAACGGACGTCACTGTAGTTGCCTCATCCTGTTTTCAACCGAGCCAACAAAGCTGGCAACTTTTCCAGAAGTTGCTTGCAAAAGTTGCAACCTACCTGGCAACTACAAGGAAAGTAGGTCGCGCACGTAGGCCAAGCCAGCAAAAAAAAGGGGCGGAGCTACGGAGTTGCCATATAGTTGCCTCTTGCGTTCACATATGACGAAGCAACTTTGGCCAAAATCTATTTCTGATTTGTTGCACATCGAGTTGGCAACTTTTGGGGTCTATTTGTTGGCAGTAAAAGTTGCTCTCGTGTGAACCTAGCATAAAACAGCCTTCCGAGTGCTTCTTCAAAAGACCCTTTTTGATCCTCGCCGTAGAAAGCCATTAAAACCCGTGCGAGTCAGTGTTTTTTTTTTTTTTTTTTTTTTTTTTTTTCGGGGGAATAGTTGCAACAAGGCCTAATGCTAGGTTCACACGAGAGCAACTTTTACTGCCAACAAATAGACCCCAAAAGTTGCCAACTCGATGTGCAACAAATCAGAAATAGATTTTGGCCAAAGTTGCTTCGTCATATGTGAACGCAAGAGGCAACTATATGGCAACTCCGCCCCTTTTTTTTGCTGGCTTGGCCTACGTGCGCGACCTACTTTCCTTGTAGTTGCCAGGTAGGTTGCAACTTTTGCAAGCAACTTCTGGAAAAGTTGCCAGCTTTGTTGGCTCGGTTGAAAACAGGATGAGGCAACTACAGTGACGTCCGTTTTTTTGCTATAAAACGGCCGGCAAACGGTTACCAAGGGACAACATGTTCCGAAATCTCGCTCAGCTAGCGCATTCCATCTTGAATTTTCACCATGGATATTAGAATAGCTGCTAGAACTAGAACTAGACTCAAAAGTGATGGTCAGTGAAAAAAACCTATCTATCACACAAGCAGCAATAGCAAAGTATGAAAATTTTCTCCAAAACTTGGCCCTTTTATACTGTTCCGACGACAACTCACCGAGGTTGCATGCATGTTGCCGACACGCACAACAAAAAGTTGTCATGCAAGCAACAAAATTCGTGCTTGCATGCGTGTGGAAAAAAGCGAGAAAAGCGTGGCGGCACGTGCCGCTTTTTGTCGCACGCATGCACTTCGCTCCGCCCCTTTTTTGTTGCCTACCGGATATACTTGTGTTGCCAAGCTGTTCACCAAAAGCAACTTGAAGTTGTCATGCAAAAGTTGCCAACCCCACCAAAAGTTATATCTCCCGACGTTCAACTTTTGGCTGTGACAACTTCATAGGCAACTTTTATTGGGAAAATCCAATGGGGTCTAATTGGTTTATAATGAGTTGCTGTAGTGACAACTTTTGAAGCAACAATGTAGCAACACATAGGCAACTTGGAGTTGCCACCCATTGTTGCCTCATTGTTGCACTCGTGTGAACCAGGTTTTAGGAAAGAGTCAGCTAAAGTTTGTTTGGACAAATCTGCATTCACCCAGCACCAACCTCTTTTCGTTTATCTCCGATTTTCAAACTGCGCGCTTCAAGGCGTATGGTGTTTGGTGCTTGTTTGTTTACTCGCACGTCTGCTTGTTCGCATGATTAACAAAACAGTTTAAGAAAACCGTATCAAACTTTACAGGTTTCTCGCTAGTTTCAGTTTCAAAGAGTAAAATACACGTCGAAGTCTCGAAGAACGAAAGTCACAGAATATCGAAGGAAAAGCCGTTCGGAAACGAGAAAAAAAAGTCAAAATGCAACAAAGTTTTCATACATGTGTCGAACGAATTAAGCGCACAGATTTTGCAGTCTCTCCAGCGTCACATCATCGTTGTATATACCTCAGCCTATTTCTAGTATAGATCGTGATTGTCTTCATAATACATACTGAAGTATGGTGTCTTATCTCTTAATAAAACTCCACGCTGGTATATTAAACCTCAGCCGTTGAAATACAAAAAAAACAGGCGCGCCCGCGCGCGCGCACGCGCGCACACACACACACACACACACACACACACACACACACACACACGAGAAAGAGAGAGCGCGAGAGAGCGAGAGAGGGAGGACATTTCACCGAGGTAAAATAGATTCTGCACACACACACACACACACACACACACACACACACACACTTCTTAAGAATGTAACTACGTAACACATGAGAACGTCGTATTCTCAACACTCCTACCACAGGGTGTCTGTCTGGCCCAGTGGTAAAGTACCTAACCCGAATGTCAGACACTGCGGGTTCGATTCCCGCATGCGTCCACGATAAACAATGCCATTGTCGCTGTTCACCTTAACGCGTTGTCATTCTGGTGGTATCAGAGCTGTGTTAGCGAGGTCCCCTAACGCTCACTCTCAGGGAATGATTATATCCGTCTGCCATAATAAACTTTGGTGGTATAGGCGTTAAAACTAAGCGTAACTAACATTCCTGCCCCATTCGACTTACATTCCTCCTTTGACACGTATACATAGGAAAAAAAACCATGCTATACCAGTGATAAGGCGATAAACGAAAGCTACGCATAGGTCTCATACAATATTTCTAACTAACGTGTGTGTGTGTGTGTGTGTGTGTGTGTGTGTGTGCGTGTGCGTGCGTGCGTGTGTGCGTGCGTGCGTGCGTGCGTGCGTGCGTGCGTGCGTGTGTGTGTGTGTGTGTGTGTGATCTGATGTCTGGCAGTTATCCATCCATTCACTTCTACATGAAGATCATTTGTCCCTCAGAACTCACTCACGAACATAGCATGAATCCCTAAATATCCCAAAACTTCAATGACACGAGGGAAAAAAAAGTTTTCTTCCCATACGAATTAATATACAAATGTTGACTGCATTGGTCTGTTTTTATTTAAAAACGGAAAGGTTCAAACAACAGTTTTTGGAAGTCATAGAAACAATCATACCAGAGACTGTGAAGAAGATTAAAAAAAACAATGTGTACCCAAAACTTTATGCATCCAAACTCGCAAGTGTATGAAGAACGGTTCAAAAGCAAAACACAATCCTACAGCGTTCTACGTCTCTTCAACGAAGAAATGAAGATATTCTACGGTGTCAATTTTTTTTTTTTTTGGAAAGAGAAATTATAATTAATCCGCCAAACAAAAGGGACAAACAAATGACAAGACAGAACACGGCGCGTTTCGACCTCTTTGGTCTTCTTCAGGCAAGATGAACAACATTCAGGACAAGGAAAACAAAGAAGGAGCAATCACTCATCTTGTCAAATTGTCTTTCCCACAATCTGTATCCTACGCCTTCCCCTCTTTGTTCTTCCTGCCCTCCCGTTCCCCCTCCTCCTTTTCCTTCTTCCTCCATTCCCTCATCATCATCATCATCATCATCATCATCATCATTATTATTGTTATTATAACCATCATTATTATTACCACTACTATTATCATCATTGTCCATTATTTTTTTAGCCGTTGTTATGATCATTATTATTACTATCATCATTACTGTTATTGATATCATTTTCATTAGCATTAATTTCATTATTATTACTATTACTATTATTACTATTTCCGTTACTATTAGCAGTATCATCATCAGTAGCAGCAGTAGTAGTAGTAGTAGTAGTAGTAGTAGTAGATAGTAGTACATTATCATATTATTATTAAAATTATCATCATCATCATGACCATCATCATCGCCACCAACACTGTTGCCGCTACAACCATGCTGTTCGACTATCCTCTAACCCTTCTCCTTTCTCCCCTTCTGTCTGTACAGCCACTATAAGTAATACAACTACTATCGTCATAGTACTACCGACAGTGGTAGTAATCCTCTCTTAAGTTTTGAATGATTTCATCATCATCATTATCATTATCATTACCATTATCATTGCTATCACTATTATGATCATCATTATTGTTTTAACTCGTATAGTCTCTTTCCCAACGACCTCGTTTTCATTCAACGTCCATCTTAAGCCCAGTTTGAGAAAATAAGTGATTGCTCGTTCTTGGTTTTCCTGGCACCGAATGCTTTTTATTTTGCCTGAAAAAGAGCAGAAAGGTCGAAACGCGTCGTGTTTTGTCTCGCAATTTGTTTGTCCCTTTTCTTTCTGGCGCATTAGTCAGTTTCCGCCTGCAGCCACCTCGCTTTGAAACCAACTGTTAGTGTCCTAAATGTGTGGGTTCCTTTCTTTCCTTTTCGCCCAGGGTTTTCTCCTACAGAGTCGAAAGGTTGGTTGTTGTTGTTGTTTGTTGTTATGTTTTCCCAGATTCGACCTCTTCTAGATACTGACCCAGCAAGCAATTTTTTTGCAAAACTGAATACTGATACCGATCAGCCCAGCTGGTTTTTACTTTAAATTTCTTTTCTTATTCAATTTAGAAACAGACAGACGGACGGACAAAGAAACAGACAGGAATGAAATCAATAACCAGCTCTGCAGTGTTTCGCCTTACATGCAGGACAGTGGCAGGAACAAGAAGCAACATGCTGTCCTTTGAGTCAGATCACCATAGGCTGCCATGGATCCGGCATTGGCGTTTCAAAATTTTCCTTCGGCGCAGAATGACAGATCGTTGTATTACCTATACACACAGCTTTGTTGTTGTTGCTGACAGTCTCTATACTAATGGTATCCACTTCTCTCTCTCTCTCTCTCTCTCTCTCTCTCTCTCTCTCTCTCTCTCTCTTTTCTATCTATCTATCTATCTATCTTTCTGTCTCTCTCTCTCTCTCTCTGCGAGTGTGTGTGTGTGTGTGTGTGTGTGTGTGTGTGTGTGTGTGTGTGTGTGTGTGTATGTGTGTGAGACAGGTAGACACACAGAGAGAGTGAGAGAGAGAGAGAGAGAGAGAGAGAGAGAGAGAGAGAGAGAGAAAGCGTGTACAGGTAAGAGAGAGAGAGAGAGAGAGAGAGAGAGAGAGAGAGAGAGAGAGATCAAGCAGGGATCAAAGATATGATCGTGTTTACAAACTGCGCCGTAGAAAGAGTTTTTCTTTTCATCCCGTTTGGCCTTTCAGCCTAGAGATTTTGGGTTAGTATATACATAGTGGCCCGCCCGCAGCGATGCCCTCCTTGAGAAAATTAAAACTGAAACTGGAAGAAAGAGGAACCACATAAAGCGCAACAGGATCGTTTCGGATGAATAATGCATCTGTTTCAGAAAAAGTAACCTTTTATTCGGTTGTGTTTTTTTTCAAAATTGACCGGGAAAACGTCGAGCGCTGAAATGCAAATTTCACTGAGAGCTTATCATAAACCCTTGTAGGGAAAATCCTCTCTCTTTTCGCAACTCTAGCGTTTGGTCTTTAAAGGCTCTTCATTTTTTTTATGCTGTCTTTGTAATGCGATGGCATAAGCTTGTTTCCTTGTAAACCGGGCGTTAGACCAGTAGATGAAAAAAAAAAGGAACGGCAAAATAATATTTTATTCCAAACTTATATACATAATCCTTTTTTTTTGTTGGTCTAACTATGCAGAGCGCTTTAAACTCGCTTACAGTGTCGCCTGGGAAACAAGAGTCACAGCGAACAGTCCCAAGCGCATTCTTTCACTGCCTAATGATGCTAAACAGTTTCACTCTTATCTAATCGTTGGGTTAGCGGTTTTCGTTTTCTCTGGAAGTATTGCTTAACGTTCTTCAACGCCCATAAATTCACGATAAAAATGAGGCAAAATGAACAAATAATGAATGAATGAGACTGACAAGCAGACAGACAGACAGAGAAAGAGAGAGAAGAGGGACTGACGGACGGACGGACGGAGAGAGAGAGAGAGAGAGAGAGAGAGAGAGAGAGAGAGAGAGAGGAGAGAGAGAGAGAGAGAGAAGGAGAGAGTACGGGGTGGGGGGGGGGGGGGGGCATCTGAAATGTAGACTGCATGCTTGAATAAATGCAACTTCTCTCTATTTCATTCCTAAGATCACTGCCACAACTAGAGTAAACGGCCACATAACCAAACTGATCCGAGTGCAGATCTTTTGAAAAACAAGGTCACAGTTTCTAAACTTTCCAAGTCACGGAAATGTACTTATGAATGTCCTATTAAGAACTACTGCCGAACTTGATTTATTGTTTTGTCAAACATTCATGGTACTAGAAGTAAACAACAAACTGCCGGCAAGCCAATGGCACGCAGGGATAGAGTAGACGGGGGTGAGGGTGGGTGGGAGGAAACAGTAAATAAGGGAGGAGGGGGGGGGGGTTATAACGTCTGACAGAATGCTTACGCAGCGCTGAATGTGTTGACAATACAACAGCGGTAAGCAAGTTCAAGAGGCAAGAGTTCAAGAGATCAGTTTTCCTTCTGATGCCTTCGCTGAACTGTCCTCCAACAAACGGAACTAAATCCTGATCCAAATCAAAATGGAAATCAGTCCAACATATAAAAAACCCATTCCAGAAAC
>CM031604.1:56990558-56995558 GCA_018398815.1 Conus ventricosus | reverse complement strand
CAGTCACAGTTGTTGACGTCACGTCTCTCTCAGCCTCGTACAAAGAACACACCTGAAAACACCACCACCGAGCACGTCAAGTCACGTGTCTATTACCTAGCCGACTGCTAAAACCTCATTAGAGCTTCTACCACTGGGCTCGGTAATTAAAGCAAGCACAGCACTTGCCTATAAATGCTAGGTTCGCAGCTTAAGTCAGCAGCGGCAGAAGCCAGGATGCTATTTACTGAACAAACTTTGTACTGAGAAGCCCACGACTTGAAATCTTGCGTCGTACCTCATGGAGTGTAGAGATCGAAAGACCCCTCTTTCACTTCTTCGAACGAAACTTTTAAAAAATCATCCTCATTTTAATCCACTGTCATTTCTTCCAGATGTTGGAACAATGACATCAATCCCTGTCGGAGAGGGCTGGCTCCCTAGTTTTAAGCAGCTGGCACGGATCCAACAGTCCCTTCCCTCTACCCCAACCCACCCTACCCGCCACCCTGCTGGGCTTCTTTTTTTTTTAACCCTACAAAATATGCGCGAGTCACAAGCTTCTCTATCGTTCTCTTACACGCATTGTCTTTCGAGCTATACCACAGATTTCTACACAGTTTTAGTTTCCACTGCCAGCAAATTTAACGTGTTCCCGCCGATGGATCAACACTTTATTTAAAAAAATGCATCAGTTTGAAACAGATAAGTATGCACGGTTCGTAACAAGATTGGAAATGTGGTCAAACTCCGCAGCCACACAGCTCGTCAGCTGGGTGCTTAACGCAGGTGGTTTCCAGCGTATCGATTCCAACGGGCACCGCCGAACGCGACCAAAGTGACTCCTGCAACAATGCGGGGTTCACTATTGTGTGCCGCCTCACTTTGATGTGACAATGATAGCTCCCTGTGGGCTGTTCGGTAATGGGGCTGTGACAGAGCCGGGCCCGATGTGGTTGTGTGTGGGGAAGTCGGAATGAGTGAGGTGGGAGGAGGGGAAGGGGGTGGATGCGACTTGACAGGATTCTGAAAACGGCAGTGACGGATTAGGAAATGTGATTCATGTGGTTTGTACCCCCAGCCCACCTTGGAGTATATTATCAGGACTGCTGCCTTAAGCCAATTCCTTTAGTGGATTAAATAAAATGAATATACAGACGAATGAATAAATTGGTAAACCTCTTGTTTCACACGCAAATATTGCTAAAATAGCGTTCCTCTACAAACGATTAGGTCAGAAAAAAATATTTTAATTCTTTCAGGAACTTAAATACATTGCGCGCTGCGCGTGTGTGTGCATGTGTGTGTGTGTGTGTGTGTGTGTGTGTGTGTGTGTGTGTGTGTGTGTGTATGTGTTGTGTGTGTGTGTGTGTGTGTGTGTGTGTGTGAGTGCGCGTATGAGTGTGGAGACGTATGCGTGCGCGTGTGTGTATGCATGTGTGCCTCCGTGCGTGTGCGTGTGTGTGTGTGTGTGTGTGTGTGTGTGTGTGTGAGTGTGTATGTACGTGCGTGCTTGTGTGTGTGTAATATGGTAATTTTCTCTCTCTCTCTCCTCTCTCTCTCTCTGTCTCTGTCTCTCTCTCTCTCTCTCTTCTCTCTCTCTCTCTCTCTCTCTCTTGTTTTTTCTTTCTCTGCCTGTTTCAACAGCTCTCAGAACAAGATCTCCAGCCGATACGCGCGGCCGGACTTAAAGGGGTCCGTAACCAAACCATCCCCGTAATCCAGACAAGTAACAATTTACCTCCTTGTCGAACAACGCAGACCGTGTACACCCACCACTCTACCCAGACACAATCTACCCAGGGTGTTGAACGAAATACCTGAACGGTGTCCTCCAGATCAACCTGAAGCATTGAGAAACACGATCGGGAAGCCGCGGTCGACAGACTCCGAGCAGATCGGATACAATATCAGCCAGGATTAAACGAATGGCAACATAATGGTCTTTCAAGACGTGGGAGAGAGAGAGAGAGAGAGAGAACAGGGTGGTGTGCATAGTTGGGGTAGAGGGTCTGGGCTTATCGGCTACATCGATTCATAAATTATTTCGCAGACGAGCCCGTTTGATGCGGCTGCTGCAGTGTCTGATCCAAGGACTAAGACCTGAATTCAGATGAATTCCAGGGATTATCGTTGGCATTATCTTAAGACCTGAATTCAGATGAATTCCAGGGATTATCGTTGGCATTATCTTAGCGCAGTGTGTCATTCGGTGGCAAGGGAGGTAATCAAACTGCAGCACAAAAATCAGGCGGATGACATTTCTAAACAGATTTCTGATAACCGACTGACCGACTACCTCCCAATCCACCAACCCGACTCCGTCCATCTACCCGTCTGCATTAGCCTGAGATGCCCTTTGTGGTTAGAAAGCAAGTAAAGAACTGTAAATAACAATAAAGGCAGCAACAGTAACAACATTACATATAAAAACCAACACTGCAATAATCGCAATAATCATCGACGAAGTATCTGTGTCTGCAAACTTCAACAACACAATGAAAAAAGCCATATTTGCACATGACGATGCGTGTTTTCCTTCCGGATTTCTACGAGCAGCACGCGTGAAAACAATACGATAGACAGATAGATAGATAGATAGATAGATAGATAGATAGATAGATAGATAGACAAAGAGATGAATAAAGAGATAGATAGACAGACAGACAGACAGATAGATCAATAGACAGTTGCGGAAAGGCGTTACTGCAGGCTTGAACTGAAGTGTGTTTGGTTTAATGTAGAGTGAATGTGTGTGTGTGTGTGTGTGTGTGTGTGTGTGTGTGTGTGTGTGTGTGTGTGTGTGTGTTTGTGTGTGTGTGTGTGTGTCTCTCTCTCTCCTCTCTCTCTCTCTCTCTCTCTCTCTCTCTCTCTCTCCTCTCTCTCCCAGAGCAGCTTGTTTCAACACCTTCAAAGATCAAGATCTCGAATCGATCCTAAGCCAGAAGCTGCAACGAACGGGCACCGTAACCAATCCGCCGCAACCCCCCCCCCCCCCCCCCAACCCCCACCCCCTAATGCAAACGGACAATATTTTACTCCGTCGCCCTACCTTCTAGTCTCCCCCACCCTGTCCAACAGCACGGTCTGTTTATACCACCCTGCCCGAACACATTAACGAACAGCAAGACTCGCGTACTACACCCCACGCCAGCCGGGGACACACGAAAC
Source organism: Conus ventricosus (assembly GCA_018398815.1). Classification (NCBI taxonomy): domain Eukaryota; kingdom Metazoa; phylum Mollusca; class Gastropoda; order Neogastropoda; family Conidae; genus Conus; species Conus ventricosus. The sequence goes on along the minus strand of CM031604.1, from coordinate 56,992,408 downwards.
GCAAACCCCTCCGCCTGAATGAGATTCCAAACGGACCTGAAGCGCTGTGAAACGTGATCAGGAAGGCGCAAGAGATCGCACGTATCACCTAGGATTAAACGTCTGACGCCACAGGTTCTTTCAGGATAAAGTAGAATGTGAGTGATTTATGTGGCGTCCAGGCTTGTCAGTCATCCATTATGTCTGACGCCATATGCAGCTTTTAGGACAAGGCAGAATGTGAGTGATCTGCGTGGCGAGCAGGCTTGTCGGTCATCAGTTATGCCCAGAAAAGTGAATCCGAAGAGCTTGCTGCAGTGTAGGGATGATAACATCTGACTGCAAATGATGCTGCGGATTCTTGTAGGTCAGTACCATGATGGCAGTAATCACAATCCCCTCTGAAGAGAAGAACAGCACACACACACACACAGCGTAGCATGAAGCTTAATTAAAAGAGGTTCTTTGTGAGTGATCGAGTGAATTTTTTCCCCATCTGCCCTCTCTCGGATAGCATTTCATTATCTCCAGCTGCATGTGGACATCTAGTGAGATTAATAGTCCAATGCTTAGAGCGTTCAGCTGTCAGTCCTGCGATCAAACCAATCGTGGTATCGACTTTCTATGCCCTAAAAAAAATCCTCTGTTGCACCACCCATTATAGAGCGGGTACATGATTCACTTTGGAAAGCTAAGCTGGAGGAAGAAGAGTAGTTCTGTGCATTCCACAATACCGCGCTTTTGACACACTGAACCATCAAAAGTTTACAGCCCATTTGACTGTTAAGCTATGAAACTTGATGTTTGACACTAACATTACTAAGATTAAACATAACAGCTTTCGTCATCATCATCGTCGTCATCGACGCTGCCATCGTCATGTACAAGCCTTCTTTACTTTCCCCACTCCAAGAATAGGACAGAACAACCGTTTTCAGGCTTGTGTCTTACCTTTGATCAACATTTTCACATTTTCGAATACAGGACGTACTGTGCGTGTAGACTTTTTCTGCGAGCATAAATTAAACGTGGATGGCTGAAACAGACAGACAGACAGACTGACAGACGGAGACACGGAGAGAGACAGACAGACAGAATATGTATGCGCGCGTGTGAGCGCAAGCATGCTGGTAGATGGATGGATGGTGGAGTGAGAATGTTGTGTGACAGTGTTCAAGCAAGCATGCGTGGGTGTATGTGCGTGCTATGCGTGGGTGTATGTGCGTGCATACGTGCGTAGGCGCGTGTGTGTGTGTGTGTGTGTGTGTGTGTGTGTGTGTGTGTGTGTGTGTGTGTGTGTGTGTGTGTGTGCGTGCGTATGTGTGTGTCTGCATTTGTGCGTGCGTGCGTGCATGCGTGCGTGCGCGTGTGTGTGTGTGTGTGTGTGTGTGTGTGTGTGTGTGTGTGTGTGTGTGTGTGTACGTGTGTGTCTGTGTCTGTGTCTGTATGTGTGCAGGCGCGCATGCGCACGTTCGCGTTGGCGGATGGGGTGATGTTGGAATGGACGTGTTTTCTCTCTCTCTCTCTCTCTCTCTCTCTCTCTCTCTCTCTCTCTGAGAGAAAAGGTGAAACAAAAGTAAAAGAACTGAAAAGAGGCTCTGAAATTGAAGAGAGACTGGAAGATGAAAGGCTGTCTATTTGTCAAACAGCGTGTTAAACAAACAAAAAGCTCGGCAAAGAGGCTGTTGTCATGAACATGCTAAAAGGACTCTGCATGAACCTTAAATGTCCATAAAATAAAAAAAGTATGTGAGCCTAATGGGGTTTTTTTTGTGAGAAACAGGCACTTTACCCCTTTGAAATATCAAGACTTCACTGAGGGGTGCGAATGGAGCAGATGTGAGTAGTTCTCAGAGGATTTGGATGGAATC
>CM031604.1:56983058-56985558 GCA_018398815.1 Conus ventricosus | reverse complement strand
GTCACTCATTGTATGTGTCACTGATTGTATGTGTATATAGAAAACGAGATTCAAGTCGTGGTTGCTGAAAGCTTTGAGTAACATTTTTAATGCACTTTGGGCCGGGTTATTTTCTGCCGATATATCATGGTACAACTTAGGACTATTGTTAATGGCAAACATATTATTCACACAGTAATGATTTAAATCTTATTATCCTGGACTTTAATATCATACTTCTTTATTCAATGGATTGTTACTCGTATATAGTCAACAAAAAGAATTGAATTGGATCTTCGCGTCATATTCCCTAAAACACGTGTGTGAAAAACAAATGTCAGCAAAAAATGATAAATGAGCAAGGTATAGTGTATGCCTTTGTCAATCAGCTCTCTTGAAACAGTAAATTTCTTCCTTGTCGGAAATCCGTTTTTGTTTTAAAAAAAAAAAGGACTGACTCGGCATGATCAACAGAGATGCGTATAAAATGCATATGGAAAAAATATAAGCCCCAAGCACATCTGTCAAAAATTTGCTGTATTCCGTAAAACTGCAGACAAACACAGGATAATATATGTATGTAAAAGGCTATTTGGGGAAATTGCTCGACATGATGGTTTTTTCCCCACCCATATGTTGACTTTTCTGTCTTGCGAATCCAAAAGAGTTCTAAGGATAAAAAAATATGTATTCCAGTCTGGAAAAACCAAAACCGCCATTTTCAATACTGTTAATTGCAGTTTTCCCGAATGAGTTAATCAGGCTTCTTGTTCCAAACCAATCTGCAACATATCTGTTGAACACATCTGAGAAACTATATCCGGTGGGTACGTTAAATGCTTGCAACAAATGAAACAAACATTGAAAAAATAATAAATTGATCTAAGTGTTGTGATTCTGTCAAGAGAATTATCTAACATTTTACTTACATTTTCATCAAACGATTCATTCTTTCTAATCTATCCGAACAACTGAAATGCATACATTCTGTGGCCACTTGCTGAACCTAATCCAGAGTACTTTGGATTTCGGTGGATTCCAAATCACACTTAAAGCAATTTGGATATCCCACCCACTCCTCCATCTTCCAACACACACAAAAAGCTCCCGATTCCAGCCCCTACTCCCGATACCCAACCTCCATCTCCTAGCTACACTCTCTCTCTCTCTCTCTCTCTCTCTCTCTCTCTCTCTCTCTCTCTCTCTCTCTCTCTCTCTCCCCTCTCTCTCTCTCTCTCTCTCTCTCTCTCCCCCCCCCTCTCTCTCTCTCTCTCTCTCTCTGTTGTGTCGTGTCATGTTGTGTCATGTTGCAGTGCGTTGTGTTGTGTTCTCTTGTTGTTGCTGTGTGTGTGATGACAAATCCGATGGACCCCTCCACGGGGAAAGGTGAGGTCGCGGGACTGGGCTCTAGTTGACAGAAAACTGTGAGCCTGCGAGCAGTAGGGGCCGCTCGCGAGGGACGCAGGCTGTTTCAGGCGATAACCATTGGTCCTTTCTGCTGCCCAGCGTCCCTTGCAGGCCCTATAAATGCGTGCGCGCGGGATGACTCGGCGCTTTTGTAATATAGAAGGAACATGTAACAGAGAAGAGAGAGAAGCTTTGTGACAATCATTGAGTACAATGTAATCATCATACACAGGGACTTGGAGGTGGGGGTATGAACAGAGATATTCACACTTCACATATACAAGTTCTACTCTTGCATAGACAACCCATCCCAACCACCATGTACCAATCACCAACACATTTCCCTGTAACTCACAATGGACCCCGCGCAAAGGTGACGTGGAATAGAAAAGTACTTCAAAAATGAAATTTCATTTAAAAAGTAGCTCCCAGCCCCTATCCATCACTACACTACACATTAACCTGTAACATACAGAATGAAAACAACATTAAGAAAGCATTTGTTTAACAGTATCCCATTCATATCACATCTTTTCTATCCGGGAAAGATTACTTACATTCCAAAATACAAACATACAATGAACAAATGGGTGGAAAAAACGCAAATGAAAATCAAACGAGAAAACCATTCGTAAACTTGCCAGTTGTTTCCTGACTGAGCAATTCTTTCAACACAGCCTCTATAATGAAGCAGTCCTCTATAATGAAGCAGTCCTCTATAATGAAACAGTCCTCTATAATGAAGCAGTCCTCTATAATGAAACAGTCCTCTATAATGAAACAGTCCTCTATAATGAAGCAGTCCTCTATAATGAAGCAGTCCTCTATAATGAAGCAGTCCTCTATAATGAAACAGTCCTCTATAATGAAGCAGTCCTCTATAATGAAGCAGTCCGCCGACTTCTCTGAAGACGCTGTCCCCACAGCTTCCTCTGGTCTGTGGACGAATCTCGGATGGGGCGACTGGCAGTGTAGACGTGTCTCTTTCCGACACAGTCTACCGGGTTGGTTCGTCGCACCAGCTCTCCGGCTGCTGCAACTCGCCCTTTCTGGCTCAGAGGCTTTCAGTCTGTCTTCCGTCGCTGCAAACACCCTCCGCTGGCTGAAAGGTCTT
>CM031604.1:56958058-56978058 GCA_018398815.1 Conus ventricosus | reverse complement strand
TCTGTCAACTGCTTACTAGACACTCATTCATAAGAGATTTTTGTGCCCTTCTTTGCCATTAACTGTTTGAAAATGGATTTAAATTTCATATGATAAGCACAGCGGCATAAATGAATGAATGAATAAATAGATCAATGAATAAACAAACAAATAAATAAAAGTGGTGAAATTGACCAATCAAGGAACAGTATTTTTCCATTTATTTTGTTTATTTTGTTCATTCATTTGTGTTGTTGCTGTTATTTCACACGTTACATTCTCGAAGAACAGTCAGACTTTTCATAATTTTATAATTGTTTAACGACTCATGATTTCTTGCACGGGGTAACCGTAAGTTCACAATCTGCGTGTTCAACACGTATTCAGTATAACATTGTCAGAACAGTTCTACCATTTGATATGTTATCATGGACGGATGGAGAAGAAGACGGGTTACGATGCAGACTATCAGAACCGTGCAGAAAGCTGCAGCAGATGATGACGATGACAAAAAGCGCAACAGCCTTCGCAATCGTCAACGGCCCGACTGAAAATGAAAATAAAGGGAGAACAGAAGCTGCTTACCGGACCGCAAAAGGCGAAAGAAATGAACAAAGAGAATCCACGCCTTTCATCCTAAAGGTCTTCTGTAGGCAAGACGAACAGAAGCGAAGGCGACAGAACGTGATTTACCTGTGCTTTTACAGCGTCCTTGCATTGCAGGTAAGTAGGAATCCTACTTACGACTCACCTGCAAAATACACCTGCTATGCAAAACGCAGCTTACTGCGTTCATTGCTGATCGAGGAGTACTGATAATTGCCGAACGCTGGATCCCGTCACTCCAAAGCCTACAAAAACTCCCGGACATCTGGAACCTTGGATTGTATAGGTCTACGGTGGATTTCATAACTGGACCTTTTCTATTTCACACAGAGAATAAAAGCGAAGCAAAAATCTCTTATCTTATTCTGTCTTAGCATGCATATGTGCACCACAAACTCTCCATCTCTCTCTATTTCACTCACTCACTCACTCACTCTCTCCTCTCTCTCTCTCTCTCTCTCTCTCTCTCTCTCTCTCTCTCTCTTCTCTCTCTAACAAGCATGTGAAAACCAATCATTACATACCAACAGATCAAAGGGTTTTTTGTGTGTGATAAACTCCATCTATCTAGAACTTGTGTGTAGATGACATCGTAATCTCTGACGCGATCCCAACGCCAAACGTAAGGACTATAAACCCAATAATAGTCCTTTAAAAACCAGGTTTAGCACATATACTATAAAATTATATGTGATGTCGCCCAACATATCTGAAAAGCCCATGACTATCCAAACATTCGAATGCAGATTGATCATTGCATCATACTGATAGTCAAACGCACTAATTGTCAGCACATAAAGATCCACAAATCTCGCGTGTGGCTGTGAAAAAATAAGCAGGGCAGGTGCGTGTGTGTGTGTGTGTGTGTGTGTGTGTGTGTGTGTGTGTGTGTGTGTGTGTGTGTGTGCGCGCGCGCGTGCGCGCGCGCGCGTGTGTGTGTGTGTGTGTGTGTGGTGTGTGTGTGTGTGTGTGTGTGTCTGTCTGTCTGCATGGGCGTATGCGCGCCTCTCTGTGTGTCTGGGTGGGTGGGCAGGTGCGTGGGTGAGCGTGTGTGTGTGTGTGTGTGTGTGTGTGTGTGTGTGTGTGTGTGTGTGTGTGTGTGTGTGTGTGTTTGTGTGTGTGTGTGTGTGTGTGTTTGTGTGTGTGTGTCCGTGCGTGTGTCTGTCTGCATGGGTGTGTTTATTCGACGGCGGCACAAGCAACACGAATTCGAGTGTGTCTGTGTGCTGCATGTTGTGTGTGTGTGTGTGTGGGGGGGGGGGGGGGGGGGGGGGGTCAACAGATAGATAGAGAGACAGATGGATGGATGAATACAGAGAGGGAGACAGGCAGACAGATAGATGTGCGTTCTTTTAGGACAGAAACTACGCTTACTTCTTTGCAAAAGATACAAATGTCTAAAAGTCAAATTCATTCACCATTTCTTTTTCAATCTGAGTATAGCCTTTTCCCACTAGACGTTTACGATATCTACCTTTTCTCCATGTTGAGTGTGTGATAAGACACCCTTTGCGTGCACGAAGATTGTTGCTGATTGAAGTTAAAGACATTGGTAAAATCAATACCGTTGATTTTAATAATCTTACGTGATTTTGATTTTTAAATGTGCGATCAGCACTGATTTTAATTCAGAATGAAACATTTACCACCGCAGATTGTGCAGATATTAAATACTATGTTCCCTTGCATCTCCGAATACAACATTCTTTATATTATTCTGATTATGTTGATCTATGTCATCACCTGTCAGCGGAACAGCAACGAGCGAGGCTACGGGATGCACACGTCGTTTTTTGCCGGTGGGCCCTGCAGTCATGAAATATGGACCGCTACACCCATGGGAACGCTCCCGTGGAGGTTCTGTCGTGTCACATTCGGTGGCCATTACACAGTGGCATCTGCCAGGGAGCAACTGTGTCCCTTGACGTGTGAATGGAATGCCCTGTGCGTGCCTGCACACTGTGTGAACACAGCGCATGCTTCCAAGGGTGGTGCAGGATTGCTCCCTGCTGGTTTGTTCGGCAACTGAGGACTGTACCTCTGTGGGTCCTACCCGCACCTTCAGGTGTATCTTTTTTTCTCTTCTTCTTTCGCAAGCATATCATTCTATACACAGCAATATGAACCTTCCCTCGACTGTTTCCCATGAAACCAAAATTTCATCGTCATGCAGACCACTTTTAGTCTAAGGACTGATATTTTTGTAGCTGTGTTCATGGCTCCCAAGCTATGTTTACAACATTTTTTCACGGACATGTTCACGAGATGTTAAAATCTGTTCTGTTTCAGCCGTCATCTGATTTTGCACAATGTGTAAAGCACTTAACATGGTTTCGGCAAACGTAATGGTCTATTCATCATTAATCTAGGTACAATCAAGAGAATGCAATGTCAAGTTTATCATTTGAAAAGCAATGCTTATCTAGAGGTTTTGTTTGAAAGCCATGGTAACTTGTTACACTGCTCAGGTGATTTTTTTTCTTTTTGCACATTTCAAAGACGCTAACTTAAATGAAAAAGAAAAGGAAAAGAACTAAAATACCACGCATGTATGCTCTGTACAATAATTTTCGAAGGTCTCTTTGCATACCTGATTTCTTCAACATAATACTTCTCTCTTTTCTCTCTCTCTCTCTCTCTCTCTCTCTCTCTCTCTCTCTCTCTCTCTTTCATTTTTGTGTCAAAACAGTGCGCACAGGCCACGTATGTAATGATAGATGGGTGAGTATGGGTAAGGCTGTTAGAGTGAAACTTGTGGCCGACATATGTAGCACTTTTGAAATGAAAATTTTTTTATCCGCCATAACATTAACAACAAAAAATCATTTTCAGATGCCTGCCTTCCTGCTTGCCTATATACAGACAGTCAGATATACGTACATACATACATACAGACTTTTTAAAATACCACTAGTCAATTGGAAAGAAAAAGATATCAAAACTTTGAAAAAAAAAGTTAATTTCACTTTTTTTAAATTAAAAAGATACTGTCTTGCCAAGAGAAATCAAAATTTGATCAAAAGGCATTTTTAAACAAATCTTTTCTATAAGGCTTCCAAGACTATTATTTGCATATTACTTTTCTTAAAAGCGCGCGCGAAATGTTTTAGTTGGGGGTGTGTGTGGTTGGTGGGATTCAATAAGATAAACGCATTTCTTTCTTTTTTTTTTGTCCCAAACTTTGCGCCACCTCAGGGAGCGCACCCACGCCGCTCTTTTTCCCGAACCCCGGTCGGCCCCCCCCGACCCCCGGCAGGGGCACCCAAAGGGACAGTCATGTCAGTCGTAAGAGGCAACCCCCGGGGGGAACCTGCATGCTGCCGGTCACTTGGGTGGCGTTGACGCACTAATTGTTTAGTCGCGGACCCGGGCGTGAGTGAGTCTCCCTCCGGGGGCGCCCCCAACGTCCTTTCCAGCGAAGCCCAGACTCCCCGAACGGTGACACTGACGGGCCAAACCAAGGCCCACAGCCCGGGGAGAGGACATCGAAATTGAGGGGGGGGGGCATGAAAGGCCCAATTTTTGAGTTTTTTTTTTTATGCTATCCACCGGCCGAGAGATACAGGACGTGCAGGGGGGGGTCAGGAAATTTGGGGCAACACTTCAAAAACCATCCATTGTGGATGAACCGACTGTGGGTCCCGTCTTCCCCAACTGAGCCCGCAAAAAAACCGATTTGGGGTAGGAGCTGGTGGGCGAAAAACCCTAAATTTACTTGAGGTTTCAAAACCACGACCTCCCACCCGGGAGTCCGCGCGCAAACCACTTCGCCAGGCGGCGGTTTAAATGCGCATTTTTAAATTTCGATATTTACTTTTTGCATGTGAAAAGTATAAACTACTATGTGGGGGACGGGTGGTCCGAAGTATATCTGGATTGTCTCTCTCTTTGTAATTGGTGAAAAATTTCTCCTCTCTCTCTCTGAAAACGCTTTTTACCAATTCAAACTCATTGTCCCCCACCGGGGGTTTTTTGGGCGAAAGTGGCCTAAAACCGCTTTTCCTGTGGGGGAAGAGAGAGAGAAGAGAGAGAGAGAGAGGAGAATCCCCGGGCCCCCCTGACAAAAGCCCGTTAAGGTAAGTTCCCCCTCAGAACAGAAGAAGACGACAGACAGAAAAAGAGAGAAGAGAGAGGACAGACAGACAGACAGGAGGGGGGGCGCACAAAAAACCAAACACCACACACACACACACACACACCACTTTTTCTTCTTTTCTCCCATTAAATGTCTAAATCCGCACACTTCTTCGTCCTCCTTCCCCCCCCAACCCCTCCCTCCCCCCTTCCCCACCGCCCGGGGGGCTGAAACCGACACAAATTTACGGCCGGGCCTCGTTTACACCGCGGCTAGGCGCTCGGGTTGCAAACTCACAACTCGGCGGGTTGACCACTTTCATCAGAAAATGTTTTGGAAAAATTCTATTTTGCCAGTCGACACCCCGCATCGAGGCTGTCACGCGACACGCCCCGGGTTGCCATTGCTTGCTGGGACCTCGGGAAAAAAGGTTTGTTTTTTTGACTGGCTCTTGTGTGACCCTTGTTTTAATTGTGTTATTTTAAAAGGGCTAAAACGTTATGAAAAACAGGTTTTGATATTTGGGGCAAAAGTTTTATTTTAACTGCATGTTAGAGTATTTTTTAAAAGATTAGGGAAGCTGTTGTAAAACCGGGGGTTTGTTTTTTCAAAAAAACGAAAAAGGAACACTGCTTTGGGAAATGAACGACTATCTTAAGGTTTTGTTGGTTTAAGGGAAAATGAAAAAAATTCCCATTTTTAAAATACTTTTTTTTGGCTATCGATGAGGTTTCCTTATCTAAAAAATGGCGCGCATTTTAAAAGGGCCCGAAGCAAAACAACCATCACGCGTTGTTTGTTGGGAGTGGCTTAGACAGCTAAACCTTTTTAAAAAACAGGCGTTTCATTTTTTTAAGGGGAGGTAAACAGGCGTTTCGTTGTAAAAAACTTTATTTAAACATTTTTGCTTTTCCCTCCCAAGTAAAAATGTTCTTTTTTGTATCGACTTGATTGATGTTAACTACAGATTCAGTGTTTATGTGGGGGCTGATCTGTGTTTTAAAGTGTGTAATTTTTTCACTTTTAATTCTAACCAGTTCATCTGCCTTCAAGGGGCCCCGAAATGGTAACGTTTTTCGTGTTGGCAAACAAACTAGATAGGGTGGCAAAAATTAGTACATTCCGTATGGGGGGTGTGTGTGGCCGGGCACTATTTTCATATAAAATGCTCCAAATTTCAAGAGGATGTACTACTACTGGCGATTAAGCCGCCTAAACGGCTCAGGAAATTTGCGAAACTCTGCTAAAGAAGTTGCAAGCCGTTTGAAAAAAAGAGGGCCAGCAAAATGGGCAAGTGACATAAATACTTGACCTGCAAAGCGCGGCAGCCTGCCCCCAAATGACGACGGGGCCCCCTGCAAAGCTCGGCGGGAAAAAAAACTGGCCAATATAAATGATCATTGACCTACAAAGCGCGGCGCACCGCAAAGCTCAGGGGGCAAACTGGGCAAGGATCACATATGTACGGGCCCTGTTGATTAGGTTGCGAGCAAGACAAACCTTTTTAGTCACAAGAGAAGTGGTCCTAGTGTTCATTTTTGTTTGTTTTTGGGTTTGGTGTTTTGGGGCCTACCCCCACGCACGTCCCCCACCCCACCCCGGGATGTTTATTGTGTGTTTTTTTTTTTTTTTTGTTGTTTTTTTTGTCCTCCCCCAACCCATGCACCCCCCCCACCCCCCCCCCCCCCCCCTCCCCCTTGCCACCCCCTCCCCATTTCCCCCGCCCCACGTGCCACATCAAGTTCCTTTAATTTTTTAAAATTATTCCCCCAAAGTTTTTTTTAATTTCTTGCTCAATTTGTCTTTAAAGTTTCCTCAAGTTATCCCAAGTTCTTATTTAGTTACTTCTAAGTTTTAATAAGTGCCCCCAAGTTCTTAATAAGTTCTTGATAAAATCTTAATTAAGTTCTTAAAATTCTTGATCAATTCTCGAAAGTTTGTTTAAAATCCTTAAGTAAAAACCAGTTCTTATTAAGGGATTAAAATTATAAAAAAAAATACAACATGTTTTTTTTTAAAAATAGTAGATTCTAATTTTAGTACCAAAAGCCTAAAAAAAGGTCATTGTTGGGTGTCTTGCTCAGCGTTCTCTGTGATTTTAAATAAATTTTTTTTTACATCCAAAGCAACCGCTTTGATTAAAATTTGGAAAGGGAAAATGTCTTTTAAGCCCTGTTTTTTTTTTTGATTTTATTTTTTTTTAAAATACCCATGATTTATTTTTATTAAAAAAAATTTAAATTAAGTTCTTAAAATTTTTCATCTGAAATGGATCAAATGATTTTTGTTTTGAGGTTCTGGGTGCGTTGTTTTCTGTTTTTGGGTTTCAGATTTTTTTGTTTGTTTTTTGTTTTGGTGCCTTTCTTTAATATTTTTATAACAGTAAAACCGCCCCGCAGCAGAAAGGGGCCCAAAAATGGCAAATTTTTAAGTTCAATATACCTTTAAGATTTTGGCGTGAGGCCTTGAATATATGGAGTTTTTTATAGCGGGGCATTGAATAAAATTGTTCTGGGTTGGGGGTGTTATGTTTTTCATTATGAGTATTTCTGTAACTTTAATTTTTTTTTTTGGCCCACCTGAATTTTCTTCCGCTTAAAACACGCCCGGAAGAGGAGTTTTTCATGGTCTTCCCCTGTTTCGTGTTTTTGTGTTTTTCGGCTTGGTTTTTTTTCCCCACTGATCAGTTTTTTCGTTTGCTGATTTTTGGCTGGGTAATTTTAAAGGGGAAAAATTAAATTATTGTTTAAAAGTTTTAAATCCATGATTTTGGCGAAAAACAATGTTCCAAATTATAGTATAAATCACATCAAGGACTCAAATGCTTTTTTAAACTGGATTTGGTTAAATATACGTAAGTTCTTGTTCAGAATCAATGGGAGAAAATTTACCTAGTTTAGTGTACAAACTAAGAACCGTTTGCCCCACACTTTTCCCCCCCCCAATTCTAGACCCAGCTGCGCTTAAAAACCTGTTGAACTTTAAAATGTCTTGTGGCGAATCTTTTTGAATCTGTTCAATGCTAAATTCAGTCCGAGGAACTGTTTTGTTTTTCCCACTGCTGCCAAAGAATACAGTTTTTCCCTTTTTGGGAAAAGTTGGTCTCAACTTGGTCTTTCAAAGTTCAGGAAGGTTTAGGCTGCCTTGTGCTGAAGTAGATCATCATTTTCATGTTTTTTTTTAATTATAATTATTTTTTTTTTAAAAAATGGCCCCCGAAAAAAAATTTTCCCAACCCTTTTTCCCATTCTGCGTTTTTGGGAGGTTTAAGTGTGGATACTCAATTTGGTAAAAGCCGTTAAAAATAAAGCCAGCAGATCTTGGAAACTAACTTGGGGGTTCGCAAAGCTAATTGCTATCTTTGCAGCTTCGTTTGCTACAAAAGATTTTCTATTTAAAGCAAGGAAAAATTTCCGGACAATAAAAAATATGAAAGAAAAAAAATACATTTATAAAATGGTTTCACTCGAATGAGATGGCGGCGCTGTGGTTAATGCGCCGCTTTTAGGGAAGAAAAATTAGCTTTAGTAAACTGCGAGATGAAGGGAGGAAAAAGACATAACAAAGCTGGGGGGCAACTAGCTGCAGCACAAGATCGCTATGAAAAGAAAAAAAAGACAGTTAGTTTTTTATTAATAACACACTGAAAAAAACAGGGGCATGCAGCTTACATTTTTAAAGATGTTGATAAAGCAATAAAAACAATATTATTTGTAACGGCAAACCAATGGGGAATTTTCCCCCACCAAAATTTAGCGCTTTTTCCCCATCAGAAAAAACAAAAGTGCAAGAAATCGGGGTTTATTGTTTTTTGGGTAGACTTTTGTTTTTTTTGTTGCACTTAGGCCCTGAGTAAAAATGAAAAAAATCTATTACCCCCAAAAAGGTTTTTGGAAAGGGGAATAACACATTAAAAAGCACCCCAAGAGCTGGAGTTGTAAACCCAAAACCAAAAGAAGGTTATCAAACAACGTTTTGGAAAATTTTTTTTAAACCCAGCCCCTAGACAATCAGAGACCACCTTTGTAAAAACGAAATCCCGAACGACCCCCTAAAAATGGACCTTCTTATTTACCCTCTGATAAAATTTTGACAAAAAGTTTTAAAGTACGCACTCCAGTTTTTGACTGGTTTCAAGATCAAAATGCGGAGCCTTTAAAACCCAAAAGGGCTTCTGCTGTTGCTGTCGCCATACAATAATTCCAACGGGGCCCGCAAACTTCCCCTCATGATTCAAGTATGATGGAAAAAAATTAAAGGGCAAGTGAATCAATTGTTTTTTAAAAACTGGGTTTTACATTAAAAGAGGCATTCCAGGATTCACAGATACGGCTTTGTCGAAAACTTTAAAAAACAGTTATCCAAAGATTTTTTCCTCCATATAAAGGGAAGTTTTTTACTTTCCGCAACACAGAAGGGGTTGAAGCTCCCTCATTTTGGCGAAAATTGAATAATGAAAAATTTTAAAAGGGGGCTAAAACCAGTAAAGCAATCAAAAAAAAAAAAATTTGATGTTTTTGAGGAGGCTTCACCGGCAAATATTCCCCTTTTGGTTTTAAAAATAAGGTACCTTTTTTTACCGGGGGAAGAAAGGGGGGGGACCCCCATCAGGGCAACCGATCCAGTTTGGGAGTGTTGTCCTATGAAAAAAAAATTTGTAAAAATGAACCCGCCCGTGTATTTTTTTCGAGAAACTGACCAACAAAACAACCAGCTCCTCAAAGATCTTTTGCGAAGGAAAATGAGAAAACCCCACCAGACACTTTTCCGCTTTAATTTTTTTTCGAAAATATTTTTGAGTTTAAATGGAAGCTCAGAAGGAAGTGCAGAACGAAACAAGAATGGAAAAGGAAGAGCCCTTGAAAAGAACGGGAATCTTTCATGGGAAAATGCTTTTAAAGGAAAAATTTTTCGGGGATTAATAAAGCAGTAAATCTCCAATCACCTACAACTTAAACCCCCCAAATTGGGAAAAGAATATCTTGAAAAATAAAAAAAATTCGAACGCGTCAAGAAAACTGAAAAAAAATTTTAAATGAATTGATGGCATGATTGATCTTAATAAAATTGATAAAAAATATAAACCCCCCTGTTTAGCGGCCCCCAGTCCCCGATTCTATGAAACTTGGAAAACAAAACGCTTTTTTGTGTTTGTTCTTCTAAGACTTTTTGTTACAACTGTTTGTTGACTTGTAGTTAATCGCATTTTTAGTTGTCATGATGAAAATTTATTGCCAACAATGCTTTTTGAGTTTCATGTGATATTTTGACTGCACAACGCTGCGAGTATTCCCTTTCTTTTTTAATGATTTTTCCCCTGGCTCGAAAACTGTACTTTTTGCCCTTTAAAACCCAACAAAACCCTTGTCCCCTTTTCCAAAAATTCACCCTTTTTTTCCAAAAAAACCTTTTCTTTTTTGAAATTTTGAATGTAAGGCGGTCTTTAGGGAAATCGGCGTGTCTAAATCCTGCATCCCTTTAGTACTTAAAATTCCATGTCTTTATAGTGTTTCGTGGGGATTCTATAACAAAACTACGTATCGTGAAAGTACTTGGACTCGGGGAAACAAGGGCTTAAAGTAGTAAAAAGAAATTCAACACAAAAGCTTTGTAATTTAAAACAAAAACCCAATAAAAACAGGTTTTTTAAATTTGACTTTTTTTTTTTTTCTCATTATCCCAAAAAAAGCTGATCATAAATTTCAAAAGTCCTGATAATTGGTTTAGAAGTCAGCTTAATTGCTTCGTTCTCTCTGGTGCTAATCTGACATCTTTGGTTTGTGGGGTTTTTCCCCCCTTTTTTTTCCAAAACAGCTGTTGTTCATCAGCTTAAAAAAGTTTTTTTCTAAAAGCATCTGTGGATTTGGTTTTTCTGGATCAGTGTTCTTCTGTGTATGGTTTCATGAATGTTCTTGACAAAGCTTTATCGATGAACACTGTAAAACTTCAAACCATGTCTTAATAAAATTGTAGAAGTCTGTAATGCAGACATAATTTTTTTTTGCCTCGAAGATTGGCAAAAAGTTTGGTGGTTCTCTTGGACCCATCTTTAGTTTTTCTGCGCAAATGGATGCCCATTATGGGTCATGGATTTATGAGGATTTTTCTAAATAAACTTCTAGAATAAAACCCACGCTGTGATCAGGCGTTAAATCCCCAACCATTTTAATGTTTTTAAAATTAGGATCGCCGCCTGTGAAAATTTTAAATTTGCGAACGGAAGTGATTGCCCTCCCCACCCTAAGATTGTTTGCATCAAAAAAAAAGAGTTAGACCTTTTATGGGATCAAAAACGCCCCAAGATTTGTTGTTTGCTTTCGAAAATGAGCGAGCCATAAAAATTCCTCCCCCAAAACCCGTTTTCAATCATTGATCATTGGTAAATCAGACAAAAAAATCAATGTACTCCGAAAACTTTAAAAAAGCACCCAACTCACCCCGGCCCCGCAAAATGAAAGCCAGGATCCGGGAAAAATTTTTTCGAGGTCTTTCGTAATTTTCAAGAGCCGCCAACAAAAATACATGGCCTTTAAAGGAGTCATGAAAGTCTCCCACGTTTTACAATCTAACGTCTGCAAGCATCGAGCATGCTGGAATCAGAATCGGACCCCTTTTCTAGACAGAAAAGAACGCCCCTTTTAGGGGGAAGTGTGTCTTCGTAAAACCCTTTCCCCAATGTTCATGTCCCATAAGGTAAACGCCCTTTTAACGGGTTGGGTCAAAATATTTTCTGTTTGGGCAGGATTTAAGGACATAGCCAGTGATTTTAAAAAACCCCCTATGTGTTCCTGAGCCAAAAAAGACATGTTATTTAGATTAAAGCATGTACTTTTCTGATGACTGTGCAATGCATGAACCGAAGGGATCGTCCCCCCTTTCATTATAAGATGAAGGCGTAAAATCGAGTTGTGAAAAGAGGGGCAGTTCCATGTCTTAGGGCAAACTTTAGTTGAAGATTGCATTTTTTGTGCGCTGCTCCTCTGAACTTTCCGCTATGTGATCATGGTTTTTTATGTCGGGTTTCGCGCGATGAAGACCTAAAAAACCCCAAAACCAACTGTTGGCTGAGTCATACGTTGTTGGTCTTTTGGTGTCATTTTATTTCAGAAAATTTGATTTTTAGAACAGTCATTACGCACTTTTTTCCATGGTTCTAAGAAAATATTTTGCAGAAATTTGGCCCTCATTAATTCGGTCTGAATGAACGCCCTCCGACCTGACAACGTTTAAAGCAAATAACAAAAATTTTGATTATCATTGACTGTTTTCGAAGTTTTTGTGGGGCGGGCCCTTCTTTAAAGGGAAAAAGGTGATTCAAGTTGCGTAAACAACATTTGGTGAATTTTTCATCCGTTTCCAGTTTTAAAACTCTTTTTATCCGGGGGGGGTGTAATTAGTTCCGTATTACAGTCTACGAATTTTACAATTTTCTTATGTTCGCTGCTGCTTGAACAAAGGCTTCTTGTTAAAAATTTTCTAAGAATTCTTGTTTGTGCCCATTTTTAAGTTTCTGCATTGTTTTATTTTTATTAAGTGTTTAAAACGGTAGCCCCCCTGGTGAAAAAAAAAAAATCGAGTAAGTCAACATGTTTTTTGGTTGCCAAATTTTTGGGCTGTTTTTAGACACTTAATCGGCAGTAATTTGTTTCCCCCATCCCATGTGTTACATTAACAGTTTGGGTTTTTTTTGTTTTTCAAACCGTCAATTTGGTCCCTAACAGAAAGGCACCCCATAAAGTTAAGTCATGAGTAAGGACGATGTTGACACTCCTCCCCGCGTTTTTTCGGATATAAAACAGCCTTGCGGAACCACCCCTAAAAATTTGTTTTTCTGAAATTCTTTATTTTAGAAACGCTCTTTTGCTACCAACCCCGAGGGAGTGGAATGTAAGATTGCCAACAATCGGTGCATCTTAGCCTGTTTTATCTAAACTCTAAACTTCGCCTTGACCAACCCAAACCTCTCATTTTTGGGTTCTTCAGGGCAGCGTCAAACGTGAAAGCAGTTCGTCTGCCCAACCGGGGGGTTAAGTCGTTATGGAAAGAATAGTTGTTGTTTAGTTAACCAGGAAATTCTAAATTTTTTTCATTTATTGTTATATGCGATTAAAAAAGCTAACATTACTTTACTGAGGGCTATTGTTAGTTTACTTGGAAAATTGAAAATAGCATGAACACGCTTGCCTGTACGTTTTTTTGGATTAATAACTTTAAATCAATTCTTCAGGGTCTTTATAAACGTCTTCTCAAGCATTCCCCTTAAAAAATTGTCCCCTCCTTTATATCTTAGCCATGTTGAGTTTTTTTTCTAAATCAAAAAATTTATTTTAAAAAAAAAAAAAATAAATTTAAACAGAAACAATTCAACGGATTTTTTGTTGGGCTCATAAACTAAATATAAAACCCCTTCATTTTGTTTTGGTGAGCTGTTTAGAACAGAGTTTTTAAGTCCGTTTACTTTTTTTAAGCATTCCTTTTTTAGTCGGCGTTGGTTGAGAAAAAAATTTCCCCCCTTTCTTTGAAGATCAAACTTTTGTCTTTTGTAGTCATTAAAAACGGGGCCTGTAAAAGATTAAAATTTTTCTCCCTGTGTTTAGTCAACAATGCTTTATTTTTTGTCTTTTTAAAAGAACTAAGTTTAGCCGTTATTGTTGAAAACCCAAGGTGTGCTTTTTGGGGTTTAGTTTTTTTAAATTTTTTGCCGGCCCCCTTACAGCTAAGAACAAAGCCGGGGGTCTTAAAAACAAACCTCCTAGAGGGAAAGCTGCGGGTGCGCCTATGCCTTGCTAAAAGACCAACCTCGTTCCCGCTGATAGAGGCTTATAGTGTTTCCAGTATTAACATTGAAAAGCATTAAAACAGAATACCCTTCGTTTGGGGTTTTCTGTATTTTAAAAGGGCTTGTCTTTTTTGGGTTTATTTGTGAATGTTGGTTAATTGAAAGGTTTTTTTGTTTGGGCTTTCTACTTTCTCTTCTCTTGGGGGCGCTGAGGCACTTTGGTTTAACCCGAACAGAAGCTTTTTTTAAAATGAAAAAAATTTTTAGTATACTACATCTGTTAAACTTTTTCTTTAAAATTTAGCTGCATCATATTAAAAAAAAAAATGTACATTAGCGGTTTTTCGGCTTCTTCTTCTTTATCAATTTGAATGTTTTTAGTCCCCAGTTCTCCCGCTTCCATCCAATGATTATCCTCGTTGACCTTAGGGCAAACCATAAAAACCGTATTTGTGTTAATTTAAACAAGCCAACTTGTAAATGTAAATCTTTGACGCAAAAGGAACGTTGGATTTCTACACCTCCCGCCCCCAAAAAAGTTTTTTTTTTTTATCAAAATGTGATAAGGTTTTAAAAACCCCGGGTGATTTTGGGTTTGGGGTACCCTCAAGAAATTGGACTTTGTTATTTTTGGTTAAAAAAACTTTTCACTTCCTCTTTTTAAAGGGTTTTCATCTTCGCACAGCAATAAAATACTTTAAAAACGTCTTGCTGCACACTAAAAAATAAAATTTCCATATAGTTCTGCCCTGCTTTGGTTGTTGTATGATAATCACTTTTCGTAATATATTGCAATTTTGATGTATTTTTGCTAATCAGCCTGCTAAGAAGGGGTTTTAAAACGTCAAACTTAAAAATGAAAATGCTGTACTTTTCTTGGGTCTTGATTTGTTACGCGTTTGTATTCATTAAAAGTTAGTTCATTGCAACTGTCTTTTAAAGTCCCTTTAAAATCGGTGCTGCCTTTTAACAACTCAAAATCTAAGGGGGGGAAAAAACGATTTCCTACCTTTACACTGATACTTTTTACCCCTTTAGTTTCGCGGCGCCCCTTTTATTTTTTTGTGCTTTTTCATTTGATTCCCTTTAAAGCAAGTTTAGCCCTTTCATTCCCCGGTTTGCCATAGATCAGAAAGGTTAAAAAATTGTCGCATTGGTAAAGAAAATTTTTTGCCCTCAAGTTTATTGAAAATTTTTTTTAAAGATTGCCCGCCCAGTTCTGTACCTGTCCGTTGGGTTGTTGTTGAAGGGTTTATTTTGAAAGTAAGACGCGCAAGCCGGCACAAACATTTCATTGCTCCTAGGGCGGAAAATTTTACAGTAAGAATTTGATCTGCTAATAGTAGATGGGTTATTTGGAACAATAATATTCCGTTTTTTTCCCCCCACGCCAAGGGGGTTTTCGTTTTCTATGCGGGTTTAAAAACGAGCCTAGGTTTGTGCATTTTTTTTTAAAACAAAATAAAAAAATTAAATTTTTAAAAAAAACAGGCAGGCATTTTTGTGAAGTTATGTTATTTTGATCCCGGAGACGAAGGGAAATGATCCCTTTAATACAGCCGCTCGGCGCCCTCATTGCGGCGTGAAAAACAGAAAGTAAGGTAATCATTAACCAAAGTTTAGGCCAAGAACCTCCGTTTTAAAAGACCCAATGATTTTTAGTAAAAGATGACCATTTGTTTGTGAGGGCGACCAAGGACAACTTGTTATTAATTAAAAAACTCATCAAGTTTTTAAAAAAAAAGGGACAATTAGACAAGGCCAGTGTGAGCGATCAAAAAACCTTGCTTGCAAAAAAAATTAGATAGGATGCAGTTGTAAACTTTAAAACACACTGCAAAACTTCCAACAGCTAACCAAATTTCAAAACATGGAAAATTAAAAAATTAATCACGGGGATGAAATAATAAAGCAATAGAGGGCCCGAAACCAGTTTTTAAAGAAAAACATTAAAGACTATACCATCACCCCTTCCCATGCGAGAAAAAACGGCCCTTTATTGCTTTAAAAACCATCAAAGGCGAATTAACAAAAAAATTAGCAAAAATGGGGAACTGATGAGCATATAAAAAGAGAAAAAAGAAAAACTCGCTGAACTGACGACCCACGTAGGGGGTGGATTAAAGAAAGAAAGCCCAGCTAAAAAACTTGAGCAAAAAGCAGAAGACTAAAGCCTAACTACTAACCGGGCCATTACGAAACCCAAATGAATAGAATAAAAGAAAAATATCGACAAATTTTATTGAAGACCGCATAGCAGAAAGAATACGAAAACTGTTTGAGGCAAGGATCACTTAGCAAGCGTTATAACGGCCTTGGATTTGCATTAAGTAATGGGTTGGGTATTACAGGCGGGGGGGGTATGTTATTAACCCCCGCCGCCCCGCCTCCACCTGATAAATCAGGGGAAAAAAACAGCTTGATCATTTGGAGTTTATTAAAAAAAAAGCCGGCTAAAAGACTCTTTCCCGGGGATATTAGGGGTATTGTTACTGGTTTTGTTACTGCAAGCAAGTGTTTGGTTTATGGCGGCACTTATGGAATTAGTTCTCAATAGTGGTTTTAAATTTTTTGTAAGTAAAGACCAAATTCTGGCCTGTTTTAAACCCAAAAAACAAGCGCTGTTTTTCATATTGGGCATCGCGAAAAAGAGTCCCCGAGCTTTGCTGGTTTCAATGGCCTTTGGGCTTTGGGCCGCGGGGATTGGGTGACTTATTTTTGGGGGGGTCATCTTGTTTTTTTTTCTGTTGCAATATTACTGGCTCAGAATTTATGTGTTTTGTCAAAACCTTTGTTTATTTCCCGCAACGGAATTTTTTTTGTTGTTTATTATTGTTCTATTGGGCTGAGGTCAGAAAGGGGAAGATAAACCCTGCCAACACAAAGTCTACTTTCGATCTTGGTATTGTAAAACTTTTTTTTTCCTTTTAAAATGAAAGGAAAAAACAGTAGAATTAATGGGTCCCCCTTTAAAATTTTCAAGTATTGTTTTTGTGCGTCAAAGCGTAGAAGGATGTTATTTGTCTTTTCTGTGCTTTTGAACCCCGCAAACACCAAACTAAGTGCGAAAAGATCGTTTTTTCGTTTTTCCGCTTTTGTTAGGCCCCTTTGAAGTGTCTAGATAAAGTTGTCCATTTGGGTTTTTTGCTCTTGTCTAGGACCGAGGGGAAAAGCTGTGCCGAAAGAAATGTGTAAGGAGGATTCCATCTAGTTATTTTTCTGGCACGCCCCAAATAAGGGGGGCCTAAGCCCCGATTGCGTTTCCCAAATTTTTCTAAAGTCGTCTTGATGTTAATTTGAATTCGTTTTCAGTTCTTTCAAAAAGCCTTCATATCTATTTGTTGCTAAAAGGATTAAACGGTTTTTATTTTTTAAAAGGGCTTGCGTTCAGTAAAAAAGCCTGAAAGGGGTAAAAGAAAAGAAAACTTTTCCTGACCCAACCAAAGGTTGGGGTATTTAAGTGATCAGCATCGACACCCACACCCCGTTGAGCACAAAACACAGCAAAGTTTAATGGTTCTGATAAAAAAGCTCGGATGAGAACCCCACTTTTGGGGCAAAAGGGGGGGGGGGGGGGGGGGGGGTTTTTTTTGGGGGGGGGGGGGGGGGGGGTTTTTGTTTTTTTTTAAAGGGGGGAAGAAAATTTTTTTACATTATTTTAAGACTTTTTTAATTTTTTTAAAAAATGTTTGTAAAAAAAAATTTAAAAGTTGTTTTTTAAAAAATTTTTACGAATGCGGCCAAAACCCCCCGAAATTTTCAAAAGGGGGGTTTTTTTAAGCAAAACCAAAGTTTTAAAAAAAAGTTTTTAACCAATAACCCAAAACCCAACCGGGTTTTGGGGTTTTGAAATGGGCTTAAAACCCAATTGCCCCAAAAAATTTGCGTCTGAAAAAAATTTTCTTTTAAAAGGGAAAAAGGTTTAATAAAAAAGCAAAAGGGCCCAAGGAGGATAATTTTTAAAATTAAAAAAAAATTAGAGGGAAAACCGTCACTGATTTTATTACCCGTTTTGGCGCTAAAAGAAAAAAAATGAGAACCTCCGAATCTTTCAAAAAAACCCAATTTCGATTGAAAAAATTCCCAAATTTTTAAAAAAAGAAGTTTTTAGGGTCTATTTTATAAAAAAAAGACAAAAAAAAGTTTGTTAAACGCCGGGTAAAAAAAATTTTAAAAAAAATTGCCCGGGGGAAACAAAAATACTTATGAAAAGGGAAAAGAAAAAAAACCCCTCGGGCTTTGAAAAAATTAGATAATTTTTTTTTGGACACAAAGACTGATTTTTAAAACAAGAGGGGCCCAAAAGTTTTAAAAAGAAAAAACCCCCAATCAGGGAAAAAGTTGCATATGGATTTTTAAAGTTTAAAAATCCCCAAATTACTTAAAAAATATTTGAAGGGAATAAAATTAAAAAAAAAAGCCCCAAAAAGGAAAAAAATTTTGAAAAGTTTATTTCCCTTTACATTGTTTTGGGGAAAATAAAAATTAAAAAAACGCTAAAAAAAAAGTCACTCCCAAAAAAAACAGGTAAAAAAGTTTAAAAATTAACTTTAAAGGAAATTAAGACCTTCAAATGAATTTGTTTTGCAAGGTGGAGGGGGGGGTTTGGGGGGTTTTTACCTAAAAAGGAATTATAAGGGGAAAATTGGACGAAAAGCCTTAAAATTACCATCCTTTTTAAGGTGGGTATTGTTCATAAAACAAAAAAAAAAATTTTTTAAAAAAAAAATCTTACGAAACTGAATTTATTAAACCATTTAGGTGTAAATAAAATTTTTAATTATAAAAAATATTTTAAGGTTTTAATTAAAGTTTAAAAAAGGGGATTAAATTTTGTTCCCTTTTGTTAAGTTTTGGGGCGAAATTTTGGGGGAAAAAATAGCCGATTTTAAAACGTTTTCCCCAAAGATAAGGGGGGAAAAATTAAAAAAAAAAGGGTTCTAAAAGGTTTTTCCAAGCGAAAATTTGAACCTTCACAAATGGTATTTGAAAATTCTTTTTAAAGGTTTTTTAAAGGGAAAAATTTTTTTATGATGACTTTTAAGGGAAAAATATATTAAAAAAAAAAAAACTTTGTAAACGGGTTTACGGGAAACACGTGGGGTAATGTGGGTTTTTTAAAAAAAATAAAACCGGGTTTTAAAAGGGCTTTAGAAAAAATTTAAGCTTTATTGGAAATAAAACAAACCATTTAAGTTGTTTTTGGGTTTTATTAAAAAACGAAAAAAAGGTTAAAAAAAATAAAAATTAAAATTTGGAAAAAGATAAAAACGGGTAAAACCCCAAAGAGTTTTTTTAGATAAATCTTATTTTTGGTTTTGGCACTGTGGAAAAAAATTTTTAATTTTTCCCAAAAAATTTCAAAAGTTTAAAAGGTAAAATTTTTTCCTTGTTTTTTCCCCTAAAGAAAAAAACATCGATAAAAGTGAAGACAATGAGAATAATGAATAAAATAGGGGGGGGAAAAGAGTTTTGGGTAGATTTTTTTAAAGGTTTGGAAAAGAGGGGCTTTTTAAAGGGGGAGACGGCCGAAAAAAGATAAGTAAAAAAGAAAACTTTGTCCCACTGCCCCCGGCAAAAAAACCCCGAGGGAAAAAAAAAAGGGGGGAAAACCAAAAAAACCCAAAAAAAAACTTTTAAAACCGTTCCCCCCCCCGAAGGTTTTCCCCGAAAGCACCCCAAAAACCAAAAAACCAAAAAAAATAAAACCCCAAAAACACCAAAACAAAAACAAAACCAAAAATAGAATAATATTTAAGTAACCCCTACAAAAAGGGGGATGTTTGGGGGGGGGGATTCGATTTTTGGGATTGAAGGGGGCTTTCTTGGAAGGAACAGGAAAAGTTTTTAAGACTTAAACGAAAATTTTTTGGGAAGGAGAAAAAAAAGCTTCCCCCTCTCGCCCTTTTTTAAAGAACATAAAATTGGAGTACCCAAATCATAAAACAATCAAAAAATTTTTACAGGGGGAAAAAAGAAAAGATATTCGCGAATGGGAAAATTTTTTAAAAACGAAAGTTTTAAAACCGCCCGGTGAAAAATCATTTCCCCCCCCCCCCCCCCCCCCCCCCCCCCCCCCCCCCCCCCCCCCCCCCCCCCCCCCCCCCTCCCCCCCGGACACCCCCGGAAAAAAAAGGAGGGAAAAAAGGAAACAAAAAACCCAAACACAAATATTTTTTAAAACAGGGCGGCGCAGCAGCAGGACATAGGCAGAGACAGAAACTGAGACAGAAAAGACAGAAGTAAAAGGTTTGGGGGATGTAGCATTTTGAAGCTTTTTACTCCCATGCAAAAAGGGGCTTTCAAAGTGTTGACTTAAATAGAAACAATCTTACAGAACTGAATTGGATTAATCTTACCCATTTAGGCCTCGTAGGGTTTTATTATACTGAACAAGTTTTGACGGAGAGTATGATAAAAATAATAACTGGATTAGATTAAATTCTGTTATAAAACTATGGAGCAGTTAAACTTTATGATAAAATCCCCTCATTGTTCAATGATTTGTGGGCAGACTGGTTGTGGAAAAACAATATTTGTCCTAGACTTATTACAAACAGT
>CM031604.1:56953058-56955558 GCA_018398815.1 Conus ventricosus | reverse complement strand
CTCTCTCTCTCTCTCTCTCTCTCTCTCTCTCACACACACACACACACACACACACACACACACACACACACATACACACACACACACGCACGCACGCATACTCACACACATACAAACATACACACGCACGCACGCGCGCACACACACACACACACACACACACACACACACACACACACACACACACACACACACACGTGCGCACTCACAATCACGCATATAAGCATGTGTGTTCAGGTGGATCTAAGCTAAACCCGAGTTTTAATTAGGGCAATACTCGGTCAACTGAAAGTATAATTTCTCCCATGTCGGTTTTACATGAACAAACGATCTGAATCTGATTATGCTCACGCGCATATGTGTGTGCGGAAAGGGTGTGTAGATGGGAAGATGTGGAGGGGGAGGAGGAAGAGGACTGTTCCCCGCCACTGTGTTACACATTTCCTTTATCACAAGGCTTATATCTCACCGTCTCGTTTACAACGTTGTCAAACTGAATAGGCGTCAGTTTGCCCGCCAATTACGTTTATCATGACACGCGAAAGAGAGTATTCAAACTGAATTGGCGGCAATCTACCCATTCAAACTGAACAGGAGGCACTTTGCACGTCAAAAGATTCACCCTAAAGAAGAGAGAGAGAGAGAGAGAGAGAGAGAGAGAGAGAGAGAGAGAGAGAGAGAGACAGACAGACAGACAGACAGACAGTCAGAGACACAGAGAGAGAGAGAGAGAGAGAGAGAGAGAGAGAGAGAGAGAGAGAGAGAGAGAGAGAGAGGGCGAGAGAGAGTTGCTCATAGCCCAACAGAGCGCAAAGGGCCGTATCTGAGCCATCGTGTACCGGTGGAAATGGAGGACACGTATATACATCGCATGCATCCTATGTCAGAAACTGGAGGAATAAATGAGATAAATGAAAATGAGTGACTGATATCTGAATGGTACGGGAAACGACTGAATGAGCGCCAGTAGGCTGCTCTTCGGCCGGCTCTACCTGGATAGGCAGCCCGTTGTGTGAGTGAGATAGTGTGTTTATTGCAAAGCGTTTAGAGCTTGGTCTATGACCGAGGGTAGGCGCTATATAAATACCCAATATAATAATAATAATGATAATAAATAATAATAATAATAATAATAATAATAATTATTATTATTAATAATCTGGGTTGTCACCTCGTGGTAGTCAGCTATCAAAATAGATTTTGAAAAAAAGGAAAAACGAAAGAGAAAAAAAAGGGGAAAAAACTGCACACACAACTCATTTAGAGAAAACAAATCTTTAAAAAACACACACACACCAGAGTTTTGTTAAAATCTTTCATCCGTACCGTAAAATATTAGATTACATGTTTAACACACACACACACACACACACACACACACACTTGATTTCTTATAGAAACTCAAAAATCGCGTACGACGGGACATCTCAGAACAAGATTTTCATGGAGTCTACTTGACATCATGCACGTCCCAACACTCTATATAAGAACATGTTTCATTATGTGTATGGTATATCACATGAAATGCAGCTCGGACTCTCTTCACCTTTAGAAAGATACAAGTGGGTGTAAAAGGGATGACCAGTGCCTAAACGGCACAAGACTGTTTCTTCTTTACTGCCGCCTGTGGAATACGGTTTAAAAAAAAAAAATCTTTCAGGTTTGGACGGATTTAGAAGAGTTTGTTAACCGTCTGCGAGTTCCATTGGTCCTGTCACAGAGGTCATTGACATACGCCCGAGCTCTGGGTTTTTAGATCGGTGCGAGGGACAGAAAATCGGGCCAACTGTTTACTTGTGGCCTTCTTGGCAAGCTGAGAGAGAGAGAAGAGAGAGAGAGAGAGAAGAGAGAGAGAGAGAGAGATGGCAGCCTAGTTCGATTATCACAAACGAATCAAAGTGAAGACGAAGGGCTAGAAGAGCATTCAGTCCTCAGCGTATTAACAGATTTGCGTAGTACAATGCTTGTTGCTTTGGCTAAGAGTCAGCAACTTACAGAGCACAAACACACACGTAATTCCGTGTCATGTCAGGGAAATTACACTACTATGGTGAACTTCGCAGAAACTTGTGATTTTTATGTCAACTGAAAGAACGTTTTCAGCGGCACTGACACCACAGTTGCTTATTCCTGTTCAATCTTAAATAGTCACAACAGGCTGGCCCTGCAGCTCTCCCAGCGCAAACAGTCCTCAGAGAGAGTTACCACTGTCAGGTCGACATCAGGCCACCGAGCGGAGAGAAACCTGGATTTGCGCTGAGACACCATGACAGTGTTATGCAGTGTCCTGGCTGATTTTAACACTGGCAGGACTGAACCTGTCGAGCGAGACCGGGCGAGTCTCTTGAACATGGAATGAGGACATCACCTTGTACTTAACTAAAGTCTGCATGAATCTGCCGACCATGCCGAATTTCTGTCACAAACTTATCACCAACGGTCTCCTGGAGAAGAGGCCGATCTGAGAGAGAGAGAGAGAGAGAGAGAGAGAGAGAGAGAG
>CM031604.1:56943058-56945558 GCA_018398815.1 Conus ventricosus | reverse complement strand
TGATTCATCAGCGAGAGGGGGACATGCCACCTTTTGTTCATCGTTACTAATGTGTGCAAATTTAAAGGAGTTACTATGTGCATGCATGCACACATGCCTCAGTGGAACAAATGAATTTGTAACCAAATGAATACAAAGCGCAATGTGACAAATAAATGAATCATTTGGGACAATTCTCCAGCAATACTGGTTTTAACACACACACACAAAAAAGGGGGGGGGGGGGGGCCAATTGTGCTGGCACAAGTAATTGTGCACTAGAATTTCCCAACTGAACAAAACTGTATCAAAACACAATTAAACCTTCTATCACCCCCACCCCTTTCCTGTCCCCTCCTTCCCGTACGTCCATGCATCTCTCTCTCTCTCTCTCTCTTCTCTCTCTCTCTCTCTCTCTCTCTCTCTCTCTCTCTTATTATTCAAAACGGTTTTTTTTTAATAAGTTGCATAGTTAACTTGAAGTCATGCATACGTGAACTGCCCTATTCTGATAACTTTCGATGGCAATAAATTTAGTAGGCTTAATGGATGTTAATACGTGAACTGGAAAGTTTGCAGTATTTTTTTTTTCCTTTAAGAAGAAAAAGAATTAATCGGAAACTAATACTTCGGGACGAATGAACACAATTCATTTCAGTCCGTGTATGACAATCTTTCCACTGCAAACAAATGTCTTTACCCAAGTGAGTGACATAAAGATCAATTCGCTGTACAGCCCGAAAGTACAAGCCTTTGTTAGATTATCACTTTTGTAAATCATCATCATCTTCTTTATTTAATTACCTTTTTTGTACTCCTAATTCTTATAGAACAGGGAGTACTTTAGAATGGGAACGAAGAAATGCTCTGTGTGTGTGTGTGTGTGTGTGTGTGTGTGTGTGTGTGTGTGTGTGTGTGTGTGTGTGTGTGTGTGTGTCCGTGGTCAAAATGTGTTCCACTCGCTCCAGACAAAACTACTGGGCCGATCTTTCTGAAAATTTGTAGGTATGTTCGTTATGGGCCACGGATGATGCCCGATGTTTTAGTTTACTGCTATAGCCGTTACTAACGGCTGTAACGGCCTGTAACGGTTTTTTCTTCTTAACGGAATATCTCAGAAAGTACTTGGCCGATTTTTGCAAAAATGAGCAGTTACGTTCATTATGGGTCACGGATGATGCCCGATGTTTTAGTTTACCTCGTTATAGCCGTTACTAACGGCTGTAACGGCCTGGAACGGTTTTTCTTCTCTATGGAATATCTCGGAAAGTACTTGGCCGACCGTTCTGAAAATTAGCAGGTATGTTCATTATGGGTCACGGATGATGCCTGATGTTTTAGTTTGCCCCGTTATAGCCGTTACTAACGGTTGTAACGGCATGTAACTGTTTTTCTTCTTTATGGAATATCTCAGAAAGTACTTGGCCAATTTATAAGCGGTTTGGATGATCTTGTGACAAATCGGAGCCTCTGTCCACATGTAAGTGATGTAATGCTGAAAATGGATTAAACAAGCGTTAAAAACCGTTATTCTACCGCTATTTCTTATATATAGGTGGATTTTAATTAAATTTGGTATATAGAAAGGTTATCACACACAAATGGCACTTCTATATAGTGTTTCAAAATTTGACCGTTAAAAACCGTTATTCTTGACATATTGTCCAATTTGGATGAAATTTGATATGTACACAGGCTTTAGCCCAGTGAGCACTAAAATACTGGTTTCAAAAGTGTATATTGGTTATATTACCGTTAAACCGTTATTTTGCCGTTATTTTTTTTTATATATTGGTGGGTTTTAATGACATTTTGTATATAGAAAGGTTATCACACACAAATGGCACTTCCATGTAGTGTTTCAAAATCTGACCGTTAAAAACCGTTATTCTTGACATATTGTCCGATTTGGATGAAATTTGGTATGTACACAGGCTTTAGCCCAGTGAGGACTAAAATACCGGTTTCAAAAGTGTATATCGGTTATATTACCGTTAAACCGTTATTTTGCCGTTATTTTTTATATATTGGTGGGTTTTAATGAAATTTTGTATATAGAAAGGTTATCACACACAAATGGCACTTCCATGTAGTGTTTCAAAATCTGACCGTTAAAAACCGTTATTCTTGACATATTGTCCGATTTGGATGAAATTTGATATGTACACAGGCGTTAGTCCAGTGAAGACTAAAATACCAGTTTCAAAATTGTATATCGGTTAAATAACCGTTAAAACCGTTATTTTGCCTTTATTTCTTATCTCACAAAGCACTTGGCCGATTTATAAGCGGTTTGGAAAACTGGGAGTACGTTTATATGCTTCGCATCTTGTTTTAATCTGACATGCACAAAGAAAACGGACATAGAAAAGAAAAAGATGTCTGAGCAGATCAATATAAGGCCGGTTCCAGGCTGTATGCAGAGTGGATAACATTTGAAATGCTTGGTGGACACGCAAGTGCCGCAGCCCGAATATACTTCAGGCCAGATACATCCGTGCATACAGAGACTGCCGACGTT
>CM031604.1:56920558-56940558 GCA_018398815.1 Conus ventricosus | reverse complement strand
ATCTGAGAGTGTGGCTGACTATTTTAGACCAGCACCGCAAGTGTCTGTATTTATCGGGCGTGTTTTATACTGGAATTCATCATGAAAGCAAGCGTAGACTACCGGGTTGTCGTGTTCTCGCTGACAAGAACAGAACTCCACAACATAATGTCATTTTTCTCATTTTCACCGACCATCGATTTACAAAAATCTCACATTCTGTGGCCCTTCATGCCCTGCTCTCGTCCTAACCTCAGTCTGGATTTCCTCCCCACGTCCCTGCTCTTGGTGAATTTGTCAAAGTCGCTATAGGCAAGGTCATGGATGCTGTCGGATGGACGTGGCGGCTGGCACCATAATTCAGGAGTGTCGTCATTAAGGGGCTTAGTGTGCGATATCCTGCGTTCCTTTGATCAGAACTGGCACGACCGAACCGTATTTCAATTAAACGGCACTGAAGCTGTTTCTCCTGTGGAGGGCCGCTTCATGAGAACGAAATGGCTCCCTGCGGACTGCCAGTCCCGGAGTTGCGACAGACTTTGATGTGGATGTGGAGGGAGGAGTCAGAATGATCCGCGTGGAAAATGCCAAGGGAAGGGACGGGGAGGGGGAGGGGTAGGCAGGGGGGTGAAACGGCAACAACAAAAAAGTCTTGTACAGTGTTTAATTTTTTGTTCATGCTTCTTCGGTTTTCAAAGTCACGGATGGATTACCTGCAAGCCGGGCAGCAATCTTTAAGCCGGAGGGTGTTCCGCGTTATGGAACAGTAGAGATGACCATTGTACCTGTTCATGTATTTCGATCTCCACTGCAACATTTGAGGTCCCCAAGGACAAGGCTTATAGCCTGTACTTTTATTTATTTTTGTGTTACTTTTATCTATTCATTTATTTATGATCTGCTTACTTGACTGACATTTATTAGTTCTGATTTGTCAACACAATGTCTACTGTGTTCAATGAGCGTTGCGCACACTGCAGGTTTGTCATACCTGTGTTACTCATTCTCACCTTTTGCAGAGAGAAAATGCCCGAAGGTGCATACCATGCAGTAAACCACTCAGCACTTAAAGTCATTATCAAGTAATTGAATGTGTACTGCGCAAATGCCATGACGGTTTCCATAAAGATCTTGTTGAGATATGTTACACCTGAAGTGATTTTTTAAACTCTTAAAGGCGATCTTTTATCCGATTTAAATGAGGCTGCTAAGATTATTATACTTTGCTTTAGACCAGTCTTTTAAGCGATAACTGGGCTTGTTCTGCTGAATTAAACGAGGTTGCTAATATTATACTTTGCCTGAGACCAGCCTTTTAAGCAATAACTGGACTTGTTCTGCTGATTTAATCGAGGTTGCTAATATCATACTTTGTTTTGGACCAGTCTGTTCTGGAATTCCAGTCTGACATTCTGATTTGTTCATAGCAGTGTTGTCTAAACTGTTTACAGCCCTGATACGACCTTCGTGGTCGGCCGGGCCATTAATGAATATGAATAACGACCTGACTTGACCATATCCAATGCTGGCATCTTTGGGAAGTCATTGGACTGAGCTATCCTCCAGCCATGTTGAACAACAGCTCAATATCTTAAGTGTGGTTTATCCCTGTTAGACACAATAAATCGGTGACCACTACCACCATACTAGCGCCATCTGCAGATTTTACCCAGCAGTAAAATTGGAGTAGCCCAGTCACGATCTTTCTCCTGGCAAGGGGAAATTCAATGAACCAAATATGCTGCGGGTGACTGGACTCGTGTTCTAGGACTCTGGGTGTTAAACGGGTGGATGGAGTCATGGAGTGCACTGAAGAGAACAAAATACGGGTAGGCCTACATGAAGTGTATCAGGGAGAGGCCGGAGAACAAAAAAATGTGAAATTCAAATGTAGATCAAAGAGAGACCGGGGAACTAAAAAATTGTGAAATTTAAACGATGGAAAGATAACCTAGTGCTGATTAAGGACAATGAGTTCAAAGATTAAAAAGGAAAGGGGGCGGGTGAGGGAAGGGGGGAGGAAGGGGTGCGATGAGAGGAGCCAACGACTCGATCGGATGATAATCGGTGTGCGTGCTTTTACACAACACACACGCGCGCGCGCGCACTCGCACACATACACACACACGCACACACACACACACACACACACACACACACACACACACACACACTCGTACACGCGCGCTACAAGCCATATCTTAGTCAAGTCAGTTTTATATCAATAGATGGGTTGCACCTCTCTCTCTCTCTCTCTCTCTCTCTCTCTCTTTTCTCTCTCTCTCTCTCTTGTTTGTACGATGTAATTAATTGCCTACGAATGGGGGAAAGCGTCTTTTTAACGACCCATACACACGTTGTTATTAAAACAAAATAACTCGACAATGGTTAAAATCTGAATGAGCATGCCGTGAGAGTTTACAGGACTGTTGGAAGCCTTGTTATTTATGTCACAAATTTTGAAATCTCTGAGTTTTAATGACTAAACATGAGGAACGCCTGCATGCCGAAGAAAACCCATTCCGAAATGAGTGAAAACTATTCCTGAAATAGCTGGCAACTTTCATTTATTTGTTTCCTAAAGTTATTATTATCGCTCATGTTATAACCATCATTAATGTTGTTATCATTATTATCAGCTCCTGCTGTTATTATTATTACTACTATGATTTTTAAGTGGTACATCGTCTTATTTCGCGTTAACGACCGCATACGATTACATTGATAGTTTACCGTCAGACGTCGAATAAACCAAGGGACTTATTTCCTCTCATCTATTTTTAAATCGTGTCCAGTTAAATCTGTTTCATCTATTCACGTACAACATTGACCCACACGGCGATTCCTGTTCACGGGAGTCTGAAAACTTTTCCTTTTCCCAACATGAATTAATTGATATGTTTGTCCCCAGAACAAAAGGGAAATCTTTTTATACGCGTTCTGTCTTGAATTTCTCGAACGTTTAACGAAATCAGTTTGTTGGGGGGTCTCTCCTTTACACTGTACACTGTTCCATGGCCTAGAGAACACATATGGTAATGGTAAGGTACGGTAATGCTGCTTATAGCCCAGCCGACCGGAAATGGCAATATCAGGGCTGTCACAACCTTGAAGTCACCTCACAAGTCATTCATTCATGTAACCTTTTAAAGTCCCCTGAGGAAGACCCGTTACAGGCCGAAATATTGGGAAGAATTATATGAGTCTATTATTTTTATCTTTGTTTTATGTGCTTATATATATATATATATATAGAGAGAGAGAGAGAGAGAGAGAGAGAGAGAGAGAGAGAGACAGAGAGAGAGAGAGAGAGAGAGAGAGAGAGGAGAGAGAGAGAGAGAGAGAGAGAGAGAGAGAGAGAGAGAGTCAAAGACGATACACTAAATTTCATTTCTGATATTGACTTAATCCAAAAAAAAATGTCACCCATAGTCTATGTATAAAAGCTAGGATATCTCGATGCCAGTGATGATGATGATGATGATGATGATGATGGTGACTGTAATCTTTTATATGTCATATTTTACGCCAGTGTTGTTTGTGAGTGACAGAGACAGATAATGAGAGAGAGAGCGAACAGGTGCGTCTGTATATGTTTTTGCGTATGCGAGAGAGACAGGCAGACAGACAGACAGAGACAGACAGACAGAGTGACTAACTGAAACCGATTTATTGTCAGATTAACTCTTAGTTGCACTGACACAGACAGACAGAGACAAAGACAGACAGACCGAATTAGAGACATATAGGGCCTACTGAGACAGCCAGCCAGCCAGGCAGAGACAGACAGAGTGACTAACTGACACCGATTTATTGTCGGATTAACTCTTAGTTGTACTGACACAGACAGACAGAGACAAAGACAGACAGACCGAATTAGAGACATACAGGGCCTACTGAGACAGCCACAGCCAGGCAAACAGAGACAGAGTGACTAACTGACACCGATTTATTGTCGGATTAACTCTTAGTTGTACTGACAGACAGACAGAGACAAAGACAGACAGACCGAATTAGAGACATGCTGAACAAAGACTGAGAGATAGGAGATTCAAAGAGAAAGAGAAGAGAGAGAGGAAGGCAGACACTGACAGACAGACAAAGAGGCAGAGACAGACAGGCAGAGAGAGAAGAGAGAGAGAGAGAGAGAGAGAGAGAGAGAGAGAGAGAGAGAGGAGAGAGAGAGGAAGAGAGGAGAGAACGTTGACAAAAATGTGGAGATTTGTATGATTTTTCAAAGGGTATTGTCAGCAGTCTCGAGGTAGCAACACTACACAAACAATATACATGTATACCTCTAGACCTAGTTATAACAGAAAACTTGATAAGTTTGTCCCCGTCAGTTTTTGACTGTTTTGACGTCATGAAGACCACTGTGCAAAAAGTCCTTTTTAACATCTTGGGACTTCTTCGTTAGCCTTCACAAGTGTATCCAAAACCGATCTGGTACAAATTACAGCGAATGTATCATGCCAAATTTATTATGTCTCATATGCAAATCGCATTTGGTAAGCTTTTTATGGCAGTCTGTTTTCATCCATTGTCAATTCTGACCAGTAGCGGACAAAGCGCAATCAAAAATAAAATAGGGTACCAAGAGAGAGACGGAGGGAGGAAGGGGGAGAGTGAGAGAGACTGACAGAGAGGGAGGGGGTGGGGCAGAGAGGAATACACACAGACACAGACACTGAAACAGAGAGAGAACGACCGCACACGAGCGCGCGCTCACACACACACACACACACACACACACACACACACACACACACACACACACGCGCGCGCGCGCGCGCGCGCAAACAGAGAGACAGAAAGAGAGACACAGAGACAGAGACAAACGGACAGACAGAGGCAGAAAGGCTCAAAGAGAGAGACAGACAGACACAGACAGTAGAACAGACAGACAGATTGGCAGATACAGACAGACAGACAGACAGACAGACAGAGGCAGACAGACAGAGAGGGAAGGTCGAAGAGAAATACAGACAAAAACACAGACACTGAAAATGAGACGAGAGAGACATCGAACACGAACACACACACACCACACACACACACACACACACACACACACACACACAGAGAGAGAGAGAGAGAGAGAGAAAAGAGAGAGAGAGAGAGAGAGAGAGAGAGAGAGAGAGAGAGACAGAGAGAGAGAGAACGAACGAACGAACGAACGAACGAATTTTATTTTCAGAGGGTAATGGAATAAGCATCACTGCTTTTTTACATCCAGCCCTCCGGGGCCAAAAGAAATTTAAGAAAGGAAAAGAAAAAAAAATTAATTAATATAAAATAATGGTAAATAACTCTTAAATATGAAATATGAAAGTACAAAAGGACACAAAAATCTATGTACAGAGGGAACACCGACAGAAGGTGTGGGAGACGGTGGGGGTGGGAGTAGGATGGAGTGGGATGGGGGACAATTAAGAATAACAGGAGGGGGGTGAAAGTAAAGGAAGAACTGATAAGGAAATTGAAACATTTTCACAGAGCAGTTATTGGTACATCTTTGGGAAAAGTGGTGTAAGATCAGAAAGATACATCAAGTACGTAAAAAGATTGGATTTAAATTTACTAGGGTTTGGTTCGTTTTTTAGTTTTTCTGGGATATTATTCCACAGCCAGCCCCCAGAATAAGCAAGGCTTGATTTGCATAAATTAATTGATGGGAAAGGGAGATTTATTTTATGCGAATGTCGATGATCATTAGAAGTAAATATATTCATTAAATAGGAAGGAGCACTGCCGTGTAGTATTTTATGCATAAAGAGTGCTTTATTGTACAATAGTTTGGTCTTGAATGGAAGGATACCTGCTCGTTCATAATCAGGGTGCCCTAGCGAGGGTTCATCAATTGTTATTTTGACAGCTCTCTTGTATATACTAGTCAATGGTTTAAGCAACTTATTGCTAGCTAAATCCCAGAGTGTCGAAGCATAGTCAATATTTGGTTGAATATAAGATTGAAAGAATAATTTTCTGGTGTGATAATCTAAAAAGTTTTTTATTTTCCTGAGCTGATATAGTTTTTACGGCAAGATTTTTGGAAAGAAGTTCTAAATGTTTCGACCAAGATAGGTTGTTGTCGATTGTTATTCCTAAGACTCTGTGATTAGAAACCTCTTTGATTTTTTCATGACCAATATAAAGGATTGGCAAGTTTTCAGATACATTTTGACGTTTTTGCCTTGTTGTAATCAACATGAATTTCGTTTTTTGAGGATGCAGACACATATGATTGAGTTGTGTCCATTTAACGAGAAGGTTGATATTTTTCTGAATGTCAAGGTAGACTTGCTGGGCATTAGAGTTATTAGTGTCAACAGTGGTATCATCGGCAAACATTTCACAATGCGAAGTCAAGGTTAATGGTAAATCATTAATATAGAATAAGAACAGCAGTGGACCAAGCACCGAGCCTTGTGGTACACCAAAGTTATTGGGAATCAAAGTAGAATAACAATCATTTAATAATACTAATTGTTGCCTGTTGGAAAGGAAGGATGAAATGAGATTTAGAGTGTCGGAAGTTAGTCGATAAATAGTTAACTTTCTGAGCAAAAGTTCATGATTAATGACATCGAAGGCTTTGGCAAAATCCACGAAGATACTCCGGAAAAGTGTTTGTTGTTTATGTTTGAAAGCCATCGATCAACTACCTTAGTAAGAGCTGTTTGACAAGAGTGATTCTCTCTAAATCCGGATTGATTAGGATGTAGTAGATCGAATTTTTTGACATGAGAAAGAAGACACTTTTTTATGTGTTGTTCTAATGGTTTTGAAAGAACTGATAGAATAGAGATTGGTCGATAGTTAGAAGGATCAGCCATATTCCTGATTTGTACAATGGTATGACTTTAGCTTGTTTAAAAGCGTCAGGAAAGCAACGCTTATCAATGCAGAGATTATAAATATATGTGAGAGTTTCTGCTATAACAGTTGCTGATAGCTTAAGAATTTTCCCGTCAAGAGAGAGAGAGAGAGAGAGAGAGAGAGAGAGAGGAGAGAGAGAGAGAGAGAGGAGAGAGAGACGGACAAACAGGCAATCAGGCGACAGAGAGAGAGAGAGAGAGAGAGGAGAGAGAGAGAGAGAGAGAGAGAGAGAGAGAGAGAGAGAGAGAGAGAGAGAGAGAGAATCAATA
Organism: Conus ventricosus; assembly: GCA_018398815.1. Lineage (NCBI taxonomy): Eukaryota > Metazoa > Mollusca > Gastropoda > Neogastropoda > Conidae > Conus > Conus ventricosus. Next base: position 56,933,431 of record CM031604.1, on the reverse strand, counting down.
GCGGCATCGCCGGAAAGAATAGAATAAAAGACAGAACTAGTACAGGCAGACAGGTTGAACACCTACATAAACATCACCGTGTTCCCCCCCCCCCCCCCCCCCCTCCTCCCCGCCATCAGCAGCAAGACATTAAAATGATAGGTTAATGTTTGAAACTAACTGTTGTGTCTGTGTCAGAAAATTAGGATATACTAACGCTGTATTTATTCTATTCGGCAATGAAAAGACACTTCTTTTTCAAAGAAACATTTGATTCGCTGCAAACGATTATTTTCTTTTTTGACGTGGATCAGTGAGTGCTGTGTTCATTCACATAATGGGCTGCAATTTGAGTGCGCCATTTCTCCATGCAAGACTGAGCATGTACTGGTATTCTCTCTCTCTCTCTCTCTCCTCTCTCTCTCTCTCTCTCTCTCTCTCTCTCTCTCTCCCTTCTCTCTCTCTTCTCTCTCTCTCTATCTCCCCCCCCTCTCTCTCTCTCTCTCAAACATCATGCTATTACCCTCTCTTTCTCTGCTTCTCTTCCCGACACCCACTGAACTAGACTTAAGGGGGGCCCCCGGAAAAAAGGGGGGGGGGGTTTTTTTTTGGGAAAAAAGAAAAAAAAAAAGGGAAAAAAGGGGGGGGAAAAAAAAATTTGAAAAAGAAAAAGAAAAACCTTTGAACAAATTTTTTATTTTTCCCCCCCCCCCCCCCTTTAAAGCAAGAAAAAAAATTTAATTTTATTTTTTTAAAAAATTTTTTTAAAAAAAAACCCCAAAAAGGGGAAAAAAAAAGGGGGAAAAAAAAGGGAAAAAAAAAAGGGGGGAAAAAAGGTTTTTTTTAAAAAAGGGGGGGGGGGGGGAAAAGGGGGGGGAAAAAGGGGGAAAAGGGGGGGGAGGGGTTTTGGGGGGGGGGTTTTTTGGGGGGGGGCCCCCCCGGGGGCCCCTTTTTTAAAAATTTTTCCCCCCCCTTTTTAAAAGGGTTTCCCCCCCCCCCCCCCCCCCCCCCCCCCCCCCCCCCCCCCCCCCCCTTTTTTTTTCCCCCCCCCCCCCCCCCCCCCCCCCCCCCCCCCCCCCTTTTTTTTCCCCCCCCCCCCCCGGCCCCCCCCCCCCCCCCAAAAAAACCCCCCCCCCCCCCCCCCTTTTTCCCCCCCCCCCCCCCGGGGGCCCCTTTGGGGGGGTTTTCCCCAAAAACCCCAATTTTTTTTTTTTTGGCCTTTTTTTTTTTTTTTTTTCCCCCCTTTTTTTTTTTTTTTTTAAAAAGGTTTTTTTTTTTTCCCCCCCCCCCCCCTTTTTTTTAAAAAAGGCCCCCAAAAAATTTTTAACCCTTTTTTTTCTTTTTTTTTTTAAAACCCCAACAAAAAAAAAAAATTTTTTTTTTAAAATTTTGGGGTCCCTTTAAAAAAGGGAAAAAAAAAATTTTTCCTTTTTTTTTTGTTTTGTGTGTGTGTTTTTTTTTTTTGGGGGGGGGGTGGGGTTTTTTTGTGTTGTGTTTTGGGTGTGGGGGTTTTTTGGGGGGCCCCCCCTTTTTTTTTTTTAAAAAAACCCTAAAAAAAAAAAAAAAAAAAAAAAAAAAATTTTTTTTTAAACCAAAAAAATTTTTTTTGGATTTTTTTTAAAAAAAAAGGGTCCCTCACTGTAATTATAAAAGGTAAAAAAAAATTTAAATTTTTGCCCTCAGCCCTAACAGGATATTTATCACCCCTTAAAAATTTCCCCCCTGAAGTCTTTGCGTATATATCTTCGAGCCTTTTAACCCCCACTTTCTTTCCAAATTTTAGTGAAAATTTGTTTAATCTAATTTCCAAACCTTTTTTTACGATTTTTTAACCCTCAGGCAGGGGTAGTTACCTACGTTTTCTTTTGAATGAATCTTATTACTGTACTCAAAAAATATTACTGCTATTTTTGGGAAAGGGGTCCCACCAAAATCATTTGGGAATTGTCCGTAATGGGTTTTTAATAAAACCCAAAAAAATTCCCTTTACTACCAAACGGTTGTTATAGGTATTGGGACTAAAATGTTTCAAACATGACCCTTTTTCGGGGAGGGTGCCACGTAAACATTATTTAGAAACGTCCCCTCTGAAGGGCAGTTTTTTAGTTTGTGAAAAAGATAAACATTTTTTACTGACCTAAGATTTTACGAAAAAAAATTTTAGGCATTCTGGGTGCCTCAGGAATCTTTTTTTTAACAGTTTTTATAAAATATGTTTGGGGTTTTTTGGTTTTTGTTTTTGGGTTCCTGGTTTTGTTTTTTCCCCCCCCCCCCCCCCCCCCTTTTTTTTTTTTTTTTTTTTTTTTTTTTTTTTTTTTTTTTTTTTTTTAACAGGGGTTTGGAACGCTTGTAAATTTTTTTGGGTTTGTTTTTTTTTTTTTTTCCCCGGGATTCCGGGGCCCAGGGGAAAAAACCCGTCTGAATTGAACTACAAAGTGTCCTATGAATAAAAGACTGCGAATCCACACACAGTCATACATATTTTCAGTTAGTATCTGTTTTACAAATGAAACCAAGGGGAGATAAACCCCCATGACATGTAAATTATACAGAAAGCCTACATCTGAGCGGAATAGTTATCTATAATGATAGTGGAAAAACTTTAAATAACAAAAATTTTTCAAAACAAATCAAACTGTATGATTTTAAAAACAAAACAAGACCCCCAAAAAGAAACTCATGTTCTCAACATAAATTAGAAAAATTACTACATAATCTGTTAAAAACTTTTCTTTTAAAAAACCGCCGGAATGCCTTAAAAAATCTTTCTTCTAATGAAATTTCAGTTCAGACAAAAATTTTTGTCTCTTTCAAAACTCAACAATCCTTCAGGTGGGGCAATTCGAACAAGGTTTTTATGGAATCGCCGTGAAGTAGGTCCTATTTTGTCTGTCCCTGTCATTTTTGCACAGCGCATTCATGACAGCATTTACCCATACCACAGAAAATCTTTCCAAAACCAAAAGCGCACTACCGAATGTTTTTTCTTCTCCCCTCTCCTTGGGGAAAACATTTTACTAAATCACATAAAAAAATTTATAAACAGTTTTTAACGTAGCTTTTTTCCACGGGGGCAAAAACCCTAAATTTCAAAAAGTCACGGCCTTTCACACAACTTGGCCCCAAAACCCAGACCAGGAAAAATAAATTTCTTTCACCCTTTGATGCATCCCTGCATCCAATTAAGACCCTCCTCCTTTAAATGTTTCCCCGGTTCTCCCCCAGACATCATCTGCCCCCTCGATTTCTCCCGTCCTGGGATTGATTTTCCACTCCCCCCTCGATTTTTCCCCTCACGGAGAGATGATTTCCCAACCCCCTTTCCCCCTCGTCTTCTCCTGTCCCGGGAGAGAGACGATTCCCCCCCCCCTCTCCCGGAGCCCTTTAAATTTCCTGGGGCTGTTCCCGGTGTTTCCCCCCAACCATGGCCTCTTAAAACCACCTCACGGGGTAAAAGGGGAAAGGGGTGAAGGGCAAAGGGGAAAAAAGGAAAAGGGTGGTAATGACTGGCAGCACAAGGACCAACGCCTACAGGTTGGGGTCTCTAGGCCTTTCTCGGGGTTAAAACTGATTTTTTTTTCCCCCCCCCCCTCCCCCTCCTAGTGAGTCATCTAGTGTTCAAAACACATGCCCAGCACCCCCCCAGCCCTTGTTAAACTATTCTCGGTCATTTTAAAACCCATGACCACGTTTTTTTCTTTCAGTTACTCACAATTTTTGGGGACGCCCGTACACATAAGCCACCGATTATTTTCCTTTTCAGTAGTGGAGGGGAAATGATTCAATCACAACTACATGGATGGAGCGTCACTCCCCTTATGTGAGGACGTCACATACACCCCCCCATCCGGGGGAGAAAAAAATTTTCTCCAAAAAATTTTTTTTTAAAGGATATAAACTTCACAAAACACTCTTCACCCTGAATCTCAAAAGTGTATCCACCACATGATTCAAAAAATTAAAAACAACGATAAAAATCAATCACATGACCCCCCAAAAAAAGCTATTTCAAATTTTTCCAGTCTTTCAAAAAAAAAAAATTTCATAATTGCCATACTTCACAAAAACTTTCACAAATTACAGGGATAAAAAAATTAGGATTTTAACAATTCAAGTACAAATTGGTTCTACATTAAGAGTAAGCACATATTTTCCCTGATTTTTTTTTTTTTTTTTTTAAATTTTTATTTTTTTTATTTTTTATTCCTCATACAAAGAAAAAAAGAAAAAAAAAGACAGACTCAAAAACCCATACAATAAAAAGAAGCCAACACCATAACAGAAATCAGGTATAAAGAAAGAACAAACAGAAAAAAAACAACACAGCACACATAAAAAAAAAAGGAGAGGAGAGGGGGGAAAAGGGGAAAAGAGGGAGGAAGAGAGGGGAGGGGGGGAGGGGGGAAAAGGGGGAAGAATTTCGCATAACGTCTAGGGTAAAAAAAATTAAAAAAAAACTTGTTACTTATTGCCCAATGCAAAAAGAAATTACATAAACTTGTATGATCTATTATTCTAATATACTACCCAAAACAGATGTATACATGCGTTGACAAAAAAAAAAAAATATATTATATATAATTATAATAAACAACTAACAATATTTTGCAAAAAAATCGCATGTACTACAAAAATTTTTCCCTTGATTTTTTGTCTACATCTATGTTTCAAACCCCCTCATGAAAATGGAATTTTTTCCAAGTAAAAATTTTTCAAAGACATGTAAACAAAATAAACATATTTTTAAACATAGTTTTTTCCAACATGAATTTTATATCCATGAAAAGTCAATTTTTTCCAGTTGACAGTGACAAATGAAAACAATTGGTTTGTTCATTGCACAATCAAAACATGGTAAAATTCAAAGGTTAAATTTGCTATCAACAAAAATAAATTCATCTTCAAAAGCATTAGACTAAATAGCACATGATGTTTTTCTTTTTTCGAAAGAATAAAGCAAAGAAATATGTCATACTCCAAAATTTTTTTTGCTTGTAAAAAAATTTAGTCACTTCAAAAAGCAAATTATGCATAAATCCATTGATTTAATCGCGGGACATACAATGCACTGTAAAAATGTGATCACACCCCGTAATCATTAAGAAAGACAAAAACGGGAATTAGTCTTTCCCTTGAAACGTTACATTTGTCCAAAATATTCATAACTGACAATAATCTCCCATGACATTTGTGTTCCAGGCCGGGGTTCAATGGAAAATGGAACCTTTCAAGCCAAAGACCATTTTAAATAATTCTTTCTTAGTCTTGACGATTTCAAGAATCGTGGCCTATGGTCAGTCTGTAACTGAAACTTTCTCCCGTCAAGAACCCGGTGAACTTCTAAATGCCCTACAATAGCAAGCACTCCCCTCAATAGTGGAGTTTTCTCCTGTGTCTTTGAGACTTCTTACTGGCGTATTGCACGGTGTAAAAAAGACTTTTTTTTCCCGCAACAGTACCCCTTCCCCTTCCCTTTGGGAAATGGCATCATTCTCAAAATAAAGTCTTCTGAGAGGGAGGGAACAAAAAAACAGGAAATGGTTGAGGGGTTTGAACACACTCCAAAGCCTTCTGGACTCACAGACCAACAATACTTTTGTTCTTCTCCCTTTCGCAGTTTATCAAAGGGGGCCCTCAGGGACCAAATGGGGTACTATCGCTAAGTAAGACAACAAACCGATGAGACCTATTGTTTCTTTGATGGGGTTTGTAAAAGATAAAAACTTTTCCACTTTCTTTCCCCCCTTGCTTTATTTTTTCCCCCTGAAATAGTGTGACCAAAAACTCGGAGTTTGAAAACCGGCACGTTTTTGGATGGTTTGCGCAAAAACCCAAACCTCCGGTCTGGAAAAAACAGCTGCAAGTTAGAAAGGGGGTACTCCTGATTTTCAGCCAAAACAGTCGTCAAAAAAAATGCTGCACCCCAAATTTAGGAGTTTTAGGGCTCGATCTTCAAAAGAAGCTGGGGCATTTTTCAAAAACCCAAAGGATTTTCGTCCCTTTGGGAAAAAACCAAAAGGTGTTTGAAATGCTGTCCTTTTTTTGTCAGCTTCGCCCTTGGAATCTGCCAATTTAGGCAAATTACTTTCACAAAATAGTTTCCTTCTGAGGCTGAAAGAAGTTCTTTAATGTTGGGGTGGTCGGCATCGAACACAGTGATCTATTTAATTTTTCCCGTAATCGATGCAGAAACGCACCGATCCATCGGTTTTTCCACCCAAAACAACGGTGACTTACGGAGATGTGAAGGTTTTAGACTTTAAATCCAGCATTACTTTGGGGGTTTCCCCCTCGAAACCTTTTTTGCAAATGGGGGGGGTAGGTCTGGTTTGCACTGGTTTTCATAGTCAACGAATACTATGGGGTTCAATACCCGTACTGTAAACCCGGGGGATCTTCAACCATCCCAAAGCTTTCAAAATTTCTTTGACCTGTTTTGTTTGACTTGAAACAAAAACATTTGCAAAATCAATCTCATTTGGTTTCACCCGACAGAAAGTAGGAAGGGGGACAAAAATCATCTGCACTGGTAGATGTTAACACCCCACATTTGCTGGTTTTTCCAACCCTTTTATCGTCCCCGACGTTAATTTTGGGGACAAAATCATCACGATAAAAATTTCATGTTGACATCATTTTCTGACTGGACTACCATTAATGCGGTTGTGGGAACATTTGTCGTTTAAACAAATTTTTTCAACATGTTCAATGAAAAAACCTTTTCAGTGTTTTTCCCTTTTTATCTTTAATTAATGCAGAAACTTTTTCTGACCCCCTGAAAAGGCCCTTCCAATAACACAATTGTATTTATCATAAGAGTAAAAAATTTTTTCCCCTACACTGGGAACGTACCTTTTGCTTTTTATCACAAGACCCCTTTTATACATCGTTTTTATCAGTGACTGTTGAGCAAAACTCACATGCTCCCTCAAAAAGATTATGCGTTCATAAAGTATTGGGAAACAGTTTTACTGAGGGTTCCCCTTTTTCGCCCTTGTGTATCAGTAGTCCAAAAGGACCCCTTTGGGGTGTCCCCCAAAAAAAATCGAATGGTGAGAACCCAGCGTTTGGTCGGATTTCCCCCGTATGCGAAAACAAAGCCGGTTGAACGATCCCATTCATGGGTTCCCGCCTTTCAACCTTTTTCAAAAATGGACTTTAAGTTCCCTTGAAACTTCAAACATGCCATTTATTGGGGTTTATAGGGCTGGTTGAAATGGGAAAAGATTGAAAAGTCCCGTAATTTCTTCATGAGACGGAAAAAAGAATTGCGTTCCCACAATCCGAGAGAAATTTTGTTGGGAAAAAATCAAAATCGCAATAAGGGTTCAGCGACAGAACGTATCAATTTTTTTAGTGGGAAACGCTTCTGGGTACATTGTCGGTATCCACCCCAAATTTTTAAAATATAGCGAATCCCGAAGAAGACGTGGTAAAGGCCCAAAAGTCAAAAGCCACCTTTCCCAAAAAGGGACGGAAATGAAGGCTTTTGGCAAAGGTGCAAGGCCGACCTTTTGAGATGTCTTTTGGAAGATGTAATGAACGGCGTATTCTGTTATTCCCTTTTTGACACCTGGCCAATAAAAAAATCAGACCTCTTTGATGTTCTTTTGATTCCCCAGTGCCCCAAAATGCATCTGAGCCCTGTGTACACGCTCTCAAGGGCTTTGGAACGACAACTTGGGTTGTTTTCCTGCCCGGGACCCCTGTAGAGAATGTCAGATTCCAGTAGTACGTTTGGTTTGTCCTTAGTTTTTTCCCCTTACGTCTGTTTAGCACAGAAAGTATTGTCGCGCGTCCGTCTTTTTCCGCATTTTTTGACATTGGGGTAATCTGGGTTCTCATTTTGAGGGCTTTTAGCGGCTTTGTACCTTTCCCCCTCACAAGTTGATCTGGTACTACAAAACAAAAGGAAAAACTCCTCCAGCACCACCCGTACGTGCAATGGCAAAAAGCCCAAAACAAGGGAACGGGTTTCAATGAAAGGGGGTAAAAAAACCGGGATACGGTGATCGACCAAATTTTTGCCCGGAAAAGTTTTCAATCTTTCCCCCAAACGACCTAACTTTTGGGGGCAGGTTGAGATATGGGGTTTGAAGACGAAAGATTTCCGTACACCCGGTGGTGCACCCCCGTGTCTCGAAAACCAAAGCCTGCAATCCGTTGATGCTGTTTCTAACACCCTCCCTCCCAACCCATTGATTTGGGGCCAAAACAAGGGCCCTTTTTCACAATCAGGGTAATGCGGATTTTGAATATTTGGTTTTGAAAGGCATTTTTTTTCAAATGGAACTTTCCCCCAAAAGAAAATGCATTGTCATCGGAGCTGATGATTTTTTGATTCTTTTTGTCCACAACGGGGCCCAAAAAAGGTCTACGGGGTCGTTGTCCACGACCCCGGAACGTTTTTGGGAGCAACAGTCCCGGCGGGGTTGGTACTGACGAAATACTCGAACCCCGGAAAAATCCCTGTCCATTCCTAGGATAAGCACATCAGGTTAAACAAATATCAACATATGTGATCTGCGCAGACAAATACAAAAGACTATTCATGTCTTCTAGGTTACAGAGATGAAAGTCCAGATCTCTACCTACCACTACCAGTCTGAAGACATGACCATCCTTCGCGCATTGAGAGAAAATTAATGAGTGAATATAATTCAGAAATATTTCCTCTTTAACCTCTGGCCCTTTAAGACAGTATTTATCTTCTTCATATTGAAGATGAATTGGAAATCAGACGGAAAGAAGACGAATTAGACACTGGACTGTCTAATTTTCGTCTTTGCTTTTCATCTTTGTCTTTCTTATTTATAATCAAAGAGTAAATTGGGCAACGAGATCCGTTCGATTCTGTTAAGCTCCTTTCTATTGGAAGATGGGGACTTCGGCAATCGCCTGTTGAAATGCATCCAAATAAAGGTGCCTAATTATCTTTTCTAGTATTTAGTCAAAACGCTACATGCCTACGATTTAGAAAGTCACTGTATGGTAGGTGCTGGAGCAGGTTAAATTTATGTAAACAAAATTACATCAGACAAATAAACATACAAAATAAAAATGAAACTCGACGTTAAAAAAATATGCTGGTTACATTCTGTCTTTTAACATGGACATTATTTTTTATAATTTTTTAACCTCTTGTTCCCAAATGAATGAATAGAGAAAATAATTTGCATTTAAAAGGATTAAAAAAATCACGGTGCTGATGGCTGTGGTTTAGACAGTAGGCCTGTCTTATCAAACAATGCAAATACAAATCACGGTGCTGATGGCTGTGGTTTAGACAGTAGGCCTGTCTTATCAAACAATGCAAATACAAATCACGGTGCTGATGGCTGTGGTTTAGACAGTAGGCCTGTCTTATCAAACAATGCAAATACAAATCACGGTGCTGATGGCTGCGGTTTAGACAGTAGGCCTGTCTTATCAAACAATGCAAATACAAATCACGGTGCTGATGGCTGTGGTTTAGACAGTAGGCCTGTCTTATCAAACAATGCAAATACAAATCACGGTGCTGATGGCTGTGGTTTAGACAGTAGCCTGTCTTATCAAACAATGCAAATACAAATCACGGTGCTGATGGCTGTGGTTTAGACAGTAGGCCTGTCTTATCAAACAATGCAAATACAAAGCAACAGGAAAACGAACAAACTTGTGCGTGTGTGTGCGTGCGTGCGTGCGTGTGTGTGTGTGTGTGTGTGTGTGTGTGTGTGTGTGTGTGTGTGTGTGTGTGTGTGTGTGTGTGCGAATTATGTTTTTTTTTAAATTATTTTATATTTTACATGATAGAATTGTTATTAAAAATGTGTCCAGTTATCCTTTCCATGGATAAAGTCACAACTTACGCTTTCTATGTGAAAATATAGAACGTGAATGATGGGGTAAAACAGAAAATGACAAAGCGTGAATGACAGAAAAATAAAGAGGGGATATGTGTGTGTGTGGGGGGGGGGGGGGGGGGGGGGGACAATGACAGCCAAACAAGAGAGAACGTATCTAGCTGAACATTTTAAGAACATGGCTTCATTCTAAAAGAATCCTTGGTGTTACCACTGATGAAGTCGAAATATACATTCACAATAGACGATACACTAAATGTACAATGCCACTTATACATCTGCATTTTTTTTTTTTTTTCAAATTTTCGAATTAAGTTTCCGATTAACTTTGTGTTTGTTTTCTTTTGCTTTGTTTTTATACAGCGATTGAGAATACGAATGAATTCTGGTGATTGTAGTTACTACTGATAAGAAAATGAAAATTGTACATCATGCATATCATGCAGTCAAACTAAAGTTTGAGGGCAAAAAAACTAAATATGATGAGTAACAGGCAAAATATGTGCAGACTTGGCCTTATCATTAAATGTTCGCTTCGCTTGTCAGTTTACAGTCTAATGGTATGCTGAATAGACACGGTTAACATGACAGCGTTTTCTGAGCTTCTTTCTTGTTTTATTACACAGACAGAAGGAATTGAAATATTGTGGATATTATCATAAAAGGAAATACTGTATGTCCTCTTTGTTTTCTAATTTGATTCCGAAATCATTCCTTTCTGAAAACTGCCCATGTAGGCCTATTCATTCTTCATGAAGCTAAATCGCTTTTAATAAAAGTTTTGAAGTAGATAAGTGTTGTTGTTGTTGTTGTTTTATTACATGCAAACTTCATACATGCATGTTTGTGCGCGTGCGTGTGTGCGTGTGTGCGTGTGTGTGTGTGTGTGCGAGAGAGAAAGAGAGAGAGAGAGAGTGCTCTAGAGACAGAGACAGAGAGGGAGAGAACGAGAGAAAGAGAGAGGGAGAGTGAGGGAGAGAGAGAGAGAATGCGTGTGTTGTGTAAATGCACGTGTGTATGGTGTGTGTGTGTGTGTGTGTGTGTGTGTGTGTGTTCGTGTGAGTCTGTCTGTCTGTCTGTCTGTCTGTGAGTCTGTCTGTGGATGAGTGCGCATACATCAGCCTGTGAGTACGCCCATGTTTGTTGGCTTATGTGAGGATATTATGACTCAATAAACTTGCTCGCGACACCCTAGTAATAATCAACATATTTCAGAATTCAACACACTTGAATTCAAGTCCCCCAATCAAAAAACCCACCCCACCCCCACCCACCCAGATGAAGAGAAGAAGCGCGGGATTATCAAAACAAACCAGGATAGCACACGAAGCAAGCCTCGCTGAGATCAGGTCAGGCTTTTTGCCTCACTTACCTCCTCAAGCTAGCGCACCCACGCACACAGACTGTCAGACCCCCCTGCCTTCCAGGTGACGTTTGAATTAATATCGTAATCCACGCTGGCCGAAGCCGGGACCAGACTAGGCCAGGTTGGCGAAACGCCGGCTGGTGGTCTTTATACGGCACTGACTGGGAGGCTTGAATTCAGTCTTTGGGGTCTTTCACCACCAAAGCCCCCGAGCGTAGCGTGTGCACACACCGACAGCATTAATATTGTCGTCTGCCCCAAAGCAGCCAGTCCAGTCACGTGACTTTTTCAATGACGTCAAAGAGCTGCGGCTCTTTTGAACGAAAAAAAAAGAAGAAAAAAAGACGGTGTTCGTCTTGGGTAGTAGGAATCATGCTGGGGGTAGAATAAAAAAAAATGAGTTTAAAAAAATGGGGAGGGGTGGTAGATGGAGAGGGGTGTGGAGGATGATCGATCATTGGGTCATAACTGAGCGCATAATACAAAACGTGCGCGCGTGCGTGTCCCAAGCGTTCTATTGAGACGTTCGGAACCCGAAGGAAAAAAAAAAAAAAGGAAAAAAAAAAAAAAACAGAAAAGAACATCTAAGCGTCCAAGCGAGCTCTATGCAGTCGTCATTCATTCATTCATTCATTTCAAGCCAAAGCTATGTGCGAGAAATAGAGGTCGTTTTCCCCGTCTCGTTTAACGATTGTAAAAGCCGTGGTGGCAAAAGCTGGGTCGACTTGACATTTGGTTTGAGCAACAAGCGTGTATGGGGGTCATTTACGAACACACAAAATGAGCCTCTACATGTCAATGTCCGCTTTGGAATCTGTCAGCTTGCCATTAACATCGTGTCTGACAACTTCATTACATGAACAAGGCGCCCGAAACACTGATCTCCATTTTCATACTAGTCAAAAGAAGCGAGAGCTCCTCCCCCTGCCACTCCCTTCCTCCCTCCCATTTCATCTTGGCGTTTCATGTATCATTCTGTTTCGTATACATAGGCGTCGACCAGGACTCTTAGTCCTTATACCTGTGCAGGAAAATCAGTATTCTGTGCCCACACGAACGTAACGTCGTCTGTATATATCCAACAACAACATCAATTTGCATGGGTGAAAAAAACAAACTGATATTAATTTCCTCAAATCGTATGCGCGTGATTTTCGAACTCATCAGCAGACGACGCCTCAGGCAAAATCGACCCACATGCTTTTGGGGCTACGATGAATTGTCACTTCCAGTTATTATGTCATGATCCGTTGTCAATGTCAATCGTGCACGCTCGATTGTGCTGTGTTTTCGTTACATTTGTTCTGTTGAAAAGACTGTGGCGATGAAAATATTCGGGAATAGGTTTAGCCACGATAAGGAGCTTAAGTCTCCAAGTGGCTGACACCAATGTTTTCTGTGTTCATACACTCGTTTTCTCCAGCGATTTGATAGTAGGTGTATTTTTTGCTTGCCGAAGGCAGAACATCTTCTGCGATGGAAGAAAGAAGCCGAAAGACAAGCCGAGCCGACCGCGAGGGGCTGAAAGCAAAAGTTCAAATCAACGCGAAAGAGGAATAGAGGGGGGGAGGGGGGACAAGAGAAATCAATAAAACATAACTGTACCAATGGATAGTGTTTATAGAATAAAATGGATCAGCTGTACTAGAACTGGGAACGCTAATGGGGTGAGGTGACGGGGTA